>JAQPPZ010000886.1:0-1251360 GCA_028583015.1 Wollemia nobilis | reverse complement strand
TCTGCAAGAGAGGCAGTACAAACGAAAATGTGCCATGATTTCACGACATGTTTGAGAGAAGGAGCTTGCAAAGAAAAGTGTTGCGATTTCACGAAAATATACAAGAGAGGCAGTACGGACAAAAATGTGTCGCGATTTTGTGACATGTTTGAGAGAAAGATCTTGCAAGGAAAAGTTTCACGATTTCACAACAATTTGCAAGAGGAAGCGCTAAGGAGAAAAAGTGTCACGATTTTGTGACATGTCGGGTTTTCGTGACCCGATGAGAAGAAAAGCACAAGGCAGCGAAAGTGTCACGATTTCGTGACATGTTTCGTTTTCACGGGCGAAAGGCAAAGAAAGGCATAAGGCAGCAAAAGTGTCACGATTTCATGACATGTCATGTTTTCGCTGGTGCATGCTGAGAAGAGTGCAAGGAAGAGAAAAGTGACATGATTTCACGACATGTCATGTTTGCGCTGGTGCAAGCCAAGTAGAGTGTACGGAGGCAAAAGGTGTCACAATTTTGTGACATGTCATGTTTTTGCTAGTGCTTGCAGAGAAGAGTGTACGAAAGCGAAAGGTGTCACGATTTTGCAACATGTCATGTTTTTGCTAGTGCAAGCATAGAAGAGTGCAAGGAAGCGAAAGTGTCGCAATTGAGCGACATGTTCTATTTTCATGGGCAAGAGACAAAGAAGAGCTCAAGGCAGCAAAAGTGTCACGATTTTGTGACATGTTCTATTTTCATGGGTGCAAGCTGAGAAAAGGACAAGGAGGCAAAAAGTGTCACGATATCACGACATGTCTTGTTTTCACGGTCAAACGCCAAGAAAAGTCAAAGGGGCAAAAATTTCATGATTTCACGATAGGTCGCATTGGCATGATGGAAGAAGAATAACCCAGCCGAAGTAAAATTATCTAAAGTTGTATGATAGTAATAGAGGCAGTTATAGAAAGAATTCATGCAACCAGAATAAGAAGAGTTAACTAGAGTCAGAACTATAGTTGTAGAGGAAAAATTAGGCAGATAAAATAAGAAGAGTTAACTGGAGTCAGAACTATAGTTGCAGGGGGTGTTGCAAAGAAAATCATGCAAGAAAAATAAAGAAGAGTTAACTAGAGTCAGAACTGCAGTTACAGGGTGCAGTTATAGAATAAATTTATGCAGCTAAAATTAAAACAGTGCATTAAAGACAGAACAGCTGTTACAGGGCCATGACGCTATGAAACTGTCAGAGCAATGGCCATACTGAGAGTCCCAAATAAAGAGACAAACCTATTAATATGTTGCATGTAAGAATATTATGTCAGAAAGGAGTTACTTACAGGAGTGGCTATTAATATGCTGCATGCGGGATTATGGCAGTTACAAAAGACTTAGGGTTTCAAAATGAAAATATTGTTTTAAAATGGTAGTTGTGTGTAGAAGAAAAAGTTTGGCTCAAAATTGAAAAGAGTGCCATCAAAAAGAGTAAATGTGCCATGAGGGCAGTTGCGTGCAAAAGTGAAAAGGTAGCTCAAAATTGAAAAGTGAGTAGATAAGGCTGTCAGATCCGTAAGCGAGCAGAGAAGGTTGTCAGAGCATAGAGAAGGCTGTCAGAGCACAGTAAGAAGAGTGGTAAGAGTGATCCATTAGGTTGAGATCTGTGTGGGTAGAGATATATGAGAAAATCTAAAGAGAGAAATTGAGTATAGGGAGAGCAACTGAGAAATAGTGACTGAGAGAGTGCAGTAGCAAGTGCACAAAAGGAATATGTGTTTCCTGAATTGAAAGAGAGGTTGGATGAGCAATAGACCAGTGAGGGTCTTGTAAAAGTGAAGGCATATTTATGTCAATCTAAGATTCAAAATAGAAATCCAAGTTGGTTCTTGGAATCAGGGTTTGGTGCTCCTTCCAGTTGGTGCAGGTAAATCAGGGGTTGGTGCTCCTTTTTGTTGGTGCAAATAAATTAGGGGTTGGTGCTCCTTCCAGTTGGTGCTGGGAAATCAGGGGTTGGTGCTCCTTTCTGTTGGTGCAAATAAATTAGGGGTTGATGCTTCTTCCAGTGGGTGCTGGTAAACTTTTTGTAAAGTGGGTGCTTTGCAAAGGCTAGATTTGGATGGGAGTCCAAGCAGTCTATTTTGAGGAGTAGCCAAAACTAGTGAACCTCGTTAAATCATGTGTTGTGGAATGCTCTCTTGTTATATTTGCTTTATTTGTTTTAAGTTATCCTTACTTTAGATTTAAGAGTTGTAGATTTGAATTTAAATAGCTACACTGATTCACCCCCCCTCTCAGTGCCATTGTAAGACTAACAATTTGTAACATGTATGGTGTATGATTTGTATGAACTAAAAGTTTATAAAGGTACCAGATTGGATACTCTTCCTTAACAATCTCTCTCATACAAGTTTTGAGAAGTTTTGAGATGGTATTCACTCCATCTTTACCAACATGCAAGTTTTATATTTAGGGTTTGTGAAAGTTCTCCACAAGATAAATATCTAGAAATCATACAATAGCTCCTAAGATGTCTATCCTTATGCAATATTCCTCACAGATAACTTCCAAGGTTCACACCAGTGGTGATTCAATTCCATTATCTATACTAGTACATTAACATCATCCATAGACATAGAGAAGTAACATGCAACAATCAGATACTGCAAAACACTAATCCATGATTCTATAATCTTACAATATCTTGAGATAATTCTATGCAATGTGATTCTTAATTAATTACTCTTCAATGGAACATTACAATCACTAACAACTTCCACTAACTAGATATATGCATTCAATAACAAGACTAACCAGAATTAAAAATTAAAAGGAAGGCCTTATATAAAATCTACCCAAGCCGTTCCAAGTGGTTCCTAAGGCAATTCCTTATTCATAATTTCCCATGTATAACAGAAATCTTAGTTACATCCTTTTGCTAAGTCTAATTACATTTATTATCAAATTCATTCACAAATACAACTCAAATTGCATTTCATCTACATTATGTTATATCATGTTATTCCTTGTACATTTTTAACTTCCAGTTTGTATGTTTTGCTTACTCCTTGTATGCTTTACTTCCTCCTTGTACGTTTTTCCAAAACTATAAAAAATTGTCAAAACTAAGCAAATCCTCTTTATCACTTCTTTTAGGAGGTGGATTTTCTACTTACATCTGCCCTCCCTTTACTTTGGTAAGTTTCCTCACCAACTCATCTTTCTATTTTAGCTAAGCCTCATATTCTTTGACGAACGCTTCACTGTCTTCCAACTAGGCACAAAGAATTACACATTGGTTTTGCAACTTGGCTACGTAGTTACCCATTTATACTACTTGCATACCATATTGGTTGTTTGTCTCCTTAGTAGTCTTCAGGAGTTCCCTTAATTATTATTCACACTTAGTAGCACTTCTCTTAAGCTTCTCCTATAAATGTGCTTTTGTGCAAGCTACTAATATTAACTCTTCATTCTTATCTATAATGGTATTTAGATGGTGATTAATATTAGCCTTCAAAGTAAAACAATCTCCTCCTTAACCTTCAATTATATTTTATTCTCCTAGATCATATCATTATATTGTATATTATATTTTGTAATCTCTTCTATCTTCTTATCCTTCACTACCAGTTGCTCATCTTTCACAATCAACTATATTTTCAACTATTCATCCTTCACCTGCAATTGTTCTTCTTTTGTTATTTAATGAGCTTCCTTGAGTTGATAGATCTATTCCAATACTATGCTTAGCCACTCTATCCAATATTTTAGTAAGTTAAACTTAATCAGAGTGATAGCGAAGCCTAAGTTTACCCTCTTATGTTTCAACTCTGTTGTATTCAAGGGATAAGTCAGATAATTGGCTTTATCTCGGTACAGCCTCAGATGTTGCTTGTAGTTGGTTCTCACTCTGTCTTCTAAGCCATCACTTACTAACATCATTGTTACCTCTCCCATAGGTAACCTCCATGGATGGTGTACATGGATATCAACAATTCTCCTTGTACAATCCTCACTACTCACCCATTCTATTATCTTTTCCAATTTGATAAACACTTGTTCCTCCCATAGCTTCAATTATCCTATGCATCCAATACAAAACTATAGTTTAGAACTGACCATGGCATTACCCATATGAGAGAAGAAATGGTCCACATGATCCTCTACCCTTTTTGTATCCTCCTCAGTTTCAATATTTGAGAACTATGGTACTTCTAGGAAGTAGATATTTTGCATCCTCCGTAGTTCTTCCTGTGTAGGTTTTTTTTCTTCTTCTTCTTCCAAGTGGTGACCAGAGCTTCTCCCAAGATCAATTAGTGCTTTCTCCATGTTTATATTTTACCATGGTGGATTCTATCCCATATATTTATTGACCTTCACATCATATTTAATATCAACAATCTCAAGATGAGATTGTTGTTTTCTTGCTGGTTCTTGGACTTCCTTTTGTTGTTCAGTCTAGTCCACCTGTTGTTATTTTATCACCTACTTTTCTTATTGATTCTATTGAACTTCCAGTGTTGTGATATCTTCAGCAACAATATTTTCCTATTCCTGTGATGCATTTGTATCTTCTTGTGAATCACTTTGTTCAATTTTATTAGTGCCTCCTCCCATGATGAATGTAAAGCGAGGCTTCTTTTTCTCTCTTGACTCTTCTTCTAAGTTTTCCACTACCACCTTGGCTTTCTCCCTTACTTCTTTTGTTGTGGACATAATTTCTCATACTATTTGCCTCACTTCTATATCATACAAAATTTTAGAAGAGTCCAAAATTTTAATATTAGTAGACTAGAAAATTTGTGGGGACTCTACCATATCCTCTACATTTGCCCAATCCTAATTGTGTAAATCCAGCTTCTCTAAGTTTAACTATCCTTATTCTTGTTGATTATCTTGTATAGGGTCAACTTGATTTTTTGGAATGGGATTGCTTGCCATTATCTCCCATTGTCTTCTTGTTCTTATCAGTACTAGGCTAGATTGCCTCCCTATAATTTCTTCCCTTTCCTGAATGTTGGCAATTTTGGGTACCTTGGGTACATTGTTTTTGCTCAAGTGTAGAAGTTGTCATTGATGTCAAGAAGCTCTTGAAGGAATTTTATTTAATGTCAGATTATTCAGAGCATGGACAGTGGGTTTCCAGGAAGATCATAGTAGCCCATTTGCAAAAGATCAAAGAAAAGGACAAGTAAGAAAAGGTATGCAGCAGGCAAGAAAAACTATCACGATTTCGCGACATGTTAGAGGAGAGAGAAAGTGCTGGAAAAATTATCACGATTTCGTGACATGTTTGAAGAGAGAGAAGAAGTAGGAAAAACTATCACGATTTCATGACATGTTGGCAGAGAAAAAGGCAAGTGGAAAAACTGTCGTGATTTCATGACATGTTGGCAGAGAAGAAGAGCAAGGTGGAAAGTGTCGCGATTTCGTGACATGTCGCATTTTCATGACTCGAAAAGTGCAGGAAGGCAAAGAAGGAAAAGTGTCACGATTTCGCGACATATTGCAAAGAAGATTGTACGGACGAAAAAGTGTCATGATTTTGTGACATGTTGTAGGAGAGGGAGTCCGAAAGAAAAAGTGTCACGATTTCGTGACATGTTGCAGGAGAGAGAGTCCAAAAGGAAAAGTGTCACGATTTCACGACATAATGCAGAAGAGAGAGTCCAAAAGAAAAAGTGTCATGATTTTGTGACATAATGCTAAAAAGAGAGTCCGTAGTGTGAATTGTCACGATTTCATGACAAGTTCGAAGAGAGAGAAAGTAGCAAGACAAAGTGTCATGATTTTGTGACATGCTACAGAAGTCAAAGTGAGAACGGTCACGATTTCATGACATGCTACAGAACTCAAAGTGAGACCTGTCATGATTTCACGACATGCAGCAAAGGGAAGAGTCAAAAATGAGAACTATCATGATTTCACGATAGGTTGCAAAGAAGATGTACGAAAGCTAAAAGCGTCATGATTTCGTGACAGGCTACAAAGAAATCATACGGATGTAGAAAGTGTCACAATTTCATGACAGGTTGAGATGGTAGCATTTAGTTGGAGAAAGTGTCACGATTTCATGATAGGTTGAGATGGGGGCATTCAGTTGGAGAAAGTGTCATGATTTCATGACAGAGACAGTAAACAAGTCTTCAACAGAAGAAGCATCATGATTTCGCGACGAATTCAAGAAGGAAGAGCTTGAAGGTGAAAGCATCACGATTTCATGACATGTTCTAGTTTCACGGGCGTAAGGCAGAGAAAAGCATAAGGGAGAAAAAGTGTCATGATTTTGTGACATGTTTCATTTTTGCTAGTGCAAGCCAAGAAGAGTGCAAGGAAGCGAAAGTGTCACGATTTCGTGACATGTTCTGCTTTCGCTGGTGCAAGCCGAGAAGAGGGTAAGAAAGTGAGAAGTGTCGCGATATCACGACAAGAGCTTAGTCAAAGTCGTCAAAGGCTAAAGTGTCGTGATATCATGACAAAAGCCATAAGATAGTGTACGGTTGCAAAGGTGTCATGATATCGTGACATGTTGTAGTTTCATGGTAGAAGCTACAGAGGAGTTGTAGAAGCAGTGAAGCCGACAAAGTTAAATTTGGGCCAACGAAGATTAGGGTTTGCAGCCGATGTAGTTTAGGGTGTGCAGCCGACTAAAGATCAAGGTTTTATTCTTGAAAGTTTTAGTATAAAAGGAGGGCTACTTGGAGAGTTAAGGATTGATCTGGTGTGTGTTCAAAGTGCAGCGTTCGTAGACAGTGTGAAGAGAAGAAGTTCGATCACTGAGAGTAGAGTGCGAAATTCGATAGCAATATACAGAGTGCATTCTATCGAATCTTCTAAGTGAGAGAGATTGCAAGGAATTAGAGTGCACGAAGACAGTACTACTATGTTTTGCGTAGAGAGAGCAGAGGGCATAGTAAGTGCAATAGGCAAAGACAAAAGAGGACAATTGTGCTAGATCGAAGGACTGTGTTTAGTGCAAATTCAAGGACCAACTTTGAGGTGATAGAGTTGAGGATAGAGGTCTCCAGCTAGAGCAGGGAGGACAGGCGTCTTCTATGGATAGAGTTCCATTTGCTAAGGGTAGTGGAGGTAGAGGTCTTCTAGAGGATCACCAGCCAGAGCATAGCTAGGGGATTGGTGTCTCCTTTGGGTTGGTGCCCATAAACATTGTAATCGGGAAAGGTGTTCCTAGAATTTTGTTATGATAAAATTTAGTGAAATATTTTATCCGTGTACGTGGTTGATTTTGTGCATTGATTTGATATTACTTTGGGTATATTGCATTACTATTTTGTAATATGAAGAAATAAAAATAAAAAGAGGTCTTATACTGTTCACCCCCCCTCTCAGTATAAGCTTGTGTTCTTCAATTGGTATCAGAGCAGGTGCCTTCGAAAAGTTTAACAGCTTGAAGGAAAAGCTAGTAAAGAACATAATGGATTATTCAAGTGGCAATGTAGCACCTATTCTTGATGGATCAGATTTTTGTCTTTGGAGTGCAAGGATGAAGGTTCATCTAATGGCACTTGGGAATGAGGTTTAGGAAGTGATTGAAGACGGGTACACCATTCTTGAACATGGTCCTTATACTAAAGAAGACAGGCTCCTACATCACAGCAATTCAAAAGTAATGAATGCAATCTTGAAAGGTTTACAGAAGGCAGATCTTACCAAGGTGATTCACTGCAAGACAACTAGTGAAATGTGGAAATAGTTGCAGGTGGTTCACACAGGTGATGTAAATGTCCAAAAGGCTAAGTTGAGACACTTCAAAGGTATGTTTGAACAACTCAAGATGAATGATGATGAAAATATTAGTGACTACATGCTTCGTATGGATGAGGTTGTTAACTCCATGAAAGACTTAGGTCTTGAGCTTGCTAAAAATGATGTTTGTGATAAGATTTTAAGATCTCTTCCTAATATATTTAGTGAAAATATTTTTGCTATTGAGGAAGCTAAAGATTTGGATAAGTTGAAAAAGGATGAGCTCCATAGTATACTTTTAGCATTTGAGTTGAGAACTCAAGTGAAGGTTGATGTCAAGAAAGAGGCAGCTTTCAAAGCTACCAAGAAATCCAAGGGTAAACAACTTCAAGAGAGTGATGAGTCTTCCAGTGATGAAGAGGCATATTACGACAAGAAAGGCAAGTTCTCTAGAAAGCACAAAAGCATGAAAAATATAAGATGTTTCAATTGTGGAAAGTTTGGTCATTATGCTACTGACTGTACTATTCCCAAGAATGAAAGTGATGAAGATATACAGGATTCTAAGAGCAAGGATTCTGAAAAGCACAAGCATCATAGGAAAAACAAATATGAGTGCAACAATCAAGGAAAGAGGTATTCTCACAAGCACAAGAAGAGTTTATACCTAGACAAAGCAAGTAAGTGTTCTAGTAGTGATAGTGAAAGTTCTTCAAGTGATACTAAAAATGATATGTTATTCATATCAAAAAAAGAGGAAGAACCGAAACATAGATTCATTATAATGAAATGTCTCAGATGTGGAAATTTTGGTCACCTTGAGGATGATTGCACAAATAATGATTTGGTTTCTAGTATGTATGAGGATGCTTCAGAAAACTATAAGGAAGATGCATGTATGGTTTTTGAAAAAGGTAGCACCTCTAGTGATAGGAAATCTGAAAAAGGGTTTGATGATTCGGAAAGCAAACAAATAAAGGATCTAGAAAGTGAACTTACTAACGCTCTTAGTGTTTTGAAAAAGGAAAGAAAGAAGAATGCTAGACTCAAGGATAAGTTAGATGAATGTTGTATGGAGAGAGATGATCTTATAGAAAGTCTCAACGTCACACAAGAACTCAAGGATGAGTTAGAGTCTAAGGTTCTTGAGTATAGTGAGTTAGAACAAAAAATGGCTTCTTTGAAAGAGGAAACTAAAGAGTACAAGGATAAGCTTTATAGGTTTCAAGATAGCTCCAAAAAGGTTAAGTCACTCATCAAAGGTCAAAGAAAGACAACGGATAAAATAGGCCTTGGTTTTGTCAAGGAACAAGCTGGAGAGTCTAGTAAGAGACTCCAAAAGGAAGAGAGTTCTGATGAGGAAAGTATTTCAGATTATGAGTCCTTGGATGATAGATGCGTAGAAATAGAAAATGAAATTTAGAATGAAAAGAAGAAGTTTTTAGGACCCAAGAGGTCGAATAAAGGTAAATTTCACGACATATGTTTTGCGTGTTACAGGTTTGGTCACATGGCTGCACATTGCATGGCTCAAGTGAAGAAGGTGAACAAAAATTTCAGAAATGCTAGTTTCTTTCGAGGGTATTGCTACTCTTTTCAAAAGTTCGAGAAAAAGGTAGTCTATTGTGAGGTAAATAACAGACTCGGCCAGAACAAGTTTAATCAGAACAGGTTTAGGTAGAACTGGTTGATTCAAAGAACAGGTATGCTTAAAAGAAATAACATTGTTACTTGTTATAAGTGCAATAATGAAGGTCACACAGCTAGACAATGTAGAGTTGATATTCTAAGGTACAAGAATAGAAACAGTGGTATGAACAGGTCCAAGGATCAGAACAAGAACAAGAACAATGACAAGAACAGGAAGATGGACAAAGAGGTTAAGAGAAGACCCGACAAGGAAGTTATGGACGCTGATGATGATCAGTGCCTAATGGGAGTTTTACTCCCAACCCAGAATTAATCACCTCATCAGGAGGTGGGGTAGGGACTAAGCTAAGAGGCTCATTCTTAGTCCCGAGCCCCAAAGGTGACCCTTTGCCATTGATGACAAAGGGGGAGAGATATGAGTAAGGGGGAGAGCTTCAAAGTGAAGAGGAAAGCTTCAAGTCAGGGGGAGCAAAACTTCAAAGGAAGATTCTCGGTTGTGGGCATAGTTGGTCAATTTTTAGCACAGTTGGTTTCGAGTTTTGGCTCTTGAGAAGTGTTTTCAGTAAAGGTTTGCCATCAATGACAAAGGGGGAGATTGTTGGCAATTTTGGGTACCTTGGGTACATTGCTTTTGCTCAAGTGTAGAAGTTGTCATTGATGTCAAGAAGCTCTTGAAGGAATTTGATTTAATGTCAGATTATTCAGAGCATGGACAGTGAGTTTCCAGGAAGATCATAGTAGCCCATTTGCAAAAGATCAAAGAAAAGGACAAGTAAGAAAAGGTATGCAACAGGCAAGAAAAACTGTCGTAATTTTGTGACATGTTAGAGGAGAGAGAAAGTGCTAGAAAAATTGTCGTGATTTTGTGACATGTTTGAAGAGAGAGAAGCAGAAAAAACTATCACGATTTCGTGACATGTTGGCAGAGAAAAAGGCAAGTGGAAAAACTATCACGATTTTGCGACATGTTGGTAGAGAAGAAGAGCAAGGTGGAAAGTGTCGCGATTTCGCGACATGTCGCATTTTCGTGACTTGAAAAGTGCAGGAAGGTAGAGAAGGAAAAGTGTCACGATTTCGTGACATATTGCAAAGAAGATTGTACGGACGAAAAAGTGTCACGATTTCGCGACATGTTGTAGGAGAGGGAGTCCGAAAGAAAAAGTGTCACGATTTCGTGACATGTTGCAGGAGAGAGAGTCCAAAAGGAAAAGTGTCACGATTTCATGACATAATGTAGAAGAGAGAGTCCAAAAGAAAAAGTGTCATGATTTCATGACATAATGCTGAAAAGAGAGTCCGTAGTGTGAATTGTCACGATTTCATGACAAGTTCGAAGAGAGAGAAAGTAGCAAGACAAAGTGTTGTGATTTTGTGACATGCTACAAAAGTCAAAGTGAGAACGGTCATGATTTTGTGACATGCTGTAGAACTCGAAGTGAGAACTATCATGATTTCATGACATGCAGTAAAGGGAAGAGTCAAAAATGCGAACTGTCATGATTTCACGACAGGTTGCAAAGAAGATGTACGGAAGCTGAAAGCGTCACGATTTTGTGATAGGTTGAGATGGCAGCATTCAGTTGGAAAAAGTGTTGCGATTTCATGACAGAGACAGTAAACAAGTCTTCAACAGAAGAAGTGTCATGATTTCATGATGAATTCAAGAAGGAAGAGCTCGAAGGCAAAAGCATCGTGATTTCGTGACATGTTCCAGTTTCACGGGCGTAAGGCAGAGAAAATCATAAGGGAGCAAAAGTGTTGTGATTTTGTGACATGTTCCATTTTTGCTAGTGCAAGCCGAGAAGAGTGCAAGGAAGTGAAAGTGTCATGATTTCGTGACATGTTCTGCTTTCGCTGGTGCAAGCCGAGAAGAGGGTAAGAAAGTGAGAAGTGTCGCGATATCGTGACAAGAGCTTAGTCAAAGTCATCAAAGGCTAAAGTGTCATGATATCATGACAAAAGCCATAAGATAGTGTACGGTTGCAAAGGTGTCATGATATCATGACATGTTGTAGTTTCATGACAAAAGCTACAAAGGAGTTGTAGAAGTAGTGAAGCTGACAAAGTTAAATTTGGGCCGACAAATATTAGGGTTTGCAGTCGACGTAGTTTAGGGTGTGCAGCCGACTAAAGATCAAGGTTTTATTCTTGAAAGTTTTAGTATAAAAGGAGGGCTACTTGGAGAGTTAAGGATTGATCTGGTGTGCGTTCGAAGTGTGACGTTCGTAGATAGTGTGAAGAGAAGAAGTTCGATCGTCGAGAGCAGAGTGCAAAATTTGATAGCAATATACAGAGTGCATTCTGTCGAATCTTCTAAGTGAGAGAGATCGCAAGGAATCAGAGTGCGTGAAGACAGTGCTACTGTGTTTTGCATAGAGAGAGCAGAGGGTGTAGTAAGTGCAATAGGAAAATACGAAAGAGGACAATTGTGCTAGATCGAAGGACTATGTTTAGTGCAAATTCGAGGACCAGCTTTGAGGTGATAGAGTTGAGGACAGAGGTCTCCAGCCAAAGTAGGGAGGACAGGCATCTTCTGTGGATAGAGTTCCATTTTCTAAGGGCAGTGGAGGCAGAGGTCTTCTAGAGGATCACTAGCCAGAGCAGAGCTAGGGGATTGGTGTCTCCTTTGGGTTGGTGCCCATAAACATTGTAATCGGGAAAGGTGTTCCCAAAATTTTGTTATGATAAAATTTAGTGAAATATTTTATCCATGTACGTGGTTGATTTTGTGCATTGCTTTGATATTGCTTTGGGTATATTGCATTACTGTTTTGTAATATAAAGAAAAAAAATAAAAAGAGGTCTTATACTGTTCACCCCCCCTCTTAGTATAATCTTGTGTTCTTCATTGAACTGATGGCTACTCCTACTACCATTGCTAAAGTTCTTGTTGTTCCAGTTCAGGTTGCAACTTCCTAGGTCTTATTCTTTGATGGTGTACCTCCTCATTTGAGGGAGTATTATCATGCACTACAGTGGCCTATTGCTTAGGTGATTTCTTTTTTTGAGACTTATCTAGGGTATCCTTGTAAATTAGCACTGATTTTTCCCACCATAGAATGGTTGGCTTACCTAAATAAATATTCCTAGACTCTATCAAGTCCAAAAAATGAATTACTATCTATATAACAACATTCAATAATAATCCAATGGTATGGAAAGTAATCCCAAAATTCTTCATCCTTTTTGTTAGTACATCATGCATTTTTCTCTCCAGATAGGTACCCCAGTCGTACATAATTCCTTTGGTAATACCTTCCACATATTGATCCATCTATATTGACATCTCTATGGTTCATATTTCTCCTAACATTCAAGCCATTACAATATTCATGGTGTATGGACAATCCTTTCCTATTAAATTGCTCTATTTAATCCCTCAAGTTCCTATACCTGAGATATTTTCTTCGATCGATGATTTCACATTGATGAGGGAAGTGATGATACGATGTGTCTCAATCAGATCAAGCAACTTCTTGACTATCTAAATACCATTTTTTGGTAATCCAAATATTCTTCTCAATGCCTTTGCTATGAACTCTACCTTCATCGACTACTTACCCACATTAACATAGGTAAATCTTCTCGCAAGATCGTATGCCTGAACAACTTGCAATAAATAGTTATAAAAGAAGGTTTTCTAGTGTGGTGGAACCTATGTTATCACAGCTACAATAGCCTTCTCAAATTATTTTCTTCATGGGTGGTTCTTATTTTCTTCTTTATTCCACAACTTTCAGCATGTATCTCCCCATACTGTATAAATGATATCCTCATTATATCAACCTAGCCCTCCTTGGATTAACTACTTATATCCTCCTCTAAATCTAGAGTTTCTGTGTAATGGATTTCATTGTGCAGTTCCCTCCTCTCGGCTCTTTCCTGTGCCATTTACTCCTCTCAAAACCTTAATGGTGTCCTTCTTTGATCAACCCTCCAATACCTCTACTTTATCCATGTTTTGTATCCTCCTCTCCTCCAAGGATTATTACCATACCCATAACAAGACTAAAATGGTTGCCCTTGGTGTTGCTATAGATGTGACTCCATCTCATGTAGAGGTAATGGTGACCATTCAACTCTGTTGGTTGCAATTATTCTTAACTGGTATCCAAACTCTTTTGTCAAAATAATTTTCTCATCATTCCTCTAGTTAGATTTACTTTTGGTACATCAACCATCATACAACCAAAAGTCTTCTAAAAACTGTACAATGCTACTATAAATCGTATAATACACCTTCCAAACCGTTCATGTATATTTTTTGTTCGTACAACAACCTCTAATTTGTGCAATCCTTCAAACTACTTCAAACTATTCCCAAAATAATAATCATACATCAACTACAACAAAATATATAGGTGTCATACCAATCTATACAATGTCCCTATCCACCTGTTCTCCTTTACCGGATCCATATGATTCCATATGATTTAATCAAAAAGGCTTAAATTGGCCTCTAAACTACTTGAAATCGCACAAGTTATCCTCAAAATCATACAATCTATCTTACAAATCATACAACACATATTCTAAAACCCTTATTCACCTAAAAATTATGATTTTCACTCCCTTTCCATGATTTATCACCGATCCAGTTGCCAAAATATCTTGATCTATCTTTTTCATGCAATTCTAAAGCAAATATGTAATTTTTTCTTGGCATAATTTCTCCCAAAAACAAACTTTCCTAGGTATGTTTTAGGTTTGTACGGTCGTCTTCCATTTTGCTTCTACCTTATACAATTTTTTTTACCACTTTTTCTTTGATTAGGGCTTGTAAGTTCTCCTTTTTCTTGTAATTTATTCACTTTGGCTCCAATCTGCAATTTCCTTGAACCTTGGTGGATGTTTTCAACAATCTATTTCTTTCTTTGATGCCTCCTACTATAAACCCTCACTTCACTTTAATTGCAATTAAAAAATTTATTTTAATAGATTCAAAACCCTCACTTTTTCTCTTTCAGTTTGATTTATTTTAATGCAAAAAGTCTCCTTGGTGCAAATTTAAGATGGGTCATGCAATCTATAGTTCTACTAGTGAATTCCCATGGCCATGAATATGATTTTACCTGGTTGCACATTTTTCACCTTCATTCTCCTCAAAATTTCAAATTTATCCTTGTACAATTTGTAAAATTACTTCAAGTATCCTTTATTTAAATTGTTGTAAAACCCTAACCATTCAATTTTTTAAATTATGCCACTTTACATTATTTTAATGCATTTTTGTCTTCTTTGCTCGGATGATCGACAACTCACTACTTTTCACATGTGATTTCATATTTTTCCAGCATTTCTCAACAAATCATCATTTCACACATGTGAACATTAATTACGATGGTTGCAAATCGTACATTTGTACGATAAAATTATGCACTGTACATTTCGCAAATGCACTCTTCCTATAATAGCAAGGCTTATACCTCACAAGTGCCTTCCATGTCCTACTCCTCTTGACATCGAATATATATAAACAATTTGTGGTTCATCCCTTTCTTGGAGTAATCCTCTACCTCCTTCCACTCTTCAAGGTCCTTATCAAATTAGTGGTGGTCATCCCACTAGGTATCTCCCTATAGGGTTTGGTAAGATTCCTCTTATCCTTGGTATACCTTGTATATTACTTGTCCAATTCAAACATGCTAAAGGTGTGTCTCTTGGCCATCTACGAGTAGGGGACCAGAACCTTCCTCATCCTCTTCCTCCTCTTGGTATAATATCCCTTGAATCATTTCATTCCATGATCGAATACCTTCTCCCCTTCTTGGTTTAAGCCTTAGGGGTCCTTATCGATTCCTCCCTCCCATTGCTTTATTATCATGAGCTATATCTACCAATTTAATATTGACTAGTGGACTTCTACTTCATCTTATGCTTGGTGACAATTGTCACAGTTCTCTAATTCTATGATCTACACTATTAAGATATGTCTCCATATTCTCTCCTCAAATCATATCTATGGAGATGAGGTTTCCATGATCTCCTTGTATGCATTGAAATTTTTTATATAAAAACTTGAGTCATTCTGATTATCCTTTCTTTGCTCTGACCAATACGTTGGTAAGTTTATCAATATCTCCAATATCCTTACTTCTCTCCTTTATATTCTTAGTTTTCAATAGACTATTATATAAGCTTTAAGATCAAGGTTGGCTTGAGGCTCCTGGGGTCTTCTAAGTTATCAATGTGCTATTGTATAAGTTAGAGGATCAATATTATCTTGAGGTTCCTAAGGTCTCCTTAGGAAGTCATCATCACCACTACTCTATGTTCTAGGTTACCTTACTAGCCAAGGTATTACTTCATCACTAGATTCACTCAAATCTACTCATGTGTTGCCTTGTGGTTCATGTGATGTGGTTTCTTACTCAATATTTTGCCAAAGTATCTCTACATATTCATTTGTCATTGGTGGATCAATTGGTGCTAATTGTGATCTTATTCCTTCACTTGTGCTTGCACCATAATTTATTATACCACCTCTTTGAGTTATCACCTCATTGATCTCAGCTTCCCATTCTAGTTCCTATAGCCTCACTACTCTTTGGTCATATAGTCTTCATATTGTATCATCCAATTCATGTATGATTTACTCCCTCAACCTTGCATTATGACCTTGTAGCATTTGATATTCCTCCTGTAGTTTTTGGGTTTGTAGTTGCACTCTTTGTTGTAATATCCCTATTTGAGCTAATGGATTAAGTCCAACCAATTCTTCATCAATGGTCTCATTCTTATTCTCCTCTGGAACTTCCATTTCAAAATTTTCCACTCTATCTTCATATCGTACTATTAATTGTATCCTTCTTCGTCCTTCTACTTAAGGAGTTCTCTATGTTCCACATAAGGATACATCATGTTTTAATTTACTTGAGGTGCTTATTCTTGTCTTCCCCTATTATTGGGTAATAGTATTATATCATGATATCCTCTTTAATTTTTAGGAGTCCACTTTTCATCTTCTTTTGTTACTCATTCGGTCCCATATGCAAATCTAACATGCACCCACAATATTCTTCTTTCTCCAGGTGGAGGTACCAACTCTTACTATTCTATAGTTGGTCATGTCTCCTCCTATTTTGTAAATAAGTGTGTGAGTCCCATGTTAGGCTCTTCTTGTGATGAACCTTGCATATCTTGAGTTCTCAATGGAGCTCCTATTCATCTTCTTTGTTAAATCCCTTCTAAAGTAATGAATAAGCATTGTACTTTGTAAGGCTTCAAATTTAAGCCATTTACAATGTCGGTACCTTAGTCCCATTATAGTTCTACAACTTGAATACTCCATTATTCATAACTTCCACCAATTTTTAGGTACCAAGCCATAAAGTATTCAACTTACCATGCTTGATTTCTCACTTCCCATTAAATTTTATAACTAAGTCACCCAGACTAAGTTCTAGATTCTGTAGGTGTTTGTCATGCCATAGTTTCCTTCTTTTTTGGAATTGTCATGCCATGATTCTTATTTCATACAACTTAATCAGTGTTTTTAGTCACTTCTCCAAACTTTCCTAATCACCCAAGCGATTTTGCACTACAACTCTCAGACTTGGTATAAAGAATTCAACTAGCACCACTATCTCTTGTCCATACATTAACTAGAAATATGTATGCTCTATTGCTGGTTTATAAGTTTTTTTGTATGCTCATAAAATAGATGGTAACCTTTCCTCCCAATCCACTCCTATTCCATAGGTTTTGTACAAAGTAGATACCATGACTTTGTTTGTTGCTTCTACCTATTCATTGGATCTGGGTAATACAAATTAGAAAATGAATTTAAAATGTTGAGTTTAGTTGTCAGCATATTAATGATATCATTTACAAAGTATCCTCCAAATCACTTGTTATTTGCAACATAATGCCAAATCTTGTAATTACCTACTCGTACAAGAATCTTATTGTAATTTTAGTTGAGTTGTTAGGTAGTGCTCTCACTTCGACCCACTTTTTCAAGTACTATGTTGCTACCACAATGGACCTGTACTTCCTTCTTCGAGAGGTTTTCAATGGCCTGAAAAAGTCCAATATCCATATTTCAAATAGTTCCTAGGGTTGGGATGGATGCGATGGCATAAAGTCTCTCTTTACTAGCTTTCCTATCCTTTGATAAGTATCACATTTTTTTACATATTATTTTGCATCATTATACAGTGTGGGCCACCATAATATTGCTAGTAATATTTTTCTAGTAGTGGCATCTGGTCCCATGTGCCATATTGCTAAGCCTTCATGATCTTCTTTCAATGCCACTTGACTTATTACCCCATCATGCATATTCCTAAGATACCATCAATTCCCATATTATACAACAATATTGTTATTAACTAGAAGGTTTCTGAATTCATAATTACTTTCTTCTTCTTGATTGTTGTCATCTCTTGTGGAAACTCTCCTATGGATAGATACTAGCCAATCAACTTGTACCATGATGGAACAACATTGATGGTGAATAATTGTGCATCAGGGAATTCATCCGGAATCCTTGTTTCTATAGGAACTCCTAATCGTATCCAATATAGCTGGTCTACCTTTACTTACTTCATACCAGGTCTCATTACCACTTGAAATATGAACTCTTGTAGGGTGATGAGCTACCTACTGACCCATCCTTGTATCATCGATTTGTTTATTAAGTACAATAGAGATTGGTGATCTACATAAAAAGTAAAGGGATTCACCAGTAAGTAATTCTTGAACTTCTAAACTGCATATACCATTCCCAAGTCTTCTCTTTCTATTGTATTGTATTTTCTTTCTGCCCTTGACAATAGATGACTAGCAAATAAAATAGGTTGATACAACCTAAATTGTCCTTCTTGTGCTAAAGCACATCCAATTGTAAAATTTGAAGCATAAATGTGGACTTGGAACTCCTTATCCCAATTTGGGAACACCAAAATTCGGCTACTGAGAAGCTTGGCCTTCAACTCCTCAAAGGCTCATTGGTGCTCCTCTATCCATCTAAAAGGAATATTTTTCTTTGTCAATGATTCCAATGGATAAGACACATATGCATAATTCCTGAAAAACCTTCGATAATACCCCATCGATCCAAGGAAGGTTTTAAGTGAACTCATGTCATATGGTTCTTCCATTTACAATATCACACATATCTTATCAGGATCTATTTTTAATCCCTCACTGCATACTATGTTCCCTAACAACTTTCCATACGGTACCATCAGGTAACACTTTTCAAGGTTTAATGAGATATGTAAATTTTTGAACCTACTCATACATTTACTAAGGGAAGGAATATGCTCCTTGATCTCCTCATAAATGGACCAATCATCTAAAAATACTTTGAACTTCCTCGTCACCAACTGATCAAACATATATAGTATAATGCACTAAAATATAGCTGGGGTAATACAGAGCCTGAATGACATTCGATTATACACATAGATGCCATTTTCCATAGTAAATGTGGTCTTCATATTATCATACTTAGCTATGCTTATTTGATTGTAACCCAAAAATCCATCCAAAAATGAATAGATCTCATGTCCTACAACTTCCTCCAAGATGGAATATGTGAAGGGAATAAGGAAGGGATCCTTAATGGTTACTAGGTTTAGACTTCTAAAGTACACATATATTCTGATTTTTTCCACTTCCTTGTTCAAGGTGACCACTATAGGTGATACCCATTCACTGGTTGTAAACCTGAAGATGATTCCTACATCCAACATCTTCTCTATCTTTGCATTCATTAATGCAACATATTTTAGATTCATCATATATGGTCTTCTCCTTAATGTTTGTGCTCTAGGCATTAGCATGATCTTATGGACACATAACTCATGTGGTACTCCCTTCAAGTCCTTATATGTCCATGCAAAGACATCCTTATATTCTAAGAATATCTTAAAGACTACCAATTTTAATACAGGGTTCCAATCATCACCATAGTGAATCATCCTAGGTTCATCCTCCATCCCAATATTGATGTCCACTATCTAGGATCCTTTGTATTTAATATTTTTTGGCTCAATTATTGTTTTCTCCACATTCTTCGAGTGTGTCGATATTGCATCAATTTCCACATCTTCTACTATATATTCAGTAGAACTTTTTGGAAACGTCTATTTCTCTTCTGCTTCCTTTTTAGGCTCCTGGTTGACTTTGATTTTATCTTATTTTTTCTTGATCTTCTATGAGTTAATACAGAGGCAGTTGGGTTGAAAAATTTTGTACTCTTCCATTTACCAATGAAGAAGTCTGCTATCATATCTAGCTTCATCTTCACTACATTCATCAAGGTACATCATTCCTTCTTCATGAGGTTCATAAAATTCATCTCCTAAAGAGTTTTTTAATTCGTTGATCATGGCTACATCCTCACTGTCCCTTTGATTATTCAAATTAATCACATAATTATGCTATCCCTTTTTAAAAGTGATTTGATTCTTTCCCAAGTTATGATTAATGTTGGCTACACGTAGCCATTATATTCCCAATAGAGCATCATATATAATATTTTACATATTAATCATAATGAAATCCAATATGAACTCTTAGTCAGCTATCACCACTCATTTTGCTATAAAGACTCCCTTTGTATTGATACCATACTAGTTAGCACCATATAGTTGGAATATTGGTGCCCATAGAGATGGAACACCAAGTTCTAGCTAAGTGCTTTCAGATAACACATTAAAATTGGATCCTTCATCTATGATAACTTGCATCAATTTGTGCCCTAAAATCTCCATATGAACTAATGTAGGTTTCTTTCCCACATCAATCATTAATATGGTGGGGTCCATAAATTGGTATTTTTTTTCTTTTCCTGAATTGGTTGACTCTGAACTTCCATCACCTTGTGAGGTTGTATATCCTCCACCATCACTTTTTTTAATGATGGGATAAATTCCAACAAGTTAGCCATTTTGATTTATAATGTGGTGTTCAAAACTTGTGCTGCCAGATTCTGCACAACTACCTTCTCTTTTGATGGTTTTTTAGTTCATTCTATTCTACTAACTTTACTTGGTTAATTGTTTGTGCTTCATCTTCTAGTACTTTCTTTGTTACTTGCCAACATTGCTTTTATTTTGCTGGCTCAAGATACTTATCCTTTTTAGCCTAATTCATTGTCACATCTAAAAACTTTCTAAGTTTCCTCTTTAATTTGAGGAACCTCAATATCCAAATAGTTTACATTTTACAGGTTACTTGAACTCACCTGCTTGGGGCAATTTACTTCCTTCTGGTTACCCAGACCATACCACCTACACATGTGTATTTTTTGCTTGCTACATTTCTTGTCTATGAGGTCAAGGCCATTTTTTTGTAAAATACCCCTACTCCTAGTAATTTTAACATTGTATAATTGGCCTCCCTTCTGATTCATACTAAAAATGGCTTTTTCCTCCTTACCGATTACCCTAGTTCTACTTTCCACCTTGTCATCTATTTCTATAACAACCACTTGTTATCTATTGCCTTCTTCCTAGGGCCTTTGGTTTCTCTTTCTACTCCTGTATTATCAAGACCTATTGATGCACTCTTGTATTATATTGGCATAGCATCACCTCGTGTCCTAGTACACTACAGATATGACAATAGTCATTTCATGGACACTTTACATTTGTATGGACCTCTATTTTACATTATGTGCATCAAATGTCATTCTTGTCAGGCTTGCTTATTTGGTATTTTATGATCTTGTCAAATTCCTAATGGAATGATGCTACTATCCTTTGTATAGTATCATCTTCTCTACTATATAAATCATTGGACTTGAGATGATAAAATATTCTTGTATATGTCTACTTTGAGTCACTTTAAAAATTATTTGCATGCTTTAAAGCTTCATCATACATTTCCAATAGTACTGCCTTCATTTTTTTCTTATATTTTGGTAGCAATCCATATATGAACCACCACTTTACCAATACATCTACCAAAGGCATCTACATCTTGTCTACTAACTAATTTAATCTACGATTATATGAATTTACATATTTATTAGGATTTTTCTTAGTCATACAAAGTTCAGTGGCAATGTCTCCATCATCCTTCAAGGGATGAAATTCTTCAATGAATTTCTCTTTCACTTGATTCCAAGTCTAGAAATCTATTGCATTCTCCCTTTTCAAATACCAATCCATTGTCAATCCTCTCAAGGTAGTAGAAAATAAATTCAACCAATCATCTGGATGATCTACATCATTTCCCCTACAAATGGTTAAGCAGGTTCCAATATATCTTGTGGGATATTCCTTCCCCTCACCTGTAAAGGGTGGACATCTTTACTTGGTTGCTTTATTATACATCTTTGGTGAATTTTCCTCATCACTTGAGGTATCCCATGGAATATTTATCTGATTCCTCCTTGGGGGTGTTTAACTATGCTCATCATCATATTTTTTAATCTGAGGTATTTTTTACTCTCCCACCAGTCATTGATCAAACTCACATGCATCTTCACCCCATGACTTCCTTCACTAATGTGAGGGAGATGGTCTTAGTATTTCTTTCTGAGACCCCACGCTCTATTACACTGGTTCATGACTCCCATAATTTGCACTCCATTACAACCCTTCCATCACTTTCTCAGGTATCACCATCCAATATCCTTCCCTATGCACCATTTCTATATCAACTTGTTCCTCTACATTAGGTGGTTCTGGTACCTCCTCTTCTGTCCCTATCAATAAAGCCTCAAAATATCCTTTGTTAGATGTCCAAAATTGCTCTATTTTTCATTCATGTGTATTATGGTCAAAATTATTTGCATTCCCTATTTGAGAAATTATTGTGATCCTTCTCACTGGAATGTTCTCTCATACTTCTTGTCTCCTACATCTTTGCACACTAGTGTCTGTCATTCACATACAAATTTATAATATTCTTTTTCTATCAGTTTGACTCGTTTTAAGAAAAATACCAATTTTGATAAGGTAATGATGCCAAATGTAGCATAGGGGTGTAGTATTCCTAGGAGGAAGGTGATTCTTAGAGGCTTGGAATGATCAACTTACTGTTCTTGTTCAAATACCCAAATCGTACGATCTTTACAATAATTGATATGCAATTGCAAAATAACTTGTAGGAACTCAAATCATACAATTGTATGATCCTAAATGATATAGTTTCAATGCTTGTATGATTTGACACTCATTCAATTTTTCATGATTCAGTTTTGTAAGCTATTATACACAGTTTTATAACTAATTTGTTCAATTTGCCAAAATTACCAAATCGAGTAAGTTTTCTTCAATCACCTAATCTTCCAAATTAGGTTAAATTCTTTTGTAAAATTTGTAACATGTTTGGTGTATTATTTCTACAAACTAAAAGTTCATAAAGGTTCTAAATTATATAATATTCCTTATCAATCTCTCTCATACAAGTTTTGGGATGTTATTCACTCTATCTTTACCAACATGCAAGTTCTGTATTTAAGGTTTGATAAAATTCTCCACAAGTGCAATCTCTAGAAATCATACAATAGCTCCCAATAAATATTTCCTGATGAAATATTCCTCATATATCACTCCTAAGGTTCACACAAGTGGTGATTCAATTCCATTATTCATACTAGTGTATTAACATCATCCATAGACATAGTGAAGTAACATGCAACAATAAGATACTGCAAAATACTAATCCATCATTCTAGAATCATAAAATAACATGAGATAATGCTATGAAATTTGATTATTCAATCATTACTCTTCAATGAAATATTACAATCACTAACAAATTCCACAAAGATACACAATAAACTAGTAATTCTACACAATGATCAGATATATGCATTCAATAACTAGACTAACCAAACTTATGAAATTGAAATGGGGGCCTTATATAATGTCTACCCATGCCATTACAAGTGGTTTATGAGGCAATTCATTATTCACAACTACCTATGTATAATGAAAATCTTAATTACATTCGACTAGTAAGTCTAATTACATTTATTATCAAATTCATTCACAAATACAACTCAAATTGCATTTCATCTACATTTCGTTGTATCACATTATTCCTTGTATATTTTTAGCTTCTAGTTTGTACATTTTCCTTCCTCCTTGTACATTTTACTTCCTCCTTGTACGTTTCACAAAAATTGTCAAAAATTGTCAAAACTAGGTAAATCCTCTTTATCACTTCTTATTCTAGGAAGTGGATTTGTTGCCTACACACATGTCGTAGCCTGCAGCCATATTTAACCTTCGGTAATCTTACACTTTAGTCAACAACTTATTTCAAACCATTGAACTACCTTTTGTCTTTTTTTTTTTTTTCTATACAAAAAACTTTAAAAAGAAAACAACAGTATAATATAAATATATACATATATTACAAGAAAGGTTACTCTTAATCAAAGTAGATTTTTATATGGAATCCATTAATCGGGATCGACTAAATATTTTCCTCTAAGTCTTCAAGATGGAAAGAAATGCTTTCTTTAACCTTAACTATTTTGAAAGGGCTATCCTAGAAAGATTCAAATTTCTAATGATGACTTGGCTTATCTCTCTTCACATTCCACCTTAGAACAGAGTCACCTACTTTGAAATTTCTAAATTTGGATTTCTTATTGAACAATCCCTTACTTTTAAATGAGTGTTTCTAGAAATCCTCATATTCTTAGGTTCTTTTATCCTCTAACTAAAGTAGATGTGTCAATATGATCTCTGTTGAACTCTTATCAGACTCTTATTCTATGTCTACCAGCTTGAGAGTTGGTATTTCCAAGTGAATAGGTAGGACTGCTTCATTTCCATACACCAAAGCATAGGAAGATATTTTAATATATTTCTTGATGGTAATGTTTTCTATCCATAGAGCTTGTTCTAAAAGTAGGTGCTAGATTATTTTGTTATCCTCTAGTGATCTCTTCAAAATTCTAAGTATATTTTTGTTAGTTGACTCTACTAATCCATTCCCCTAAGGATAGTAGTTGGAGTTTTTTATAGTGATACCATACTTGCTATAAAAGATCCTATGAAAGCTGGACCATTGTATTTAGTTTTTATGAAAGTTGGACCATTGTCACTTACTATAGCTTTAGGGGTATGAAAACTTGTGATCAAGCTCTCCATGAAGTCAATTACCACTTCTTGATCTGATTTCTTTGTGGGAATGGATCCATATGTTAAGGTAATATATGGTAGTTAAGATATACTTATGTCCTATTGAGAAGTTGGTATTTATTGTTCCAATGAAGTCCAGTCCCATTGCTGAAAAGGCTCTTCTACTTGAACAAGATTAAGGGGAATGATGCATTTTAGGTTCTTCCCATATACCTCTAGCATTCATCATAGGATATTGTTATCTTGAAAATATCAAAAAAAATAGTAGGCTATTAATAGCTTACCCTAATGATTTTTAAATTTGTGACCCTTCCTAAGAAATGTCCTCTAGATAACCCTCCATGAAACTCTTTAATGACCTTTTATTTTTTATCATCTTTCAAGCATCTTAGGACTCTATAAATATTTCTTCTATATAACCCTTCTAGAAGTAGGATATAATTCAAGGCTTGAAGCCTATATCCCCTCATTTGTTATGGGTTAAGACCTTGAGGATAAATACCTATTTAGAAGTATCTGATATTTTGATCAACCCAATATAAACTTTATGATTGAGGACCTTTAGTTTGATCTTCTATTGGTGGTTGACAAGCTGATATTTATTCTATAAATATATTTTTTGTCAACCCTTGGCACAATGCTCTACCTCTGACCAGCTTGGTAGGATGAATTTCCATGTCATACCCCTGGATTTTAGTAATCCAGTCAGTTTTTTATCTCCCAGTTTGCCTTGCAAAATAAAACTTCTTACATCTAGGTGAACCACATATACCAAAATTTTACTGTGAGTCAAGTATTGCCTAAACTTCTTCAATGACTTCATCACTATGGATACTTACCTCTAAATAAAGTTCTATTTGATATGGTATTCATGGAGAGTTTAACTCTAGAAAAATATGGGGTGCTCTTACCCATCATCATTATTTTGAGTAAGCACGAATGCATAACTCTCTTCAACTCCATAAGTGTAAAAAATGAAATTCTTTCTAAGTCAAGATTTACCAGAACTAGAGAGGTTGCAGTAGATTTTTGATATGATCTCAAAAGCTTGTTTTCTTGTTTCTATCCACTTGAAGTCTAATTTTTTCTTCAGTAAATCTAAGATAGGTTTAACCTTTTGAGTGAAATCAGAGATGAACTTCCTAACAAAGTTAATTTGACCAAAGATATATTGCAAAACTTTTTTGTTCATAGGTAAGGGGAGAGCAAGAATTGACCTCACTCTGTCTGGGTCAATTGAAATTCCTTATTTAGAAACCATATGGACCAATAGCTTCCCTTCATGGAATACAAAAAATATCTTATTTGGGTTCAGAGAGATGCCAAATTATCTATATTTCTTAAATACTTGCTCCAAGTGTTCCAGATGGACTTGTTTTTTATGAGATAACACAGTCATATCATCTAAGTAGATGAGGACGGCCTTATTGATTAGTTATCCAAAAGCATAATCCATGGCCCTCTAGAAGGTGGACATCCTTTGATAAGAAAAACTTCTCCATTTAGTGGTAAATACTATTTTTAATTGATCCTCATATTTTATCCAAATATGATTATACCCAAAGAAACCATCCAACAATGAGAACCTTTCTGCTCTTGCAACAATCCGAAGAATATGGTCAATCTGAGGGAGATGGTAGTGATACTTCAATTATGCTTGATTGAGATTCTTGAAATCTACACACATATGGATGTATCCACTTTTTCTTTCTTAGAGGAACCAAGTTAGCCACCCATGTGGAGTGCTTAATTGGATAGATAATTTTAGCCTTCAGTAGTTTGAGTAGCTCCTCTCTCATTACAAATTTGATTATGGGATTCATAGGTCTTTCCTTCTATCTAAAATGTTTTGCATCTATTTCTAGCTTAACATTATGCTAGATCATCTTTTTTTCATATACCTTTAGATCTTCATATGACCAGACAACTATCTTGGTATTTTAGGCATAAGGCTTCGATCTCTTTTACCTCTTATAGAGAACAACATATACCAACTTTAAACTTCTTTTCTTTATCAATCTCAATTTATTTATATATTTTCTCATTGATCTCCATAGATTTAGTTTTCCTCCTATATTCATTATCAAAGATACTCTCTAGGGTGACCAACCCTTTAGTTATATGATTGTTTTTTAATTGGATAACATGTTGTTGGTCTATCTCATTTGGGATTTCCTCTTGAATGGTAGATAAGAAAGCCTCTCTTACCAAGAAATCAATGATTTTTTTATCACTTTTAAATACCTACCAAAACATTTGTCTATCTGGAACTGTAGGACTAAAAAACATTTTGATCCTATTATCCTTAGCAACTCCCATATCTGTAGAAGAGTTGAAATTAGATCCTTTAACTACAAAGGAATCAACTAGCCTGTTCTATGTTTTGGGAGTAAAATGAATGTTTAGGACATCAAAAAATTCCATCAAATACCATACATTATTTTTATATGCTCTCAGGTAATGGTTCTTATTGTTGCATATTTTCCTTACCTGATTGACTATCAACTTAGAATCACCGTATATATTTAGTATATTGATACCCATATTATTTGATTGCATTAGAACTAAGCACAAAACTTAGTATTCTATAGCATTATTAGTGCAAGACCAAGTCAATCTATATGCAAAAATATTTACACCTTCTAATAGAGACTGCAAAACTACACTGGCACTGGCTCCATTTTTGTATCTCGCACCATAAAAATATATGGTCTAAATCTTAGTTTCTCTTAAGGATTTATTGGATATGGCAGGGATAATTTTCTCTACTTCTAAAGAAATGTTGTATGTACCCACTCCTATCCCAAACTTACTGTAATCTTATCTAAATGTTAATTCATCCTCAACCTCTAACTCTTGAAAAATTTCTACTAGTTCAAACTCATCTAAGGGTGTGAGGTTACACATGTCTTCTTCAATATTATCAATGTGGTAGGATACAGGTTTCTTAGGTGTTATCCTTATTCTCTTTCCTTTGAAATGAATTACCATGCTAAAGTAATCCAAGTACATACATCCTCCCAAATTTTTAGTGAATTCTTTGGAAATACATAGGCCAAAATAAGGCTCAAGATCTACCACTACAATTTCTTGCACAATGGTCACTTTTGGGGCTCTATATAGTCTCATTAGTACATATTTTATTATTTCAACTATCTTTACTAGTGTCCCATCCAACCCTAAAACTCTAGGACAATATTTGGTATACTCCATACCCATCTCTTCCTAGATTTCTTTGGGCATAACTATGGTAGAGGCCCCCAAATCAATCATACAATTGTGAACTATCCAATACTCCATCCTCAAATAAATATAAAAAGGAGGGGGTTTGTTATTTAAAGTAGCAGGAGACATCTTATCTTTTCTAGAAGGTACACTAAGGATGGTAGTAGTCTTATTTTCTTGGGGATTATTACTTAAAGAAGATTTAAGTAGATCTATTTGACCAAGAATGAAGAGAGTATCATAGAGGCTAGCCTTAGAGGGGATTATTTTCATCTCTTCCACAATATTATACTCTGATTTCCTTAGAGGAAAATTTTTAGACTTCTTTTTAGGTTTACCATACTTTCTCTTGTATTATTGTGTGGCTTTGATATTTTATCTTTTAGTTATGGAGGGAAACCTTAGTTTTTCTTGTGCTTCATTTTTTAATATCATTATTTCTTTGTAATTTTATTTTTTGAATATCCTAGGGAAATTGACCTCCTTTTCTTGGCTTTTAGAAATCGTATTTTTTCAATTGCTTTGAGAATATGAAATTGGTCACTACTTTGCAGAGGGGGATATTTATTATTTTGAAAAGGGACATAAAATTAACCCATATTCTATGGATCAACCTGTAATATATTTTTTCTTGATATTTTTGTAGACACCTAAAACACATCATGTTTAGGAGACTACCCATATGGGCACATTCTTAAACCATATGAACCCTCTTGGATCTCTCCCAAACCATATGAACCCTCTTGGATATCTCCCAAAGTAAGTAGTGGTCCTAACCACTCAAGCAAGGTAGTTCTGGTCCCTCTAGGCTTGTCTACTCTCAAGCAGAGTGGCCATAACACCTAGCCGCTGGAGACTATTGTGGCTAGACCTTATAGCGGCCAAAATCACAAATAATTTGGCCATGAATATGGGCCTAGATCATGCAATATGATTGCACCTATGCATATATTTTAGGTAGATTTTAGTGAGGAACTCCTTGAGTCCCTCCTAAATACCCCTTAAATGTAAATTTATGACTAATGTTTCCCACCCAAAATGGTCAATCGCATGCAATTTGGAGAGACGCTTCTCTAGGAAGCCAAGCTCCAGATATGGTAGGGAAGTCTACATATAGACTCTCCAAAAAAAGAAAAAGGATCTGTGAAGTCTCAAGGTTAAGCATCGAAGCCCTGATGAAATAGATAACCAAGCTACATCCCTTTAAGGAGTACTGGAGCGTCATTTGGCTGAGCTATGCCCATGCATTAGTTGCTATATCCATAATTCCCAACCACCAATCAGTGTAGGAGACACACCCACTGACCCTTGAACATCAATTTTAGCAAGGGATCAATGTCCATAGTCCATAATACCTAAGGTAACCTTTAAGTTAGAGGCTGCTATCTTTGACAGCAACCCATAGTCATAGCCAGGTTTTAAATTGGTTAATTTATTTGTTCTAAGTAATAGATATTTATTTATCATTATTTCATTTACATGGCTTTAGCATAGATCTAAACCTTCATTATATTTAGATTAATATTTTTTATTTTTGTATGCATACTGCTTAGATCTTGTATATTTCAATGCACATTATGCTTATTTATCCGAATTATCATATTTGCTAATAAGAGCCTCTTTCAGAGAGGCAGCCCATAATACTTACTATGCTTTGTTGTTTTCATGTATGTAGATTTGTAGGTTTACAGTACCATATCAAGATATTCAAAGCACATGATTCTTCTTGGATGATATAAGGAGAAGGAGGCATCTGTGGGCCCTCAAACAAGTTTATGTGGGATATCGATAAGCCTACAGAAGTGCACCATCCCTTTGCACAAGGTACATTTTATTCACTTGTAATTCATTGTATCGAAATGGGTGTATCTCAGAGGGATCGACATGTAACCAAGTTTTAATATAAATAAATGAATATTTCTTTGTTATTTCCATGTTATATGCATTTCATGGTCTTTTATTTCATTTTGGTATAATATTGCAAGTAGCATAAATGGTGCATGCTTCCCGAAGTTGCACATATGGAAATCACGGTGGGTTTGACCCCGAGGTATTAGGAACAATGAACCCAATATATGACATCCATCTAATATCCACTTCTCATCAGCTTGAGGAGGGGTCACACATGGTAATAGAGGAAAATTTCAAGGTAGACATCAGTGACGATCCATCTCAACCAAAAAAAGTAAAGTTCGGAGAGATTATCTCTAGAAGAATAGGTCATCATAATTCCTCTACTGAGAGAGAAATCGAATCTCTTTACTTGGACTTACAAAGACATGCCAGGGCTATATCCGAATTTGGTTATCCACAACCTATTGATAGACCCCATGAAGAAGCCGTTCAAGCAAAATATTAGAAAGATACATCCAACCATCGCTTTGATGCTTAAAAAAAAGTTGCAAAAATTGTTGTATGTAGTATTTATTGTTCCAATAAACTATCCAGAATGGGTATCAAACATGGTACCCATAGGAAAACCTTATGGAAGAGTCTGCATTTGCACGGACTTCATGCATCTCAACAAGGCAACCCTAAAATATTCATTTCTATTGCCCAATATAGATGCTCTTGTAGACATAACTACGGGTCATGAGATGCTCTTCCTAATGGATAATTTTTATGGTTACAATTAGATTTGGATTAAACCCAAAGACCAACATAAAATCATATTCACTACTCCATGGGGGACATTCGGGTACAAAGTGATGCCATTTTGTCTTAAAAATTCTAGTGCCACATATCAGCGAGCTATGACATACATTTTCCATGACTACATGCACACAATTTTGGAATACTGCATCTATGATTTGCTAGTTGTTGCATAAAGAGCATGTTGAGACCCTCATAAGGGTATTCGATCACCTGATTGAGCATAATGTCAAGTTGAATCCCAAGAAATGTGTTTGGAATAACTTTTGGAAAACTCTTAGTATTCATCATGTCCAAACAAGGCATTGAGGTGGACCCATCAAAGGTAAAGGCTATCCTAGAAATGACCCCACCCATGAATTTCAAAGAGCTAAGAATCCTACAGGGAAAAGTAGTTTTCATAAAATTATTTATCACATAACTTTTAGACAATTGTCAACCCATGAACCAATTGCTACACAAGGGGGTCCCTTTATAATGGGACGAAGAGTGTCAATAAGCCTTTACTAAGATCAAAGAGTACCTAGCAATTCTACCAATCCTATCTCCACCAAGGCCAGCCATACCATTTCTGCTATACATATTGACTATAGATTTTGATTTGGGCACCATGTTAGCTCAAAAGAATGTGCAAGATAAATAGAAAATAATATATTACATTAGCCGCATCCTGGTGAGCTACAAAATTGGATATGCATACATAGAAAAGCTATGTTTAGCAGTGGTCTTTGCAAATAAGAAGTTGCACCACTATATGTTGAGCCATACCACATATGTAATATCCAAATAAAATATTTTGCAGCATATGATGAACAAGACATATCATAACACACGTACTACATAGTGGATCATACTATTGACATAATTTGATCTAGATTTCATAAGCTAGAATTCCATTAAGGGACAAGTCATAGATGATCAATTGGCTGAGGCACTGCTACAAAATAGTAGGCCCCTCACCATGGAGCTTACTTATGATGCAATATTTGCACTATCATAAGCACCCAAACCCAAAGAATCGAAAAACAAAGCTGACATGACTTTGTTCTTCGATGATTCGAAGTGTGAGCAAGGAGGTAGTGTAGTAATTGTCTTTTTCATGCCAGAAGGTGCTCCAATGCCCTTGTCACTCAAGCTATACTTATCTTGCACCAATAACAACATCGAATATGAGGCCCTAATTTTGGGTCTTCAAATAGCCATCGCCATGAAAATAAAAAGGTTAAATATCTTTGATGACTCCCTCCTTATAGTCAACCAGGTCAGGGACTATTTCAATGTTGGGATCCTATCCCGAAAGCTTACAAGGAGCTTGTCAACACATATATGGCCAAACTATAATGGTACAACATCAAGGTGATTCCTCGTATTTCAAATATATTTGCAAACACAATGGTATATTTGGGATCCTTGATCCCTCAGAATCCATCTGCTGTCACAAGTTCCAATTTTAGCATTTCTATGTTCCATTTTCTTATGTTCAAGTTTACTACTTTCTAGTTAGCATTTGATTTCAGCAAGTTATTTTTAGAATTTATGGTTGTCATATCTTGGTTTGGGAACTTTACCTATATACAAGTCAGTGGTATGAAAATATAATACCGAATGTTTCTTAAAATCAAGTAGTGACAACAATTTAGCCTTTATTTTAGTAAATTTATTTTCAGCATTGTGTGGTTGTTACATCTTTTATTTGGGAAGCTTTTTACTTGTATACAAGTCAGTGGTGTGACAAGATCATACTGAGTGTTTCTTAAACTTAAGTAGTAACAACATTTTAATTTTTCTTGTTGCATTAAAATTGATTGTTGTATTTTAGATTTGGTTTTAATAGCAATAAGATTACTCCTTTTGAAAAGTAGAATTTAGTTTCTATGAATTACATTTTAAATTCCTTTTTGCATTAAAATTGATTGTTGTATTTTAGATTTGGTTTTAATATAAGTAATATTACTCTTAAAAAGTAAAATTTAGTTTATGTGAATTGTATTTTTCTCAAAAATAAAACAAAAAGAAAAAAAAATTGTTGAAAACTATATAAAAAAAGTATGCATTGCTAATGGTGGAAAATTGCATCTACATTTATATATCTTAAAAGACTATTTCTAGAATAGGATATCAATCTTCTTTACGAAGAAGATATAGGTCCATCTTGGGAATAGTGGAACCATTTGTGGGAACACCTTATTGTTATTAGGAAAAGGTCAAAAGAGCTAGGAAAAATTAAGAGGATCAACATAACTAAGGCCTTAGGCTCAGACTATCACTCACCATAGCTTGACCTGTTGAGGAGTTGTGAACATTGACTAGGGGATAGAAGAGCAAGTGCAAACTCATCCACATATCCTTGGGAGCATTACTTTGAGGATTTATTTGTTGTCCATAATTTATTATAAAATATAGAAAACAAAGTTGCGAGTATAGAATATAGTAAAATATATCACAAAGCACCTAGAATTATATGCTTTAGAGAGTTGTGTAAAGGACTTCAAAACACAGCTCTTTTCTAACCTTCTTTACTAATTATTTTGAGAAGCTTGAGGCCTTAGCTTTCTCAATCTGAAGTTGGTGCTTCAAATCTTGTATTTCCCCAGCTTGATCTTTATTCTTCTTATTCAGCTCTTTGACTTGATCTTTGAGTTTTACAACCTCCTAATATCGGTTCTGCCAGCTCTTGAATTCATTTTTGATAGCCTTTTCTACCTACTTTCGATTTCTAACTATCTTCTCTAGCCTCTCTATATTTTCTTCTAAATTTCCAACCTTCTCCCTATAGATGTTAATATTGACATAAGAAGTTTCAAGATGAGCTTTTTCTATGACCAACTTGTCCTATTCTGGTAGCTACTCAATATATTTAGTATACTCCTCCAGACAATAATCTTATGCAGTCATATCTTTTTTAGGTTTTCTCAATAGAAGGATAATAGATCCGGTTGTTCTTTGCCTTGTCACTAGATCAACAGTCATTGTCTTTCCCATCATAGTCATCTTCTTTGAAGGCTTAGAGATTTTATTTACCCAAAAATATTGGATCTTCTATGAAACTTCTTTTCCTTTTTGTACAGAAGCCAAGGTGGGATGAATTTTAGGAGGAGGGGAAGTTACAAAATAAGGGAGGACAAACTTAGAGGATAATGGTAGTGAAGTAATGGTGACAGTAGTTGAATTTGTGCTTATTGTTGAAGTTGTAATTGGGAAAGACATAGGAATAGTGGTAAAACTCATAGGATGTGTCAAAAGGGATGAATTTTTTTTTCCTTCTGATGTTACTAGAGGTTTTGAGGGCATAGATGGAATAATAGAAGATGATGTGACTAGGATTTTATATGAAGTGGAGGATATGGGTTAGTTCGACCCTTTGTAGTAGTTGATGAAATAGGTGGTGAGTTATGAAGGGGAGAAGACACCTTTTTTTCAAACTTCTTTTGAGAATGGGAAGGGGATTTCTTTGGGGAATGAGAAGGAGAAGAAGGGATAGAATACATTAATCTACAAAATTAGGGTGTTCAATTATCTTCCCTACACTTGGGTGTTGCACTTGTTGTACTGATAGCTCTATAACTAAAATAGGGATTTGTTCAACACTCTACCTCTTATTCAATTTTAGTTTCTTGCATACCTCCTTCTAGGTTTCCCCTAGTGTGTCTTTAGCCTTTCTCTTAAAAAATTTAAATATTGCAGGTTTATCACTCTCTATATCCTCTTCGGATTGACCTTCCTGTGACACATCTTCAATGATAATATTTGAATTGGTTGTAGCCACAATAATGAAACTTACAAGTATGAATACAAATTCATCATCTTTTTTCTTCCAATTTATCTCAGCCCTAGGAGGATCTCCACCCAAGGCTAGATGTTTGGGCCTATTTGTTATCTGAATGACTTCTGTATTTACTACCCTATCATCAGGTAATTTATTTTTCTCATAATCTAGGCCCCTATATAATATTTATTCAGTTGCTCTTGTGAGGGCTCAAACATTTTAGGGACATATTTAGTAATTAGTGGAGAATTAATCTATTTTACTCTATACTTAAGGATGCAACTTTAAAATGGTTCATGGATCTAGGTGAAAGTTTTTGTAGATGATGGGATGGAGAGAATGGATTGAAGGATATATTCCTTGAAAGATACCAAGATTACTGTAGAGTTAGGGACAAGAAGGCTGAATTATTTTGCATGAACCAATTAGAGGAAGAATCCATTGAAGACTATCTTGAAATATTTTAGTTTGTGGGCTATAGAGTAAATATTAAGCTCGATGAGGAAATCTTAAAAAGGCTCTTTCTAAAAGGATTAAAATAAGATGTCCTTGATTTACTAAACCTTATGGCTAAGGGAGATATTCATCTAATGTAACTTGAAGAAATTATGAATCTTTGTAGATATTATTCAATAAATAAGCCACTAAGAAACAACAAATACCCATCATTAGGAGGAGGAGTAACAATAGCAAAAATTGGCAACATGTTGGAAATTTTAATGACTGATTTGTTAAGCACATTAACTACATCTCTTGAAGTAATGGAAAATAAACCAAAAGAACAATATATTGAAGAAATATATTGTAGATGTAGGAAAAGACCCAAACTAATAGAATGCCCTCTTAACATCACAATTATTTCCAATATTTCTACTAGTTGTAAAATTTGTGACAAGAATCATAGTACTAAAAACTGTAAGAATATTTTAGCTGTAAAATCTGCTATAAAATAACCTAAAGTTGATGAGGCAAAATATGTTTATTTTGTATCCCAATGAAGAAGTTGCCCATACAATGGTCTATCTAATTGGTCAATTCTAGTTATTCCAACCAAACAAGACCTAACTATTGGTCAAAATTGGACAAATTGGAATCCATCCAACCAAGAATGGAATATGCCTCCATGGGCTCAATTTATGACCAACTCATATGGGAGTCCACCTCCATGGACTCAAGGAATGTTAAGTCAAGATTAAAATATGCTTAATTGGAACATGAATGGCCAATATAATCAAGTAGGACCTACTTAGTCTCAAAGTCCATCCCAACAACAAAACTTTCAAAATAAATTTAGGGGATAGACCCCTCATAACCAACCTCAAAATAGACTCTTACAACTTCCAAATATAGTAAACAATCCTTATAAGCAGCCACCCTTACCAACTCAACCAGTACCTAATCCTAATAATAACAAAATAGTTCAACAAGTCTATGAAGCTAATGAAACATGTTCAATATATGTGGTACCTTGCCAAAAGATTCATTTAATGTCTAGAAAGGTGTTTCCGAATAATAAAGTGACTTTTACATAAATTGAGGAACCTACTATTTGAAAAAGGAGAAAGAAAAAAAACCTAAATATGAGATAGAAAATTTACCAAAGAAAGTGGTAGGAAAAAAAAAGGTTCGAATATCGTAAAGTAAAGAAATGAAAATCCCATTTCCTAAAAGACTGGAAATACCTAAAGAATCCTCCAAACCATCTGTCAATTTTCTTAAATAATTAGAAAATGTTACCATTAAAATTCCTATTTTACAGGTCCGAGGTGTCGACCAATTGGTTCAACAAAATCCCATAAGGGAGGAAGAGGTCCAAGGTTCAAATGGCAGACCTCATTGGACTGAACGCTTGTCCCTTTCTTGGTGCTTTTAGTGATGTAAAAGGTTTAAAATAATTATGAAATGGTGCTTATAGGGGTGGACTATGTAAAAAATAGTATGGTGACATTTGGTGGAGACAACGCAGAATACTTTAATGGCCATAAAAGCTGAACAACCTACCCAGATTCATGTCAATCCATCACCCCTCTCATCATCCTCGCACCCTAGGCTGCTGACACCATGCCATATCTGATCACCCCACCACTGAGTGTATGTCTCTATAACTCCCCCATCCACTCTAGGGTAAATATTTTAGGGCATCCTCCTCGTCTGAAAGCTCTATAATCTACCATGGAGGTAGGTCCTTCTCTGCTATGAGGTGCCTATACAAGAATGGTACCAGGGGCACATCTTGCTGCAACCCATACTGATGAAGAACCCAAGAATAGAAGAAGTACTCCCAGATGGTAACCTTATGGCCAATGAGCTATCACTCACATCGTGTCTTGGTAGTAAAGCTAGATAGATCATCCCAAGTAGGAAACTCATGGTAAGGGTGCCATACGACATCTCTGGCCAAAATTCTAGTAAAAACATCAGTATAATGGGACATATCCCCTGCAAAATTATGGCTCTTGTGCTCCTTGTACTCTCAATACCATCTAGTAGCATAGCACTATTTTTGAGTTTTGATCACTATAATCTCAACTGGGAGCCCCTTAGGGTGATCTACCCTTATATTCTCCCATCCCCAAACCTGTAGGAGCAAGCTACAGGCAATACTGACATGTCCTCATCGATGGATGTGGTACAACCCATAAAATCACTAAGCCAATAACGATCTACCCCATGCATATATGATAGGCTCCTTGCTATCCAATAGATCCTACACCATCACCAAAAGGTTCCATGGGAACCTCAAACTCGAGTAGTCCAGGATAAGAACATTGCTGATAACCATTAGCAATACAACATGCCTCATCGTAAAGACACCCTCCCTATGCCAGTGGCTAATAGACACTCTAGACTTTTTGTCCTTGAGAGCATCCTCATAATGCCTCTTGAACACCCAAGTGAAGACAACCACTTTATCATTAGTGGTCAAAGAGACAATGGCCACCCCATCAAATAGAATTTGAAAGATCCTATATATATCCTCCGACGTAATGGTCATCTCACCAATAGGGAGGTGGAAAGTATTAGTCCATGGGTCCCAGAGATGGGTCAGAGCCGTAAGGTAAGCTTGATCTGCCATGATGTAAGGTAGCCTAATGACATACTATAACCTACGGGCTTTCAACCATGCCCAGTCCGTACCATCAAAGCTAGGAAGTAGGTCAAGCAAGAGCTTCAGATCCCGAGCCCGAGCAGTAAGGATCTAATAAAAGCAGAAGAAATATGAAATATAACTAAAATTTGTCTAAGGCATAAATGAAACAAAGCATAAAAACATCAACACTCCTAAATCTGAACAAACGAAGGATAAATGCATATAGTCGGGCAACACAAAGCTCAGGAGTGGTTCAAAACTTTCAAAAAGAACAAAAAAATCAAAATATGTCTTAAGAAAATTATAAAAATACAAAAAACATGTCTAAGGGTTTAGCCATTGTCGCCTACAGTAGCCAAAACTTGGCTGCCAGAGATAGCAACGACCAAGACCCAATGGTCAAATTTTTTATCGTTGGGGTTCAAACATGGCCATTCTGAGTGACAACGACTCATAAATGGTTGCTCTGAGTGACAAAAACCAAGGGGTGACATGACAAACCCGTGAACCCTTGGCCAAAAAAATGTAAAAAATATCCAAAAATTGTAAAATAACATAAAAATCACAAAAGGGAGGGAAAAAAAATTAAAGTTAAATTCCCACTTAGGCATCAAAACTAATCTAAGTTCAAAAATGATTGACATGGTAGTAGCAGATGAACAACAAAAAACTTGGGAACCCTAGGCTAAAAACTACCAAGGCAAAGCAATGAAAAAAAAATGGGGAGTAACCCACCATAGCAAAAGGTAAGCTAAGCCTAAATATGGAGTTTATTCATTACCAACAGGTTTAGTGAGGTTCATTTTACCCATTACTTAGTGAGGCTCATTTTTACTCAAAAAAGAGAAAAGAGGGTTATGGTTTAGAAAGGAGAAATACCGAGAAGCTCTGGCTCCTCCAGCAGTTGATGTCTCACCCTGCACATCCATGTCCTCAACACCAACAAACTCCAAATTTGCAACGGTTGCTATCACACCAGAGCTCCTAAAACAAATCTTCAAAATAGTGAAAGTGAAAGGTCAAACCCTAGAAAGCATAATTTTTATATTCCTTAATTATTCCTTGGCCACTAATGACATCAGTGGCCCGAACATCATGGTCACTTAAGATAACAGTGGCCATAGGCAAGAACTCAGAAGTCACTGCAGCCAGATCCACAAATCAAAATAAGGGACTTCCTCCTTGAGGAATCCCATAAAAATAGTAAATAAACACACTTTGATAGTTTAAGATAATCATAATGTTCAAAATAACAAAAAAAATCACATAAAAGCACAATGTCAAGTAAGCCTCGTATTCAGTCACCTACTCTATCAACTCGACGATTGCAACAATTCACACTCCATGTATTTCAGTGAGATGAGTAGATAACCATAAGGCCACTTGGGAAAAAAACAACTCATTTTGGAATTACGATGTGCCACCCTTCAATCCTGAAGAAGACCAAGATGGTCAGACTACTCCATGGGTGCGGAAGGATCATCCTAATTCCCCTATGACACCAAAAACATTAAATCAAAGTGATACGATATGAACATAAATTGAATCACTCATCCTAAATCCCTAATAAATCTATTAATATCTGGACCACTCCTTGGTATAGGGATGGATGATCATCATAAACAATTGGAATCACACTTGGATGTGGGATTGCCAATTTAAAGCAATAAATGCTAGAAAGGAACCAGATTAGTCATATTGGTCAAGCGACTTGTTGCTTCATTCATTGTCATTTCTTCACCAATTCATTGTGTGGGGAAGTAGTTCAAAAATTCAACATAATCATAATAAAAATCAACAAAATATCACTCGATCATAGCAAAATTGTGTTCATACTACAAATCATTGAATGTAACAATCATAAATTTATTTTTTGGGAACATAAGCAGACATGACATCTTCAATTATAGCTCTCCTACCAGGCAAAATTGTTGTAGCAATTGAAGCTACCTAATTGAGTTTTATGAATGAGTGCAATTTAACATGCCCAAGCCACTGATCTAAGTCCTTCAAAAATTGAGGCAATTATTCAAGGGATGCTCATCATCTTGCATGATTGGGCCATCCAACATTGATCTGACCATTGATCACCATACACCCTACAAATAGATTAGTCTACGTTTTTTCTCAACGTTGTGTTTTCCACACAACACGTCACAAAAAGGGGCATCTTTAGACACCTAAATCATGTCATTCTTAGGGGAGCTGCTTACATAGACACATTCATAATATCATAAGACATAATCTTGGACTTTCCAAGCATCAGCAGTGGTTCTCACCACTCATTTGGGGCCTTTTCAAGCCATCCAATCCTAGTCGCTCAATCCAAGCGTGGAAAAATCCTAGCCGCTCAAGCCTAGAGTGACCAGACCTTAGCCACTGTAGATGATAGTGGCCAAATCTTAGCCATTGTAGATGAATACTAGACCCTAAAAGTAGTTTTACCAACAAACATGTCTAATCATGGGCATAAGTGGTAGTTTGCATGCAATAAAGGTGAGCGAGAGTAACTTTGCATTCCTTTTCATGACCATTTTACATAGGAGACTTGAGTTTACATTTAAACTTTAGTTAAGTGACCTCCAAGCATAAAAAATGGACAAAAGCTCCTCATTCTAACAACCAGTTTGCATAGGATACTCAAGTGGGTAGTTATACTTCAGATAACTGGCTTCCAAACATAGAAAAGACAAGAATACTCTCATGCTAACTTACACTATGCATGAGGAATTCATTCCTAGGGCTTGGAAATAGACCTAGGGTTTCACACTATAAAATATGCAAGCCTAAGAGCACCAAGAGAGATATTTTTTACAAGCAGAGATAGAGATAGAGACATCTTTTATAGAGATCATCGATCTTTTATCCATCAATCTTGGTCATTGAGGAGAGCTTTCGAGACTCAGAGAGTTCCCTTGGAGATCATGAGTACGACAAAGCCCTGATGGATTGAAGAGCATAGCAACCATTATTTCAACATTAGATACAATCTTTGGTCCATAGCTTTGGAGCAAAGAGGACGAGGTTTACCTTAGCGGTCTTTGTCTTGGACAGTGGCTTGCAAGCTTAGCTTAGGATTTTAGACATTAGATACATTGTTTTATTTAGCATATCATTAGGATAGCATCATTTCATTCATTTGCATTCATAACATTATTCTAATTTGCATTTGATTTCATTTGTTATATTTAGTACTAATAACCTCATCTGGGGAGGCATTCTCGGATATATAAGCGTGTGTTGTTGTTTCATTGCTTATAGGGCCACAGGTTCATCCGATGAGATCTGCAATATATGAGAGCAAAAGGGATCCCTCTAGGAAATAGACCTGGAGAAGGAGGCATCTGTAAGCCCTCATACATTTCCATGTGTGGAACCAGGAAGCCTTTATAAGTGCACCACCTCTTCACAAAAGGGGTACTCTTTACCTATTTGTAACCTTATTGTATCGAAATGGGTATCCCTAAGAGGGACCAACATGTAACCAAGTTTCAATACAAATAAAGAGATCCATATTTGTTATTTCCGTGTTATATAATTTTTTATTATCTTCCATTTCACCTTGGGTTTTTAATAACATTGCAAGTAGAGTAAAAGAGTGGTGTGTGCATCTCGGGGTCACTACATAGACTACCTAGGAGCATTTTGGGTTGACCAAGCAATTTGTAGACACCATTGGAGCATTTTAGGGTGACCTAGATGGTCATAGACTACCTAGAAGCATTTTGGATTGATCATGTAGGTTGTAGACACCCTTAGAGCATTTTGGGGTGACCTAGAAAATCATAGACCACCTAAGAGCTTTTTGGATTGACCAAGCATGTTGTAGACACCCTTGGAGAATTTTGGGTGACCTAGATGGTCATAGACCATAAAGATCATTTTGGGTTGACCAAGTGGGTTGTAGACACCCTTGGAGAATTTTGGGGTGACCTAGATGGTCATAGACCACCTAGGAGCATTTTGGGTTAAACAAGAGGGTTGTAGACACCCTTGGAGAATTTTGGGGTGACCTAGATGGTTATAGACTGCCTAAGAGTATTTTGGATTGGCCAAGTGGGTTGTAGAAACCCTTGGAGAATTTTGGGGTGACCTAGATGGTCATAGACCTTCTAGGAGCATTTTGGGTTGACCAAGCGGGTTATAGATACCCTTGGAGCATATTGGGATGGGCCACAACACTCTAGGCATGAAAAGGCTACAAATGAAGGATGTTCAAGGGTTCAGGATCCTTGATTCCCTCAATGGAGGCTAAGAAATAAGTTATGGGTCTGATCTAACTAGTAATAACAAAGGGACCTAACCAATTTGCTACAAAATTATCCCATAGATGGGGTGGCAAATTAGAATTTTTTTGGTTCTCTTTCAGAATGAGGTCACCAACCTAAAAGTATCTAAGATGGTCTTTCATATTATAGGCTTTCTTAAGTAACTCTTGATAAATGCGTAGGTGCTCAAGAGCATTAACGTGGCGTTCATAAATCAACTTAAGCTAATATAGGCAAGCCTACCATGTGATATCATCATCGATGAACTCCTGCATGGATATGCACAACGATAGGATTTCAAGCTCTAGAGGCATGACTACCTCGGTGCTATATACTAGTGAAAATGGAGTTGCCCCAATGGGCATCCAAATGCTAGTGCGATAGGCCCATAAAGCAAAGGGCATTTGTGTATGCCATTCGATGTGATTCTTTTTAACTATTTTCTTCAAGATGGCAATCAATGTTTTGTTCGATGCCTCTGCTTGTCCATTTTATTGTGAATAATAGGGCATCAAAATTTGTTCTGGATATTATACTTTTAAGTCAAAGCATGCACATCTTTGTTCTTGAATGATGTCCCATTATCAAAAATGATCTTGGATGGTATACCAAAATGATAAATGATACTATGCAATATGAACTCTACTATGATGGGTCCTATCATAGTGGTAAGGGGGATTACTTCCATCCATTTTATAAAATACTCTATAGTCATAATGATGAACGTGTGATGGCCTGAGGAGGCAAGTGAGATTTTCTCGATTAAATCCAACCTCCATTATGAGAACGACCAAGCCGATTGAATTGGTTGTAAGGCCTGAGAAGGTACAAGTGTCAATTTAGCATGGTGTTGATACTTTACACACTTCTTAACATACATGAAACAATATTACTCTAAAGTTGACCAATAATAGCCCATGCGAATAATGCACTTAGCGACAGCCATGCCACTGAAATGGCCACCGCACTCACCGTCATGTACTTGGACCTTTGACCAAACTGACTCTTGATGCTCTAAGTAATGAAGTAGGATACCTTCATAGCCCCAAGAATACAAAATGTATCTGAGCAAGACATATGTTTTTGCCTTCCATTTAAATGTCCTTTTGGTGGCGTGTGATAACCTAGGAGGGATAGTACCAAGATTTAGGGTACTCTTTGTTTTGGGTAGCCTTGATTGCATGAATTTCCTATCCATATTAAAGTTCAATCTGAGCAAATGCTTATTGGGAAATAACTTGTAAGAATAGCATTGTACAACTATCAAAAGTGGTTTGAGGGAACAAAATCTCCCAAGCGACATGATTCAAGCATTAGTGAATGTATAAGAATCTCTCTTGATGAGGTTCAATTTGAATCAAGTGGACCTCTAGCGTGGCTTGAGTGCTTTCATGCTCAACCACAGATTATGATAGTACTTTAACCTGAATGGTTGTCATCTCATTAGTAGGGCTCTATGGGATCAAGGACCCGATGGAGGCCATGGTATCTACAAAATTATTAGATGATCGAGGGAGTACCTAGATGTCATACCATTCAAACTTATATAGGATTTTAACCACAAGGGCTTTGTAGGATTGCAAAATTGGACACTTCCACTGAAAAATCCCTTTGACCTGGTTGAAAATGAGAAAGGATTCATTTACAACACTCTCTTGTAAGGTGTTTCATTTACACATGTGATGATGTGCAAGAGAGAATCCATCATATCATTTGGAACAGATTTAAGTTCATCTTATCAAAAGGTAATCACTGGTTTCGTGCATTGCCACACATGCCCCACAAAATTATTGAAGGAGTTATACTCTTGGTGTTGAAACTCTATCACCTTAAGGATCTCCATTAAGGCTTCTCTATGAGGTGGCAATTGCTGAATGAGCTCATATATGGAGAGTTAGGCAGATGTCATTCTCAATATTTGAGTGAGCTTGCTCTTAATTGTGACCATAGGCCTAGATGGGAGGCTCAACACAGGAGGTGGTAAAGGCTGTGATGTCGAAGGAAAATTGCTCTAAGCCATATATGGTGCAACTAGACTTGGGTACCACCTATTCCTCATTACAATGCTAATCATATCGACATACCCCTATTGAGGGGGTGCACAATGAACCTCATTTACTTAGGGTACTAACTTAGCCTACTCTGCATGAGCAGGAAAGGGTCTTTAAACACCTCCATCTATTGGTTTTTTGGCATGATAGGGTTGTCTACCTGAAGGGTATTCCTATCAATTATGTCTTACACCACATGCTTGAACTTGTAGCACATTTGCATGTCATGCATGTTTTACCTATGAAATTTGCAATATAGGTCTTCTCGATACCCTTTGGTATTTAGTGCATTTGGATTGATAGTTTAACTCTCAGGAAGATTGATGGAATTATCTGCTAAGAGGCACTCAAACAATGAGTCCATAGAATTTGCAATGGGCATGACTATTAATTTTTTCCTTGACTATTCTGGTTATCCCTGGCATAGTTCCTGAGTGTGGCCTGATAATTAGGCTTTTGAGGTGGCACTGCTTGCGTTGGGCCTGGGATACTAATGGCAACCTGATTAACTACTTCTGGCTTAGGCTACACTAGAGTATTCTTAGCATTCTTGTTTCACTCCTTACGAGGTTTCGTAATCTCTCCCTCTTTAATCTTGATATCTTCAATGGTCCTAGCCTACACTAGCGAATGTTCAAGAGTCAAATATTGTTGTAGTTGCAACAAAAAGGAGATAGGATTTTTGCAACTCTTGTAAAACATCTAAGTCAACTTTGACATGGGGAGTAGATATGGCAACATGGCAACCAACACTCACCACCTATTGCCATATTTTGCTATTGACTCATCGTCATATTGTTTCAACCCAACGAGATCAGCCAGTGTCACCTTCCTCTTGGTATTGAAGGTAGAGCATTCTAAGAAAGCATCTACAAGTTGATACAAATTATGTATGCTATGCTTCGAGAGTTGGGTAAACCACTCTATGGTTGGGCTAGAGAGGGTAGTCACGAATATATACAAAATCAAAGCATCATTATCCTGAATGTCGAAGCATTGACTCAGGAATTTGGTGACATGTTCCTGCACATCTTCATCTCCTTTAAAGGTGGCCAAATGAGGCATCTTAAATTGATCTAGATAGGGAGGGGTAGGAACCAAAGGATAAAGGTGTTGACTATGTAACTAGTGTAAAGTGGGCTTTTAATATCCAGATCCAGAGGTCTTGTTCTCTATTGACTCTAAGTGCTCTAGCGATGCCTTATATGCATCATAGGATTTGATCTCCTCATATTTGTTCCTATTGATGTGTATCATTAATCACATCATTTAATATCAATGATATATCAATCTAGGGTGGTGTCCAAGGATATATACGATAAAAGTGTTGAACATGACTACAAATTAAGTCACTTTGGAGTAGCAAGTCTTATTGGAAAAACATATTGTGTTGGGGGTTTTTAGGTCACCTTTACTTCTATGTTGCATAAAACAAACTACTTTATTTTTAGGAATGGAGATTTGATCCTTAAGTTATAAAAATTGGAACCTAATTACAATTGTAGAACTGAAATCTAATTACTTTTACAGGAATGGAAATCTGGTCCTTAAGTTACATAAATTGGAATCTAGTTACAATTGTAGAAATTAAACCTAGTTACTTTTGCAGGAATAGAAATATAAGTAATAAGCATACAAAATAATCCCTATCAGTGTTATATTTTAGAAGGTTTTCAATCTTATGTATAGTAGCTGACAACAAAAAGGGAAAATATAGGAAAAACTAATAAAAGCTATTGAAATGAAAGAATCCAAAACCAATACTATAATATTATGAAAACAAAATAGTAAATAATCTATCAAAGGTCTCCTATTTATAAAGTATTGCAAATTTAATCTAAAAAAGAAATAAATCATAAAATTGCAACACTTGTTAGTATGAAATAAAAGATGAAACTTGACAAATAGTCATCTAATTCTGTTGTAGCAGAAATCAACAAAAAACATGTCTTGTTAGTCCTTCTCCTAGGCTTGGAAGTGGCCCTTGCTTCCTTTTCCATAAGAAGGTATGAACTGCTCTTACTAAATTTCACACACACTCATTTATGACAAATATAATGAAAGAACTGCACTTTATTATTCTAGAAATAACATTACAATGTTGCTGCTGCACTTTGTGAAGAACACAAGATTATACTGAGATGCGGGGTGAATAGTATAAGACCACTTATTAATTTTTCTTCCAATTCAATATTATATTGTGTAAATATAGTAGTATCAATAGCAGTAATCAAAGCAATGCACAAAAACCATACACAATAGAGACACCATAATTTACGTGGTTCACCCAATGTGGGCTACTCCACGGAGAAAATATTTTACTAAAACTTTCACAATCAATCTATTTGGGAATCACTCCCAATTACAATGTTTATGGATATCTGTCTAAAGGATATGTTGATACCCTAATCTCAAGTTCATGGATATCTTCCATAGGAGAACTATTTCCCATTCTGCTCTAGCTATGTGATCTTCTAGAAGACCCCGTATCTCTACTGCACTAACTGGTGGACCTATCTCCACTTGAAGACTCCTCACTCAGATCTGTATTCAATTGTGCTACTTTTGGATCTCTATCCACTGATACTCTATCCTCTATAATCTGTCACCTCCAAAGCTCTATCAATAGACTCACTAATAATCTAATCAATAGGCTCACATAGAACCTGCTTAACAATCTCACACATAACTTGTCCAAAACTCAATAACAAGCTCACACAAAACTTGTCCAAAACTGAATAACAAGCTCATACAAAACTTGTCCAAATATGCTCTAGCAAGCTCACCAAGAACTTGCCCAAATATGCTCTAGCAAGCTCACCAAGAACTTGCCCAAAACTATCCACAAATATGTCCCAACATTGTCCTCAACTTTGTCCCAAAGGCCTTCTCAAAGGCTCAATCAATCATGCACAAAACTTCCACAAATTTGTCCAGAAATCTATCTCAAAATCCTTCTTAATGCTCAAGTAGTACTCAAAACTCATCCACAAATATATCAAGGCAAAGCTCAAATATGAACTCAATAATGAATGGCAATGTACTCTTCAATGGATGACAACAATGATCCATAATGATCTCAACTCAACTTAACTCATAGAAGCATAAAGAGAATTGTTATAGACTCAATATGTTCTAATCTCAATCTCAAATCAAATCAAATCGAATCAACTCATAGAAGCATAAAGATAATTGTTAGAGACTCAATATGTTCTATTATCAATATCAAATCAACTCAACTCAAATAAATCTCAACTCAACTCAAGTCAATATCATATAATCATAAAGATAATTTTTAGAGACTCAATATGTTCTAATATCACTCTCAACTCAAATCAACCTCAACTCAATTCAAGTCAACCTCAAATCAAGTCAAGTCTTATAGAACCATAAAAAGAATTGTTAGAGACTCAATATGTTCTAACATTAATCTCAAATCAACATAGAATGATGGAATAGTTTATTTCATAGAACTTGAACAATCACTTCACACATCACTTGACTAGGCTCAATCAACTCAACTCAACCAATCATCACAAGGGACAACTCTTTCTCACACAATCCTAGTCCAAGTATGTATCAACCAACTCAAATGTTTCCAACAATTCTCAACCACAAATCTCACATAACAATGATACTCATGTTATTTTCTAACTCAAGTTCTTTCACAACCAATGGGCTTCAATAACAATGCTTATAAAACAAGGTTTAACCTCAACTCTCAAACTATAAAACCTTGAAGCATTAAACCAATCACTTTCAAAAAGGAAACCACAAACAATCATTTTCCCTCCAATGATATTTCAGAAATCAAGCACCATAAAAAATCAATAGGATAATGTGCCTATACCTTTTATGAAGATGAAAAAACCTCTTTGTAAATATGCAACAATCACAAAATTCTTTTGCCAATATTCGCAAGGGTTAGTAGATCATAAAATAATCAACATTACTCCACTTTTCAATAATCATCACCAAGGCCTTTAATTGCACAACTTCCTTATTTCTCCTAAAACCACTTGTACCATAAAATAAAATAAATTAAAATATTGCATAACCTTTTCACTCCCAAAAACACTTATACCATAAAATAAAATAAATTACAATATTGCATACCTTGTCACTTCATGAAAGAATTAATCCTCTTGAAAAAGAACAAGGTAAACTTCACTTTTGGAACCCCTTTGTAAAATAAAAAATATATCTTTACACACACCTTATTTCTCCTTCTAAATAATTTAGTCAAATAGCCCTCAAAATAATCTTTTTGACGATATATAATATGCCCACTTTCCTAAATAAATTGAAACCTTTACATATATATATATATATATATATATATATATATATATATATATATATATATATATATATATATATATATATATATATATATATATATATGCCACCCTCCATTAATTGCACATAGGTCGGCCCTCCATTAATTTAAACTTAAACTTTAAACTTTAATATCTTCATCACCGGAGGTCCTTTTTCGATGAAACAAAGTTCCACCTTGGATTTTAATAAAATATCTTTCCACATAAGCCCACCATTGTTTTAAATAAAACCTTTTATTTTTCCTGCCTTGGTTTTCATAAAACCTTGTAAATAGCCATGCTTTCCAAAATATCATAAATGCTTATTTATGAAATATTTTGGCCACCAAAACCAAATGTGATCCATGTGACATAAATGATCCATGTGACATCAATGACAACACAAAATACCTCAAATTAACTCAAATTTATAACAATATCCCCCTTTGTCATTGATGGCAACACCTCTAATGCAAACACCATAATCACTGCAAAAATAATATCTAAGAATCAAAGTTTCTCCCCTAATTCAATACTCTCTATGGAGGTTGCTCCCCCTAACTCAATACTCTCTTTGGAGGCTGCTCTCCCTAACTCAATGCTCTCTTTGGAGGCTGCTCCCCCTAACTCAAATCTCTCCCCCTTACTCAAATATCTCCCCCTTTGACATCAATGGCAAAAGGGACACCTATGGGGCTAAAAATATGACTCTTAATCATAGCCCCCTCACCACATTCTCTCTTGAGGTGATTAATTTTGGGGTGGGAGTACCTTTACTCCCATATTACATTGATTCTTTCCTCTATCAACTTCCTTCCATTTTTTTTGATATCCTTCTCTTGATGAATTACTTGAACTTCTTATCTTGAACCTGTTTGGAATTAATTCCTACACCACCTTGCAATATGCCAAAAGTTATTGCAATTAGAACACTTGATATTGTATCCTTTGGTTGGTTCCCATGTCTTGAAATTATTCTTGAAATAATTTTCATATCCATTCCTTTCCTGAACCCTATATTGTGAAGCTCTGTTTTCATGACCATTATGACCATGACTTCTGAATTGTGTAGCTCTAAAACCAAAACCATGTTTCTCATTTCCTTTCCACTAAAAAGCTTTATGACCAATCATGTTACATGAGAATAAATGTCCCTAAAAATCATACCTTCTTCCTTTGAATTTTCTTCTAGCAAAATCAAACTTCTTTGATCCATGGATCCTTTCTTGACCATTATCCTTATGATCATCTTCAACTTGTGCATTGCATTCTTGAACCTTATTTGTAGCATCTAAAACCTCTTCCTTAGTTTCTTCCTTGCTTTTCTCTTCAATAATTTATTTTTCCTTTGAAATTGATTCACCTATCTCAAAACAAGATCCAAACTGAACATTTGGAGCCATAGGAACTTTGGAACTTTCCTCACAAATCTTAGGTGCTTCCTTGCTTTCATTTAGAACTTCCTTTCCTTTTGAGTGTGATTCCCCAAACATAAAATATGGGACCTTTGGTGCTTTGAAACCTTTCAAAACTTGTGCAACTTATCCTTGGAGTCTTTCACTTCCAACCTTAAGGAAACAAATTCATGTTCTAATCTTTCACATTCTTGCTTCCTTACCTTTAATTGTTCAAGCATATCTTCTTCAATTTTCTTTGCCTTTTCAACCGTGACTTTTAGATCAATGATATATTGTAGGAGCTTTGCCTTTATCTTCTCATCCTCTTGTGTTTGATACTTTAGTCTTGAGTTTTCTTTTTTTATTTCTTCAAAAGCTTGTTCTGACACTTTTTTTTCTTCATGATCATAATTGTGCCTATTTTTCTCTTCATAATAAATTCTTACTTGAGATTCCTGCTTTTTATCTTCAGTAGGAGATTCTTATTTTTCACTTACTGAGATAATTTCATTATTGTTGCTAGAAGCACTAATTTCTTCTTCCATATACAAGCTCTTCTTGTCATGCTTGCCTTATTCATACATGTTTTCCTTTTCTTTTTAATTCTTACATTCATCTTCACTATTTTGATTGTGTCTATATTTCTTGAGTTCCATTTCATCTTCACTATCACTGAAGCCATTGCAGTAACTTGAGAAATGATCGAGTTGACCACAAGAAGAATATTTTTATTTTGAAACCTTGAATGTTGCCTTTTGAGAAATAGTTTCTTTGGAAATCTAGTCAAGTTCCACTTCCTTTCTATTGCTATTTTGTGGACAATAAAATTCCCTATGACCAAGCTTACCACACTCAAGACATCTTACTAATTTATCTTCTTCCCTTCTTAGAGCTTCAAGATTGGATTCATTTTTCTTCTTAGATATCATGGTTCTTATTTTACATTTATTTGCCATGTGTGTTCTTGTAGAATCTTCCCTCAAGCTATTAGACTTTCTGAAGGAACCCACTCTGATACCAATTGAAGAACACAAGCTTATAATGAGAGGGGGGTGAACAGTATAAGATCACTTTTTACTTTTTCTTCCAATTCAATATTATGTTGAGTAAAGATAACAATATCAATAGTAGTAATCAAAGCAATACACATAAATCATACACAATAGAGACACCATAATTTACGTGGTTCACCCAATGTGGGCTACTCCACGGAGAAAATATTTTACTAAAACTTTCTAAATCAATATCTTTGGGAATCACTCTCAATTACAATGTTTATGGATCTCTGTTCAAAGGATATTTTCCCTCCAATGATATTTCAAAAATCAATCACCATAAGTAGTCAATAGGATAATGTGCCCATACATTTTATGAAGATGAAAAAACCTCTTTGTAAATTTGCCACAATCACAAAATTCTTTTGCCAATATTCACAAGGGTTAGTAGTGTTGAACAAGGTACAGCAAGAGTATTGTCATTGTTGTCAACACAGACAGCAATTGATGCAGTTGAAGCAATGGAAATTTTTTTTGAAGTCAGTCAGATCAAGTACAGTAAATTTGCAAGAAAACAGAAGTCACCCAGATTCAAAAAATTGCAGAAAAGACCAAGTAAGAAAACTGTCGCGATATCGCGACAAGTTTTCTGTCGCGATATCACGACAGGTTGAGAGGTCCATTAGCAGAAAGAAAAATTGTCGCGATTTCGCGACATAACCTAGGAGAGAGAAAATGCATGCCAAATGGTCATGATTTCGCGACATGTCCGAGGAGAGAGAAGATGCAAGCAAATTTGTCACGATTTCGTGACATGTGGGCGAAGAAGGAAGCAAGGTGAAAAGATGTCACGATTTCGTGACATGTTGGAGGAAAATGCACTAAGTCAAGGAGTTGTAGCGATTTCGCTACAAGTTTGAAAGTCAAGGCGAAAGAGTGCAGCGATTTCGCTGCATGTTGAAATGAAGGGCAAAGAAGGTGTAGCGATTTCGCTACAAGTTTGAAAGTCAAGGCGAAAGAGTGCAGCGATTTTGTTGCATGTTGAAATGAAGGGCAAAGAAGGTGTAGCGATTTCGCTACAAGTGAAAAAGCACAAACAAGAAGGTGTAGTGATTTCGTTGCATGACAAAATGCATGTAAACAAAGGTGTAGCGATTTCGCTACCATTCAAAGTTGCAAAAATTAAAGATGTAACAAGTCAAAAGCACAAGGCACAAAGTTGTAGCGATTTCACTACTGCATGAAGCAAAGAGTGTACGGAAGCGCAAAGTGTCACGATTTCGTGACATGTTCCATTTTCGCTGTTGCTGGCAAAGGAGAGTGTACGGAAGCCAGAAGCGTCACGATTTCGTGACAAGAAGGATGATGACGTCAGCAAAAGCCAAAAGCGTCACGATTTCGCGACAAGAATGATGATGACGTCAGCAAAGTCAGAAAGTGTCACGATTTCGCGACAGGGTGCAAGGAAAGCTCTGGAAGCCAGAAGTGTCACGATTTTGCGACAACATATGATGATGACATCAGAAAAAGTTCTAAGTGTCGCGATATCACGACATGAACAGAGGGAAAGCTTTCAAAGCCAAAATGGTCACGATTTTGCGACAACATAAGGATGACGTCAGCAAATGTTCTAAGTGTCGCGATATCGCGACATGAACAGAGGGAAAGCTTTCAAAGCCAAAATGGTCATGATTTCACGATAGCAAGGGCATGAAGTGTACGGCTTCAAAAAGTGTCACGATATCATGACAGGTAACAGTCTGGCAGGTAAAACCCGTAGGAGCATGCAAGGTGACACGTGTCAAAAAAAGCATACAAAAAATCATGCAGCCTGTTACGTAAAAAGTAACTGATGTCAGATCGACAGTTACACGTTGACAGGTGTCGGACATGCATGGGAACAGATGTATATGCATGATTGAAAAGCGTTCGAAGTGTCGTATAGGCCGATTGAAAATGCATTCGAACAGTCGTATTTGGAAGGATTAGAATAGTCGATTAAAATAAACGTATTTGCAACATTCAAAACATAAAATAGGAAGGATCGAAAAGCTTTCGAGAAGAAGGATGTGCAGCATTCGAACAGTCGTATTTGGAAGGATTCAAACAGCCGCATTGGAAAGGAGAAAAGAATTCGAACGGGTCGAGAATGTAATCCGACTGCATGCAGGATTGAAACGCTATGGAAGACAAAGAGTTCCGATGAGAAAACAGATTATAAAAAGGACAGTCGTGCAAAAAATAAGTTGCTGCTGTTAGAGAGAAATTGCTGTAAAAGGAGGGTTAGAAAAGAGTCAAGAGAAAAATTAGCAGAGCCGTGAGAGTGTGCAGAGTTGGGTTAATTGCAGACCAGTCAGGGTCGTGCATGAAGTGAAGACATTTTTATGTCATTCTAAATTGATCAGAATTGCAGTCCAAGTTGGTGCTTGGTACTAGGAGTTGGTGCTCCATCTGTTGCAGCAAAAAATTAAGGGGTTGGTGCTCCTTCCAGTAGATGCTGGTAAAGTATTTGTAAAATTGATATTTTGCAAAGACTAGATTTGGATTGAAGTCCAAGCAGTCATTTTTGAGGAGTAGCCAAATTGGTGAACCTCGGTATATTGAGTGTTGTGGTGTGCTCTCTTGTTCAATCTATTTTTCTTGTTTTCAAGTTCTCTTTATTTCATATTAAATGTTGTAGATATAAAAATTAATAGCTACACTGATTCACCCCCCCCTCTTAGTGTCATTGTGTGAATATCAATTGGTATCAGAGCAAGGTTCCTTGTACAAGCTTAATCAGCTAAGGAGATCTTGGAAGAAACAATGGCAGGCGGTGAAGGATTCTCATCCAACAAAGCCCCCTTATTTGATGGAACAAATTACACTTTTTGGAAACTCAGGATGCAAACATATCTGAGTGCATTGGGATATGATATTTGGGATTCTGTAGATAGTGGATACACAGCACCCACTACCCCTCCAACAGATACTATTGAGAAGAAAAAATTTGAGAACAACTCCAAAGCTAAGAATGCTATAATGTGTGGGCTTGTTGACAGTGAACTGATAAGAGTCATGAGCTATAAATCAGCAAAAGACATGTGGGATAAATTGAAGAGCATCCATGAAGGAGACAGCAAGATCAAGGAAGCAAAACTGCAAACTCATCGAGCACAGTTCGAAGCACTGCAAATGAATGAAGATGAGAACATAGAGGCTTATATTCTGAGAGTCAACGGAATCATTAATGCAATCAGAGGACTCGGTGAAGAAATTGATGATGCAGTTGTTGTGAAAAAGGTTCTCAGAACACTACACAAAAGATTTAACTCCAAAGTTTTTGCAATAGAAGAGGCAAAAGATCTGAACAACTTCAGCTTGGATGAGATGCATGGTTCTCTGACAACATATGAAATGAGAATAGGACAAACCAAGTCTATAGACAGAGAAGCAGCTTTTAAAGCACACAAGAATATAAAAGCTGAACATGAATCTGAGGATGAAGAGACTCTGGATGAAACAGAAGCTAATTTTGTTCGAAAACTCACAAAAGGAAAAGGAAAATATAGAGGAAAGCTACCTTTCAAATGCTTCAACTGTGGAGGAGTCGGTCATTTTGCAGCCAAATGTCCAATGCAGGAGAAAACCAAAAATGGTGAAGGCTCACACCAAGAAAAAGGTGACTGGAAGAAGAAACAAAATTTTAGAAAGAACAATTTCAAGAAGAAAAGCTTCATATCCAAGAATGTCAGCACTTCGAAGAAAGCTCAGATGAGGATTCTAAAGAAGAAAAAGGTGAAGCTCTGTTCATGGCACTTGAAGAGGAAAGAACAGAGGAAAATTAGGAAAGTGATGAAAACTTTAAAGATGAAGCTGAAGTTTATCTGGAAGGAGAATTGGTTGTTGCACTTGAAGAGTTGAGTGTTGAAAGGAAAAAGAACAAAAAGTTTTCAAGAAAACTAGAAGATGCCATCGACATAATAAACAGTTTAAAAATACAGACAGAGGAATTCAAGAAAATGACTAAAGTTCTTGATGAACAATTAACTGTAAAGACAGTTGAATGCAGCAAGCTAGAGGAAGACATGGTTAAGTTAAGAATGCAGTTAGAGGAGATGAATAGAAAATTAAATTGTTTTCATAAGTTTGAAGAAAGTACTGTAAAGCTGGATAAAATGTTAAATAACCAAAGGCCTTCCGACATCAAATTTGGTTTAGGCTTCGATGAAGGAGAATCATCAAAGGGTTCAAAGGCCTCGAATGTAGAACCCATAAAGAAAGAAGAAAAGATCAGGGTTGATCTAGAAAAAACAAAACATGCCCAAGAAAGCAATAATGCCAGACTCAAGAAGAGTACTGACAAAGATGGCTTCATAAAAGTCACACATCCAAGAAGGAAAAGATTTATGGCTCCTACTTCAAACTGGCAAAGACCGGCACCCAGGTTTAATCATTCCTTTTCTGGTTACTGTTTTAAATGCAATGCTTATGGCCATAAAATTTTAGATTGCAGGCATAATGTATCTCAAAGGAATTTCACAAGCGAGAAATGTTTTTTCTCCTTTAATGAATTATGCGATTGAATGTTATAATTGTCATAATTTTGGACATATTGCTAGAAAGCTTGTAGAAGCATTTTTGCAGCAAATAATTATCAGGGTAGAAAATCTCAACCAAGTGAGTTGAAACAAAACAAGAAATTTCCTAAAAAACAAGTACATGCTAATGAGAAGACAAAGGCAAAACAAGTAGCCAAATCTATCATCAAACCAGAATGGAAAGAAAAGGAATCTTTAATTGTTCAGACTGCCTTTAAAGCTCAGAACAAATCTGCACCTTGGATACTTGACAGTGGGTGTTCCAGTCACATGACAGGTGACAAGCAAAAATTTGAGAATTTGCAGAATTATGAAGGTGGTTCTATGAAATTTGGAAATAATGATGGAGCAAAGATTGTTGGAAAGGGATCAGTCAAGATCAGTGATGGCAATATAAAATCAAAAGAAGTCTTGTTTGTGATTGGTCTGAAGCATAACTTACTGAGTGTAAGTCAAATCTGTGATAGAGGCCATGATGTAATCTTCAAGAAGGAGGGCCGTGAAGTAAGAAAGACAAAAAATGGAAAGATAATAGCCACTAGACTGAGAACTTCTGGAAATATATATACACTTTCAGAGACTTCAGAAGGAGCTTGCTTGGTTGGTCAGGAAGAAGAAAACTGGTTGTGGCACAAGAGACTCGGTCACATAAGCTTTGATAATCTGGTAAAAATTAGCTCAAAAGGGGCAATAAGAGACATACCAACTATTGGTAAACCTTCAAACAGTATTTGTGAGTCATGCCAAAAGGGAAAACAAACCAGAGCCACTTTCAAAGCAAAAGAATATTTCACAAGCAAGCCATTAGAATTAATTCACACTTGATTTATGTGGACCCATGAGAACAGAAAGCATAAATGGACACAAATATTTTATGCTATGTATAGATGATTACTCAAGAATGACATGGGTACTATTTCAAAAACTTAAATCAAAAGCCTTTGAGATGTTTAAAACCTTCAAAAATCTTGTTGAGAATCAATCAGGGAAAAGAATTAAATGCCTAAGATCAGACAGAGGAGGAGAGTTTATTTCGGAAGAATTTGTAGAATACTGTCAAAAATATGGGATAAGAAGACAATTTTCAGCAGCTAGAACACCTCAAGAAAATGGTGTTGTAGAAAGGAAAAATAGGACAGTGCAGGAAATGGCAAGGACAATGCTGGCTGAAAACAAAATAGCTGACAGATTTTGGAAAGAGGCAGTACATACTGCAGTTTACATTCAAAACAGGTGCATGCTAAGACCACATGAAAGCAAAACACCTTATGAACTGTGGTTTGGCAGAAAGGCAACATCAAGACATTTCAAAGTATTTGGCAGCAAGTGCTATATAAAACGGACTGAAGATAACCTCGATAAATTTGAAGATAGAGCTGATGAAGGTATCTTTCTTGGTTACTCAACAAAAAGCAAAGCCTACACATGTTATAACAAGAGGCTAAAGAAAATTCTTAAGAGTTTTGATGTGAAAGTTGATGAAGGTAGAGAACAAGAAACTACTTATCAAGAAAACTACCCTATGTATGAAGAAGTCATTGAAGGTGATGATGAAAAGGAAACAGATAAGAATCAGAAAATTGATCCAGATGGTGTAAAAACTGAATCTGAAGAAGAAGAAAACAAGAAATTTAAAACAGGAAGCGACGTAGAAAAATCATCCAAGTGAACAGATTATTGGGGATCCCACATATGGTATTCAGACAAGAAGAGCAGCAATGCGAAACTATTCTCTGTTATCTATCATTGAACCTAAAAATGTTGTTGAAGCAAGCAATGATGAAAGTTGGTTGAAGGCAATTAATGAAGAACTAGATCAGATTGAGAAAAACAATACCTAGGAATTAGTACCTAGACCAACAAATAAAAACATAATTGGCACTAAATGGGTTTTTCAAAATAAATTAAATGAAGATGGACAGGTTGTCAGAAATAAGGCAAGATTGGTCTATAAAGGCTATGCTCAGGTTGAAGGCATTGATTTTGAGGAAACTTTTGCACCGGTAGAGCGACTAGAGGCAATCAGAATGTTTCTGGCATTAGCAGTTCATAAAAACTTCAAAGTATATCAAATGGATGTAAAATCAGCATTTTTGAATGGAAAAACTGGAAGAAGAGGTTTACATTGAACAACCAGATGGCTTTCAACTTGGTGAAAACCCAGATTTTGTTTGCGAGGTTAAAGAAAGCATTATATGGTTTGAAACAGGCACCCAGAGCATGGTATGCAAGGCTGGATAATTATCTAATTAAACAAGGGTTCAAGAAAGGTTTGGTGGACAACAACTTATATGTCAAAACAGAGAAGGGCCATCTTATTGTTCTTGTTGTTTATGTAGATGATATAATATTTGGCAGCAACATGGATGAATACTGCAAAGACATATCAACTAAAATGAAGAAAGAATTTGAGATGTCTATGATTGGTGAACTTTCTTATTTTCTAGGACTGCAGGTCAATCAAAATGAAAAAGGCATTTTTATTTCTCAAGTTAAATATGTAAAAGAAATGCTGAAAAAGTTCACAATGGAAGACAGTAAATCGGTTAGCACTCCCATGACAACAGGCTGCAAGTTGAGCAAGGATGATAAATCCCCAGATGTAGATCAAACTATGTACAGGTCTATGATTGGAAGCCTGTTGTATTTAATAGCCACTAGACCAGATATATTACAAGCAGTATGCATGGTTGCAAGATTTCAGGCCAGTCCCAAAGAAACTCATGTAACAGCTGTAAAGAGGATCTTCAGATATCTCAAGGGCACTATGGATTATGGGTTGTGGTACCCAAAAGGTAAATATTTCACTTTGATTGCATATTATGATGCTGATTGGGCAGGATGTATTGATGACAGAAAGAGCACAAGTGGAGGGGCATTTTATCTTGGAGACAGGCTGGTAGCATGGCACAGCAAGAAACAAGAATCGGTATCTCTATCCACTGCAGAGGCGAGAATACATTGCAGCAACAACATGTTGTACTCAGATATTATGGATGAGACAAACGTTGAAAGATCTTGGTATTCATTTCAAAGAGCCAATTTCAATTAAATGTGATAACACTAGTGCTATCAACATATCCAAGAATCCAATAATGCATTCAAGAACCAAACATATTGCAATCCGATATCATTTCTTGAAGGATAAAGTTGCAGAAGGAGAGGTAAAATTGGACTTTGTTCCAACTACAGAGCAAGTAGTTGATATATTCACAAAACCATTGCCCAAGGATGTTTTTGAGTATCTTCGAAATAAGTTGGGAGTGGTCACAATTCCCAAGAACTGACTATCTTTTGGGATCACATTCTCAAGGGGTGCATTTATGCCTATACTTATAGTTTTGCTTATACTTATGATTTTTGCTAACTATAACAACATTTGTCTGAGAATGGTGTGCAGAGACTCAGGGGGAGTCTGGCAATGACCCTTTGGTATTATTGTCAAAGGGGGAGAAGAATTACAGGAAAGTGCATGAGTGTTGCCAACAATTCCAAAGGGGGAGATTGTTGAACAAGGTACAACAAGAGTATTGTCATTGTTGTCAACACGGACAGCAATTGATGCGATTGAAGCAATGGACAAGAATTTTGAAGTCGATCAGATCAAGTACAGTAAATTTGCAGGAAAACAGAAGTCACCAAGATTCAGAAAATTGCAGAAAAGACCAAGTAAGAAAACTGTCGCGATATCGCGACAAGTTTTTTGTCGCGATATCACGACAGGTTGAGAGGTCCGTTAGCAGAAAGAAAAATTGTCGCGATTTCACGACATAACCGAGGAGAGAGAAAATGCACGCCAAATGGTCGCGATTTCGCGACATGTCCGAGGAGAGAGAAGATGCAAGCAAATTTGTCGTGATTTCGCGACATGTGGGCAGAGAAGGAAGCAAGGTGAAAAGATGTCGCGATTTCGCGACATGTTGGAGGAAAATGCACTAAGTCAAGGAAGTGTAGCGATTTCGCTACAAGTTTGAAAGTCAAGGCGAAAGAGTGCAGCGATTTCGCTGCATGTTGAAATGAAGGGCAAAGAAGGTGTAGCGATTTCGCTACAAGTTTGAAAGTCAAGGCGAAAGAGTGCAGCGATTTCGCTGCATGTTGAAATGAAGGGCAAAGAAGGTGTAGCGATTTCGCTACAAGTGAAAAAGCACAAACAAGAAGGTGTAGCGATTTTGCTGCATGACAAAATGCATGTAAACAAAGGTGTAGCGATTTCGCTACCATTCAAAGTTGCAAAAATTAAAGATGTAACAAGTCAAAAGCACATGGCACAAAGTTGTAGCGATTTCGCTACTGCATGAAGCAAAGAGTGTACGGAAGCGCAAAGTGTCGCGATTTCGCGACATGTTCCATTTTCACTGTTGCTGGCAAAGGAGAGTGTACGGAAGCCAGAAGCGTCGCGATTTCATGACAAGAAGGATGATGACGTCAGCAAAAGCCGAAAGCGTCGCGATTTCGCGACAAGAATGATGATGACGTCAGCAAAGTCAGAAAGTGTCACGATTTCGCGACAGGGTGCAAGGAAAGTTGCTGGAAGCCGAAAGTGTCACGATTTCACGACAAGAAATATGATGACGTCAGCAAAAGTTCTAAGTGTCGCGATATCGCGACATGAACAGAGGGAAAGCTTTCAAAGCCAAAATGGTCACGATTTCGTGACAACATACAGGATGACGTCAGCAAAAGTTCTAAGTGTCACGATATCGCGACATGAACAGAGGGAAAGCTTTCAAAGCCAAAATGGTCACGATTTCATGACAACAAGGGCATGAAGTGTACGGCTTCAAAAAGTGTCGCGATATCGCGACAGGTAACAGTCTGGCAGGTAAAACCCGTAGGAGCATGCAAGGTGACACGTGTCGAAAAAAGCATACAAAAAATCATGCAGCCTGTTACGTAAAAAGTAACTGATGTCAGATCGACAGTTACACGTTGATAGGTGTCGGACATGCATGGGAACAGATGTATATGCATGATTGAAAAGCGTTCGAAGTGTCGTATAGGCCGATTGAAAATGCATTCGAACAGTCGTATTTGGAAGGATTAGAACAGCCGATTAAAATAAACGTATTTGCAGCATTCGAAACATAAAATAGGAAGGATCGAAAAGCTTTCGAGAAGAAGGATGTGCAGCATTCGAACAGTCGTATTTGGAAGGATTCGAACAGCCGCATTGGAAAGGAGAAAAGAATTCGAACGGGTCGAGAATGTAATCCGACTGCATGCAGGATTGAAACGCTATGGAAGACAAAGAGTTTCGATGAGAAAACAGATTATAAAAAGGACAGTCGTGCAAAAAAATAAGTTGCTACTGTTAGAGAGAAATTGCTATAAAAGGAGGGTTAGAAAAGAGTCAAGAGAAAAATTAGCAGAGCCGTGAGAGTGTGCAGAGTTGGGTTAATTGCAGACCAGTCAGGGTCGTGCATGAAGTGAAGACATTTTTATGTCATTCTAAATTGATCCGAATTGCAGTCCAAGTTGGTGCTTGGTACTAGGAGTTGGTGCTCCATCTATTGCAGCAGAAAATTAAGGGGTTGGTGCTCCTTCCAGTAGATGCTTTGGTAAAGTATTTGTAAAATTGATATTTTGCAAAGACTGGATTTGGATTGAAGTCCAAGCAGTCATTTTTGAGGAGTAGCCAAATTGGTGAACCTCGGTATATTGAGTGTTGTGGTGTGCTCTCTTGTTCAATCTATTTTTCTTGTTTTCAAGTTCTCTTTATTTCATATTAAATGTTGTAGATATAAAAATTAATAGCTACACTGATTCACCCCCCCTCTTAGTGTCATTGTGTGAATATCAAGTAGATCATAAAATAATCAACATTACTCCACTTTTTAATAATCATCACCAAGGATGGGGAAAAGTCATCGTGATTTCATGACACTTTTGGAGACTGGGTGCCAAGGGGAAAAGTTGTCGCGATTTCGCGACATTTTGGGAGACTTGGCACCAAGGGGAAAATTCATCGCGATATCGTGACACTTTTGAAGAATGGCCGCCAAGGGGATAACTCATCACGATATCATGACACTTTTGAAGAATGGGCGCTAAGGGGAAAACTCGTCGCGATATCGTGACATTTTTGGTGAATAGGCGCCATGGGGAAAAATCATCACGATATCGCGACACTTTTGAAGAATGGGTGCCAAGTGGAAAACTCGTCGCGATATCGCGACGAGTTTGAAGAATGGACGCCGAAGGGAAAACTCGTCACAATTTCGTGACACTTTTGGAGAATAGACGCCATCTAGAAAAGTCATCGCGATATCGCGACACTTTTGAAGAATGCGCACCAAGGGGAAAACTCGTCGCGATATCGCGACACTTTTGGTGAATTGACACCATTGGGAAAACTCATCGCAATATCATGACACTTTTGGTGATTGGGCGCCAAGGGGAAAAGCCGTCACAATTTTATGACACATTTGGTGAATAGGCACCACGGGATCTTGCTGTCATGATTTCATGACTTGTTTCTCTGGCATGGCCAAGGATGGTTTGTTTGTCGCGATATCGTGACATGTCGCGATTTCATGACATGTCACGTTTTCGCGCCTTGTTGACTTTTTGCGGTTTGTGGTGGAAAGTGTCACATTTTCGTGCCTTGTAATATTGTTTCTTTGTTCTCGGCTGGGATGTGTTTACTCCCAATTGTAACTGATCTTTGTTTTAATACAAGTTTTTTCAAATTTTTCAAAAAAAAAATAATCATCACCAAGGCCTTTAATAACACAACTTCCTTATCTCTCCTAAAACCACTTGTACCATAAAATAAAATAAATCAAAACATTGCATAACCTTTTCACTTCCAAAACCACTTATACCATAAATAAATCACAATATTGCATACCTTGTCACCTCATGAAAGAATTAATCCTCTTGAAAAAGAACAAGGTAAAATTCACTTTTGGAACCCCTTTGCAAAATCAGAAATTTATCTTTGCACACACCTTATTTCTCCTAAATAAGTTAGTCAAATAGCCCTTGAAATAAGCTTTTCAACGATATATAATATGCCCACTTTCCTAAATAAATTGAAACCTTTACATATATATATATATATGCCACCCTCCATTAATTGCACATAAGGCGACCCTCCATTAATTTAAACTTAAACTTTAAACTTTAATATCTTCATCACCGGAGGTACTTTTTAGATGAAACAAAGTTCCACCTTGGCTTTTAAGAAAATCCCTTTCCACATAAGCCTACCATGGTTTTAAATAAAATATTTTATTTTGCCTGCCTTGGTTTTCATAAAAACCCTTTAAATAGCCATGCTTTCCAAAATATCATAAATGCTTATTTATGAAATATTTTGGCCACCAAAACCAAATGTGATCCATGTGACATCAATGATCCATGTGACATCAATGAAAACACAAAATACCTCAAATTAACTCAAATTTCCAACAATCTGCTACAAATTTGAACATATTCTGCTAATGTCTATTTTCTCACGGCTACTTTCTACTTAGCTCAACCAACATGAGAGCTACACATTTTATAAATAGATAAAATCTATTTACATACATAAAATATGTCATTCCTATCTTGCAACTTATTTACCTATTATGCTGCAACTATTATAGGGCTATTTTAGGACATGTTCAGTTGCATTAGTTGATATTTCTCATGACCTACGTCTTCTGGTCAGCAAGGAATGGTGGGGACAACTGTAGAAGAATTTTTCTATATTCTCTCAACCTTAAGTTACCTTTTCAACTACATTGAAACTACAAAAAGTAAAAGGAAGCGTGTTCCTCTGTTATTCTGAAGATCTTCGAAATAACTGGTTGTAGGTGTAATGTAAGCTCAAAACGTCTTCAAAATGCTTGTTTTAGTTGTTGATTTTAGGTGGGTATTTAAATATATATCCTAGGAGGTAATTCCAATTGACTTCATCCTTCCTCATTGGTAAATTTCATTCCTTGCCATTAATTGGCAGCTGGCTAGAATTTACACAAAAATCCTATTTTTGTTGCACAGTTACAGTATTTTGGCACTATCCTCCAGATTTAGATAAATTATTGCATAGAAAATATAAGTATAAAGGTATTAAAATGTTGTTTTTCAAACCATGCATGCCCATCATTAATAAATATTGCTAAAATAATGCAAAACTATACAAAAAATGCAAAAATAGAGCATAATATCCCTAAACACATCAATCATGCAAATATTTGATATACAACATATTTAAATCAACTTAATTAGCATATAAGACAAATCATAGAGTTTTTAGGTATTTGTAATAGTTCAAAACATACTATGATGGAGGCATTTTCAAGCCTCATTATTTTCCCCCCAACTTATTTCAATGCATGTCCTCATGCATTCTGTTGGGCTACTAGTTCACTTGGCTGTAGATCACTGTCAAAATAGCAAGGAACAGGAGTAAGGATGGTGGGAGGCCTAAACCTTAGACCTATTCATTGATGCTTTATAGTCAGAATAATATTTGTCACCTCTACTCTTCTTCTAGACCACTACAAATTGATAGGGTAGATAGGCTCTTTTTTGCATTGACATGGATAATTATGCCCATCTATCCCTACAAGCTGTCAAAGCAAGTACAAAATTATTTGCACAAAAATTCTAGAAATTGTTTAAACAATCCTTAATATTGTTTAGATACATAATATTAACATCTACCCTACTCATCATAATAAAATTTTTATTGATGATAACTTTATGATTTGGCTTCACAGGTTTATCAACAATTCAACTTTCACTTCAATATCCTTGTTATTTTTCTTTTCCTGAACCCAATAAATCTGATTCTGCAAAGTGGACATGAAAGCTATTAATTGAACATCACCTATGAAAATATGGGGATGGAATATCACATCCTCTAGAATAAAGAAATTATGTAAAAATAGCTCACACATCATGTTTTTTGTTCCTCTAGGCTATTCAGGTAAGCCTCTAGAAATTCTTCAGCAGTATTCAAATTATAAGGAAGATTTGAATTGATTCTCATAACTTGCCATCATAGATATCTTTATTTTAAAACTAGACTGTAAAATCTGGCTGGCCATCTAAATTGAACCAAATACTTTACAACCTAACAGAGGTATGTCACCTATTCTTGCAATTTAGTGATTTATGTATCTTTTTTCTCTAACTGTTTTCCCACCAGTTTCAATTCCCTAACTTGATTTTCAAGGTTTTGATATCTCAAAACCCACTAAGGTATATCCTCATTGTACTTTTCTAAAGTGACAATGTTTTTTGGTCTGACTCCTGGCTGAAATTTAGGTAAAAATTTTGCCTATACTCCCTTTTCCTCTATTTCTACTTTTGGTTTAACAAATGAAAAATTTGGCACAAAAATCTGATGTAGAGGATTACTTACTTGAATTCTTATGTTTGGATGAACTTAGGCCTCCATGGTGGATATCACTTGTGTTGTTAGATATTGCGGCTCTTCATGTTAACTTTTGACTGAACTTCTAGTTTGTTCTAAAGCATCTTCGAAATGAGAAGGTATAGCTTCAGAATGAAGAACTGCAACTTCAGAATGTCCCAAATTTGCTACTGTTTGTTGTGGACCTTCATTTCCAAGTTTAGTCATCTCTGGATGCTACTGAGAACCCTTTTGTTCACCTACCTATAGGATAATATCATCCTACTAAGGACCCTATTGTTCATCTATACCTAAGATAATATCATCCTGCTGAGGGGCCTAGGCATCAATCACTTCCCTATTTTTTGCAATCCTAATAAAAGGTTCAACTGCTACAATTTAAGGGAGAGGCTGTAAATTTTTAGTTGGTGCTAGGTCATCTTGCATGGATAGTCCAAGAAATATTTGAGTAGCATTTTCTCCTTCACTGGATTCTGCAGGCTATGGCTCCAAATGTACCACTCTATTTTTCAACTTCTCTATTTCTTGCTGCAGTTCAAAAAATTGCCTATATTTTTCTTTAATGGATGCTTCTTTTTTCTCAATCTATTTCATATGTTTTATTATAACACTTCTATAAGATCTCAATTTTTTTGGTATATCTTCTTCTTTTTCTTCTATTTTAGAACCTAAGGAGTGAGTAGACAAATTATCTTCAGATTGTGATTCAGGAATTGTTGTACCTGCTTCTTCAGTTTCATTTGTTTGGTCCTATGCAAGGATATCTAGTGAATCCTCCATACCTATATCTTTTGTATCATCTAAAAATACAAAATATTTTTGTTCCTCAATAACTTTAGGACTATTTTCCTTTATTGCCTCAGTTTGTTTTTGCAAATTACTAGGGCTTCTTCTTAAGGGCAACATAGGAGCAGTCTCTTCTTCCCTTATTTCCTCTTCAACTATGTTTTATGTTGTGTCCTTTTTACGTATTTTGGAAGACCTCTGAGCCCTTACTGTATATTGCTCCCCTATGCCCTATTTTCTTGTAGTGCTAGAGGATGTAGGAATAATTTTAGTTTTTTATGGAGTTTATCTTTCTTCCCTCTCTGTTTCCCCATCTATACTATTGGGAATTTTGTTTTGTTCTATGTCCTAGTCTGGCAACATAGTGACATCTTCAGAAAACCTGACTTTATTTTATTTTCCCTTTCTAGCATTAGTTTTAGGTCCTCTCTTTATTTGTTTCTGGTTTTTGATGATGAAGGTTCATGGGAGAGGGTTTCTACTTCTTCTTCTTGATGTGCCTCTTCCTCTATGACAACATTTTTTGCTTCTTCATTTTCCCCTTCCTCTTCTTCATAAATTACCTCACTCCATACAGAGAAAAATCTGTTGAAACTTCTAATATTACCCCTAAAATGATGCTTGCAAATAAGCTTAATTAACCCATGATGGTGAGGACTCCCCTTACCCTTATGATATCATCTGAACATGTTCTATAACCCCTGGTTTAGGTATAAAGGGAAGTTAACCCTAACTTCTAGCTATTGCCTACCATGTCTAAGGTGATTCACAATTTGGAAATGGTGCCCCAACAAAACAATATATTATCCCTCATAGGTTAAAAATTTAATCAACCAAATAGCTACTTCATCCCATGGCCCCTTTAAACTAGTTCTTTTTACTCCTTTACATGTTTTCTTATTCATCAGATATTTAGGTACCCTATCCCCTTCTTCCATGAATTGACCAACTACATATGCTAATGTATTTCTACCAATTCTAGAAATTTGGAGACCTTGTAAAGGAAGTTCAGTGATTTGGCTTAGAATTTTAGGATTAACCTCAATCACCATCCCATTGATGTGAGCTCTGTTATTTCTGAATGTATGGGTGAAATCTACTACCAGGTCTTCTAAATACCCATAAAATTTTTCTAGAAAGGGTATCAAACCGCTGTCTTCGAAAATATTCAATGCTTCTGGGCTGTCTCGAAGGTGTCTGGTATTCTCAGGTTCCTTATTTGTTTTTCACCCTATGTTTCCTCTTTGTTGCTATTATGTTGTAACTCTATTACTCTGCTATTATCCTCTGCAACTTACAGTTTTTTTATCATCGTTCACCTTCAAAAAGGATGGTAAGTTAAAAAAAAATTCACCTCCTCCTAATCATGAGAGTATTTAGTTGCACAGCAAGCGAGTCATCTTCGTAAAGAAGGTGGTGCATATTACTAATTTGATTTTCGATACATGGCCATCGGTGAATATATGTTCCCCTATACTATCATAATCTATTCTATCTTTATTAGTGAGCCCATTCTGCATCGCACACTTGGTTATCATCCACCAGATTCGGTTGTTTGCTATTCATCGTTAGCTCCATAGATTACCATACCCTCTTGGTTGACGCGATGAAAATGTGATCAACGATATTCTTTCCCAAAAAAACCCAATTATTCATGTCATAAAAATCACATCCCACGGTTCCAATCCCACGGGCTTGCCCATGCACAGACAGTAGCCCAGATCTGATTCCTCTGAGTGGTGCGCCAGATTGATGACGACGGTGCAACCCCTGTGCGTCCGGCGGTCCCCATCTCACGCCGGGTTACCATGTACCGAGACGGTGGAAGTCCTGGGAGCCTTCATAGATAGTTTGAACCCTACCCGCTGGTAGTTACTAAAAATCGTGATTGTAACCATTGCTTCTATATACCAAAAAAAAAAAAAAAAACAATATTTCTCTTTACCCATTTTTTGATGCCACGTGGAATAATTTTCCTCCACTGCCATGCATTTCAATTTTAAAAAAATTGCCCTTGTTATATTCCGAAGATAACTTCCTTATTCTAAATATTAAATGAATTTTCATTATTCTGAAGATAAAACATAGCTTCGTTATTCTTAAGATAAGCAACTTATGCTATTCTAAAGATAAACAAACTTTGCTATTTCAAAGATAAACAAATCTTGCTATTCCGAAGATAAAAAAACTTTGTTATTTCAAAGATAAACAAACTCTGCTATTCCGAAGATAAACAAACTCTGCTATTCCAAAGATAAACAAACTCTGCTATTCCTAAGATCAGAAACACTCCATTATTCCTAATATAACCTATTATTCTAAATATCATACCATCTTCGTTATTTTGAAGACATTCTTGTTCCATAGATCAAGCAGCTTTTGGCATTCCTATTCCGAAGATCAAGCAAAAACTAATTTTTTTTTCTTTCCCAAGTAGATTGGTATGTCTTGAATATGCCAAACTTCATGGATGTCTTTATACTAATGGTTAATATTTATACACTATATACTAAATATTTACAATGATAAAAGTGTAAGAAACATATACCTATTTTTAACAAGTTATTTGCACGTTTTGATGGATGGTTGCTTCTGATGATGTCTTGTTGATTTTTGCTGCAACACTTCAAAACAAGTGCAGTTGGTGAATTTTTAGAATGATGATGCAGATTTTTTCAAGGCTATGCATGTCAAAAAACCTATTTTCATGCACACCAATTCAATAGCACCTCATAGAGGTTTTCACTGCTGAATTATTCAATTTTCTCTCTTTTTTTCATCTCCTTTTCTCTCTCTTTTTTTTTTTTAATTTTCACCTCTCATTTTCTCTCTTTTTTTTTTTGATCTTGATTGTGCCAATGAAGGAATTCATGATTTCCTTGAAATCATGCCCATGAAGGAATTTCACAATCATGATTTATTCCTTTTTTATTTTCTATTTTTCTGATTTTTATTTTATTTTATGTTTTTCTTGAAACTCCATTATCAAGCTGAATTTGTTGAAGTTGAGATGGAAGAGGAGATCTCTTCCACCTGTTGTACATACAAACTATCAAGTTGCTACAAGAATTCTTCCTTATTTAGTGGTGTATGGTATACCCAAAGGCGATGCCCATTCACTACCAACTTTCTTCATGAATCATCGATAGGAGAAAGATGAACAACTCCATTTTCAAATACTTCTTCAATTTGGTAAGGTCCAAGCCATATAGTATGTAAATTTCTAGGGAAATTCTCATAGCACGAGTCAAAAAATAAAACCCAATCTTCTTTATAAAACTTCCTATGCTGAATGTGGTTGTGATGCCACTACTTCCATTGCTCCTAAATTATCTCAGTTTGGTGTAGCACATCCAACCAGAGTTCATCCAATGTATTTAGCTGTATAATCTTGTCTATCTATGCCTGTGACAAATCAATTTCAATTTCCAAAGCTGTTCATAATGTTAGTAGCTCAAATTCAATAGGTAAAAGAGGATTTTTACCAAAAACCAATTCATAAGGTGTAAAACTAGTAGTGGATTTATAGGTAGTATTATAAGCCTAGACTACTTCAGGTAGTTTATCTAGCTAGTTTCTCCTATGAAAGTTTTAGTCAAAATCCATTCTAAATCTTTGTTTGTTACTTCAACTTGACCATTTGCTTGTGGGTGATAAGGTGATGATTTCCTATATTTTATTTCATATAATTCTGTTAAAAAGATTCAATGACTTTAGATGCAAATTGGGGTCCTTGGTCTGTGGTAATAGACCGTGGAGCTCCAAATCTCTAAAAAAATTAGGTATACAAGAAATCAACAACCTTATCTTCATGAGCATGTTTGAAAGCATGCACCTCTACCCACTTTTTCAGGTAATCAGTGCATACTATAATATGCACCTTTCCTTGATAAATTGGGTCAATAGGTCCCACAAAATCAAGACCTCACCTCTCAAATGGTTCTAAAACCACTTGAGGCTATAGTGGCATTTCATTTGTGTGAGTGGGTTTCCACATTCTTTGGCATGCATCACAATTCCTAATGTAATTTTTTACATCCTTGTGAAGAGATGGCCAATAATACCTTGTTCCTAAAATTTTCCTAATTGTGCTTCTTTAGAAAATAATGTCCACCTAAGGTTTCATCATGACAATCTCGAAGGATATCATATACTTCATCCTTTTAGATGCACCTACCTAACACATGGTCAGGACTGCATTTAAAAAATATACCTTTGATCTATGAAAAAGAAGAGCTCTATTTTATCAACTATTTTTTATGTTTTTAAGTGAAATGTGGAGGAACTTTCCTTGTGACCAAATAGTTGGATATATCTGCAAACCATGGTGATTTTAAAGATATAGAAAATAATTTTTCATCAGTAAAAGTATCCTCAACTAATTTCCCTTCCTCTAAGTTTTGCAACCTGGAAAAAAAATCTGCTACAACATTAGCTTTTCCTAATTTGCTGATTATTGTGATATCAAATTCTTGCAAGAACAGTAACCAATGGATAATTCTTGCACTCACCATAGTTTTTTCATCAAATATATAATAGTTGTGTGATCTGTATGAATGAATATTTTATAACCTGTGATGTAATGTATGAATTTGTTTATAACATAAATTACTGCTAAAAATTCCTTCTCAGTAGTGGTATAATTTTTCTCTGCTCCTGTCAAATTCTTGCTAATGTAGTAAATGGCATAATTTTCACCATTATCAATTTTTCCTAGTTTTTCTCCAATTGTAGTATTAGAAGCATCATTCTAGATATAAAATGGTAATGTCCAATTAGGTTCTCTTAACATAGGTGGATTTACTAAGTTTTCTTTCAGAGCTTCAAATGATTCTTGATATTTTGCTATCTAGGAGAATTCAAAATCCTTAGTCAATAGGGCAAACATAGGATTGACTATTGTACTAAATTTGGGAATAAACCTACGATAAAAACCAATGTATCCTAGGAAACTTCTAACATCAGTTTGAGTCTTAGGAGGGAGAAGATTCTTGATTATTTCCACCTCCTTCAGATCAACTTGGATCCCTTGAGGAGACATGTGATGACCAAGAACAATTCATTCTTCCATCATCATAAAATATTTTACAAGATTCAAGGATAACTAGTATGTTTCACAATGACTTAAAACTTTATCAAGATGTTCTAATGTAAAATCAAAAGTTCCTCCACATACTATGAAATCATCCATATAGATTTCAACACTATCGGTAGTAAGATCAAAAAATATTGCTAAAAATTCTTGCTAAAATGTTGATGGGGCATTACACAAGCCCAAAGGTAAGACCCTATATGCAAATGTTCCCCATGGACATGTAAAAGTTATTTTCTCCTGATCTTCAGGTGCAATATGAATTTGATTATATCCACTAAATCCATCAAGAAAATAAAAGTATTTCTTTCCAGCAAGAGTATCTAACACTTGATCTATGAATGGTAATGGAAAATGGTCTTTGTATGTTACTTTATTCAATTCTCTATAGTCTACACATACTCTCATTTTTCCATTCTTCTTTGGAACTATAACCAATGGAGAGACCCACCAACTATCAAAAATTGGATAGATGAACCCTACTTCCAAAAGTTTTTTAAACTCCTCTTTGACAATATCTCTCAAGGTAAGATTCAATATTCGTTGGGGCTGTCTCACCGGTTTAACATATTCAGTTAAATTTTATGAGTGCATACATTAGGGTGGATTCCTGACATATAATTATAATCCCAGGCAAAAGCATGGACATGTTTTTGCAAAACAACTGATAGTTTTGCTTCTTCTTCCTTAGTAAGCCAGCTATTGATATTAAAAAAAATCCTGGTTGAACTTCTATTTGTTTTGTCCCTAAAATGATAGAATATTTTTTGGGTGTAACTTTATTTTTCAATATATATATATATCCATGGCTTATTACATCCAATACCAACAATCCACTCTGACATACCATCAATCCTATTAGCCACCTCCCACTTATCAATCACCCCCAACCTCGTAATATCACCAATATCCTATCCATCATCAACCCCCACCTCAATATCCCCAACCATCAACTTCACCATATCATCACTCACCCCCCACATATCATCACTCCCAACCCACCTATCATCAACCACCAATTCAATAGTATCATCAACCCCCTCAACCAACTTATCAACCTCCACACTCATCCAATCAACCTCAACCACCCACCCAACCATATCCATCACAATCATCTCCCACTTAAAATCAATCACCGCCTACATATCATCACACCCCCCTTCAGATCAACCCCTACCAACTCATCCATATCAACATACCCCTAATCCATCACAACCATCCCCTCCATATTATCCATAATTCACTTCCCAACCATCTTACACTCCTACCCACATCCCTACCACATCATATCACACACCTCACATTCTACCACAAGCCTCCCAAGCACCTCTCACCACTTCACACCAATCTTATCCAAGTTCCCAACATAAACAATTTTCATTGCCACATTCATATTCCTTGCACCAACCTCAGCAACATTATCCCCCTTCACAACAACCTCCATATTTACCTCAACCTCCAACATATCAAGATACACCTCCTTCCACTTAGTTTCAAAACCAACCCACTTTCCCTACCACACACATCCTTCCTCAGCCCCAACGTCACTTCATGCCTCTTGTTCAACCTTTATCATCCATATTTTGTAAACTTATCAAGGCACAAGTACTCCCCTTACCTCACCTAATCCTGCATGATACACATCACCCCACATATCTAGGGTCTCATACTGACCAATTTTGTGTCTACCATCACCAACGTGGTCATGATATCAATCATTTTCAATCATTTTAGAATCTTGTACAGGATCTGATTAACCAAGGGGTCATTCTTGTCAAACATACTTCAACCCCCACTCCATAAAAGCTTACAAATTATCAAGCTCCATATCACCAAGGTTTTGTGGGCTGATCGATCATGACCATATTACTCCTGCCTCATCCACATTTTTTGACACACCATAAGAGCCTCCATCCCTATTCGCATCTACCACTACACATGTTGTTCCACCCCCTTCCCCTTCATATTCATCTTTTATGACATCCACCCCACCTAATCCTTATCAACTTGCTATCACATCACCTTATCCATCTATTCCATCCAACCACCCTTCCCTTTTATCACCCTCACCATGCACACCACCATGCTCACCCTCCCCATCTCACTCAATCAACTCCCATAAAACTCCTTTGCCTAACCTCCTTAATTATTTTTAGGAGGAAAGTGATGATAAATTTATTGATCCTCCACCCTCTTAGCCTTTGCCCTACGACTTTCTTCAAATAACCACCTCCTATCCCTTTTTATCTACCACCTTAAAGGACACCCAAACCTCCCATGCACCCCAAGTCCCTTCAAATTATTCAATGGTGACTCCCCCTACCTTGCCACATAGCCCACTGGTGCATCCCCACATCACCTCCATTGACACTAATGCCTTACATGACCAATTTCCAATCATTCCTCCTTCCACTTCTTCTTCATCCCAAAATCATACACCTACCCCTACACCCCTTCCATTACTCAAAGTCATAAACCATCATCCTAATCCCATCACTAATATTACCCCTAGTTCTACCACTCTTACTTCTCAAGAAGAAGAGGATCCCCATGACTTACCCCACACTTCAATTGACTCTTCATATTCATCACAAGATGCTTCCCCTAACACTATTCCTCAATTTACCTCATAATATCCTATTTTATCATCCGAGGATACCCCTACCACTTCTATTGTTTTGACCTCACTGCCTCCTACAATCCCACACATTACTGTACATATGACTAAATTTTCACATAGGTGAACACCTTGTACATAATATAAATCTTAAAAACCTATCTCATGTATATCCTATCATTGATTATGATAAACTATAATATGAGCCCTTTGCCATAGGCACTATTGTACCCTTAGGCTTACCCCCTAACCATATCAATTTTGTTTATGGGGGACTCGATACACATATATTATCATCTTTCTCCATTTCCTTCTAAGGCAATTTTTATGGTGACATTAACTACCTCTCCAACCCATATTTTATCTTATACTATTTTTAGAAATGACATTGGCATGGGTTTGACTTAGGATACCATAAGCAAGGCATCTGCACCCCTATAAACCTTCCATATTAATTACCCAACACTTGAGTAGGCTTAGGTACATCAATATAATATCCTAATCTATTGACCTCACCCAACATTCTATCTAACCACCCTTCCTCTCACGCTTTCACTCAATGCACCATGCTACCTTGCAAACTTGGCTACCACCCCACATTGCACTGTTTTACACTTTTCTCACCTCCTAGGGTATTTCCTTTTAACATTTGACTCCTTAGTCACCATTTTTCACATTACCTCCTTAGGCATTTTCTATTTTGTATTGCCTCATTGGGCACCCATTTTACACTTGTTCCCTTGGGCTATACACTTTTCACAAGCCTCCTTAGGCTACATACCTTTTGTTTACCTTTACCTTTTTTTATAGGGTGCACATGTGGTTCCTTCCTATTTGGGTCTACTATTTTCCATGGTTGTATTATATCCCTTTTCCCCCACCACATCCTTCTACTCACACCTTCCCTTGTCTCCTTAACCAAAACTATTTCCATCCATGAAGAGAGTGAGGAGGAGATAGACCCCTCTCATACTTCACCTTCGCCACTACTTCCCCTTACAAACCACCCCATGTTAACATCCTCCCATAATCCTGTCGACTCTTTATCACCCTCTCCCCAATCCGAATTAGCCCACAATTTTGGTTAGCCACATGACTTCCCTTTAACCATTGATGCCATTTTTCCCTTGAGTCCTATACCTACCCATACCAATTTTATATTTGGGGGACTTGACACTTTTGTTGATTTTACATCCCTCACTTTAGACCTTGAGGAGGATGATGAAGCAAAATTCAAACAAATTTCCATCTCTTTTGACCTCCGTTCACCTCCATGTCATCCTTCACCTAATTTGGAATAAATTTTCATCACTCCTTATCCTCCATCCCCTCAACATTTGACAACTGACTCTTCTCAAGTCAGCCTCATCCATTTCATTTCCTCTAACATCCTTTATGACTAGAAAATACCTTGCCAACTTAAAATCCTTCTAAATTTTCTTAAGGAAACTCCTACTTCACCCTACACCTCATCCACACATCTCCATTCTCCTTTCCCTCATGCAATAAATTGCTCTTCGAGACACTCACCTTCTAGACCAACCCATAAAACCCCTCCAACTAGGTCATCCGCATGTGGTCACAAAAACACCATGTCCAAATCCTTGCACCAATCCTCCTCATATCTTCCACCACTTCTTCCAACACTTTCTATACCACCACTTCTTCCAACCCCTTATTTGCCACCCCTTCTTCCAACACCTTCTCTCCCACATCTTCTTCCAATTCCTTCTCTTGCTCCACTTCTTCCAGAACCCTCTTTACCACCTCTTCTTCCAACACCTTATTCACTATCCCATACCCCTTGTGTGGCCCAATGTTCACAACCTTACCATTCATCCTCTCTCTTTCCTCCATCTCCCCCATATTCTCATCCTTATCCTTATCACCTTGCTCATAATCCAATTTCCACTACACTTCCTTCCAATCGGCCTCATCCACCTTGTACTCCTCGACCCCCTCACTCAAATGCCACTTCATCCCTATACTTCCATCCTCGACCACATCATTTATCCCATTGCTCCTCAATTTCACCCTTCCCACTCCTTCCTCACTAGCTCGCAGACTATTTCACCATTCCCCACAAATTTTGGCTAGGGGATTTCACCCTCTAGTATACCTTCTTAATTTCCCCTTGGTTTGGGGGAGCATTGTACCTTCCTTTGCATATAATTTTTTGCCTACAGGTCTTTATGCATAATATATATTTATTTGCTACATTCCTTATACATACCTTTTCTTTATTTCTATAAATAAGTATATGCCTATTTTTATTTACTAAACTGATCACCTCCCAATCCTTTTACCTCATCCCAAACTCACCATGACCTTTCATTTGGTACCATAACTCCTTGGGTATTTATTTTAACATCCACAAATAAGCCTCCTAAGGTTTATTTATCTTAGCTTGCTTTCTTGGGCCTTCATTTCACACCCACACATAAGCCCCCTTAGGCTCCATACTATCATCTTTATGTTTAATCTTTATCCTTGAATACGTTCTTTGTATTCCCTATTTTACACCCTCACCTTTTGTTTATCATAGCAGGAGCTTATCTCATTAACCATTCACCTTTTTTTTATCATGGAAGGTGCTTATCTCATTAACCATTCACCTTTCCTTTGATATGCAAGGGTATATACATATATTTCACAATACCCTTCTTCTTGCATCCCTTTTATTCTTCTTATCCCTTTCTTTATATACCACAAACCTTTTCATCACTTAGCCATACCTAGTATCCTCTTCAAGTGTGCATATATCCCATTCAAATCCATGATGATTTGGAGCCTCTCTTTGTTATCTATTGAGGTATCCTAGAACCCGCACGTAACACACATATTAATATTATTTTTATTAGGCAAGGATGACATCATGATTAGTCCTAATGCCTATATTAGCTCATCATGCATTCTCTAGTGGTCCAAAACCCAAGGATTCACACTTTAAAAAAATGAAATGATGACAAATAATAATAATAATAATATAGCCTGAATCCTTGGGTGTATTAGATGACTCCACCATGGCTATAGACACTTGTATAGTAGTGAAGAAACATTGATGGACCATGTGCTATCTCCACTAGGGCTATAGATGCTTGACTGGAAGTGGAGTATACCTTCATGATGAGCTTACCTTTCTCATTAGGGCTATGATTGGTTAAGTCCAAACCTATTCAAAATTGGGTTAATGAACTCACTTCACACACAATGGTTCTAATACATTTTGATATGTCTCAAGGGACCTCTAATCCTAATTTCTTTGCATTGGCACCTCACCACTTGAGAGGATCATTAGTAAGTTCGAGTCTTGCAAAATATCCTATGGATACTTTTTCTTTTGTTCTTCTATACCATTTTTCCTATGGACATTATATCCCCTTGTGTATTTAAATATTTTTTTTTATTAATGAGGTAAGCACTTCCCATTACCTCATGATCATCATTATCCATTATCCATTTACTCTCATGATCATATCCTTTATCCATCATTGATATATTTTCCTTGTTACCTATTATCCTTTTATCATCATTGTTATTCATCACATGCTTACCTATCATCCCTTAATTATTTCTTTACTTATTATATAGGGACCATAGGCATTCATGTAGTTGAGGCACTACTCATTTGTGATCGTTCACCTTCATCCTTGCCTCATTTTTTTGAGATCCTTGTCTCTCTCGATAACCCTTATTTCCTCCATTGGCCTATGACCATGTCCCCTATTGAAATTGGGGCACTCATCTAGTGACATATAGCACTCCAGAAACCACACTCCCTCTCACTCCCCTGAAAGTACACTCCTACTCCATGACCAAGCTAGTATCATGATTTGTTGCCTCACCCATGACCCATCCAATTGTCCTCCATTCCATCAACTACCTCACTCCCTTGGGTTATACACTTTTCACTTTTCACACCCAATGCACCATGATACTTTTCAAACCTGGTGACACCTTAACATTGCACTGTTTTTATCTTTACACTTTACCCCCTTGGGCACCCTTTTTTACACATTTCCCCCTTGGGCACCCTTATTTTAAATTTCCCCCTTGGGCTACACATTTTTTCACTTTACCTCCTTGGGCACCCCTTTTTACACTTGCCTCCTTAGGCAATGCACTTTTCACTAGCCTCCTTAGGCTACACACTCTTTTTACTTTGTAAATTTTTTTTATATAGTGTAATTATGCTCTCCTCCTATTTGGGGTCTACTATTTTTCCATGGTTGCATTTGTAGTAGCCTACCCCTTTCGAAGACAAAAAAATTTGCCACCAAAAGAGCCAGGTTTCGATCTTGGGTTCCAAACTGAAAACTTGAGTGTCTTGTTTGCTGATTTGGGTTATTCAGTGTTTTGTATGTTTGGAGATCATATGAACATTCAATGTACTAACTCCAATTTTCAAATATCATATTAACTCATGAATTTTCAACAAGACATTTTGACAAACATTTGTCATGCATACTCAGAAATAACAGGGCAGCTCTCAAGAATTGATCACAACTTGAAAACTATCAATCCAAATGCTACCAAATTCGAACACTAGCTTCTTCCAATATAGATAAACAAACCCAATAAAGGAAATTGCATTAAAAGGAGTATACCCAGAATTGTGAAGGTCTGATACAAATCTGGAAATGTTCATCAACACACAGAAATCTTCATTTTTTTATCATAAAATCCAATTTACAAACTTCTCCAGCATACAACTTATGTTTTTGAATACCCTTTTTGGAGACAATAACAAAGCATGTAAGAAATCCTCCAAAGACTAGGCGTTTGGACCTAGGCAAGCAACTCGTCCCCCAAGAAATGTACGACCATGCCAGGAGCAGGTACGACTGCTAATAAACACTACAAAAATCCAATGAAAGTCTCCAAAACCTGCAAAAAAGGTGGCGGCTAGGTCTGTAGTTGCAAGTAGATCTCAAACTTCGACAAACCATTGCTGAGTGTGCATCCAAATCGCTCTATTTTGGCCCTAGATGGTACGACCAACTGAAGGAGTGAAGTGCAAATGAAATGGAATTGTTGTTAACTTCAAACCCTCTCCAATCTGCTCAATAATATCTAAAAATATCACCTTTATCAGCTCAATTGCATCCACTGAGTATGGATGCTCATTAACCAATCTAAAGGTATCTTTCAACCTCAAGATATGGTGTCCTTGTATGTGGTTTTCGTCACAATACAAGCCTGGAATGACTGAAATCTTGCAACCTACAAGTCTCACACAATAAGCTTCAAGAATAATAGTCAAATATGTCCAATCAACTCTTTCAATGCCACTTTTATCCTTTCCCAAAGCTGGTTGATCCATTCACTTCTTGAATGTGGGATAATTTGTCTTTCCAAATGCTACGTTGCACTTTGAAGGCATTCTTTTTACCATAAATTGTAATATATTTCACTTATTACTTTCCAAGGAGACCATACCACTTTTATGACATTAGAAATATGAACTTTATAAAATCCCCTTTAATTCAAGTGGTTACATGACCCCTTTTAAGATTAAATTAATGCCCAACATTATAAAGTCATATTATAATTTAATTTAATACATTAATAACCTTCGGGCATTAAAATAATCAGTCTCTGAATGTCAGATCCTAGATATGAAAATGGAAACGGATACCCATTTCGCCGAACTACTCATCCGTAACATCCGTTTCCTGCCATTCAACCCCGTGACTGACTTACTAAAAATAGTAAGTCTCTGTACTCCTAGCTCTGGAAGACCAAAATCACTCAACCGAAGGGATATCTGGATACCCAATAAGGCGAAGAATATTATTACACCTTTTGCTCGATCAAAAACCCTAATCGCTGACTTACTAAAAATAGTAAGTCTATCATCCAAACTCAGGAAGACTCCCAAAAACTGGCATCTAAAATCTGACCAAATCTCGGTGCAGGCTAAACATCTCCTGAATGCATCAACGCAACTGCCTCGCCAAGAAAGGGACATTACAGTCCTCCCTCCTCGAGATTGCTTGTCCTCAAGCAATCCAAACTCATCACACAACAATCTCAAAAACAACTGCCATGTGATTCCTGGATCCCAGATGAACCGAAGAGCTCCATATCTCCAACTGAGATAAATCCTGCACTGTTGATCCTCTGCTAGTGACAACTCGTGTAGCCCTCTGTCCAAAAATGCAATCAGTCTCTGAAAGAATTCAGCTAACTCACAAGTAAACTGCTCTCCACATACACTGTCCTGTGATGTCATCCAATAATATCCAACCTGTAAGCTGTCCAAGAATATATCAGCAGTACACTTATCATGTTTTTGTCCCAAGTTCTTATCAAGAGCTTCTCTCACATCCTCCTTAACACTTAGAATATCACAAATGTGATCCTGGGACTTGCACCCCACCTCAAACATAACTTCAAAATGTTGTTGTTTACAATTTTTAGACTTACTACAGCCCCTTGCATTTTGAGATGAATCCAATGCATCAACCTTTAAACATTCTTCACCATCCATATGAAGCATTAAATCATCATGTGACTCAAAATGTGGACCATGCGGTACTAGATCAACATCTAAATCAAATAATGGATTGTCCATAATCTGGAATTTTTCCATGCTTCCTTGCATCATGGTACAAGTGGCATGTGAAGAACCATCCTCCATCCCTCTAATCACCACAAGCTTCCCTTGATGTTGGAATTTCAACTCCATAGCTCGTAGGTTCATAGTAAACTCACCAAGAGAGTGAAGCCATTGCATTCCAAGGACAACATCAATACCTCCTGTGTTAACCATATGAAAATCATCACTCAACTCATGGTGATTCAGCTGAAGATGTAGTTGAGGAACCTTCCATGAACAATGCATAGTCCCTCCATTAGCGATCATAACTCGAAATCCCTCAATTTTTTTTGTCTTCAACTCGTATTGATCTACAATGTTCTCATCAACAAAATTATGAGTTGCTCCCGTATCAATGAGAGCAATGACTGGTTGTCCCTTAATCAAACCTCTTACTCTGAATGAACCATTCTTATGCAAACTATGTAATTGAGCCAAGAGTCCTTTTCCCTTATTCTTCTTCTTGTGTTCCTTTGGAGGTTTTTCCTCTTCCTCATCACTATCCGTAGGCTGCTCTGAATGCTCTGTTGCTGATTCATCTATTGAATAATATTCTAGTTGTTTGATTTTCCCCTTAGAACTGCATTTGTGCCCTGGAACCCACGGTTCTTTGCAAGAGTAACAAAGGTTTTTCTTTCTTAGCTCCCTCTTTTGATCCTCCTCTGCCTTCTTCGAAGTGTCAACTGGGGGTGTGCTTTCCTTTTCTTCTGGTTTCTTTCTCTTATCCTCATGTGTGGATTTAACTTTAGGGGCAGCAAGTTCCATGTCCCTAGCCTTTTTGATAGCTTCGTGCAAGTAGAGTGGATTGAAGGCTTTAACTAGCCCTCTCAATGGATCAGCAAGACCATCAATGAACAACACTATTAACCTCCTCTCTGATATATCTGTCACCAAGACTGATAACCTCTGGAACTCTGCAATATAAGCATCCACTGATCCTATCTGTCTCAGTTGTGCCAATGCCTTAAACTCAAGTTCTGGATCCCTCTTATCAAATCGGTCTATCAATCTATTAGTGAACTCTGCATAGGTGTGGATTTGGTCATGTCCAAGTGTCACCATCCCGTGGTGCCACCACTCATGTGCTACTCCATCAAGATGCAATGCTGCATATTTGATGGCCTCATCTTCCGTCGTTGGGTTAAGCTGAAAGTATGTATCCATTTTTTGCACCCAAGCACGTGTTGTGGTCTTACCAGAACCATCAAAGTTGGGAATAGTTAACTTTCCCACTTTCCTTTGTAGATCATGACCCTATGCATTATTCTGTCTATCTCTCCACATAGGTTGTTGCCTCATCCTCATATCAATATAATCCCTGAATGACATACCAGCACAAAACTCCTCACTAGCTTGATTCCACTCATCTGTGAATGCTGCCTGCATCTCCTGAATTGTCGGCTCTGGATCCTCCTGTTGTGCAACTCTGGGTATGAATGTGGGCATCAAAGGTCTGGAACTCTGTGTCCTATCCCTATTTTCCTGGTTAACCCCCCTAGTGTTATTAATTGATCCCTCACCATTTTGATTCTGACCAACATTATTTTGTGCATTAATATGCATCTGTTGAGTCATAAGACCCAGTAACTGTGCCATAGTCTATTGAATCTGCTGCTGCCCTTGTAAAAACATCTGGAACATCTACCTGTCTACATCTGGAGGTGGCTGATCATTATCCATGTTTCCTTCTCTGTTATCATTCCTGTTATCACCCATGATATCCTCTACCTGTTGTTCACCTTGTTCTTCAAAGAAAGCCCTGTTTCTCCTGGTATAGTAGTGATGTCCACTCATCTAATGCAATACCCAATAGGATGGCAGGATGAGCTAGCTCTGATACCACTGTAGTGTCCTACCCCTTTCAAAGACAAAAAAATTTGCCACCAAAAGAGCCAGGTTTCGATCTTGGGTTCCAAACTAAAAACTTGAGTGTCTTGTTTGCTGATTTGGGTTATTCAGTGTTTTGTATGTTTGGAGATCATATGAACATTCAATGTACTAACTCCAATTTTCAAATATCATATTAACTCATGAATTTTCAACAAGATATTTTGACAAACATTTGTCATGCATACTCAGAAATAACAAGGCAACTCTCAAGAATTGATCACAACTTGAAAACTATCAATCCAAATGCTACCAAATTCGAACACTAGCTTCTTCTAATATAGATAAACAAACCCAATAAAGGAAATTGCATTAAAAGGAGTATACCCAGAATTGTGAAGGTCTGATACAAATCTGGAAATGTTCATCAGCACACATAAATCTTCATTTTTTATCATAAAATCCAATTTACAAACTTCTCCAACATACAACTTATGTTTTTGAATACCCTTTTTGGAGACAATAACAAAGCATGTAAGAAATCCTCCAAAGACTAGGCGTTTGGACCTAGGCAAGCAACTCGTCCCCCAAGAAATGTACGACCATGCCAGGAGCAGGTACGACTGCTAATAAACACTACAAAAATCCAATGAAAGTCTCCAAAACCTATAGAAAAGGTGGCGGCTAGGTCTGTAGTTGCAAGTAGATCTCAAACTTTGACAAACCATTGTTGAGTGTGCATCCAAATCACTCTATTTTGGCCCTAGATGGTACGACCAACTGAAGGAGTGAAGTGCAAATGAAATGGAATTGTTGTTAACTTCAAACCCTCTCCAATATGCTCAACAATATCTAAAAATATCACCTTTATCAGCTCAATTGCATCCACTGAGTATGGATGCTCATTAACCAATCTAAAGGTATCTTTCAACCTCAAGATATGGTGTCCTTGTATGTGGTTTTCATCACAATACAAGCCTGGAATGACTGAAATCTTGCAACCTGCAAGTCTCACACAATAAGCTTCAAGAATAATAGTCAAAGATGTCCAATCAACTCTTTCAATGCCACTTTTATCCTTTCCCAAAGCTGGTTGATCCATTCACTTCTTGAATGTGGGATAATTTGTCTTTCCAAATGCTACGTTGCACTTTGAAGGTATTCTTTTTACCATAAATTGTAATATATTTCACTTATTACTTTCCAAGGAGACCATACCACTTTTATGACATTAGAAATATGAACTTTATAAAATCCCCTTTAATTCAAGTGGTTACATGACCCCTTTTAAGATTAAATTAATGCCCAACATTATAAAGTCATATTATAATTTAATTTAATACATTAATAACCTTCGGACATTAAAATAATCAGTCTCTGAATGTCAGATCCTAGATATGAAAATGGAAACGGATACCCATTTCGCCGAACTACTCATCCGTAACATCCATTTCCTGCCATTCAACCCCGTGACTGACTTACTAAAAATAGTAAGTCTCTGTACTCCTAGCTCTGGAAGACCAAAATCACTCAACCAAAGGGATATCTGGATACCCAATAAGGCGAAGAATATTATTACACCTTCCACTCGGTTAGAAACCCTAATCGTTGACTTACTAAAAATAGTAAGTCTATCATCCAAACTCAGGAAGACTCCCAGAAACTGGCATCTAAAATCTGACCAAATCCCGGTGCAGGCTAAACATCTCCTGAATGCATCAACGCAACTGCCTCGCCAAGAAAGGGACATTACATCATTATATCCTTCTACTCCATTTTTTCTCCCAATATATCCTTTTATCTTCTCCTACCCTCCTCATTCTCTCCATGGAGTTTGGACTTAATCCCCATTCCCCCCATTGTAACCCCCTACCTTGCCCTCCTTTTCCCCCCTTTTTACCCCCCACACCTTATCTTCTCTCCCCTTTTACCTTCTTATCATATACTACCATTGGAGCTAACCATTTTTCCCCCCACATTCCCCCATTCTCCCATCCTCATATCAACCCCTGATTTCCCTGGCCAGGCAACCTTTCCTAATCGTCTCCAAGGAGACAATCTCCCATGCAATTTCCCCCTTCCTTACCCTTACCTATTTTTTTCACTACCCAATTTTTTCAAGTGGCTTGTCCTTGGCTTTGTGCCTTCACCTGCACACTCACCACTTGAGGGGGTCATTAAATACCCACAAGGATAACCATCTCATTGGGGCAACAAACACAAAATTCTTAACAAAATGTTTTTGCACTATGTTGTTTTTACAAACAACGCATTGCAAAAAGGGGTATTTGTAGACATCGAAAATTGGCATTTTTGATAACACACTAAATTACAAATTAATATAACTAAATATGTCTTTTTGTCATTTTACAAAATTATAATTAATCTCTATATACCTAAATTTCCTAATATTCCCTAGCAAAACCTTAATAATACACCACAAATATCAAATATAAATAATAAATCTAATTTTTAATACATACACCTACAAAAATAATAAAAACAACAAAAACACTAATATAAAATAATAATAATTCCTAATCATCTCCATATGCCATTAATAATTAATTAAAACCCACATTATGTTAATTAAATAAAATTAATATCACTATCATTACCCTCTTAATTAGTCCCCTTGCATAGAAAACAATAAAATAAATAAAATAATAATAAGCCTAATTAATCCCAATTAAAATATTACTTAAAGCCCCTTAAACATAATTATATCATGTTCTAGGCACCACATTAAATAAGAAATCTAGAAGCCTAGGAACTCACCCCTTTTTGAGAATTTAAAATTACCCCTAATTTAATATGCCACCTCACATGGTACTCCCCCTCATGGCATAAAAAGTAATTTTAAATTTAAAAATCATGCCAAGTCAAATATGCATTTAAGCCACTTGGCCCAAGGACATGCCACTTTATTACACTTTGCAATTTAAAATTATTAATCCTTGCCCCCTTGGCCTTTGGAAATTAATTTTAAAATTATTTCCATCCACCTAGGACACCCTACCCAAAGCCCTTTAATGTGCCACCTCCCCCAGAGGACACCTCAACATTTTTAGGAATTTTAAATTCCTCCACAATCTCCCATGTATCTAGAAGCTAATTTTAAATTAGTTTACATTCTTCTAGACCCCTTCCCTTACCCAAGGTACTTTAATGCAACCTTCCACCTCACCTTCTCTAGACCTTTCTCTCAACTACCCCTACCTATGTGGAGTCCACATGGCATCCTCTCCACCCAAGTCAATTTTACCTATAAATACACCCTCCCATGGCCAAATTAGAGGAGCCCAATTTGAGCTAGCTAAATGCTGTCAAAATTGCCCTAGATCCTTGCCTTAGCCAAATTTCCTACTTGCTAATTTTATATTGTTGAGCAAAAGCCCAACCAAGGTGGGCTTATTTTATCACTAACCTTTCTCTTTTGAGTGTGGCATTGTAGGGTATTGCATAGCATTGGAGTAGCCTTGGGAGAGAGAACATACACACACCCACACTATAATTTTGTTGTGAAGAGGAAACTTACACCATTTTATCTTGTAAAAGCCTTCAAGGCTTCATTGTATTGTAAAAAGGCAAAAGAGTGTCTTATTTGTACTAAAAATATTATATCATTTGTAATAAAAATTGTTGTATTGTTGCATCTCTTTGTCTTGCATTTCACTTTGCACATAGTGATTCCCTTCTACAGTATTCACTATGGATCATGATTAATTTTTTTATGGTTAAAACCAACTTATAACTTGGACCTCATGTTATGTTGGCTTAGGTTAAACTCTTTTATGTAATTGTAATTTTGTTATCGATAAAAATATCCCCTACCACTCCATCCATTCAATTGGTGTGTTGCATTTCTTATCTATGGATAATATAGTGATTATTTAAGGCTCCTATGGATGCCCACTAAATGTTTTCTCTTTCATATATATATTTTTTGTGTTTTATATAATATTTGAGTTAATAGTATGCTTCTTTTAATTTTTGGAAATAGGTGTGAATTCCAACATGGTATTAGAGTAGGTATGGAGCTACATCACTTGGTCATGTAGAAAGATTATTTGGAGCACCTAGTCTTTCTTTCAATTTCTAGGATGAATTACTTCTTAGAGATTCATGAGCATATTTGGAAAAAGAGATAAAGGGAGATCCATTTTTTTTTCTTTCTCCAATTATTATATTATTTAAAAAAATTAAAAGAAATTGAAAAATACTTTCCCCTTAGACCAAGTATACTTGGCTACCCTTAAATCCAAGTCTAGTATCCCACATTGAGTTAGAAAATTTCAAAAATCTTCCATGCTATCTAAAAAGGCTTGACTCACTCCTTTCTTTTCACTCAAAAATAAAGTTGTATTGAAGTCACCCACAACCATCCATGGGATATATAATGAGTTTTATATAACATGGATGAGTTCCTCCCATAATTTCCTTCTTTCAACTAAATTATTTAGGGTTTACACATTAGTCAACAACCACTTATAGTTCCTATTATTTGAGAAAAAATCACTGATATATGCTTCCAATTCTTAACCAAACAATATCCCTTGACCACTTATGGATCCACATAACAAAAATACCTCTAGAAGCACCATTTGCACTACTAGCTACAAAATCCAAAATTTTCCACACAAAACCTTTAACTCTAGAAAATTTACTATCATCAATTTTTGTTTCTTGGAGTAAAAATATATATGGTTGGTTATCCTTTCTCAAGGATTTAACCACCCTCTATTTCTAATGGGTATTCATGCCCCTTATATTCTAGGATATGATTTTCATTGATTACCATTCATGGAAGTCTTCCATTTAAATTCAATATTGTTTATGTTCTAATTGTGATTTCTCTTTCTACTTCTTTGTTTATGAGCTCCTTATTAGTTGGTCTACCTAGTTTGGATTCAACCCCTACATCTGCTATTTTTCTAGTATTCCTAATGATTCTCACTGAAATTTCATCTTGTTTAGAGGTCAAGGGTTTATTTTGAGCATATTTTTTTGACTCATACAAAGAGCAAGGAACATAATCAATATTTTTCATACCTTGGCTAGGAGCATCCTCTAGATGAGATTTTGCTTTAGACTCTTGTGGCTTTGTTCCCATAGAAATTAGGGTTTCTAAAATTTTAGTCACCTCCTCCTCCATTACTTTTGGCTGCTCCACATTGTCTTCATGTTCTTTCAAATTTTCATCTTCTCCCCCTAGGGCATCCTTCTAGGAATTTTCTCCCTATCTCTCTTGATCCTCCTCTACAAATTCTCTCTCCTTGGAGGTTTCAAAAAGAATACTAAACTTATTGGAATTTGAGGAAGGGAAATTAAAAGGCTCCTCTTCCATTGTCTCCTTTTATTTTGGTTTCTCTTTCCTCCTCCATAGCTTATTAAGTAGTTTTTTAGATGAGCAATTTTTCAAAAAATAATCCATTATTTTACAAACTTTATAAAGCACTATAATCTTTTTATATTAAATCGGTTGATCCCAAACCCAATAATTAGACACTATACTAATAGAATTTTGGATATCCTTCCCCAAATCAAAATTAACATAGAATCGAGTGAATATAAATCTATTATTTTTCTTTGTTGCTAAATTGAAATCTATTAATTGTCTCATTGCTTGGATATTGTACTCAACCATCATCGGTACATAAACCCACCCCTATCAAGGTGGTCAAGGATATAAAAGAGTGCCAAATGATTGCACTTAAAAAGAGATTCCACATTGGAAGACCATTTTTTAGCCCAAGCGACACTTATCAACTCAATGTTGTAACACCATTATTGGTTAATGAAATGGCATGTTTTCTTCTCCATAGTCCCTAATATTATCTATTTATTACATTAGCCACATTAAAATAAAGTATAATTTTGGCCAAATAGATGGGCAGTAAAGGAGATTGATAATTGCTTTAGGATGTTTTTTAAAGATCTCATAAAGAACCAGACTTGAGAGTTGGTTCCTTTATCCGTAGGTAAGAATGTTGTTGATTGTAAATGTAATTATAAGACCAATTTTGGTTCTAATGGTTAGACACACAAGGAAAAGGATCATGTTGTTGCCAAGGAATATTATTTAAAGCAGGTAAATGACTATCTGAGTACTATTTCCCTTATATATTCCATTTCAATGATCCTTGTAATTATTGCTTCACATTTATGGGAAGTTTATCAATATAATGTCAAGGGTGCATTTATCTATAAGGACCTTTAGGTGGACATTTATATGTAACAATTACCTAGATTTGATTTGGATGACATCACACTTCAATATGGAGGCTTATGAAGTCATTTTAAGAACTTATACAAGAGCCTCATGTTGAATATTAGAAGATTTATTTAATTTTTATTAGTTATAGTTTAATCTATGTGAGACATAAGATACTATGTACATCAAACATCATCACAATTAGAATATTAAAATTGTGTTGTGTTGATGATATAATTATTAATAATAGATTAATATCTATAATTCAAATAATAAAGCTAAGGATTTAATACACATGGAGATGATTAAATTACACCTTTTTCATTCTTTATTAGGGGTTCAAATTGAACACACATCATCAAGTTTTTCCTTATCATAATTTGATCCAAAATAGATCTCAATATCAAACAATTCCAAATTTTAAATTCATTTATTTCCTCTTAGATTTAGTGTTATCCCTAGTAGAACTATCACCAATGCCAAATAATTTCATTTGATCTTGGTTGCACCAACATGATGATGTTAGATTCAAAACCAAGATTCTTAGGACTATATAAACTGTGGTTCAATTAATATAATATCAACATTTAGTTTTTTTCTAAGTTATCATTTTATCTTATAACCATTGAGAGATAAATCACTTGGTCTTCTCTAGTGTATATTTATATATAGTCTATATATAATCATGTAATTGTAGATAGAAAAGTAAGGTAATAGAAGAGCTACTACAAAGTCAAATATATCTCCTAAAATAATTATTATATAGTTTCTATTTTGATTAATATAGGCTACTTAAGCATATGATTATTTTTTATATTTTATTTTACATGGTGGAATTGATAACTGCCATGATGATTGGGGTATGTTGTCCATTTTTTTTATGGATTCCATAATATTTTTCATTGTCCATCCAAAATCTTCCACATAGTACTCATGTAATTCGTCCATATAACCACCATGTTGCAATCATTTTAAACCTTTTACGCCATATGCATATGATTTTTTATTCCTACTCTTTTGTTCATTAGAGTGGTAATAGATTGGGCCACCCCACTAAACTAAATTTTTGGTGAAGTAGGGAAAAAATGGTGCACCTAAGAGTGATAAAAAATATGCATCTATCACTAATGATTGATGTGCATCAAAATGGAAGCATGCAAGTAAAAGTGGAAAAGACACCAAATTGTAAGAAATGAAATAAAAGGAAGTTTCTTTCTATTAATCTGATGGTTCAAAACCACAATTACATAAATGTACCCTTGAGGGCTCTGGATTGATACATTTTTAAAAAAAATGATGCGGTGCCCAAAGGATCAATTCCTTTCAAAGAAGCTCGCGTGCACTTCCAATGTCTTTACTCATACCCACAATTGAGGTGGGTGAACCTATGATGTCGTTGCTTTGTTCTATAATTTTGTGCTCCTTCCTTGTACATTGTAGAAACCTGCACCTGCACACAAGGAAATCAGAATCGTTAAATAGCAAGTGTGTATATTGAAAACATGCAATCCCCACAGGCACTAAAATACTAGAAAACATAAATATGCAAGACGCTTATCCAAATCAACTCCAAATGACTTGAAATTATAAAGGTATGTAAAATATATGTTTTTGGGAAGATATAACTAAAAATAGAACCAAAATTACATCTGATGGTGTGGCGTAATTGCGGTACGCTTTTCCAACCTACAAAAACCAAAGTAAGCAATTTATACCCTTAAACATATCTAAAATGCATGAAACTTGGATAAAATACATGAAATGAGTTTTAAAGACAACCCATGTGGTTATATTTGCAAAATCAGGTAAAAATCCCTAAGCATTTCCATATGAGTTCCGTAAACCTACATAAGACCCTATAAAACACTAAAAATATGATAACTCGCTCAATATAGCTCCAAAATGTATGAATTTTGGATAGTAGCATCATATGATAATATAGAATTTAAATAAAAATAACAATAAATAAATCATTACATATCAGCCACCATACTAGGATGGGATGATTGGAATTATCATAGACTAGGGACTGTCCTAGGGTGGGATGACCACTAGATCTGCACTTATTTTATTACCAATTACTCTATGAATTGGTTAGGGACATCCTAAATAGTATTTTCATTGAATTTGGTGGTAAAAATCACTCATATGGTTTTGTTTTGGAATCAAATTGCACCTCCTAGATCACTCGCAAAACCTCCTTCGCTAGGTAGAGATTTCGAGGGAAAAGGAGACAAAATGGTGAGGGGAAATCTTGGAAGCACTCATTGCTATGGCTCAAAACTCTTCTATATCTCTTGTATGAAAAAATTATCCACTTTATAGCCAAAGTAGGTCTTTGGAAAAGAAGGCATGCGATGGCATGCATGGCAAGAGGTGCCATTTGTCCAACAGGGTGGCATGCATTGAAGGGAGACAAGAATCTCTCTATTTGGCCTCTTACATGCAACATGTCATAAGGATGTTGCGTCCTCTGACTTGCATGGTCGAATAGATAGGATAAATGGTAATTTTTGGGTACCATTTACCCAAATTTGACTTTTTGGGAGTGAAACCTTGTGGTTGTCCCACCCCAAGATGGCCAGGTTGCCACCGTCCTGGGGTGGGACGGCCACCCACTATGGCCATCCAAAGGTAGGATAGTCATGCCTATATGGTCTAAAAGCTCCTAAAAGTGGGGTAGATCCTTCCAAGAGTGGTGAGGACCACTATTAAACCTTTGAGGGTTGCCCAAGGGGTCCATATGGTGTCAATTAACCAATGCTTTTGATTGCCTAATCGGATTGACCAAATTTTAGTGTCTACAAATGCCCCTTTTTGAGATGCATTGTGTGCAGTAAAGCACTAAGAAAAAATAGATGAATAAAATACTAAATTATTGGGGTTATTCAATAACCTAACCAACTTTATATGCCCCAATTATGGAAAGAGCATTCATTCTTCAATTATTTCTTCTGATGAGCTAAGGAACTTGCTTCAAGTACAACCTTGTATTTCAGGTTGTAATTGATCTTGGACATTGTTTAGTCATGAAATAGTTGGGACGTATCCTTCATGATTATAGAATACCAGGAATTTGTTTAATTTGTGCTTATTTTTTTCCCCAAGTAGGGACATAATTATCTTTGTCAAATATTCGTTGAATAAACGCAATTTGCATGATTGAGTGTGTGATTGCTGATTGTGATTATGGATGTGCTAGGTATGAATACCTACTCAAGCGATGAGTTTATGAGAGAGTGACCAATGATAAAAGCTATGATTTGCTTGACACATATGACTTTTTTAGGGTTTCCTCTAGTTTTACTCCTTGAAAAATGGAGCAATTTGAGAGGATTTGGGCAATTTTGTTGATGTTGTATGGAAGAAAGGAGCTGAAAACTTCATTCCCATGGGAGAGTCTAGAAATTATGGAATTATTAGGGTGTGAAATAAATTTATTTCCACTTCTCCATGAGAAATTTAGATTCCTTTTGATCCTATGTGAAATTTGACCAAATTTGAGCTATTTTTGGTGGGTTTTGGACCCTTTTTGGTGCATTTTAAGTTGTTTTTGTGTAATTTTTTAGTGGTCATACCAGGGTGGGATGGTGGCATATTTTATGACAATCCTGGGGTGAAATAGCCATCTAAATAGCCACTCATCATGCCCTAGGATGGTCAGGGCCCTAGGAGGGTGATTTAAGCCAGGAATGGATCATTTGGGCTCATTTATGCATTTGCAACTTTATAGCTTGAGATGTGAGGAGGAGGATAAAGATTCTAAGTAGTAGAGTCATCCTAAAGTCACCATGAGCTAGCATGCAGATTCATCCAATGGTGGAGCTAATGCGAGATGGGTAAGAATTTGGATTTATTACTACAGTATGCTTGAAATTAAAATTAAAATCATTGCTTATTTTGCTTTTTGATAGAGCACACTAAATTCTCAATAATTAAACCTGATTAGGGATACCCTGTAATGTATTATGCTTTTTTTTGTGTTTTTATGTGATTTTATTGATTTTTAGGGCTTGATTTTGTCATTATTTACCTATTTTTGAGGGCCTGGATGGTCCAATTTTGCCTAGTTTGGGAGTCATCCCGGGGTGAAACGACTAGCCTGAGCTATTTAGGGGTCATCCTAGGATGGGATGGTCATAGAGTTGGGGGTCATCCCAAGGTGGGACGAACAGCCTGAGCTATTTAGGGGTCATCCTAGGATGGGATGGTCATAGAGTTGGGGGTCATCCCAGGGTGGGACGACCACAAATTGGCTTGAAAAAAGGCCTTTTTTATCTTTTTTGAGTGTTTTTGGGGCATTTTGAAGCCTATTTGGAGTTTGTTATTAACTGACATGTCTCTGCTAGGTGGTGAAGAGTTGGTGTCATGTTTCAACCCTCTTTGATACCATGAGAGACTTATTGATTGACACTAATTGTGAGTGGCTTGATGCCCTTGGCCTCAAGAAGGTGACATAGTTAGAGCCTGTGTTGGGTGACCACGTTTACTTGACAATGCTTATTGACCTATGGGATCCATGCACCAACACCTTCCACCTACAAACATGGGAGATGACAGTGACACTAGAAGACATCTACTAGATATTACACATTTTGATAGATGAATGGTCGATTGAGTCTACTCATCAGGATTGAAAGGATGGAATTATGGAGAGATACTTTGGTAGGGCCAGGGAGGAGGTGACAAGGGGCTCTTCTAGTGGAGGTATACTAGTGGCGCATTGGTATGAGGTCAGTTTACTAGGTGTGAGGCATATTTTTTTGATGACATTGATCTCCAATATGCTTCTACAGACTCATCAGGTGCCAGGTTTCCCTGGAACCTTATAGATTTAGTGTTTACTCTGGTAGGATGCACTATGGAGTGGCCACTAGTGATGGCATAGGGGATGACACTATGAGAACAACTGTATGATGAGTTGTATGAGATATTATCTCAAGGGTAGAAGGAATTGGGGTGCATATTTATACTATAGGTTTGGGGGTGGTAGCATATAGCGGTGGATAGGCCGTAGGGACTACCATTGATGACATGGGTAGAGCTGGAGGACAGAGAGATTGGCTATGAAATCCTATGGTAGGGGGCATGAGAGGTAGGGAAAATTTGATGCTAGGTAGTAAATATGGATCATTATACCCAATATTTTGCAAGAATCAGAGCAGCTAATGTATTTTGGAGACCCTATAGGGATTGCCCAGCATGGGTTGATGTTGAGGTGTAACTTTGTTGAGTGAGGTGAGGGAGATGGCTAGTTGACTGACACATGATAGAGTGGGAGTTCTTTCCATATAATTAGGTTATGAAATAGTTCATTCTATGATAGGGGTTTCTTGGTGAGCCAATGGTGTACGTACATTGTGGGGATGAGAGGACACTAAGGTGGCCAATTGTGAAGGTGGTTAGCAAATATGCAGATCCTGTAGTAGAAATTATAGACTTGGATGATGCCTAGACTATAGAGGAGTATGAATACTGGTGGATTATGTACCAGTGGTGAGGAGAGGGGCCATTGAAGGGTGATGTAGTAGGGATGATAGGGGAGGCTCATCAGGAGGATCTTGATGAGGACTAGGTCAAGGTAGGTGAGTCACATGGGCATGGGAACATGGCAGATGATCAAGAACTCCTAGATGTAGGAGATCAGGGAGACTTTGGGTATGATGACTGATGAGCACCAAAAATGCTCATTTTATATACACGGTTACGAAGAATTATCACTGGTTCAATTAGCATATGAGATGTATTTTATATAACTTATGCATATAATTGATAGAAAATCCAATATTATGCTTGATTGGTGTTTTTAGTGGGAAATGTGTATAAATGCAGGTTTTATTACTAATATGGTGTTTTCCAGTCTACATCCACTTGGACCTAGCATACTTCTGCTTTCAAAGACTAAGGCATGAGAGCAGGTTCCTTCCTCTTCAAGGAAGGTGCCCAGCAGAAGTATGCGCCTTCCTCTTCAAGGAAGGTACCAAGCAGAAGTAGGTGCATTCCTCTTCAATGAAGGCACCCAACAGAAGTAGGCGCCTTCCTTATAAGGAAGGCACCCACAAAAGAAGTAGGGACCTTCCTTATAGGGAAGGCACCCAACAACAGTAGGCGCATTCCTCATACGGAAGGCGCCTCCATGCCTTCATACTTTGCAAGATTTACCAAGTCAAATTTGACTGGTTGACCAAGGACTATGGAGGAGGTTGCACATGAAAACAAAGGAGATCTCTTTTAATCATGCATTTATTAAATAGAATAAATTATTTGTTATTATTATCAACCGGTTGGTCGGTTGACCTTGTAAAGCTCCTAAAGCATATTATTATTTTTAGGATGCATTAGTTTAGGATTTGTTGTTATGTACAACTAAGGATGTTTATATTTATCCTTCTGGTGAATGAACATACTTTAAAATAGAAGAATAAAATATGTGTAGAATCAATTGTAACTAAATCACATCACGTGATTAAAATAGACTGATTTGTTATTGTAATGAGATCTGGCTGCGCTTTATATAAAGACGTGGGCCAGATGAACAAAGGGAGGTGAATGATTAATTTTACACAGAAATTATTTTATTTTATTTTTTTAATTAATTAATAGTGCAACTCCTCTTATTCAAGCAAGCTCTACATAGCTAGTTGGGCGAACTATCTGTGGGAGCTTGGGCCCACTCCCTGCAGTAGTACTCCCCTGTTTAATTTGTGCATTTGCTTTCTGTAGATTAGTTTATTGCTTTATTTAATTTTAGTTGTGTGTGTTTATTTCCTCGCATTTTATTTCCACATTTTATTTCTAGCACTTTATTTTTTGTTTATAATTTATTCATTTCATTTCCTATACTTAGTTTATTTGGTTTGGCTAGAATCCAATTACACAAACCTCCCCACCAAACTAAATAAGGTACAACCAGATTTGTTCCCCAACACTGTAGACATATACTGTGTGTGACACTCATAAGTTTATGGACTTACCGGATTGATAATTTATGGAAGAGAAATGAATGTTTTTTGAGACGTGAATTTTTGCTCACCAATGACACTAGGGATCAGGGGGTGCAGGCACAACAGGTGGTATAGGGTGATACAGAGACTGAGCTACGGGATGATTTGATCAGGATTAGGTAAGAGAGATATCTCCTTTAGAAATAGGTATAGGATGCTCAAGCAGATGTAATAGCTCAGTGAGCATAGGTATAGGGTGCTCAGGTAGATATAGCAGCTCTACGAGTGTAGTGATATCGAAGCCCTAGGTAGGAGGGATCCAACAATGAGTATGTGGCTAGGTTGTAGGTAAAGGTGACACGACTCCATTTTGTAGTGGAGACCTACCAGGCATGATACTGATGGGGTGGACCTATATAGATGAGTTGTAGAACAAGGTGGTGCATCTTGGAGGGCACCTCCCAGATGATTCAACTATGAGTGGATAACACCAGAGTTGGTGGAGTGATATAGGGAAGTCTTCAACTAGAATGGAAGTACCTGGATCTAGATGGTGAGCTGATAGGGTATGTGGTAGTAGGCATGGTAGTTTGCATCGAACATCGACTACATGTGGGAGTGTGAGTCATAGCACCAGTTCTACATGACCCAGATGATTGAAGCTCTTGTGAATCTTTTTTTTTTTTGGATTTTTGGATGTGTAGTAGTGTGAAGTATGAGGATTCACTTTATTGTATCCTACGGGTAGTGTATGTATATTTTTACCCCATACATATACATATATATATATATATATATATATATATATATATAGATATTTATGAGGTTTATCATCCTATGTTTATTGCTTTATGAGATGTATGCAATGTGTTTAAATGCTTTATGATATGTGGATGGATGTCTATCATGTATGTGTATGTTGTAATTTGATTTGATTTGATGATATGTGTATTTGCATGGATGCATATTAATATGGATGAGGTAGTGATCTAGATGATGAAATATATATACTATATGACATACTATGTTAGCACCATAGACTATATAGAATTCATCAATTCATGTGTAATGTTGTCATGATACTATGTAATGTATTTGTGAATAATGTAAACTAACATGTATGTGAGAAAATGGAATGAATTATAGGATGTCATAGGATGTCTTGTGAGGTTTTCATGAGACTCAAACACTCTAGTCAACTGGTCAAAAATTATATACTAACCATGCAAGACTTTTTGACAAGGTATGAATTTGCTAGGATGACCAAGATACTCAATATCCTTGTGTGTGCAAGTGAGTTCATTTTGTGATAAGCATAAGATTACCCCAATGCCAAACGGGATTACGTAGGCCATCTATACTAAATATCACCCCATGAGTAGCATGATCCTAGGTTTTATATTTGTTTTGATTAGACCACTAGGTAGTATAAGCTACCAAAAGCTAGCTCATTCACATGCAAATATTGGTCTGCACACACAAAAAGCTAATGTGAAAGACATATCATCATGCGTAAAGATACCACCATTGCAAAGCTGACTTGATGAAACCAAAACTATAATGAAGATCACATAATGGTTTGTCAAATGTTGAGAATTCCATGGATTTAAGTTCAATCCTCCCTCTTTTTTTTTAATTTGATTTTAGGGATATTTGCTCATACTTAGTGATGAAAATAACTGTTTATTTTTGTATTTTTTTTCTTTGAGCAAGGGATTTGGGGAGTGGTGATAACCACTATTTATTTTGCTTTTGATTTTTCTTTTGCTATTGTGGGATTTTGACTTTGATAGTGGTGAAAACCACTATTTATTTTGGGGAATTGGGTAAGGAGGAGCTTGTGCTTTTGCCAGTTCTTAACATTCTTGAACCATCCACATAGGGGGATGAGCAGGATAAAATTTTCACTTAAGGTAACCTAGAACACTTCATAGGTTTCATATTTCCTTGGGCAAAACTTGGATTATTAGTGAAAGATGTGTTGGTATTTTGGTGTATACAAGGTACAATCTAAGCAAGACTCTACCTCCTAAAAATGAGTATAGCTTTATACAAAATCTGAAAAGAAAACTAGATATGGATGAGTGACCAAAAACCCTAATGACATTCTAGAATAAATGGCTAGGTGAAGGTAATGGACACAAATATGAAATGTGAGAAATGTAGGTGTAAATTATAGGTGAAATGTGGAATGATGTGAATGATGATTTGAATAACATTGATTTTGAATGATGACTAGTGTACAGTCTCAGTGCTAGATATGTATGAGAAACTCTAAAATGCAAAGTGCAATGATGAGTATGCCTAATGCAGGTGATTATGAAATGCAATGATATGTAATTTGATGTAATGCAATATGTTATGATGCAATATTTTTGTATTTTTGATGCTTTGATAATGTTTTTGGATTTTCGATATATATATATATATATATATGTACATGTGACCAATGGGATTATGGGGCCATTAGGGCATTTGGGGTGACCAAAGGTCTTATGGATGCCTTTGGGGATTTTTGGGTTGACCAAGAGGTATGTAGATACTCTTGGAGCATTTTTGGGGTGACCTAGATGGTCATAGACCGCATAGGAGCATTTTGGGTTGACCAAGCGGGTTGTAGACACCCTTGGACCATTTTGGGATGACCTAGATAGTCATAGACCACCTAGGAGATTTTTGGGTTGACCAAGTACGTTGTAGACACTCTTGGAGAATTTTTGTGTGACCTAGATGTTCATAGAACGTCTAGGAGTATTTTGGGTTGACCAAGCGAGTTGTAGAAATGCTTGGAGAATTTTGGGGTGACCTAGATTATCATAGACTACCTAGGGGAATTTTGGATTGACCAAGCAAGTTTTAGACACCATTGGAGCATTTTGGGATGACCTAGATAATCATAGACCACCTACGAGTGTTTTGGATTAATAAAGCAGGTTGTACACACCCTTGGAGCATTTTAGGGTGGCCTAGAGGATCATAGGCTACCTAAAAGCATTTTGGGTTGACCAAGTAGGTTGTAGACACCCTTGGAGCATTTTGGGGTGGCCTAGATGGTCATAGACCATCAAGAACATTTTTGGTTGACCAAGTGGGTTGTGGACACCCTTGGAGCATTTTGGGGTGACCTAGATGGTCATAGACCACCTAGGAGAATTTTGGGTTGACCAAGAGGGTTGTAGATACCCTTGGAGCATTTTGGAGTGACCTAGATGGTCATAGATCACCTCAGAGTATTTTGGGTTGGCCAAGTGGGTTGTAGACACCCTTGGATCATTTTTGGGTGACCTAGATGGTCATAGACCATCTAGGAGCATTTTGGGTTGACCAAGTGGGTTATAGACACCCTTGGAGCATTTTGCGGTGGGCCACAACACTCTTGGCATGAAAAGGCTACAAATGAAGGATGTTCAAGGGTTCAGGATCCTCTATTCCCTCAAGGGAGGCTAGGCAATAAGTTATGGGTCAAATATGACTAGTGATGACAAAGGGACCTAACCAATTTGATACAAAATTGTCCCTTAGATGGGGTGGCAAATTAGAAATTTTTTGGTTCTCTTTCAAAATGAGGTCACCAACCTAAAAGTCTCTAATATGGACTTTCATATTATAGGTTCTATTAATCCACTCTTGATAAATGCATATGTTCTTAAGAGCATTAATGCGATGTTCATCAAGCAACGTAAGCTGATATAGGTAAGCCTACCATGTGATATCATCATTGATGAACTCCTACATGGATATGCACAACGATAGGATTTCTAGCTCTAGAGGTATGACTTCCTTGGTGCTATATACTAGTGAAAATGGATTTGCCCTAGTGGGTGTTTGAATGTTAGTGCGATAGGCCCATAGAGCAAGGGGTATTTGCGTGTGCCAATTGGTGTAATTATTTTTAACTATTTTCTTTAGGATGGAAATCAATGTTTTGTTCGATGCCTCTGCTTGTCCATTTTATTGTGAATAATAGGGCATCAAAAAGTTGTGCTGGATATTATACTTTTATGTAAAGGCATGCACATATTTATTCTTGAATGATTTCCCATTATCAGAAATGATCTTGGATGGTATACCAAAATGATAAATGATACTATGCAATATGAACTATGCTATGCAGGGTCCTATCATAGTGGTAAAGGGGATTACTTCCATCCATTTTGTAAAATACTCTATAGCCATAATGATGAATGTGTCATGGTCCAAGGAGGTGGACGATATTTTCCCAACTAAATACAACCCCAATTATAAGAATGACCAAGCCGATTGGATCGGTTGTAAGGCCTAAAAAGGTACGTGTGTCAAGTTAGCATGGTGTTGACACTTTACGCACTTCTTAACATATGTGAAACAATCTCGCTCTAAATTTTTCCAATAATAGCCCATGCAAAGAATGAACTTAGTGATAGCCATGCCACTAAAATGGCCACTGTACGTACCATCATGTACTTGGACCTTTGACCAAACTGACTCTTGATGCTCTAAGCAATGAAGTAGGATACCTTCATAGCCCCAACAACACAAAATGTCTTCGAGTAAGACATATTTTTTTGCCTTCCATTTAAATGTCCTTTTGGTGGCATGTGATAATCTAGGAGGGATAGTACCAAGCTTCAGGGTACTCTTTGATTTGGGTAGCCTCGATTGCATGAATTTCCTGTCCCTCTTAAAGTTCATCTTGAGAAAATGCTAATTGGGAAAGAACCTGTAAGAATAGCATTGTACTGCTATCAAAAGGGGTTTGAGGAAACAAAATTTCCCAAGTGGTATGATTCAAGAATTCTTGAATGTATAATAATATCTCTTTATGAGGTTCAATTTGAATCAATGGAACTCTAGCATGGATTGAGTGCTTTCATGCTCAACCATAGATTATGATAGTGGTTTGACTTGAATGGTTGTCATCTCATCAGTAGGGCTCTGCAGGATCAAGGACCCGAGGGAGGTCGTGGTATCTACAAAATTATTAGATGATCGAGGGAGTTCCTAGATGTCATACAATTCAAAAATTTCTAGGATTTTATCCACAAGTGCTTTTTAGGCTTGCAAAACTGGACACTTGCACTGAAAAATCCCTTTGACCCGATTGAAAATGAGCAAGGAGTCACCAAAAATGTTGAGCTTGGTTATTCTCATGGCGAAAACCATTTTAAGACCTATGAGAAATGCTTCATACTCAACATTGTTGTTGATGCATGGGAAATTGAGTTTGAATTATAGGGGTATGGTAGCCCCGTACAATGTGAAGAACATGATCCCTGCACCACCCCCTTGGTTGCACTTGGAGCCATCAAAGAACAGAGTCATATCAAACTGTGACTCAGGCTCATCAAAATAAAATAATTCTAATATTTGGAACTCCATCATCAAGAAACTCAATGCTAATATGTTGATAATCCTAGAGTGGAGCCTTTGCAAGTTGATCAGTGATGAATTAACCCTTTATTAACTTATATTCGATAAATTCTAGGTTGAATTCCATCAACAACATGATCCATTTCACCGTGCAACTATTGTGATAAGTACAACTCATAATGTATCACAATGAATTCTATTTTGATACAACATATGTGGCATGGCTAAGTATGTAATGTCATAGCGTACTTGTGGCAAATACCATCACTAGGCATAACTTCTCAATGTATGCATACTTAATATCATAGCTGACCAGGGTGCAACTAAGATAGAAACTAGCCTATTCCTTATGCAATTCATTGTTCTGGGCTAGCATGGTGCCCAATGCAATCTTAGTGGTTGAGATGTATAAGCTGAATGACACTCCTGGTCTAGGTAGAGCCAACACTGGTGACAAAGACAGGTATTGTTTTACTATTTCAAAGGTAGCCTAATAGTCATCATCCCAATGGAATGCGATCCCCTTCTTCAACAATTTGTTCATGAGTCGACACTTGTCCAACAATTGCGTTATGAAGCATTTGATGGACGCAAAATTACCTTGCAGACTCCAAAGCTGCTTAATGGTAGTTGGGGGAGGCATCTCGAGGATTACCTTGACCTTATTGGGGTACACTTTGATGCCTTTTTTAGAGACTATAAATCCCAAGAGCTTTCTATATGTGAAATCGAAGATGCACTTCTTAGGGTTCAATCTCATGTTATGCTCAATAAGGTGATCGAGGACTTTGCGCAAGACACCAAGATGCTCATGGCGTAATAAGGATTTGGCCAATAATTCATCCATGTAATATTCCAAAATCTTATGCATGTAGTCATGGAAGATGTATGTCATGGCATGCTGGTAGGTAGCACCATTGTTTTTAAGGCCAAAAGGCATGACCTTATAGAAAAATGTTCCCCAAGATATAGTGAATGTCATTTTGAGCTAGTCTTCTAGATTGATGTGAATTTGGTTGTATCCAAAGAAGCCATCCATGAGGGATAATATTTAATGTCCCACTGTGGCATCTACCAACGCGTTGATGCTTGGCAAAGAAAAATAATCCTTAGGACTCACTTTGTTTAGGTCTCAAAAATTGGTGCAAATGTGAATCCTCCCATCAGGCTTCTTGATAGGACCATGTTGGAAAACCATGGTGGATAGTCTATGAAAATGATAAAATTGGAATCCAACAACTTTTTTAGCTCATATTTGATCGTTAGGGCTACTATCGAATGCATATTTCTCAGCTTTTGCTTAATCGAATTGGCCTTGGGGTCAAGCATCAGATTGTGGGTGACTAGATTTAGATCCAATCCCAACATGTCTTTGTAGGACCATGCAAAAGCATCCTTCTTCTATATGATAAGGGCTATGTAATTAGCTTACTCTTGGGGGTATAGGCTTTCCTCTAACTTGATATACTATGGATTCTTGGGATCTAAGTTGATATCTTTGTCAATCATAGGCTTTATTGACATATGCAATCCTTCCTCCAACTGGTGAGGAGTAGGTATTAGGTGGATGTCATCAGCTGGGTTTAGATCAGCAAATGGAATCTTGGGTTCTTCCTCAACATGGAAGACATCATGAGTAGGCCTTGGAGAGAAATAAAATGGTTGCAACATCGCATCACAAGGCCTATAATTAGAAGGATATGAGGGGGAATCTCCCTAATCAAAGTCAAATGGCCCTAAGTTATGGTGCAATAGCTTTAATAGGTTATTCAAATCTTGAAATGGCTTGAACAAGTCTATGGAAATCATTTTTATGGATGGATGATTTCCCCTAGGTGGCTGGTGATTTCCATGGACATAAGGATATCACAAGACTTATGGAGATGGTTGCAGCAGAGGCTGAATAACTGGAGGTGGTCGGTGTAGTTGTGGGCAAGCTTGCTCCTCTAAAGGTAGAAGTTGTCACTAGATGGGATCATGTAATGGGAACATGCACAAATAATACTTATCATCATCATCTAGAGGGACGATTCATGCGTATTCTCCATCAAACCTACTAGAGTCAATCGATGTAACTCCATAGTATGACTCATCATTAGATGTCCACTCATAAGGGGACCTTGGGTCCTCTTCCTCACTATCATGCGGGAGAGTGTATTAACCTTCACCTCTCTCGTAATATTATATGACATTGCAAGGTGGGTCTTCATATCCCAAAGGCATAGGGAAGTAATATCCCAGTGAGTATACATGATTGGAGTTGGCATAAAGGTCTCACACAAGCTCATACCTAAAGTATAGAGTCATGTGCTCTAAGATATTTGTGAGGATGTCTACAACCATAGGCTTGTTGTATCCCAAACTAGATTTGTCATAAGGTATTTGATACTATGGTTAACAAGAAACTTGGGTGCCTTGCTCATATAGGCCCAACCCATAAACATGCCAATTATAGAGATGAAGATACTTCATGGTAAAGTCAGGATTCGACATGTAGTTGATGTCTTCAGAAAAGAGCTCTTCATCCTCTTCCTTTTCTTGGTAAAGCTCAATACCATAGTCAAGACCCCATAAATAAAATTCATTTGATTGGGGGGAATACTGAGAGGTATGATAGTACCTATGGGAACACCGGGTCAACCCATGTATTGCACTGACTCGATGGTAAGAGTGGGTGTGACATTTCTAACCATGTACTCTCCTAAACTAGAAGAAGCTAGATGCACTGTGACCTATGGCTATGGAGAAGGAGGAGATGAGAGAGGCTTGAATTGAATCAATTTTTTCCTCAAGTGGTAGCTCCTCATCTATTGGGCTAGGAGTCTTGCTGGTGGGGATGGTGGATATGGTCAGAGGGCTCTCATCAATAAGCCTCTTCCATATGTCCCTCAGTTGAGGATTAACTGATGATGAAGGCATGTTTGGAGGTGCTAAATATAAGGATTTTGTGGCATGAGAGGATGATGTAATGAATGAAGGTGATGGTGACAGAGTCAAACCTTGGCTAGATTCATTTGGTTGAAAATCTAGGTGGGTGGATGACAAGGTAGACTCAGGGATCTATTGCACCATGTTGCGGTACTTGAAGGGTTCTAGGTCCATGGGAATGACATGAAATTACCCTTCATAGGTGTATTTTAGGCACTGGTGAGCAATGGAAAGGACACACTTCATATCCCTAATCCAAGGTTTGTCCAACAAGATATTGTACACCATATCACCCTCCAATATGTGGCACAGAGTCAATATGGTCTTTTGTCCTACCTAAATGGGTAATACTATTGTGTTGAATGTCGAGCATATGGCATCATTAAATGATTTAAGGGTGTATGTAGATGTGATTATGTGGGATGTTGGGAGCTTCATATGCTTGAGAGTTATTGTAGTGATAATGTTGTTCGAAGACCCAGTGTCTATTAACACTCTCTTTTAAGGTGTTTCATTTACACATGCGATGATGTGTAAGGGAGGATCCACCATATCGTTTGGAATGAATTTAAGTTCATATTCTCAAAAGGTAATCACCAATTCTGTGCATTGCCACACATGCCTCAAAAAATTATTGAAGGAGTTAGACTCCTAGGGCTAAAGCTCTATCACCTTAAGGATCTCCATTAAAGCTTCTTTATGAGGTGACAATTGCTAAATGAGCTCATATATGGAGAGTCGAGCAAATTTAATTCTCAGGATTTGAGCGAGCTTGCTCTTAATTGTGACCATAGGCCTAGGTGGGGGGCTCAACACGGGAGGTGGTAATGGCTATGATGTCAAAGGAACATCGCTATAAGCCATAGGTGGTGCAACTGGACTTGGGTACCACCTATTCCTCATTATAATGCTAATCATACCGACATACACTTGCTGAGGGGATGCATGATGAACCTCATTTACTTGGGGTACTGACTTGGCCTACTTCACATGAGTAGGCAAGGGGTATTTAAACACCTCCATATATTGGTTTTTTGGTGTGATAGGGTTGTCTACCTGAATGGTATTCCTATCGATCATGTCTTGCACCACATTCTTGAACTTGTAGCACATTTGCATGTCATGCACATTTTTCCTATGAAATTTGCAATATAGGTCTTCTCGATACTCTTTGGTCTTCAATGCATTTGGATAGATAGGTTGACTCTCAAGAAGATTGATGGAATTATCCTCTAAGAGGCACTCAAACAACAAGTCCATAGACTTTACAATGGGCATGAATTGGTGCTTTGGACGATGTTGTTGATTTTGACCTTGACTGTTCTGGTTATCCTTGGCATAGTTCTTGGGTGTGGCCTGATAATTAGGCTTTTGAGGTGGTGTTGCTTGTGCTAGCCCTAGGATACTAATGACAACCTGATTCACTACTGCTGGCTTAGGTTATACTAGGGTATTCTTAGTATTATTTTTCCACTCCTTGCAGGGCTTCGTAATCTCTCCCTCTTGAATATTGATATCTTCAATGGTCCTAGCCTACACTAGGGCATATTCAAGAGTTAGATATTATTGCATTTGTAAAAAAAAGGAGATAGGCTTTAGGTAACTCTTAGAAAAAATCTAAGTCAACTCTGATATGGGGAGTAGATATGGCAACATGGTAAGCAACACTCACCATCTATTGCCATATTTTGCTATTGACTCATCGTCATATTGTTTCAACCCAGTGAGATCAGCCAACGTCGCCTTCCTCTTGGTATTGAAGGTAGAGTATTCTAGGAAAGCATCTACAAGTTGATCCAAATTATGGATTCTATGCTTCGGTATTTGGGTAAACCACTTTTTGGTTGGACCAGAGAGGGTAGTCATGAATATCTACAAAAGCAAAGCATCATTATCCTGAATGCCAAAGCATTGACTTAGGAATTTTGTGACATGTTCCTACACATTTTCCTCTCCCTTAAAGGTAGCCAACTGAGGCATCTTAAATTGATATGGATAGTGAGGGGTATGAACCAAAGTATGAATGGGTTGACTATGTAACTAGTGCAAAGTGGGCTTTTAAGATCCATATCTAGAGGTCTTGTTCTCTACTGACTCTAAGCGCTCTAATAGTGCCTTATATGCATCAAAGGATTTTATCTCCTCATATTTGCTCCTACTGATGTGTGTCATTAATCACATCATTTAATCTCAATGATCTATCAATTCGGGGTGGTGTCCAAGGCTATCTATGATAGAAGTGTTGAACAGGACTACAAATTAACTCACTTTGGAGCAACAAGTCTTATTGGAAAAACAGATTGTGTTGGGGGTTTTCAGGTCACCTTTACTTCTATGTTGCATAAAAAAAACTAATTTACTTGCAGGAATGGAAATCTGATCCTTAAGTTATAGAAATTGGAACCTAATTACAATTGCAGAACTGAAATCTAATTACTTTTACAGGAATGGAAATCTGGTCCTTAAGTTACAAAAATTGGAATCTAGTTACAATTGCAGAAATTAAACCTAGTTACTTTTGCAGGAATGGAAATATAAGTAATAAACACACAAACTAATCCTTGTCAGTGTTCTATTTTAGAAGGTTGTCAATCTTCTGTATAGTAGCTGACAACAAAAAGGGAAAATACAGAAAAAACTGGTAAAAGCTGCTGAAATGAAAGAATCCAAAAGCAATACTGTAATCTACTGAAAATGAAACAATAACTAATCTATCAAAGATATCCTATTTAGAAAGTCTTGCAAGTTTACTCTAAACAAGAAATAAATCATAAAACTGCAACAAAGGTTAGTGTGAAACAAAAGATGAAATTTGACAAATATTCAGCTAATTCTGCTATAGTAGGAATCAAAAGAAAACCTGTCTTGTCAGTCCTTCTCCTAGGCTTGGAAGTGGCCCTTGCTTCCTTTTCTAGAAGAAGGTATGAAATCCTCTTACTTACTAAATTTCACACACACTCATATATGACAAAGAGAATGAAAGAACTGCACTTTATTATTCTAGAAATAACATTACAATGTTGTTGTTGCACTCTGCTACAAATCTGAACCTATTCTGCTAATGTCTATTTCCTCATAGCTAATTTCTACTTAGCTCAACCAATATGGGAGCTATGCATTTTATAAATATCTAATATCTATTTACATGCACAAAATATGCCATTTCTATCTTGCAACTTATTTGCCTATTATTCTGTAACTAATCTAGGTCTATTTCAGGATAGGGTCAGTTGCATTAGTTGATATTTCTCATGAGCTGTATCTTTTGGTCGACAAGGAATGGTGGGGATAGCTGTAGAAGACTTTTCCTATATCCCCTCAACCTTAATTTACCTTTTCAACCACTTGGAAACTATAGAAATTCAAACAGAAGCGTGTTCCCCTGTTATTTTGAAGATCTTCGGAATAACTGGTTGTAGGTGCACTTTAAGCTCAAAATGCCTTCAGAATGCTTGTTTTGGTTGCTTCTTTTAGGTAGGTCTTTAAATCCATCTCCTAGGAGGTGATTCCAACTGACTTCATCCTTCCTCATTGGTAAATTCCATGCCTTGCCATTCATTGGCAGCTGGCTGGAATTTACATAGAAATCCTATTTTTGTTGCACAGTTATAGTCTTTTGGCACTATTCTCCAGATTTAGATAAATCATTGCATAGAAAATATAAGTATAAAGGTATTAAAATGTTGTTTTTCAAACCATGCATGCCCTTCATTAATAAATCATGCTAAAGTAATGCAAAACTATACAAAAACTACAAAAATAGAGCATAATATTCCTAAACACATTAATCATGCAAATATTTGATATATAGTGTATTTAAATCAACTTAATCAGCATATAAAACATATCACATGGTTTTTAGGCATTTGTAATGGTTCAAAACATACTATGATTGAGGCATTTTCAAGCCTCATCATTTCCCCCCAACTTATTTCAATGCATGTCCTCATGCATTCTGTTGGGCTACTGAATCACACATATCCATCTTCAAATTCCAGCTTCTATAGAATAATTTGTTCCCTACATAATATCCCCTACTTTCTTGAAGCTTCTTGAACCATTCCTAAAATTGGTCACTTGGCTGAGGATCATTGTCAAAATAGTAAGGAACATGAGTAATGATGGTAGGAGGCCTAAACCTCAGACCTATCCATTGATGTTTCATAGTCAGGATAATCTTCATTACTCCTTCTACTCTTCTTCTAGACCATTCCAGGTTGATTGGTGAGATAGGCTCTCTTTTCTGTAATGACATGGATAGTTCTACCCATCTATCCTTACAAGCTGATAGAGCAGTTATAAAATTATCTGCACAAAAATTTTGGAAACTGTTTAAACAATCCTTAAGATTGTTTACATACATCAGCTTAACATCTGCCCTATTCATCATAATAAAATGTTGATTGGTGATAATTTTATGATTTGGTTGCACATATCTTATCAACAATTCAACTTGCATTTCAATTTCCTTGTTCTTTTTCTTTTCCTGTCCCCAATAAATCTGATTCTGCAAAGTAGACATGAAAGCTCTTAATTGTACATCACCTGTGAAAATATGGGGATGGAATGTCACATCTTCTGGAATGAAGAAATTATGTAAAAATAGCTCACACATCAGGTTTTTCTGTTCCTCTGGGCTACTCAGGTAAGCTTCCAGAAATTCCTCAGCAGTATCCAAATTATAAGGAAGATTTGAATGGATTCTCATAACTTGCCATCGAAGATATCTTTCTTTTAGAACTAAACTGTAAAATCTGGTTGGCCTTCTGAATTGAACCAAATACTCTACAACCTGATAGAGGTATGTCACCTGTTCCTGCAACTTGGTAATTTATGCATCTTTTTTTCTAATTGTTTTCCTACCAGTTTTAATTCCACAATCTGAGTTTCAAGTTTTTGATATCTTAAAACCCACTGAGCTATATCCTCATTGTATTTTTCTAAAGTAACAGTGTTTTGTGGTCTTATTACTAGCTGAAATTTAGGTAACAATTATGCCTGTACTCCCTTTTCTTTTGTTTCTACTTTTGGTATAACAAATGAAAAATTGGGCACAAAAGTCTGATGTAGAGGATTACTTACTTGATTGCTCATGTTTTGATGATTTAAGGCCTCCTTTGTGGATATCACTTGTGTTGTTAGCTGTTGTGGCTCTTCATGTTCACTTTTGACTGAACTTCTGGCTTGTTCTAAAGCATCTTTGGAATGAGAAGGTACAACTTTGGAATAAGGAACTACAACTTTAGAATGTCCCAAATCTTCTATTGTTTGTTTTGGACCTTCATTTCCAAGTCTAGTTATCTCTGTATGCTGTTGAGAACCCTGTTGTTCATCTACCCCTATGATAATATCATCCTGCTGAGGGGCCTAGGCATCAATCACTTCCCTAGTTTCTGTACTCCCAACCAAGGGTTCAACTACTTCAATTTGTGGGAGAGGCTATAAATTTCCATCTGGTGCTGGGTCATCTTGCTTGGATAGTCTAAGCAATATTTGAGCAATATTTTCTCCTTCACTGGATTCTGTAGGTTGTGGCTCTAACTGTGCCACTCTATTTTTCAACCTTTCTATTTCTTGTTGTAATTCAATAATTTGCCTATCCTTTTCTTTAATGGCTGCTTCTCATTCATCAATCCATGTCATATGTGTTCTTATGACACTCCTAGCAGCTCTCAGTTGTTCTTGTATGTCTTCTTCTTCTTCTTCTATTTTAGAATCTGATGAGTGAGTAGGCAGGTTATCTTCAGGTGGTGACTCTGGAATTGTTGTACCTGCTTCTTCAGTTTCATCTATTTGGTCCTGTGTAGGGATATCTTGTGGATCCTCCATGCCTGTATCTATTGTATCATCTAAAAATATAGAATCCTGTTGTTCTTCAGCAATTTTAGGACTATTTTCCTTTGTTGCCTTAGTCTATTTTTACAAATTTCTAGGGCTTCTTCTTAAGGGTGGTGTAGGAACAGTCTCTTCCTCCCTTATTTCCTCTTCAATTATTTTTTCTGTTGTGTCCTTTTTATGGAGTCTTGAAGAACTTCGAGCCCTTACTGTAGATTGCTCCCCTATGTCCTATTTTCTTGTAGTGCTAGAGGATGTAGAAATAATTTTAGTTTTTGATGGAATTTCTCTTTCTTCCCTCTGTGTTTCCCCCTCTGTACTACTAGGAATTTTGTCTTGTTCTATGTCTTGGTCTGGCAACATAGTGACATCTTCAGAAAACCTAACTTTCTTTTGTTTCCCCTTTTTAGGGTTAGTTTCAGCTCTTCTCTTCCTTTGTTTCTAAGCTTTTGTTGATGGAGATTCAGAGGAGAGGGTTTCTAATTCTTCTTCTTGATGTGCTTCTTCCCCTATGACAACATTTTTTTCTTCTTCATTTTCCTCTTCCTCTTCTTCATAAACTACCTCATTCCATACAGATAAAAATCTGTTGAAACTTCTAGGATTACCCCTAAAATGATGCTTGCAAATAAGCTTAATTAACCCATGGTGACGAGGACTTCCCTTACCCTCCTGATATCGTCTAGACATGTTCTGTAACTCTTGGTGTAGGTATAAAGGGAAATTAACCCTAACTTTTGGTTGTTGACTACCATGTCTAAGGTGATTCAGAATTCGAAAATGATGCCCCAACAAAATAACATATTGTCCCTTGCAGGTTAAAAATTTAATCACCCATATAGCTACTTCATCCCATGGCCCCTGTAAACTAGTTCTTTTTACTCCTTTACATGTATTCTTGTTCATCAGATATTCTGGTTCCCTATCCCCTTCTTCCATGAATTGACCAACTACATCTGCTAATGTATTTCTACCAATTCTAGAAATTTGGAGACCTTATAAAGGAAGTTCAGTGATTTGGCTCAAAATTTTAGGAGTTACCTCAATCGCCATTCCGCTGATGTGAGCTCTATTATTTTTGAATGTATGGGTGAATTCTGCTACCAGGTCTTTAGAACACCCATCAAATTTATCTAGAAAGGGCATCAAATCGCTATCTTAGAAAATCTTCAGCACTTCTGGGCTTTCTTGAAGGTGTCTGGTATTCTCTGGTTCCATCTTCATTTTTCACCCCATATTTTATCTTTGTTGCTATTCTATTGTCACTCTGCTACTCTACTATCATCCTCTACAACTTACAATTTTTTTCATCATCGTTCACCTTCGAAAAGGATGGTAATTTCAGCAAAAATTATCACCTTTCCTCGTAATCATGAGAGTGTTAAGTTGCACAATAGGTGAGCCATCTTCAAAAAGAAGGTGGCACATATTACTAATTTGATTTTGGATACATGGCCATCAGTGAATAGTTGTTCCCCTATGTCATCATAATCTATTTTGTCTTGATTAGTGAGCCCATTCTACATTGCACACTTGGTTATCACCCACCAGATTCGGTTGTTTGCTATTCATCATCGTCTCCATGGATTACCATACCCTCTTGGTTGGCATGAAAAAAATACGGTCAATGATATACTTTCCCAAAAAACCTTGATTACTCCTATCGTAAAAATCACATGTGGTCAAAATAACATTTCTCTTTCCCCTTTTTTTAGATGCCACATGGAATAATTTTCCTCTGCTGCCACGCATTTCAATTTTCAAAATTTTCCCTTGTTATATTCTGAAGATAACTTCCTTATTTCGAAGATTAAACAACTTTTCATTATTCTAAAGATAAAACACAACTTCGTTATTCTAAAGATAAATAACTTTATTATTAATAAAAAGATAAAAAATTTTATTTGAAGATAAACAAACTTTATATTCTGAAGATAAACAAATTCTGCTATTCCGAAGATAAACAAACTCTGTTATTCCGAAGATAAGACAAATTTTCTATTTCGAAGATAAAAAATTTATTTTGAAGATCGAAACACTCATTATTCAAATAATTATTCAAACATATTTGAAGATATTCTTGTTTCAAATATCAAGCAACTTTTGACATTCCTGTTTCGAAGATCAAGTAGAAACTAGAATCCTTCTTCTTTCCCAAGTAGATTGGTATGTCTTGAATATGCCAAACCTCATGGATGTCTTTATACTAATGGTTAATCCTTATACACTATATACTAAATATTTACAATGATAAAAGTGTAAGAAACATATACCTATCTTGAACAATTTATTTGCACGTTTTGATGGATGGTTGCTTCTGATGATGTCTTGTTGATTTTTGCTGCAACACTTCAAAACAAGTGTAGTTGGTGAGTTTTTACAATGATGATGCAGATTGTTTCAAGGCTATGCATGCTAGAAAACCGGTTTTCATGCACACCAATTCAATAGCGCCTCATAGAGGTTTTCACTGCTGAATTATTCATTTTTCTCTCTTTTTTTATTTTTTTTTTTTTTTTTATTTTTACCTCTCCTTTTCTCTCTCTTTTTTTCTTTTTTCTTGATCTTGATTGTGCCAATGAAGGAATTCATGATTTCCTCGAAATCATGCCCATGAAGGAATTTCACAATCATGATTTATTCCTTTTTTTATTTTTTTTCTATTTTTCTTGAAACTCCATTATCATGTTGAATCTATTGAAGTTGAGATGGAAGAGGGAATCTCTTCCACCTGTTGTACATCCAAACTATCAAGTTGTTGCAATAATTCTTCCTTAGTTAGTGGTGTATGGTATACCCAAAGGTGATGCCCATTCACTACCAACTTTCTTCATGAATCATCGATAGGAGAGAGATGAACAACTCCATTGTCAAATACTTCTTCAATTTGGTAAGGTCCAAGCCATCTAGTCCACAACTTTCCAAGGAAATCCTCATAGCGAGAGTCAAACAACAAAGCCCAATCTCCTTGCTGAAACTTCCTATGTTGAATGTGGTTGTCATGCCACTACTTCCTTGCTCCTGAATTATCTCAGTTTGGTGTAGTGCATCCAACCGGAGTTCATCCAATGCATTCAACTATAGAATCTTGTCTATCTGTGCCTGTGACAAATCAATTCCAATTTCCAAAGTTGTTCGTAATGTTAGTAGCTCAAATTCAATAGGTAAAAGAGGCTTTTTACCAAAAACCAGTTCATAAGGTGTAAAACTAGTAGTGGATTTCCATGTAGTATTATAAGCCCAAACTACTTCAGGTAGTTTATCTAGCCAATTTCTCCTATGAAAAGCTACTGTTTTAGTCAAAATCCATTCTAACTCCCTGTTTGTTACTTCAACCTGACCATTTGCTTGTGGGTGATAAGGTGATGATTTCCTATGTTTGATTTCATATAATTCTGTAAAAGCTTCAATAACTTTAGATGCAAATTGGGGTCCTTGGTCTGTGGTAATAGACCATGGAGCTCCAAATCTCTAAAAAATCTGGGTATACAAGAAATCAGCAACCTTCTCTTCATGAGCATGTTTGAAAGCACGCACCTCTACCCACTTTGTCAGGTAATCAATGCATACTAGAATATGCACCTTTCCTTGAGAAGGTGGGTCAATAGGTCCCACAAAATCAAGCCCCCACCTCTCAAATGGTTCTAAAACCAATTGAGGTTGTAGTGGAATTTCATTTGTGTGAGTGGGTTTCCCCATTCTTTGGCATGCATCACAATGCCTGATGTACTTTTTTACATCCTTGTGAAGAGATGGCCAATAATACCCTGTTCCTAAAATTTTTCTAATTGTGTTTTTTATATAATAATGTCCACCTGATGGTTCATCATGACAAGCTCGAAGGATATCATATACTTCATCCTTTCGGATGCACCTACGTAACACATGGTCAGGACCGCATTTAAAAAGTATACCCTTAATCCATTGAAAAGAAGAGCTCTATTTTATCAACTATTTTTTCTGTTTTGAAGTGAAATGTGGAGGAACTTTCCCTGTGACCAAATAGTTGGCTATATCTACAAACCATGGTGATTGGACAGATATAGCAAATAATTTTTCATCAGGAAAAGTATCCTCAACTAATTCCCCTTCCTCTGTGTTCTACAACCTGGACAAAAAATCTGCTACAACATTAGCTTTTCTTGGTTTGTTGATTATTGTGATATCAAATTCTTGCAACAATAGTAACCAACGGATAATTCTTGCACTCACCATAGGTTTATTCATCAAATATTTAATGGTTGTGTGATCTGTATGAATGAATATTTGATAACCTGTGATGTAATGTCTGAATTTGTTTATAGCATAAATTACTGCCAAGAATTCCTTCTCAGTAGTGGTATAGTTTTTCTTTGCTCCTGTCAAATTCTTGCTAATGTAGTAGATGGCATAATGTTCACCATTATCAATTTGTCCTAGTGCTGCTCCAATTGCAGTATTGGAAGCATCAGTCTGGATATGAAATGGTAATGTCCAATTAGGTCCTCTTAACACAGGTGGAGTTACTAATTTTTCTTTCAGAGCTTCAAATGATTCTTGACACTTTGCAGTCCAGGAGAATTCAGAATCCTTAGTCAATAGGGCAAACATAGGATTGGCTATTGTACTAAAGTTGGGAATAAACCTACGATAAAAACCAATGTGTCCAAGGAAACTTCTAACATCAGTTTGAGTCTTAGGAGGGAGAATATTCTTGATTATTTCCACCTTCTTCGGATCAACTTGGATCCCTTGAGGAGAGATGTGATGACCAAGAACAATTCCTTCCTCCATCATCATAAAATATTTTTCAGGATTCAAGGATAATTGGTATGTTTCACAATGAGTTAAAACTTTATCAAGATGTTCTAATGTAAAATCAAAAGTTTCTCCACATACTGTGAAATCATCCATATAGATTTCAACACTGTCGGTAGTCAGATCAGAAAATATTGCTAAAACTGCTCGTTGAAATGTTGTTGGGGCATTACACAAGCCAAAAGGTAAGACCCTATAAGCGAATGTTCCCCATGGACATGTAAAAGTTGTTTTCTCCTGATCTTCAGGTGCAACCTGAATTTGATTATATCCACTGAATCCATCAAGAAAACAAAAGTATTTCTTTCCAGCAAGAGTATCTAACACTTGATCTATGAATGGTAATGGAAAATGGTCTTTGTATGTTACTTTATTCAATTCTCTGTAGTCTACACATACTCTCATTTTTCCATTCTTCTTTGGAACTATAACCAATGGAGAGACCCACCGGCTATCAAAAATTGGATAAATGAACCCTACCTCTAAAAGTTTTTCAATCTCTTCTTTGACAATATCTCTCAAGGCAGGATTCAATCTTCGTTGGGGCTGTCTCACCGGTTTAACATCTTCAGTATAGATTCTATGAGTGCATACATCAGGGTGGATTCTTGACATATCTTTGTAATCCTAGGTGAAAGCATGGATATGTTTCTGCAAAACAACTGATAGTTTTGCTTCTTCTTCCTTAGTAAGCCAACTATTAATATTCAAAAATTTACCTGGCTGAACTTCTATCTATTTTGTCCTTGGAAGGACAAAATTTACTCCTTCATACTTGGTTATTAAGGAGTTTAGTGGACAATGATGAGATTTGAGGGAATGAGAAACTTTTGTCTCATTTTGAACACTGATTTCTGATGGAAGCATGTTTTGTATGGAACAATGAGATGAAGGGAGTCGGTGATGATGCCACCCATGTGGTAGTGAAATAGATTTTTCTTGTAATGGTGTAGATGGATTACTTCCAGAACTTTGACCTTCCTCATTTCCTAACAACTGATGAACATTTACTACTTCATCCTCTATTCCTTGCTCATGCAGAGCATTTACCAAGATAGTCTCATTTTCCAAATTTTCTCTATCATGGGAGTCTATCTCTTCTATATGTTCCTTTACTACTAAAGTAGCTAGTGTGGAGATGATCTCTTCTTGTTCTTCATCTGAATCAGGAAACCATAATTGACCTATAAATTTGTTTGAAGGTCTTGTAGGGGGATATAGAGAAATATATTTTAAGTCAATACCATTGGAGATTGTCATATTTCCTGATCTACAGTCTATAAAGGTTGCTGTAGTTGCAAGCCAAGGTCTTCCTAGAATAATGGGGTAACCATGTGCTGAATTTCTAGGCTGTAAAACTAGAAAATCTGTAGGGTATTCCCAAGAAGAAACTTCTATGGGGACATCTTCAATGATACCTTCAAGTTTTGCAACTGACCTATCAACCATTTCTAATACTGTAAATGTAGGACTTAGATGTTTGAGCTATAATTTTTCCATTATATCCTTGGTCATTACATTTATTGTAGCTCCTAAATCAACTAAGACATTTGAAATTGGTATTGAGCTTATAGTAACTATGATAACTGGACTCCCTGGATCACTATACTTTGGAGGTACTAGTTTCCCTGACAAGAGATCAACTATCTTTCCTTCAACCTGAATAGTTTTAGGAAATGACTTCTTCTTTCTCCCTGATCTTCTGATACACAAATCTTGGATAGTTTTTTTAATCAAAGGCACATCCTTAATGGCTTGCAATAAGGGGAGTGATATGGTTAACTTTCTAAGTTCTTTTACTAGGTCTGATTCAGAATTCTCTGCTATAGTGTTGAATCTCTCAGGATATGGAATTATCCCTGATGAAGGTAATTATTCTTCTTGTGTTTCTATTTTTTCTTCTTATGTTGATTTAAATTTGCTTGGTTCCAAGGGTTCTTGCATTTCATTTTCTTTAATTTCAGTTGGAATAGGTTCAGGTAGGATTTTTCCTGAATGAAGTTGGATATTACTGCAATCAAGAACATGTATTTCAACATTTTCTTCAGATTCAGCCACATAGATAGGGGATGCCTGTCTTATGTTATTTGGATTAGTCACTGGTTGGGCTGGAAGTTGAGGTTGCTTCACCTCTTGTGTTTGTTGTGGTTGATTTGGTCTCCCTTGAAAATTTTGATTAGGTGCAGGCAACAAATTCTGAGTTTGACCTTGATTTCTTTGCTGCCTTGGATAGGACTGGTATTGTTGTCCCCATTGTTGTTGATTTTGCATCCAGGATGGATTACTCTGATTCTAAGATGGATTATTTTGATTCTAGGATGGATTATTCTGATTCCAGGATGGATTACTCCAACCTGACTGTGGCCATTCTTGAGAAGTTGTCCAAGGAGAATAATTCCAAGGGCGTTGGGGTGGTTCTGACTGTCCCCATGGCATATTCCAAGGGTTGTGTCCCCAATTTGTAGGAAAATGAGGGGTGTTTTGATACTGAGAGAAATTTCCCCCTATTTTGGTCCAACATAATTGAGTTCTTCAGTCTGAGTTTCTAAAGCATTTTTGAGTTGTGGTAGCAGATGGCATTTATCAGTCAGATGTCCTTTTGAACAAATACTACAGATGGCTGAAATGGATGTTTTGTTTAAAGGACATTCTTGCAAAGCATGTTTATTCCTGCATCTTGGGCAATAAATTGCTAGAGGTTCTATTGTTTTTGTTTTAGCAGTCATTTCCCCTAGTGTTGTGTTTAAATGCACAAGAATATCAGTTTTGAAATTTGCAAATTCCTCTATTAAATCTTTCACATCATTGCCATTTGCACTCTTTTTCCTTCTTTTTTTAGTGTGAGAGTAATTTCTACATAAATCCACAATCTCTTCATTGTTAAGGGTACTTACATCCCCATTTCCCATTAAGTCCAATACTTCTTTGGATTCATCTTGTAGTCCTCTCAAAAATATGGCTTTGCACATTTTAGATTCTACAGGTCCACATATCCTTTGAACAAATGCAAACCTATCAAGATAATCTTCTAAAGTTTCATCATCTTCTTGCTTAATTCAGAATAATTCATCTTTTCTATTTCTTACCCTACAATAATCTTGGTATTTATCCAAAAATATGCTCTCCATTTGTTCCCAAGTTTGAATAGATTCTGGTTCTAGACTCATGAACCAACGTAATGTTGCATCCTTGAGTGTAGAAGGAAAAACTTTGAGTTTCTGGTTGTCATTTATATAATCATAGGTTTGACACACTACTTTGAACTCAAATAAGAACTGGTCAGGATCTTCAGATACAACCCCCAAAATATTGGAAGTATTGAAGGTGAGATTGTTTTCATAGGAGAATTCTATGTAGGATTTAATTGAATAGGGTACTCAAAAGTCCTAGAAGAATGAGGATTATCTTTTTCTTGATTATGGACATTCCCTCCATCCTGGCCATTCCCATCTAGATTAACCTATGTTGTGTCCATAATGTTCTACTCTTGTAGATGGAGAAGAATTAGAATCCTATCTTAAATTTCTTTTTCAAGAGATCTTAGACTTCGATGATGATGAAGGTATTGGTTTTTGTTTAAGTCTTTCTGGTAATTTCAAACATAGGTGATTCACCTCTTAAGCATGAAGATCACCTTCCTATGGTAGGTAAAGGGGTGGTTTTGATAAATCTACCTTTCTCATCCCTTGGCCTACTCATTCATGCTTACTCCTTAATGATCTAAATTGCAATTCAATAATTGTTACTTATACCAGCTATTATATTCAAATTTTACTCTGAATTTTCATAGCTCAGCATAATTAACAACTATTTGACTATTCTTTTCTTCTAACAACACCGTGTCCCTGAAAATGGTGCCAAAATGATGCGTGTCGTTAATCACATCATTTAATCTCAATGATCTATCAATCTGGGGTGGTGTCCAAGGCTATCTACGATAGAAGTGTTGAACATGACTACAAATTAACTCACTTTGGAGCAGTAGGTCTTATTGGCAAAATAGATTGTGTTGGGGGTTTTTAGGTCACCTTTACTTCTATGTTGCATAAAACAAACTAATTTACTTGTAGGAATGGAAATCTGATCCTTAAGTTATAGAAATTGGAACCTAGTTACAATTGTAGAACTGAAATCTAATTACTTTTATAGGAATGGAAATTTGGTCCTTAAATTACAAAAATTGGAATCTAGTTACAATTGCAAAAATTAAATCTAATTACTTTTATAGGAATAGAAATATAAGTAATAAACACACAAACTAATCCCTATCATTGTTCTATTTCATAAGGTTGTCAATCTTCTATACAATAGCTGACAACAAAAAGGGAAAATACAGAAAAACTGGTAAAAGTTGCTGAAATGAAAGAATCCAAAAGCAATACTGTAATCTACTAAAAATGAAATAGTAACTAATCTATCAAAGATCTCCTATTTAGAAAGTCTTGCAAGTTTACTCTAAACAAGAAATAAATCATAAAACTACAACAAATGTTAGTATGCAACAAAATATGAAACTTGACAAATATTCAGCTAATTCTGCTGTAGTAAGAATCAGAAGAAAACCTGTCTTGTCAGTCCTTCTCCTAGGCCTGGAAGTGGCCCTTGCTTCCTTTTCTAGAAGAAGGTATGAACTCCTCTTACTTACTAAATTTCACACACACTCATATATGACAAAGATAATGAAAGAACTGCACTTTATTATTCCAAAAATAACATTACAATGTTGTTGTTGCACTCTGCTGCAAATCTGAATCTATTCTGCTAATTTCTATTTCCTCATAACTAATTTCTACTTAGCTCAACCAATATGGGAGCTACACATTTTATAAATATCTAATATCTATTTACATACATAAAATATGCCATTTCTATCTTGCAACTTATTTGCCTATTATGCTGCAACTAATCTAGGTCTATTTCAGGATAGGGTCAGTTGCATTAGTTGATATTTCTCATGAGTTGTATCTTCTGGTCGGCAAGGAATGGTGGGGATAGTTGTAGAAGACTTTTCCTATATCCCCTCAACCTTAAGTTACCTTTTCAACCGCTTGGAAACTACAAAAAGTCAAAAAGAAGCGTGTTCCCCTGTTATTCCGAAGATCTTCGAAATAACTGGTTGTAGGTGCACTTTAAGCTCAAAACATCTTTAGAATGCTTGTTTTGGTTGCTTCTTTTAGGTAGGTCTTTAAATCCAGCTCCTAGGAGGTGATTCCAACTGACTTCATCCTTCCTCATTGGTAAATTCCATGCCTTGCCATTCATTGGTAGTTGGTTGGAATTTACATAGAAATCCTATTTTTGCTGCATAGTTATAGTCTTTTGGCACTATCCTCTAGATTTAGATAAATCATTGCATAGAAAATATAAGTATAAAGGTATTAAAATGTTGTTTTTCAAACCATGCATGCCCTTCATTAATAAATCATGCTAAAATAATGCAAAATTATACAAAAATAGAGCATAATATTCCTAAACACATCAATCATGCAAATATTTGATATATAGTGTATTTAAATCAACTTAATCAGCATATAAAACATATCACATGGTTTTTAGGCATTTGTAATAGTTCAAAACATACTATGATTGAGGCATTTTCAAGCCTCATCACCTATCTTACGATGGAGATCGAGGATCCTCTAGCCTATTTCAGGTTGGTGGTATGTCACCCCCCTCCCTTGGTAAGGTGTTTCCAAATATTCCATCTCTATCTCATGCTCAGTGTAAGCCCCATAGGGCATCTCTCGAGTCAAGCTATAAAGAGGGGTATTTTCCCATTGTGGGTGCCCTATGTTTGGCCTAGGAGGCAATTCCCAATATGGCCTAGGAGGTCGCAGAGGTAACATTGGATAAGGCCCAGGAGACCTATCTTGAATGAGCATGGGTTGCCTTGGGTGGACTTCCTGCCTATGTGTCTTAGGGGTAGGAACCCTCTCATGTAAAGTTTTTTGGAACAACTCGTTGGTCTATCGTTCAATTCTTTCTTTCTCAAGCTGATGCAAGTGATGTAGGTGTTCTTTATCTCACCAAATTTTCTTAAACTACACTTGGATTTCTTCATATCTTGCAACAACTTCATTGATTTATTCCACTGTGTAGGGCTTAGGAGGTCTAGAAGTCTCACCCTAAGGCTGGCATCGTTCTAAATAATCTATGATATCTATTGTGCGCTTCCCTTGATCGAGGGTAATCGCATTGACTTGAGGTTCAAGGTTGAGCATATGCTCATTGTACTCAGTGGGTGCAAAGGTACATCGTTCATGCATGGTATACTGCTCTTAAGGATAATCAAGTATTTCCTCATGCCTTCCCTCATGGATGAGGAAGGGAAGGGTGGAGTTATCTCACCCCAAGTGACGAGGATCATACTCATCAGGTTGCCCAAGCTACTAGACCCTATCAGGGTGATATAGAGGTAAGGTGGGATCCACCTGCTCTGCCCAATGTGTGAAGTCATGCTCTGGCCTATGAACAGGTATGTTAGACCTATCAAGTATGCATAGGCAAGGTACCACTTTGTCTACTTATGCCTTAGTGCATTTTTGCCTTTCATCAAACAAGTTATGTGATGTGTCTAAATATAGGGAGCACTCTGCTAGGTAAGGTCCATTAACCATAGGGGTGTCATGCATAGGTCTCCCTTGTAGATGTGGCTCATGCCCCACTATTTTGGAACTAGGGTGAGTAGAGGCTCGCCAGGGAGGTATGACCAATCCTTGGGGCTAAAGTGAAGATAACTCATGTCTCCTAGTCCACTCTCTACAGCTTCTACACATGATTGGGCTTGGTTACGGGTGCACACCATTGTAACTCTCTACCAAAACCTAGATGATTATATCATTTACAAATTCTTAATGAAACAACACACAAGAAAGGAAACACTCAATAAAAACAAGTGATTATCTATTTTAAGTTTTAGATGTGAATTCCTAAACGGTTTTATGTATTTCAAATGTGTTGTTTGTAAAGGACGACCTTGTGTCAAGTGTTTGAAATATTGTTGAATGATAATCTTGTGTTTAATTGGATTTCACTTGTATATTCATAGCTCAAAAACAAACAATGAAAGTCATGATCATGTAATCTAATCCATAATGTGTGGTGATGAAGTCCACATATGATCAGGGAGCATAGGTCCTACCAGTTCCTTACCCAGTTCACCTGTAGTCTGCGATATACCTCTTCGAAGAGAGATACATGCTATAACCCACAGGCTATGATGGATCTTGGAACCAACCTTAGCAAATAACAAGGTACGTGGGATTTGAGACAATGGGTGGAAAGCCACCTCGTTGAAGTCTAGTAGTGGATGGTGATGAAATCTACCTCACTAGCATTTAAGTGAATCATGGTGTGTGTGGTTCTTTTTAATCCAAAAAAATTAAACAATGAAGCATTCGATGATCATTCACTAAATGCATACAAAAGTGCATTTTATTTTCAAAAAAAGTTAGGTAAAAAAAGAAACCTACAAGATGCAAACCCTAAATGATGGCCTACCCATTAGGTAGCCTATGTGCAAGAAAATCATACAAGAGCATCATAAATTAACTTCTTTTTTATTTTTATTCTTTTTTGTTATTTTTGCATTCATTAAGAAAAGGAAACTATCTTTCTACCTTTATAACAAATAAAGCATGCGAGAAAAATCAAACTTCAGTTAATTCTAACCGTGTAGCAGAAAACAGAAAGTTCAGGTACCTACCTTATCACCCGAGGATCCTACTATTTCTGGCATATGAGCAGAAAAGGATCTATTTTGTGGTCATCGTGGGGCGGGACAACTACAATTTTTATGGCTGTCCTAGGGTGGGACAGTTGTGTGTCCATCCTAGGGTGATCTAAGGAGCATTCCAAAGGCCGTTTCAGACTAGGATGGCTAGTACCTACAATAGAAACCAAGAAAAAACTGAGGTTAAACCTTCAAAAAAACAATGGGGATAGGGTCCCATCACGATCACCACTAAATTAGGTGAAAATTTTTGTACCTAATAGTGATAAAAAATATGCATCTATCGCTAATGATTGATGTGCATCAAGACAGAAGCATGCAAGTAAAAGTGGAAAAGACACCAAATTGCAAGAAATTAAATAAAAGGAAGTTTATTTCTATTTATGGCTGTCCTTTTATTTTTTAGAAACCTGTACCTACACACAAGGAAATCAAAATTGTTAAATAGCAAGTGTGTATGGTGAAAACATGCAATCCCCATAGGCACTAAAAGACTAGAAAATATGAATATGAAATATGCCTATATAAATCAACTCCAAATAACTTAAAATTATATATATATTTGAAATATATTATTTTGGGAATATATCACTAAAAATAGAACAAAAAATGCATCCGATGGCGTGGCATAATCACAGTGCACTTTTCCAACCTACAAAACCCAAAGCAAGCAATTTATGACATTAAACATATCAAAAATGCATGAAAATTGGATATAATACATTAAATAACATTTCAAGACAACCCATGTGGTCATATTTGGAAAATAAGGCACATATACCTATGCATCTCCAGATGAGTTACATAAACCTGCATAAGACCCTATAAAAAACTAAAATGTGATATCTCGCTCAATATAGCTCTAAAATGCATGAAATTTGGAAAGTAGAATCATATGATAATATATAATCCAACTAAAAAATAATAGTAAATAAATCATGCACATATCATCCACCATATCTGGATGGAACAGTTGGGACTGTCACAGACTAGGGACCGTCCTAGGGTGGTATGGCCACTAGCTCTGCACTTATTTTATCACCAATTACTCTATGAATTGGTGAGGGACCTCATAAATAGTGTTTTCATCAAATTTTTTGATAAAATTCACTCATATGGTTCATTTTTATAATCAAATTGCACCTCCTAGATCACTCGCAAACGTCCTTCACTAGGTAGAGATTTCAAGGGAAAGGGGGATAAAATGGTGATGGGAAATATTGGCAACACTCCATTACTATGGCTAAAAACTCCTCTCTATCTATTTTATGGAAAAATAATCCACTTTATAGACAAAGGAGACCTTTGGGTAAGAAGGCATGCGAGGGCATGCAGGGCAAGAGGCGCCATTTGGCCAACATGGTGGTATGCATTGGAGGGAGAAGAGAATCTCCCTATTTGGCCTCTTACATGCATCATGTCATAAGGATGCTATGTACTCTAACTTGCATGGTCAAATAGGTAAGTCAAATGGCAATTTATGGGGACCATTTATCTAGATTTGACTTCTTGGGAGTCAAACCTTGTGGTTGTCCCACCCCACAATGGCCAGGTTGCCACCATCCTGGGGTGGGATGGCCACAAATTGTGGCTATCTTGGGGTAGTACGGTCATGCCTATATGGCCCAAAATCTTCCAAAAGTGGGGTAGAGCCTTCCAATAGTGGTTAGGACCACTAGTAAACCTCTGAGGGTTGCCGAAGGGGGCCATATGGTGTCAATTAACAAGTGCTTTTGATTTCCTAATCAGATTGACTAGATTTTAGTATCTATAATTGGTATCATAATATTTTTGGTAATCATATTGTATGTAAGCCATAATTAGATATTTTATTAAGAGATAAAAATCATACTGGGTGATCCATTCATATATGTTCCTTGCTATACCAAAAAATATTTAATGGCTAGGGAAATTGAAGCACTAGATTCTATTAGAATGATGCTATATGTATCATTGGAAAGAAAGTGAATGTATATATTTTATAAATTTACATATATTATATAATGTATCCTTGCTACAAACCATCCTTGTTCTCCATATCCTCCTACAAGAACTTTTATAAGTCCCACGTCCTTGATGTAGAAGCCATGGATAATTAGATGGATTAAATACAATAATATTTTTGGGTCCTCAATTTCTCTGATGATGAGAATATTATATTTTTTCTCTTAAGAGACTATATACCTATACACAACTATTTATATTTTCATATTTAATAATTTATAATTCACAACTCTAATTCCAACACACCTAACACTAACTAGTTAGACTTCAATGAAGCCAACATATACAAGTTGTATCCAAATGATGGCTATTATGAGTATAATATTACATTGATCCTTTCCAAAATATTTCATCAAAACCAAGAATAGAAAAAGTGGGATAAAATACTTAAGTGCTACAATAAGCTACATAATTACTTCCAAATTGAGATGGACTTTCTTAATCACCACACTAGTAAAAGTATACCACTGTGAAAAAAATATAGAGGTTAAATTTAAGGGATATAATATTTTGAATAAAAGTGAAACCATTTACAATACACAATGGAATAAGGATAAGTGCAAACCTAGGCTTGAAATAAAACCCCCCCAAAAAAATGGTGACTAAAATAGAACAAATAAAATAAATTTGTAAAGAAATATGGAAAGTGCTATGCATATCATAGAAATAGATTTTCCAACTAGTATTATTATTGTTCCTACCAATAATTATTGATTGAAACACCATTTATAGTGCCACCATCCAAGTAAAAAAATACCTCTTAATATTCAACATGAGATAAAGGGAAATAGATCATGGAATTCAAGCCTAATGCTATCTTTGCTATAACAAAATTATTCCTAGTGAACAAGGATAATATGGAGCACATATTTCACTTAAAGATACAGATGAAAGTAAATCCTTCACATTTTGTTTTGGATAGTAACCAAGTAGAAAAAATAATAAAAATGGTTGTGATACCACATCCCTAGACATATAATGTAGGGTGGCTTGATCAATATAAATCCATCTATATTATAGAATAGTGCCACTTATCCTATGTCATTAAGCTTTTTAAAGGTGAGATAATACATGATATTATTCCACTTGATGTGTATGATGTTTTTATTGGGCAATAATTATGTAGGAGAACTATGGTCTACATGAGACTAAACCTTGAATCATCATCATCACACATCATGACCAACATTATAGGATTCGAAAAGTGATATCATCTATCAAGATGTCCTTGATTAGTATCAAAAAATATATTAATGTGATTAATCATACAAGAAATTTTATGCTTCAAGTGATAAAGCCTCAGTAAATGAAGAACCTCACTGCTACCAATTCTATATTTGTTGTGGATATCTAGTAGGCGTAATAGTACTAAATGAACTACATGGTGGCATCCTTAATTAATATCTTTACATCACGTTTAGGGGTTTCTCTAAATTATTATGTCAAACATACATATGATCTAGTACCAATGATGCATCTATATAGTGTGTCAATCAATTAATATTTCATTTTAGAGAATGATGATATTAAGAACTATATCTAAATGAATTTATAAAAGGAACACATAAAATCTAATGTTTCATCCTATGGAATCTTGATTATGCTAAATGTAAGAATGATAAACTCTTGGTAAATCTGTATTGACCATAGATTTCTCAAGAAGAAGATAATGGTAAATAACCACTATCTTATTCTTAGGATATATGATAATTTAGATAAGCTAAGAAGAACCAAATACTTCCCAAAGGTCAATCTAAAATTTGGGTATCATCAAATTCTAATTGAGTTGTTTGAGATATGAAAAATAACCTTCAAATTTAATAAGTGTTTATTAGTGTTTGGTTATACCTTTTGGAATTACCAATGAACTTGTAATGTTTATTTGTATGATGAGCAACTTATTATGGTCATTCATTGTTTAACTTGTGGTTGTATATATATGATATTTTTGTGCTAAAAAGGACATGGAAAAAACACATGGATCATGTTAGAAAATTCTTGATCACGTTTTACGATATAAGCTCTATTCCAACTTGAAGAAATATTTTTTGATACCAAATATATTCAATAACTACATTTCATAATTGATGAGCATATAATTCAAGTCAATCCATAGAATATATAAGTCATAAAAGATTATCCTATCCTCAATATCTAGAGAAAAAATTGTATCTTATTTGGCCTTAAATATTTCTATTGTTGGTTTATACTAGGTTTCTCCACCATCACTTGACCACTAAACTAGGTAATCAAGGGAGGTGCCAAGAAAATTTTTCTTGGACATAAGCATAGTAGAAGGCATTTGAATATTTGAACTAATAAATTTTCTCTACTTTAGTTCTCATAATGTATATTTACAACATCATTTCTATATTGATATTAACACCTTAAAGTATACACTTCCTTTGATCCTTAGTCAACATGGGAATATAGTTGCTTACCATAGTAAAACCTTGAATAATGCATTTTAGAGAAACACTATGTATGGTCAAGATCCCAATTTCATTATCCAAGATTATTACAATTGGATGCAATATATATTGGGTAAGATGTTTTGGAAATATTGAGTTGTCATTGATGTCAAAGGGAGTATGGTATTCAAGGTAGAAATACTCTTCTCAGGTTGGACAATTATTCAAGGCAAGGTATATCTCAAAGCAAGGAAAATTGTTGTAAAGAAAAGTATTATAATATTTAATTTAAATATTATAAAGAAGGACAAAGAGGTTTAAGAGTTACTTGGAACAAATTTTATTCGGTTAAATTTTTAAATATTAATGAGAAGGACAAAGGTTTAAAAGAGAAGGCAAGGTTTAAATATTAATGAGAAGGCAAAGGTTTAAAAGGGAAGGCCAAAGGTTTAAAGTTTAAAAGAGAGAAGGCCAAATATTTAAAAAGGTTAATATTATAATATTATTTAATATTATAATATTATGTTATAATATTTATTTTAAATATTATAACCCAAAGGCACCAATGTTCATGAAGGTTTTAATAAAGTTTTGAAAATCATTTTCGTGAGCCGACTTGGACAAAACCTTTTTGAAGCATATAAATACATTGTTGATTTCCACCTTTCAATCAATGCAAGCACTTCAAAGATAAAATATTTTTCATTATGATTTATGTGAATGACAAAGAAAATGATAGTAAAATTTTCAAGGTGTGCAAGTGCCAAACAATGATAAATATGTATGTGCGTCTGATATATTTCATTCGACTAGGATGACCTAATGGTTATTGGTTTGCGTGAGCATTGTTGCAGTGGAGGTTTCGGGATTGAAGCTCCTTGATGCCATTTTGTCACATGTGCTGAGTTTTGGGATTAATGTAGAGGACAAGGATAAAATTAACGCATGCCCATTTTGTGCTACCTACTACGGTAGCACATTCGGTTAGAGGCACTTGTGGAAGTGCTGCATCTTGGAGGTCATTGTTTTGATTCTCAGTGGTGCATGAGGTACTTAAATTTTTTATTTCAAATTAATTTAAGTTGAGTGGGTCATGATAGTGCATAAGGAGTTTAAATTTTTTATTTTAAATTAAATTAGATTGAGGGGGAGTTATAAGGTGTGTTATGTTTATTTGAAAATTGTATTTTGTAATAGTGTGTGAAGGAGTTATTTTTGCATATCTAAACAAGGAGATATAAGGTGTAAATGTGATTGATTTTTAAATTGTATTGTGCATATTAAAAAGGAGTTCATAAGTGGATGATTTAAAATTTGTGCTAGAAAGTGAATATTACTAACCAAATTTTTGAAGGAACAAAAGGAATCTATTTTTGTTAAAGACAGGTTTGGGAGGCTCATCATCATTGTGGCAGATTTAGAGGTATGGTGATTTAATTCCTTTCTCAAGAAAGTTTTGTTTGAAGAAAATAATTTTTGTTGTCATGAGATTGGAGGTATAAGGAATTATTGGATGTACATTGTTTGTGTTTGAAATTGAAAGTGCAAAAGTTATAGATCAGTTTTGTGTGCAAATTTAAGCATTGAGTGTAATTGATTTTGGGAGAAAATTTGCAAGGGTTATAGGCCAGTTTTGTGAAGTAAACTTATGCATCATTGTTGAATGAAATTAGAATATATGTGCAAGGGTTTGAGAACAAATTTGTGCATTAGTGTTGAATTAAATTGGGAATATATGTGTAAGGGTTTAAGAACAAAGTTGTGCATTAGTGTTGAATGAAACTGGGAATAAATTTGCAAGGGTTATAGACCAGATTTGTGAAGCAAATTTATGTATTGGTTTTGATTGATTTTGGGAGCACATGAGAGGGTCAACCATAAAGTGCTAGAATAGAACTATCTTGTGAATGCAATAAATGTGAGACATGTGAAAGCGACAAATTTAATGAATGTGAAAAAATATATTGAGAATTTATAATGCATATCATTCATATAAGCATTATTTGTATGCAACATTTGTAAATATTTGAGTAGGTTTTGTGAGTAGGATTGAGGTAGATTTGAGAAAGCCTTGTGTGTAGGCTTGGAGCAGATTTGAGTAGGTTTTGGTGAGCAGATTTTAGCAAGCCTTGTGTGTAGGCTTGGAGTAGCTTGGAGCATATTTGAGAAGGTTTTGGTGAGCAAATTTGAGCAAGACTTGTGTGTAGGCTTGAAGAAGATTTGAACATATTTGAGCAAGTTTTGGTGAGCATATTTGAGTAAGCCTTATGTGTAGGCTTGGAGCATATTTGAACAAAGAGTAGGTCTTGGAGTAGATCAGAATAAAGGAAATTGGTGTCTCCTGTGGATAGAGGTCCATGAACCAAAGCATAGGGGATTGGTGTCTCTTGTGGATAGAGGTCCATGAACAAGAGAAAATGGGATTGGTGTCTCCTATAGATAGAGGTACATGAACCATAGCATAGGGGATTGATTTCTCCTATGGATAAAGTTCCATGAACTTGAGCATAGGGGATTGGTGTCTCCTTTGGGTTGGTGCCCATAAATATTGTAATAGGGAATTAGTTCCCAAGATATTTGTTGATAAAATTTATAAGAAATATTTTCTTTGTGGATGTAGCCCACATTGGGTGAACCACGTTAAATCTGTATCTGTTATGAATGTGATGATCAATGCATTGTTTCATTATTGCAATTGATAGTATTGGATAATACTGCTCCGAAAAGAAAAGTAAAATTTTATCTTATACTATTTAGCCCCCCTCTTAGTATAAGCTTGTGTTCTTAAATATGATCATCATATGTGCAAACCATAAACCTTTGGAGTTAACATAGACAAAAAATAAGTCATAAAATGACCACCACAAGAAATGATCAACTTTCCTATTGTAATTCCATTTTGACATTAAAGAAAAGAAATGAAGTATCAAAATTACCATATATTTTCTCATCCAACCACCAAACACTCACCACCATCCTTTATGCCTATGGTCATGAGACCTTCACTAGACCTCATCTATATGATTCAAATCCTATTTTTTTCTAGAATTCATTAGATGCTACTCTTAGGTAAAATAAATTTTTATTTTTGCCTTCAAGACAAACTTATTTGGCTCTTAGAACACATTTATATAGTGACGAAAAATAAAATTTATTTCATATAGGAAGCTATTGGAAATATGAGCAGGTTTTGTTGTCATTGATGTCAAGAGTTAGTTTCAGTGAGTAGGACAAAAGGAAGGATGTCAAGAGTCAGTTTCAATAAGCAGTGCAAGAGAAAGATTGCTTCTAGGCCTAAGGGAAATAATATTATAATATATCTTATTATAATATTCAATGTGGTCATATGAGGTCTAAAGAGCAATAGGGAGGCCCAAGAAAAATAATATTATAATATTTTATTATAATATTAAAGGTCTAAGGTGAAGACCTAGAGATTTAAATTAATTATAATAATTTCATTATAATTAATTTATAACTTAATTTGAATAACTCTAAGAGTTATTAAATTAATTATAATAATTTAATTATAAATTATTTTATGATTTAATTTAAATAACCCTAAAGGTTAGGGTTATAAGGGCACACAATTTTAATTAATTTGAAATAAATCAAATTTAAAAGGATAACCGACGTTTTGAGCACATGACACATTGCATATAAGAAGGGGAAAGTTTTATTTCAAATAATCATCCATGCAATCCATCAAATGCTATAGAAAATCATGCACAAGGTAAAGAGGTAGAATTGTGTGTGTTTTAAGAGCATTAAAGAGGCATAACAAGGGATAAATAAGTGGGGATCCCACTTCACATTACAAGATGCTAGGTAGTGTAGTTGGCAACCAGGGGCTACACTAAGACGTTCGAGGTGCAAGGTTAGGGGTTTGAATATCGTGGTCTTCATTTTTGCAAGTTAAGAAGGTTTTGGTCTACATTGTCAAAGAGAAAAAAAGAGAAGGCACGTGCCTTTCCCTTTTTGTGGAGGCACATAGCCCACTTGGTGCCGACGCGTTGTGCAAAGGTTCTTGGAAGGAGGGGTTTGCGTGTTTGAAACCCGTCGAGCCCTTTTTGGTGGATTGTCTAAGGTATGCGCTTACATTACCAAGGTTTAAACGTTGCATCCAAAATTGTAAAGGTGGAAATTAATTTTTTTATTTCTTAAAGTTTTGTTAATTGGAAATTGCATATTTAAAAATGTTTTAAGAGTCATACAAGGGAGATAAAAGGGTATGCAAAGTTTTATTTTTGTGTTTGATTTTTGAGTGGTTAAAATTTTATGAAAGGAGTAATAAGGTGTGCCAAGGGTGTTAGAAATTTTGTTGAAATAAGGTTATGTTATAAAAATTGATTTGAAAGGAGAAATAAGGCATAGTTGATTTTTTATATTTTTGCTTGGTGAAATATTTTTGAAATAAAATATTAAGGATAAATTTTTGCTATCTAACCCTTGAGATTGGTAAAGAGAGTGATTGTGATTGAGACAAGTTTTGAGGTTAAAAATTCATCAAATAAAAGGTATGGGCATATCTTCCTTGTGAGTGAAATATTGTTGGATGTTGTGAATGATAAGTTGGAGTGAAAAGGATTTTTTGATAAGCATTTTTGAGTTTGGTTTTGAGATATCAAATGTTGATTGATGTGGGTTTTCTAGAATGAAAGTTGAAACTAGAAACCTTGTTTGATAAGCATTTTTGGAAATATTGAAGTAAGCTTTCATATGCTTGAACTAGGGTTTGTGAAAGATCATGAGTATCATTGTTATGTGAGGTTTGTTTGATAAGCATTGTTGACTAAGCTTTCATTGAGTGATTGGTTGAGTGGATTTTATTGGGCTTAGTTGATTGGAAGTGTTGGAGTGATAGTTCAAGTTCTGTGAAACAAATTGTTCCTTACTAATTTGAGAAATATTGAAAGTGATTGTGTGTAAAACATATTGAGTCTCTAACCAATCTCTATATGTTTCTATGGTTAAACAAAAGAGTTTGAAAGTGATTGAGCATTGTGTGAAGCATATTGAGTCTGTAACCATTATCTATATATTTCTATAAGATTAGATAAGATTATGTGTGAAGTTTGTTTGTGTGATTGAAGAGGTTTTCTATGATAGATTGAGTTGAGTTGAATAAGCTTTGGTGAAATCTTGTGAGCAGATTTGAGTAAGTCCTAGAGTGGACTTAAGGACATATTCGTGTGAGCTTTTATGTAAGTTTACAATTAGACTAGACAAGTTCTAGTGAGGACTTATTGAGAAGATTTGAGGTAAGTCTTGGTGAAGACTTGAGAGCAGTGAGAGCAAGTTCTAGAGAGGAATTGTGGACATATTTGAGGTAAGTATTTGAGAAGACTTGTGAGTAGAGTTGATTGATTTATTTGTTCAAAATTTGAGTTAAGGTTTGGAGTAGATATAGCAGAGTTGATTTGTGATTGATTCAAACTTTTTATTAAGGCTTGAGGATAGATTTGAGGATAAATTTTGGTGCATATTTGAGGACAGGTTTATGCCAGACTAGAGGTAGATATTGACTAGATTTGTGCTAGACCAAAGGACTATGTTTAGTGCAGATTTGAGGATAGAGATAGAACATATTTGGACTAGACCGAAGGACTGTGTTTAGTGCAGATCAAAGATAAATATTGAGCAGATTATTTCTAGATCAAAGGACTGTGTTTAGTGCAAATCAGAGACAGATTGAACAGATTTGTGCTAGACCAAAGAAAGTTATTTAGTACAGACTTGAGACAGAGCTAAGAGTAAGCTTTGGATGTGACAAAGCAGAGGATAGTAGTCTCTAGTGGATAGATACCCATTATCTAGGGTAGTGAGGATAGAGGTATTCTAAGTGAGGACATGAGTCTTCAGTGGATAGAGATCCACAAACTAGTGTAGTGGAGGTAGTAGTCTTCTAGAGGATCCCCAACAAGAGTAAAGGAAGAGTTCTCTTGTGGATAGAGATCCATGAACCAGCTAAGGAGATTGGTGTCTCTTGTGGATAGATATCCATGAACTTGATTAGGGGATTGGTGTCTCCTTTGGACAGAGATCCATAAATATTGTAATAGGGAAAGGATTCCCAAGAGATTTTTTGAGAAAATTCTAGTGAAATATTTTCTTCATGGAGTAGCCCACACTGGGTGAACCACGTTAAATTGGTGTCTCTATTTTTGTGGTGATTTATGCATTGATTTGATGACTGTTGTTGATATTGCCATTGATATATTGCATAATATTGTTTGGGAAAGAAAAGTAAAAAGTGGTCTTATACAGTTCACCTCCCCTCTCAGTATAAGCTTGTGTTCTTCAGAAGCACATTATATTCAAACAATAGGTTACTTTAGGATTGTTGAGATAGTAATTATTCTATAGAGGTATTTTTATGGGCCTAAGTTTCACCATGATGTCCATGGGTATATTAAATCATGCACAACATGTGTAATTGTAAAAGCTTCCACTAGAAATTTTGGATTATATTAGCCACTTCCTACACCTGTCAAGGAATCAATCTCAATGGATTTCATGTTAGGGTTGCTGGCAAGCCACCATGGAATTGACTATGTATATTTAGTAGTGTATAGGTTTTAAAAATGCCTATTCTTATACTCTATCCAAATAATATTTAGGGGAATAAATTTTAGAATCTTCCTCATCATGTATGGATTAATTTTCTATTTACATAAACAATTGTGTATAATAATAATACTAAATTCCTTACTACCATTTAGTCAAGCCTTTGGCCTAACATTGATAGTAGACTTCTTAGATCAATCACCTTTCATCTTTGGATAGATGAGGAAATAAATATAGTGAATCATATAATTATGCATCTCCTTAGGATGTATAATACCAATCATCCATACATATGAGACGAAACCATCCCTATGTTTATCATAAGTACAACAATGACATTTGTATATCTATAGGTCATAACCCTTTTTAGGCTAACCCTGGTTTCCAAACATAATTGCAAATCAACCTTATTTTCTCTTTGATCATGATATGAGACACCTCCTTTGCATAGATAGAGATTAAATAAGCAAGTATGTTTGTTAAGTAGATTTAGTAAATCCACCACCAAGTCCATGGTATCCTTTAAATGGTGAAGACCAAATTTACAAAGCTCAATGTTAAGCATTGTGCATCACACTAGTAAAAAATTAGGGGTAAATTTTACTTTAATATTTAAAACTAATATCTCCAATGTACCTATTATAAGCTTAAGCCTCTTCACTATGGACCTTACACTTTCACCAAGCGAGTAAGGGATAATGCCTTTGAGTTATGTCTTCCTCTATATTTGGGCCTCCATACAATTTTCAATGTTGAGATATTGCACTCATACTATCTTCCTCTATTGGATATGCTAAATATCATATATTAGTTATAATATTTAGAGGTGAACCTTGATTACACCAATCCAATATCCACGAATTAAATAATGAAGATGTATTTATAGTGCATTAGGAATCAAGAGATTACTCTCTATTGTTGAAATATGTGGTGTTTAAACTTTACTTGAGGCCACAACTAACATTGTATTATATTGTTTGTGTAAGCCTATGATTCCCTATAAACATTTTAAAGGTATATTTTTTGTAACATTTTATCATTTAACCTAAATTTCAATTCCTTAACCTTGACCTAAAGGTAACTTGTAATTGGGTATAAATACCCCGCCATACCAAAAATATTGGTTGGAGTGTATTCTTTTATCCTTCAGTGATATTATTTGATGTCTATGGAAAAACCCTTATCTTGAGTATATTGTTTTATGTCTATTACTTTTAAACAACTCTAGGTAATGTGTTGATTCCATTCATTTTATAAAACTACAGTAAGATACAAGATGGTATAAGAGTAGGTGTGAATCTTCTTTACCAATTTTTTGACTTTGGCAAATCAACTTCTATGATATATTCTAAGGGAATCATTATTTGAAGCAATGAGGAGGTTTTATATGATCTATTGAGAGTTTATGAAACAAAGGTTTTGTAAATCCTAGGTGGAACTGGATCATGAGGATCTCACTAGATTTAGTAGATATGCTCCAAGATAAATATTCACTAATAGGTTCTTTTTTCCTATCTCAGAATTAAATCTATCTTTTAGTTTTTTAATTTTTTACTAGATGGATCCCTAGTTTTAGGATTAAGTTTTTGAGGTTCCTTGAAAATATTATTTGTCTTTCATGGATTATTTAAAAAAAAAAAAACTATTTTCTTTTCTTTTGAGATATTTGATGTATAATAGAAATATAAATAAGAGAATAATTTGCATGAACATTAAGGAAGTAAAAAAATATAACCAGAGTAAACATATTTTTATAGACTCAATATTTTAATAAAGTCATTGGTAGACTTTTCATGTATACCAAGGACTTTGAGCTACTTGACAAAGTTGTTAATATTGTCCAACCTTTTGTTAATATTGGTGTGAGAGGATGTCTTGATTGGTTAAATTTGACCAAAGGATTGTATGGAAAATTGTGATAGATATAAAAAAAATATCATTGATTTTAGATTATTTGCAAAATTTCAAGGGGGTCGAAGTTCAATGCTTTTCTCATCTTCACCTCTAGTTACTTGACTTTCTACATTGAAAATTTGAATCATTATCCTCTATTTTGTGAAGTTTAAATTTTCAAATATAAAATATTCTAGACAATATTCTAGGACATTGGACAGTTGAAGGAGTATGCCAAGTGATACAGAGAACAATCTTTGGAATGGAAGCAGGGCATGCAATGCTTGCATGCAGAAATGTCTTGTAAATCACTTTGAAAACTTTGGCAGGACATTGGACAGTTGGAGGAGTATGCCAAGTGATACAGAGAACAATCTTTGGAATGGAAGCAGGACATGCAATGCTTGCATGCAGAAATGTCTTGTAAATCACTTTGAAAACTTTGGCTTATTCTTTTACAGAGTTATGGGCAACAATTTTTCCCCATATCTAGTAAGCAAGACACTTTCCACTTTTCTTTGTTAGTGTACATATTACAATTTGCTTAAAAAAATGTCTAGATTACATTTAGAATCTGCTGATAAATATATGATTGCTTGGCAGGACTTGCCTTTATACTGCAAAGAACAAATTCAACCAGAGGGTTGTAGGCATGCAGTTATAGAGGGTCCATGTGGTTGTTTATGGAGAACCACTCTATCTTATTATCACAATTCTGCATCTTTCAGGGATGGATGGCTAAAATTTGCTTCTGATAACTCACTACAGCCCGCAGACATTGTTGTCTTCAAGCAGGCCATGCATACACATTTTCTTGTACAAATATTTGGGCCCGGAGGAAATGAGAAACACATTACCCATACACTCTGCTCTTGTAAGAAGAAGGAAATAATTCATTTCGACAGTGAACAACTTAATGCTGCTCCTGGAATAAAGGGTATTGAATCTAAATCATCTTCGTGCCGTGAGTCACTCTACTTTTTCTGGTTTTTATTTTAAAAGTTTTTTTGTTGAGTAATATTTTTTATACATATTTTCAATGGAGATTGAATTCAGGTTAAATTATTTATAATGTAAATGACATCCTTATCAATAAACCACACTTAAGCGGATTTTTAGATTCTAAAAGTTGATGTTGATACTAATGATGTTATATTGTGTGAGGCTATGAATGTAGGTGACTTGATCGAAAGAGACCAACTACAATTTACAAGGGTGATATCAAGTCCTGCACTTAAGACATTGTATCGCCTTGTAAGTAAGTATGCACCCTCTTATTCTACTCTGAAATTTGAGGGTAAGCTCTATATATATATATATATATATATATATATATATAATTTTAGATATATAGATATAGATATGTTATAATGAGATTCCATCCCTGGTGGAAAGTGCCGGAAACGCCGAAGGGTCAAGGTTCCATGACCCTAGAGGGACGGGTGGCAGCGAGGAGAAAACCAGACGCTCTGAGTGTCTCTTCTCCAAAGCGGCCAAAGGAGAGAAATCTCCCCGATATGTGGAGGAGTCTGATTCGGAAGGCTCTGCTCCAGCCAGGAAGAAGGCGAAGCCTTCATTTGGGTCATCGGGAAGGAAGAATGGGAAGCTCATCAACTCTGGGAGAACCCTGAAATCTTTAAAAAGAACGATGAAAGAGTTAATGAGGTCCTCAATAAGTACCCTGAAAGTGGTCATCTCAATTGCAGAAGAAATCAAAGCAATGATGGAGGGGGACCAGTGGGATACGAAATCTTTCAAAAGAAAGATGAAAGAGTTAATGAGGTCCTTAATAAGTACCCTGAAAGTGGTCATCTTGATTGCAGAAGAATTCAAAGCAATGATGGAGTGGCTGTGGAAAGAGTGGGATCCGAAAGATTCAAAGGCAGATAAGGATTCAGCTGGGGATGTGGGTGTGGAGGATTGAGGCTCCTCTTTCTCCCCTGGTAGCCCTGATCCTTCCCTGCTTTTTGGGTGTGTTTTGGCTGGGTGGCTCTGTGCTTTCTTGTTGTATGCTCCACAGGGTGGGATGGTTTGTGGCCTGTTGGATTTTGGTTTGGTTTTAGATGATCGAATATTAAAACAAAATGCTGCACCACGTATCTTTGATAGATGAAATTTTGTTGCAGATGGGATCATATTGTAGATTATTTTTAATAGTGTTGCAAATTATATCTGAATCTTTCATGGTTGGTGTTACATTTGTTCACTGGGACTTTTTTTTTCCACGGAATAGTTTCTTATTTCTCTGCTTCGTACTTTACAACCTTTTCTTTTCCACGGAGGTCTTGAATGGGATTAAGGACAAGACTTTGAAATTTCTAATAGGAATGGTTCTCAGTGAATTGAAGCAGGAATCAATTTAAATGGCAAAGATCATTCTTAGGGTTTCGTCATGTTGCAACTGCAAATTTTCGTCAACACGTAGTAATATGAATAGATTTGATTATTTTTTAATGTGTCAATTGAGTGCAATTTTGTTAATTCGAAACTTCCATATCAAATACTTGAGTAACAGAAGCACAAAACTGCACCAGCGAGTTTAAGCATATAAGGTGTTCTATAAACATATTTTTATGTTTTGTGGTCCTATTTTGCTTAAAGGAGCCGAGGCAACATGGACCATTTGGCATAGAGGCCTTAGGACATGTTCGGATTGGTGAATTATACTTGTTCAAGACTTTGCTTTCATTTTAAATTTATTATTTCTTATTAAATTTTACGGTTATAATAAACTATGTAACAAAGATTAAAAATAAAAATAAAAAATTGCAGTGGTAAAAATAAGTTAGTTTGAGAAAAGAGAATTTAATATAAGTAAATAGTTTTTTAATTTTTATAATAATTTAAATATTTTTTATTAATAATTATAATTATTATTGATTATAAAAAAGATTTCAACCACTTTAAAAGACCAATGTTCAAATTTATACATGGATAATACCCAAGCTTTGTTGTATTACTAATGTAATAAGGGTGGGCCCGTTTCAATCCCATATATCCATTTGAAATAAAAAAATTAAAAATTAAAAATTAATAATTAATAAATAAGATTTGGATTTAATAGACTTCGAGTAAAATTGTAAAATAGTTTAAAAACATATAATATAAAATTATATCATGAAAATATATATAAAAAAAATTAAAACTTAATCTAATAAACATATAAAATTTTAAACATTATATTTATGTATTTTTTTATTAGTTGGACGAAAGCATTTTTGAAAGAATTTTTAAATATTTTAACAAATAGAAGCTAATCTCCAGCCAGTGCAAGATTGAGGACACTTCAAACATTAAAGCCAACCAGTCCTTGGATACAACTATACTAGTCAAACAAACCCAGACACATAAGCCAAACAGAGATAAAAGTTATGCACGTACCCTCGCATGAATAAAAAAAGACAAAAAATTAGGCATGCAGGCCCAACCAAAACATTCAAAAAGCAACATTCAATGGGGAGGGTTCCAGCCACCCGCCTTAAGTATTCTGACTCGATTTTGACCTTTGCCTAAATTTATTGTTTAAAGATTTAAGGCCATATGGAAAATTACTTGTTCAAATGTGAAGATCTTGTTGCGTAAGACCTTGATTAGCTAGGAAGTCCGCAAATTTTTTACCTTTCTTGAACCGGTGTTTGAATTGGACTTCTTCTAGATTTTGAATTATTCTTGTGGTTTCAATTGTAAAATTTACAACATTCCATGGGTTTTAAACATTGTATTAGTGTATTAAGTGTATAAAGGACACTATATTTTGATGCTAAAATTTAAATCAAAAGTAGTGAGTATATTTTTCCTTGCAAAATAAGATTGTAAAACCAAAACCACTAATAAATAGATTTGTTAGGTCAATATTAAAGATGAAATCTAGAAAAATCTCATGCTAGACCAAGATTAGAATAAAGGATTCTTGGAATTGATATAGGGAGACCAAGAAACCAAATTTTAGCACTACTATATTTTATGGAAAATTTAAAAATATTTTATCTTTGAATTTGAATTGTGTAACCATTGAACCAATATAGCATTGATTTAGCATTGACATCATTATACTACCAAATTAACCTTAAATCAACATACCATAATTGTACCCTCATGCTAGACTATAATTATAGTGTCATTATATAAAAATGGTTTTCAAGATAGTTTACAATAAATAATACATATATGATGTTAATTTATATATTATAAACAAATAAATTAATACAAAATTTTGTTTAGTTTAGATACAATTATATATAAATATCAATGCAATAAGCTATACATAAATCCCTAAAGTATAATTTTCAATGTAAAGAAGGTCGCAAATAACCTTTGGATTGACCTTGAATGTTGTGTAGTTTGAAATTAGTAGTTACCTCATATTCCTCTACACGTATGAAGGGTTTCCAGTGTTTAACAATATCTTGATTATTTTTGTCACATTAACAATTATTACCATCATCCTCATTGCTAAGTATATAAATATGACTCTACTTTTCCTCTTTTTTATGCATTCATGAGTCTCTTTTGAATTGGGTATGTAGCCCTCACCTTCATTATCTTTTAGATCAATATTATCCTTTTCATGATATAGTCACACTACTAAACCTATATAAAACTACAAATCAATGACATTTATTTAAATAAAATTAAAAAAAAAATATTAATTGGAAATACCTACAATTGAAAAAATAAATATTTAAATAGATATTACTAGGTACTCACTAATTTATTTGATAAAAATCATAAATATCTTGTATCCCACATGTTCTAACTTAATTTGAAGGTTATGGTTGTTTTTCCATATTCAATCTCCAACATATAACATATATAATATTTGAAAAATTATACATAGATATGACATATATACCTAGTAAATTTAGCAAAAGCAATATGTTATAATAATCATTAAATAGAATTTTTAACCATTACATATCATGATATGGTGGGGGAAAGGATCATTCATTCCTATTGGTAAGTTAATATAAATCACACCCTAGAAATATAACACTTGTGACAATTACTCTCTTCATTGATTAAATTTTTTAATTCATTTTCACTGAATGCACAATTGAATCCATGTCTTTTTCAAATAGTTATCTACTATTTTATTTTATGATCACATGACAAGGGCTTTTTCTATACTCATTTTATAATTATATTGTGATAGTTAAAAAGTAATTGAATACATAACATAACGAAAACTAAGGAGACAACAAAGCAACCAAAATATAATGAATATATTATATTATTTATATGGCTTATTGGTCTTAAGATAAAAAATAAAGCCAACAACTAGTTCCATTGATATGGGAGCAAACTTTATACCAAAAAATATAATTTTTAAGGATAACATACAAGTTTATATAAGCATAATATATGCAAAATTTACAATATATGTAATATCTTCCAAATATCATGTGAAGTGTAAATTGGAAGAAAAAATATCAATGTGAAGTGCAAATTGGAAGATCAAATATCAATGTGAACTGCAAATAGTAAGAGCAGTAACTAATACCCGAAATAATTTAAAATTAGCTAACTTAAGCCAACAACCTAACCACTAGAAAACTAACTTTAGCTATTCACTTTTATATTTTACATAGGATAAATAAATATAAAAAACTAATATAATAAATCTTATGCTAAGTTTTACAACTATAGTATACCTTATGAATTTATCATTCCTCCCAACAATAGAAGCTTTAGACTCCAATGCTTGTAAAATATAAAGAAAATCTTGAGATATCTGATGTTGTGATATCTAGCAGGCCTATGTAGAAGCTAACATTGCTTGGCATCAACGTAGGAAGTGGTGGACCCTTGGTGGGTTTAGTGAGTCTTCATATCAAAAACTCGATCATAATTCAATAAAACTAAGAATCAAGAACAACATTGAAATTATGGTTGATAGAAGGTTTGGACTTCAATGTAGACTCATGGTAGTGCTCAAGGAGATCAACATTGACAATATTATGGATGTCTAGCTATGAAAGAATATCAAGTCATAAAGTATTTGTTAACACCTATTAAGAATAGTGTGAGGCCAATAGTAAAGTTGTTTGATTTTACTATGTTCCTTCTCTAAGAAACAATGTTTGTCTAAGTTTAAAAAAACTCTCACTCCAACCTAAAAATGATGAGGAACACTATGATTATCCATGAGCTATTTTTTGTTGTTATCGAATCTTTTAAAGATTCTAAACTACTTTAGATTTAATATTGTAAATGTTGGATGAAATAGTGGGCCTTATATTTCTCTTTTTGAATGTGCATGATTGCTTGATATGGAAAGGATAACAACTCATAGGGATACAAAGGATGAAAACCAAGACAAACCTCAAAAGAGGATTGACCTAGAAAGGAATGGACTTCCTAGTTGTATATATGCTCAATGTGGTTTAGGCTCAAATCCCACTTGATAAGAGAAATATGGTGATAAATACTCAAAATCTACATGAGACTATGGTTCACAACTTCAATCTAACCATCTGACTAAGGATGAAAGATAGTGGAAAATTTAAGAGAAAATCCCAAAAATATTCCATAAGGAATACCAAAAATGACCCACAAAATTTGATTAATAGTCAAATACAATACTAATAGGTAGACCAAAATATCACCAAACAAATTCAAAGAAGAATTGGGCTAATTCATGTGTAGATATTGTCTTGCAATATGGAATTAACTTAGACATATTGTTGAATCTATCAACAACCATAAAATCACAATCATGCTAGTGAACTATCAATGGAAAGCCATTAACCAGGTCTATGAAAATATTTTTCCAAGGATGAGAAGAAATGAGTAAAGAAAAACTTAAGCTCAAAATTCTATTTGATAGTTTTGAATGACAATAAACTTTACATTGTTGTAAGAAATATAGAACCTTGCACTCCATGTGAGGCTAATAGAGGAAACATTGCAAATGATGAAGTATTTTTTACTTGTAAAATGAAAACCATATAGAGTAGAGTGTGCTCCTTGAGAAGAGACATTCAATGTTAATGAGGGAGCATAAATTTTATTCAACTTGTAGAGAAACTCTTCCTTTATATGAATATCTTGAAAATAAGATAAATTGGAGGAGGAAAAATTCTGAAGGCATTGATAAAATTGTCTAAAATCAAGATCATAAGAATACTAAGAAGTCCAAGTCTAAAATATCATATGAGAAGTAGTTCAAAGCATGTGCTATAGGAGGACAACTCAAACAATCTATAAAAGTGATGGTGTTCCCCTTATATTTGATGACTAAATGCAACTATTATAAATATGTGGTCCATTTTATATGTTTGGATTATTCAATTTTATTTTATGATTGAAGAAACTATAGAGATAAGTGATTAATATGGATAATTATTTTCTTGGCTAGAATATAGTATCTCTAGTACTTAATGAATTGGACTAATTCATACAATTCCTTATGTGGAGTAGTTATGTTTAGAAATAGAGAAGTTTTATTAATGATAAGTCCTTGGATGATCATTTTGTTTCAAAATTTCTCTAAGTACAAGCTATGAAGCATATTTTATATCTCAAAAGGCTATGAAATGTCTAGGAGTATAAAACTAGGTGTAAAACAAAGTTTCTACTTCACTGTGTGGAAGGCATAAGAATGATCCTCTGTCCAAACACAACATTGGTCTTTGTCAAGTGATATAAAGGTGTAGTAATGTTTGAGTAATGAGTGATAAAATTGTGGTAGAAGTTTGTAAGACCAAAAAAACTACACAATTCTATGAGGGTTGTAGGAGGTGACCATTTGAGAACTTCCACTTTTGTTGAATCCACCTAAATGTCATATACATCAATAAAAATCCAAGATACGAGATGGATATCTAATCAAAATAACACTTAGAAATTTTGGAATACAAACTATTATGCTAAAGTGTATGAAGAACATGTTCCAAATGTTGAATATGTACCTTCCAAGTGTGAGAAAATATGAGAATATCATCTAAATAGATGCTTCTAAATTTGTCCAAATAACATCTAAAGACTTCATTTATCAATCTCATGAGAGTGGTGGGAGCATTAGTGTGATCAAAAGGTATCATAAGCCACTCAAAAATATCCAATTTCATCTTGAAATTTGTCTTGCATGTGTCCTCGACCTAAAATTTGACCTGATGATATCCACTTTTTAGATCAAATTTAGACAAACTTTGCAACCTAAATTTGATCCAATAGGCCATAAATGTGAGGAGAGTGGACATCAACTTTTTATGGTGATATTTTTTAATGTACAAAAGTCAATGGAAAAATATCAAGTTGCATCTTTCTTGATAATAAGTAAATTTTATAAAGCACAAGGGGATCTGTTTGGTTTGATGAAATGTTTAGAAAACAATCCCTAATTTTTTTTTTTGATTTCATCACTTTGAATAATTAATTATCTATATAGTGGAGCATTAGGAAGAGGTACACAAGAAGAATATCAATACTATAATTGATTGCTTGAGTTGGGGGAAGTAGCTTTAGGTCATGAAACACATGGGAATAATACTACAATAATTTATCAAGAGTAGCATGATGATTGGACATAGTAACTTTTGATTGCAACTTATCTGATTGTGGACTAATGAAAATTAATGCAAGCTCTTATGCTTGATTGATAACTACAAATGCTTGTCTATAACTGAGTACTAGAATTATGGTGTTCTTATTACATTTGAATAAGAATAATTTATTATTATTTTATAAAGTATATTGGTTATAAAAGGCATCATAATGAGCTTTCATATCATATTTATATAATTTACCTCATAAAAATCCATAACAATCCATAGTGCACATAACCATATCAATAAATTTTGGACCAAATACAAAAAATATGGTGCATGTGTGCATGATGTATGAAGATGATCCACTATATTTCCATACAAGTGAATATGAAAGAGGATGCAAGTCCATTGATAAATGCAGTTTGTTGGTAATGTATATCATGATCAATTTTTTCTAGAAGCCATTATCAATGATATAATCCACAAAAAAATCATGTGTTAGGTGAGCATGATTGAAAAAAATTGTTATGTTACCCTATAGAATAATGATGGTTCATTAAGGTGAATTTATTGATTCTTACTTTAAACTCATCATATCTCTTGTCATATCTAGAAGTACCAATGGCAACATTCTTTATTTCTTCACCATGAGATTATACAATCGACCTCTTCTTCTTTAATTTAAAACATTTAGACTTTTCATGACCCTTCATTTTACAATCAGTACAAAACATTCTTCTTGTTTTTGAAGAATGTTGTTTGGACTAAGAATTTGAGTTTTTGGGAGGTCTTGCAAAAAATGATGGTTGAGATGCTCAAGATTGGGTGGCAAGTTTTTCACCTACCATTTGTACTTGGTTGAATGTAATATATAATGTTGCAAGGGTAGTGTATTTGAACTCCCTAAATAAGTGCTTTTGTAATTTTCTCTTAAACTTGATAACACGAGTGGAAATTGGATCTAACATGCAAATTAATATCCATAATTGGTTTAATTAGAAGATGTAATCATGCATAGACATTTTATCACCTTATTGCAAATAGAGCTATTTGATATGTCGATCTTGGTGATTGTTGGAAGGGTATATTATAGCCTTCAAAGCTATGGCAAGTTGATCCCAAGTGTTTATGGGATTTTGAGTATATTGTCATTCAATAACTATGAATTTGGTGACATAAAAGAGATTTAATTTAGCAAAGGACATTTTATTATCACAAAAAATATGATTATACATGAATCAAATATCCATGTCCAAAATCCAACTATGAAGTACTTTAGGATCTCTGGATCCATCAGATATCTTGACCTTGTATTTCACTTTTTAATGAGTGCCATATGGCTTGATGTCCTATTAAATATCCTAAACATTGATGTCATTGATCTTACTAGTCAATACGCTTTCCACTTCAACAAGCTCAACTATTTTCTTATATATATTGGTAGCCATGGTGGTGCGAGTTAGAACTAGTAACAATTAGTGCAAGCTATATCTAGTGACAATCATCACTATTACACCTCAATTTATTCAACATGCTTAAATATCTTTACTTTTATGGTCGATATGCTAAATGTGGACTCCATAATCACCAGTATCAATGATGATGATTCTAACAATGAGTTTTAAATGAGTACATATTTTTGAGTAGTAGACATCATGGAACAATAGACACCATAGAGGAGTAGATGTCACGGAGGAGCATATATTGTAGAGACCAAAAAATAAAGCCTCAATATATAAAACAATAATATTAAAACAAAAATGGCCTCCAAACTAATGCATATGAACAATACCTATGAAGTAGAATACCCCACTTAAGGTTGTACTCATAGATTTCTATGCATCATTGTTCCACTTGATAATTATTCTTGTCAACAAATCTTACCCTAGGCTACTAGACTAGGCAAGCTCCAAGTCATTTGAATTTTTGACTATGCATGGAACTGGGCACTATAAATTTTGAAAACCTTCTAACTCTATATTCTCTAGAAAGTTTCTAGTAGTGACTTATTTAGAATTTGGTGATATTTTTTTAAAGAATTATTGTTTTATTTAACTATTCTTAATGCTTTCATTATTTAAACTTGTAGCATGCATCCTTATATTCATGGCATTTATATCTAACTACCATTGTAGTGTCAAAAGCTCTTACTTTTTGTTTTATAGGAATATGAAGAGGTTTATAGGATAAATTTTTTTTCATTAAGATCCCTATGAAACTAGCAAAAGATATTCATAACCACCCACAACCATATTTTGTTTTATTTTTAGTTAAATTCAATCTATATCCTATATCTAATTTAGGCAATATATTTTCTAAGGATAGTCATAGTCTTATTTTCATACACTTAAAATTATATTTCCCTTTCCAACCTCGAATGAATACCTCTTGTGATTTTTATAAGCAACATATTCATGATACATTTGAAAACCTTTAGATTTCTAGTCACCTTAGAATACAGTCTATCAAACCCCACTCCTATATATTATTTTAATAGGGTTTATCACCTTTACCCTTTTCTCTATATATCATCAACTTGATTATATCATATTAATGAATATACTAGCTATAGAACTTCCAAGAGGCATATTCACTACAAATTTTCCAACATCCATATCCAAGGCAAATTATTTTAATTTTATTCAAACATAGTCTTATATTTTGAGGATACATGCAGTGGGAGAGACCTATCATAGGTCCTAATAAGATGTAAAAAATATGAAATAATGGAATTCTGTAATGACTTAAATATGCTATAAATATAAAGTGACAAAAATACAATGCAATATGGAGGTGATGGTCACTCCATTAATATAAGCTAAAGAACTACATTGTGCTCCATCAAGGAGATCTACCACTAACTACTACTCTCTACTATAAATAACTTGATGAACTTGATATTCTTGATCTACTTGATGTCTCACTATGAGGCCCTTTATATAGGAAGATAGATTCCTTGGACAATGCTCTACTTAGTTGTACAAGGGGACAACTCGCACATTAAATCTTACACATTGATACTTGTGCATTTATTACATTGCTTGGAGTATCTAGCTAACTTCCCCCTAAAGTAATATCCTACTCTAACTATGTACCAAATGTGGTATATTTACATGACCCAAATAATGTAATATACTCTAACACCCTCCTGTATTACATTATTTAGGTATTTGAAGATTTCAATCTTCAATATGGATCTTCTTCTTGTGATTGGTCTTCAGGTTGATTTGGTTATGTTTATTCTTATTCCTTAGCTTTGTCTTGAAGAACACAAGCTTATACTGAGAGGGAGGGGGTGAACAATATAAGACCACTTTTTACTTTTCTTTCCTCAAACAATATTATCCAATATATCAATGGCAATATCAACAACAATAATCAAAGCAATGCACAAATCACCACACACAATAGAGACACCAATTTAATGTGGTTCACCCAATGTGGGCTACTCCACGGAGAAAATATTTCACTAAAATTTTCTCAACAAATCTCTTGGGAATCCTTTCCCTATTACAATGTTTATGGACCTCTGTCCAAAGGAGACACCAATCCCCTAATCAATTTTGTGGATACCTATCCATAGGAGACACCAATCCCCTTAGTTGGTTCGTGGATCTCTATCCATAGGAGAACTCCTTCTCCTCTACTCTTGTTGGTGATCCTCTAGAAGACTACTACCTCCACTGCACTGGCTTATGGATCTCTCTCCACTAAAGACTCATATCCTCACTCAAATATCTCTATCCTCACTACCTTAGCTAATGGATCTCTATCCACTAGAGACTACTATCCTCTACTTTATCACCTCCAAATATTGATCTCAAATCTACACTAAACATAGTCCTTCGGTCTAGCACAAATCTGCTCAATATCTATCTCAAATCTACACTAAACATAGTCCTTCGGTCTAGCATAAATCTACTCAATATCTATCTCAAATCTATACTAAACATAGTCCTTCGGTCTAGCACAAATATGCTCAATCTCTGTCTCAAATCTGCACTAAACATAGTCCTTTTTTAGCATAAATCTACTCAATTTGTCCTCAAATTGACTAAAAATCCTTAATCATAGCATAAATTTTAATCTCTATCTCATTCATTAAACAAATTGACAAATTTAATATTTGTCTCATCTTGACAAACCTATCTTCAAATATGCACCAAAATTTATCCTCAAGTCTTAACACAAAGCTTGATCCAATCACAAATCAACTCTACTAGATCTTCCCCAAACCTTAACTCAAGTTTTGAACAAATCAATCAATCAACTCTTCTCTCAAGTCTTCTCAAAGACTTACCTCAAATATCTCCAACAAGTCTTCACTAAGACTTACCTCAAATATGCTCTACAAGTCTTCACTAAGAACTTGCTCAATCTTCTCAATAAGTCTTCACCAAGACTTACCTCAAATCTGTATTGTAAGCTTCCACAAAATCTTACTCAACTCAACTCAATATATCACAAAAACCTCTTCAATCACATAAACAAGTTTCACATATAATCTTGTTTGACCTCATAAACATATAGAGAATGGTTAGAGACTCAATATGTTTCACACTCACAAAATACTCAACTTAATCTCTTCAAACACTCAAACAAGTTTTACTCATAATATTATTTAACCATAGAAACATATAGAGAATGGTAAGAGACTCAATATGTTTCACACTCAATCACTTCCAAACTCTCTTCAAATAAATTAAGAATAAAGAACAATTTGTTTCACAGAACTTGAACTATCACTCCAACACTTTCAATCAACTATGCTCAATCAACTCCACTCAACCAATCACTCAATGAAACACAACTTGCTTACAAACCCTAAACAAGTGTTTCATAATACTTTCAACAACTCACACTATGGAACTCAACCTTGACTCAAGATGATTCCAAATTCACATAACAATGATACTCATGGTCTTTTCACAAACCCTAATCAAGCACATGAAAGCTTACTCAAATATTTCCAACAATGCTTATCAAACAATCTCACATAACAATGATACTCATGGTCTTTCTCAAACCCTAGTTCAAGATAGTTCTCAATTTCTCACTCAAATGTTCTCACAAACATTTACCAATCATGCACATGAAAGCTTACTCAACAATGCTTATCAAACAAACCTTTTCACTCCAACTTAGCATTCACAATATCCAAAAATATTTTACTTCACAAGGATGATATGCCCATACCTTTTGTTTGAAGAAGATTTGACCTCAACACCTGTCTCAAACACAATCAACCTCTTTGCCAATCTCAAAGGTTAGGTAGCAAAAACCTTCTCACAATTTTATTCAAATACTCCCTCAAAATATTTCACCATACAAAACATTAAATCTCAATTACACCTTATAATCTCCACTCTTCAAAATATTAGCAAAAATTAAACAATTCACTTCAACAATAAAATTTCATTATCCACCTTATTACTCCTTCTAAAATCACAATATAATATTTAATTTGATAAACCTTATATCTCCCTCTTAACTACCTTGCAAACCACCTTTACAATATTAATACAATGACTTCATGCAATTTCCGCTCAACAAAACCTTAATAAAAATTTAATTTTTGGTGTGCATACCTTATTCTCTTTCCTCCTTAGAAAAAATGCTCACGGTGGGATTCGAATGCCCCACCTATCCTCTCCAAGCGCCTTAGCACCTAGACGTCCACCGCTTGGGCTACGTGCCCTCACGTGAACCAAAGGTGCACACTGTCACCTTTAAACTCTACCTTCCCACTTAGAAAAAATGAAACTCTCTTCCCTTCAGCAAAAGGCATCTACGAGGATCGAACACCTGACCTCGCGTTCCATGAATGCCTTACCGTAGCCCCTGGCTACCACCTGTGCTACTGGTCACTTCAAAATATGATTTGCACTCTACTTTGCCTTAACCTTTCTCTTCTGCCCAATAGCTTTTAAACACATGTGAATTGCTCTCCCTTTGGCACTCAAAACTTTGGTCGCATAATCGTTTTATCGCATGGATGCCTTCTAGCCAAAGAACTTTGGCATATTTATATTATTTTTGATGCACTTCAACAACGTCGGTGGGATATTCGAATTATAAAATTCGAATTATATATTTTGACTTTAGGCGCCTTGAAAATATTATTATTTAATTTTAAATTTTAACCTTAGGGTTAAAATATTTAAAATTAAATAATTAAACCCTTAATCCACAAATCTGTCATATGGGTTTTTTAGGAGATTTAAAATGCGACAACTCCTTGGCATTTATTTTTCATAAACCCAACCTGTATCCTTAAATATTATAATATTAAGTATTATAATATTAAACCTGCTTCTTTGCCTTTTTGGAAAAACCACCGAAGAATATTAATGAAACTTGAACATCAACCTTGCCAACAAAACTCGGACATGAATACCTGGATGACAATAAACTTGGTCATCATCTTCTTGACATCAATGACAACAAAACTTGCTCATATTTCCAACAATCTCCCCCTTTGTCATTGATGGCAACCCATTTACCTTTTACCATTTCCTTTACCTCTTTCTATTCTGCTCCCCTTGACTGAATGCTCTCCCCCTAACTCAAATCTCTCCCCCTTTGACATCAATGGCAAAGGGTCACCTTTGGGGCTTGGGGCTAAGAATGAGACTCTTAGCTTAGCCCCTCCCCCACCTCCTCTTGAGGTGGTTAATTCTGGGGTGGGAGTATCTCTACTCCCAACATGCACTGATCTTTACCTTTGTCCACCTTCTTCCTCAACTGATCCTTCTGATTCCTCTGAATGTTCCTGTTCTTGCTTGTCTCTGGAATTTCTTCTCTACACCACTTTGCTGTATGCCCATCATTATTGCACTTATAACACTTAATGTTGTTATTCCTTAAAGGTGCAAATATCTTGGGGTTTCTCCTGGTGAAGCCATATCCATTCCTATCATGAACCCTACAATTTACTGCCTTGTGACCAAACTGATTACAAGAGTAGCAATACCCTTGAAAAAGATGTATGTTTCTAAAATTCCCATATTCCTATCTTTCATGTGTCCTGCATTGTGTAGCCTTGTGCCCAAACCTATGACATGAGAAGCATCATCCATTGAAACTACCTTGCCTTGACCCCATTGGTCTCTTAGTCTCTTTTACCCTATGTTGCTTCCTGTTCCATCTGTTCCTCATTTGTGCATTGTTCCTTTCCTTGTTGAACTTTCTATTGTTCAACTCTTCCTCAGAAGACTCACTTTCTCTTTCACTCTCTTCTTCTGAAGCTTCTTCTTCTTTGGAGCTTGAGATTGACTCCTCTCCTTGTTCCTTTTGTACCTATTCAAAACCAAGACCTATCTTGTTTGATGAAGATTTTTGTACCTTGATAATCTTATCCAAGGTCTTTGAGCTTCTCCCAAACCTGTGTAACTTGTCTTTAGACTCTTTTACTTCCTTCCTTAGTAAAGCTACTTCCTGCTCTAACCTTTCACATTCTAAAACCTTAGCCTCTAACCTCTCTTTAAATTTCCTTGTCTTGGCTATTGAGTTGGTTAGATCTTCTATAAGCTTTCCTTTCTCTTCATCACATTCTTGAAATTGAAGCTTGAGTTTTGAGTTCTACTTTCTTACCTTCCTTAATGCATCAAGGGTAGAAATAAGCTCACCCTCAAGATCAACTTCTCCTTTCTCTGATTCTTCCTCTATTTCTTTACCTTTGAAATCATCTCCATTCTTTTCTATTCCACTAGAAGCACTTCCTTCTTCTTCTATTTCCATAAGAAGACTTTCTTCTTCTGGACCTTCACTAGCATCCTCATATTCATCATCACTAAAACTGAATCCATTCCTTGTACAACTATCTTCAAGATGGCCAAAGTTACCACATCTAAAACACTTAAGAATTATTGGTGACCTATTTCTAACCACTTCTTTTTCTTCTGCCATAAATAGAATTTCATCTTCATCATTATTTGAGGAACTTTCATCACTATCACTTGAACTCTTACCTACCTTGTCTGCATAGAAACTCTTCTTATGCCTTTGGAAGAATTTATTTCCTTGCTTGTTTTGTTCATCCCTACTTTTCTTTTGGTACCTGTGTTTTCCTGTTTCCTTGTTCTTATGATCCTATTTTTCTTCATCATTGCTATTTCCAACCTCTAGACAATCAGATGCATAGTGACCATATTTTCCATAATTGAAACATCTAACTAATTTTGTACCTTTATACTTTCTTGAGTCCTTGTTCCTTCTACCATAATTTACTTCTTCATCACTGGATGACTCATTGCTTGAATCTGACTTCTTACCCTTTGTCTTCTTAGTAACTTTGAAGGCTACTTCTTTCTAGGGAATAGGTTCCTCTTTTATTCTCATCTCAAAAGCTATGAGAATTCCATGTAATTCATCCCTTGTCAAAAGTTCAATATCTTTTGACTCTTCTATAGCTAAAATATTTTCACTATACCTCTTTGGGAGTGACCTTAAAATCTTATCACAAACATCTGTTTCTTCAACTTTAAGCCCAAGTCCTTGCATGGAGTTAACAACCTCATCCACATGAAGTAGATATGCAACAATGTTTTCCTCTTCCTTCATATTTAGGTCTTCAAATGTTCTCTTGTAATTTTGCAACTTTACCCTTTTGACCTTTTTGTCTCCCTCATATATACCTTTCAACTTATCCCAAATTTCCTTTGTTGATGTGCAATGCATAACCTTTATAAACTCTATTTCATGCAAACCCTTTAAAATTCCATTCATTGCCTTTGAATTATTCAGATGTAGGAGCTTACCATATTTATCTATAGGTGGAGTAGTTGGTGGTATGTATCCATTCTCAATTGCTTCCCATATTTCATTCCCAAGTGCCATTAGGTGAATCTTCATTCTCATACTCCAAAGTACATAATTGTTCCCATCGAACAATGGTGTTGAATTCCCTAAAGATCCATTCTGAGAATCCATCTGTGTTCTTGAGAGCTTTTCCTTCAAGTTGTTAAACTCTTCCGAAGGAACCCGCTCTGATACCAATTGAAGAACACAAGCTTATATTGAGAGGGGGGTGAACAATATAAGACCACTTTTTACTTTTCTTTCTCAAACAATATTATCCAATATATCAATGGAAATATCAATAATAGTAATCAAAGCAATGCACAAATCACCACACATAATAGAGACACCAATTTAACGTGGTTCACCCAATGTGGGCTACTCCATGGAGAAAATATTTCACTAAAATTTTCTCAACAAATCTCTTGGGAATCCTTTCCCTATTACAATGTTTATGGACCTCTATCCAAAGGAGACACCAATCCCCTAATCAAGTTCATGGGCACCAACCCATAGGAGACACCAATCCCTTAGCTGGTTTGTGGATCTCTATCCATAGGAGAACTCCTTCTCCTCTACTTTGGCTGGTGATCCTCTAGAAGACTACTACCTCCACTACATTGGCTTGTGGATCTCTCTCCACTGAAGACTCTATCCTCACTCAAAATACCTTTGTCCTCACTACCCTAGCTAATGGATCTCTATCCACTGGAGACTACTATCCTCTACTCTATCACCTCCAAATCTTGCTCTCAGCTTTATCTCAAATTTGCACTAAATATAGTCCTTCGATCTAGCACAAATCTTCTCAATCTCTATCTCAAATCTGCACTAAACATAGTCCTTTGATCTAGCATAAATCTGCTCAATATCTATCTCAAATCTGCACTAAACATAGTCCTTCGGTCTAGCATAAATCTACTCAATATCTATCTCTGATCTACACTAAACATAGTCCTTCGATCTAGCATAAATCTGCTCAATATCTATCTCTGGTCTGGCACAAACCTATCCTCAAATCTACACCAAAATCTATCCTCAAATCTATCCTCAAGCCTTAACACAAAGCTTGATCCAATCACAAATCAACTCTACTAGATCTATCCCAAACCTTAACTCAAAGTTTGAACAAATCAATCAATCAACTCTACTCTTCAAGTCTTCTCAAAGACTTACCTCAAATATGTCCAAATTTAAAACTTTTAATTTTTTCAAGTCTTCACTAAGACTTACCTCAAATCTACTCAACAAGTCCTCACTAGAACTTGTCCAATCTGCTCAACAAGTCTTCACCAAGACTTACCTCAAATCTGTATTGTAAGCTTCCACAAAATCTTACTCAACTCAACTCAATCTATCACAGAAAACCTCTTCAATCACACAAACAAGTTTCACACAGAATCTTGTTTGAACTTAGAAACATATAGAGAATGGTTAGAGACTCAATATGTTTCACACTCACAACAATACTCAACTTAATCTCTTCAAACACTCAAATAAATTTCACTCAAATTTTGTTTAACCATAGAAACATATAGAGAATGGTAAGAGACTCAATATGTTTCACACTCAATCACTTCCAAACTCTCTTCAAATCAATTAAGAATAAAGAACAATTTGTTTCATAGAACTTGAACTATCACTCCAACACTTTCAATCAACTATGCTCAATCAACTCCACTCAACCAATCACTCAATGAAACACAACTTGCTTACAAACCCTAAACAAGTGTTTCACAATGCTTTCAACAACTCACACTATGGAACTCAACCTTGACTCAAGATGATTCCAAATTCACATAACAATGATACTCATGGTATTTTTCACAAACCCTAATCAAGCACATGAAAGCTTACTCAAATATTTCCAACAATGCTTATCAAACAATCTCACATAACAATGATACTCATGGTCTTTCTCAAACCCTAGTTCAATATAGTTCTCAATTTCTCACTCAAATGTTCTCACAAACATTTACCAATCATGCACATGAAATCTTACTCAACAATGCTTATCAAACAACCTTTTCACTCCAACTTAGCATTCACAATATCCAACAATATTTTACTTCACAAGGATGATATGCCCATACCTTTTGTTTGAAGAATATTTGACCTCAACACTTGTCTCAAACACAATCAACCTCTTTTCCAATCTCAAAGGTTAGGTAGCAAAAACCTTCTCACAATTTTATTCAAATACTCCCTCAAAATATTTCACCATACAAAACATTAAATCTCAATTACACCTTATAATCTCCACTCTTCAAAATATTAGCAAAAATCAAACAATTCACTTCAACAATAAAATTTCATTATCCACCTTATTACTCCTAAAATCACAATATAATATTTAATTTGATAAACCTTATATCTCCCTCTTAACTACCTTGCAAACCACCTTTACAATCTTAATACAATGACTTCACGCAATTTCCGCTCAACAAAACCTTAATAAAAATTTAATTTTTGGTGCGCATACCTTATTCTCTTTCCTCCTTAGCAAAAATGCTCACGGTGGGATTCGAACGCCCCACCTATCCTCTCCAAGCGCCTTAGCACCTAGACGTCCATCGCTTGGGCTACGTGCCCTCACGTGAACCAAAGGCATGCACTATCACCTTTAAACTCTACCTTCCCACTTAGCAAAAATGAAACTCTCTTCCCTTCAACAAAAGGCATCTACGAGGATCGAACACCTGACCTCACGTTCCACGAATGCCTTACCGTAGCCCCTGGATGCCACCTGCACTACCGGTCACTTCAGAATATGATTTACACTCTACTTTGCCTTAACCTTTCTCTTCCACCCAATAGCTTTTAAACACATGCGAATTGCTCTCCCTTTGGCGCTCGAAACTTTGGTCGCATAATCATTTTATCGCATGGATGCACTTCAACATCAATGGGATATTAAAATTTGAATTATATATTTTGACTTTAGGCGCCTTGAAAATATTATTATTTAATTTTAAATTTTAACCTTAGGGTTAAAATATTTAAAATTAAATAATTAAACCCTTAATCCACAAATCTGTCATATGGGTTTTTTAGGAGATTTAAAATGCGACAACTCCTTGGCATTTATTTTTCATAAACCCAACCTGTATCCTTAAATATTATAATATTAAGTATTATAATATTAAACCTGCTTCTTTACCTTTTTGGAAAAACCACTAGAGAATATTAATGAAACTTGAACATCAACCTTGCCAACAAAACTCGGACATGAATACCTGGATGACAATAAACTTGGTCATCATCTTCTTGACATCAATGACAACAAAACTTGCTCATATTTCCAACATGTCTTTGAATCTGGTCTCTACACTCTTATAGGTGGTAGTACTATTGCTTTATTCCTATAAATATGTTTCTCCTTCTCTATCCTTATTCTATACATAAGCTTTCGAATAACCACTTAAAGCATCATGATAATATCCTAAATTAGTAAAACTTGAAGTACCAATACTACATGAGGATGGAAAAAGCTTTTCTAAATATGATTCATTCAGCTCTATCTGCTTTTGAGTAATTCTATCAATCCTTTTTGTTCTACTTTTTTATCCTTGTAATGGTTGTATGTGAGTAAGGTCATGTACAATATGCTCACAAAGTCTAAAGAAAGTGAGATGTCACTTTTCTCATTATCGATTACTTCATTGATATGGACTTGAAGATAGCATTCCATAGTATCAAAATTATCATCTAAGGCTTCACTATGAATTACTTTTGATGTTTTTTTTTTTTATAAGTAACAATATATTTACAACGGGTTTTTTTTTTTAGGGATCCCAAAACCTTAGTTAGATAGGTAGTCGTGGCTGTATTTGTGATTAAAAACTAAGGATGTGCCCATGGGCAACAAACCAGGGCCCAGGGCCCTGGTGCCTACAAAAATACAGACCAACTATGAAACCAGCAAAACAAAATTTGGCCTGAGGCCACCAAAACATGAAAAAACCATAAAACAGCAAAGTCAATAACACAAAAAATTGCTCGCCACCGATCCGGGTAGCCCTACATCTAGGCCTATCCTATATGGGGCCCGACCTAACAGATCAGCTCCTCTCCCTGTCAGGACCATCGACCAACCTACGATGGAGTTCGACCAGGGCACTGGCCATTGAGGAAGCTGCTTTGGTAGAAGCGATCAGGGAGCCAATCGTAATGTCAATGAGGGCTTTGGTCACCAAGATTTGCATCTTGTTTCCAAAGTCAGATATAACTTTGGTGGCCTCCAGGGCCTCCACCTTGGCCTTCTTAGATCTTCCAACAGCCCTGCTACTGCCTGGGGTTGGGCCTTTGCGGATAGATCTTGCACCAAGATTTGAGGCCCCGTCTAGGCCCTGATCCGGGGTTTTGCACTTTCAGGTGGGTCTGTGCCATTTTTGGGAAGGGGAGGCTTTGGGGGAGGGGATATCCTTGGATTTGGATGTTGTAGGGGAAGCACTAGGGGAACCAACCGCTTCATGGGGGAACAGAGGATAGGGGAGGTATGCAGTGAAGTTGTGGTTGGTTACCTAGGGCGTACCTATATAGGACAGCCATGAGCCCTTGGTGGGAGGTCCAGGAATGGTTCCTGTGAGCCCAGTCTATGGTGAGGCTCAGGGAATAAAGGAGAAACCGAGGGGTGCTTACCAGTGTGGCTCCACGAAGGTGGTTGTAAAAGTTGATGTGGAAGCTATAAATCTATTGGTCCGGGTCATCGCAGGTGATGTATTGCATTATAGGGATGATGGCCTCATTGAAGGGGGCTGGGAGGTCAGCACGAAAGAGGTTGGCCTTGTCCCACTGCTACTTTGGGAACTGGGATAGCTCCTCCTCCCAATTGTGCTTGTCCCACCAAAATAATCTACATTTCTCCTCATGATGTAAACCTGTCACCTCTGTCAGAAACACTTTGGTCACTTTGAAGTGAAGCCCCTTCACTTTGACCTCTTCGTCGTTCCAAGTGTCTAGAAATCCTTGAGTAATATCTTCATCGGCCCCTATAAATTTTCTAAATAAAGGGGTGTATTTCTTGGCATTGGAAAATAGCCTGGCAGACTCGCTTAGATCAAGAGTGGAGGTCTCGAGGAAGAAGGCCTTGGCAGCCATGGATAGCGAATTGGAAGACCAGGGGTGGCCTGACTAGAGACTTGGGGACAAGGGGAGGGGGAAGCAGACAAGAATGTGATAGAGCTCTATGCATGATAGGTTTAAAAAATTGTATGGGGGTGCGGAGGAGGTGAAGGGCCACCAGCATCGGGAAGGAGCACTTGGGGTAGGGTGCAACACGAGTTGGGAGGAGCTGAGGGGGCATGGTTGTCGGTTGCCATGTGGGGCAGGGGAGTGGGGCCAATGCCTATGCTCTAGATGGTGTAATCTTAGTAGGGGAGCATCTTGGGGAGACCTCATGAGATAGAGCCATGAGTGAGCTGACTCAGAATGGGAATCCGATGGCACATCATCCAAGGCAGGAAAGTCAGAGTGGGAAGCTACGTGCTCTAACTTGGACTTGCCAATATTTCTAGTGGGGCTATGTTTATATAGAATGGGATGATCTGACAATCTGATGAGGCCACTGACACTTGGCACCCCATGGGAGAGCTTGATCAGATTGCCCAACTCTTGAGCGAGAGGGTGCAGGGTCCAATCGTCATGACGGAGTAGGGGGGAGAGTCCCCTGACCAGTGGAGGGTGCGATAGCGCATCTTTGAGACCTTGACTCGAGGCAGGATAAACACCTGGGCCATCATCGATGCTAGAATTATCTTAAGATACTATTTGGACCAGATCTTCAGGGAAGTTTGTGGTCTGCGTAGTGAAATATTCTACTATGGTGGCTTGGTTGGCCATGAAATCGGCTGCCCTATTGCCTTCTCTGTACACATGCCAAAAGGTGTGGTAAGGGAGTCCTCGAAGGATGGTGAGAACTTCCTGAATGGATTTGTGAATGCGTAAAGAGTTGTTCCCTAGGCTACGGGCGGCTTTGATTATGACTTGGGAATCACCCTCGATGATGAATTTTTAGGATGGCTCCTTGAGGGTGGTTAGCCTACTGAGGAGAGCTACTTCTTTGGCAAAGTTGTTGGTCTAAATTCCAAGCAGAGTGATGTACACAAATATCAGGTCCTTGTGACTGTCATGGATGACCCCACCCGCTCTAGAGGGCCCAAGATTTCCTTTAGAAGCTCCGTCGAAGTTAATTTTGACCCATCCAGGAGGGGGGGCAGTCCACCTTATCACCAAGCGATGGGAGGGGGCGGGGGGGACCCAGGGGGGAATCTAGACTCCAAGGGAGGATAGGATGGTGGACTTGTCCAGCTGCCAGGGTGCCTTGATAAAAGGGATGGAGCAGGAGTTCTCAAGGGTGAAGGTAACTACCTTGGTAGCTATCCACTGGGGTAGCGGGCTGGGGAGGAGAAGGCTCTGCTGTTGTGCTCAATATAAAGTTTCCAAAGCAAGTGAGGAAGGCTAGAGCCCTAAAGGAAGTGGATGAAGGGGTGGGCAAAGGGGTTGGGCCACTGAGATAGGAGGTCAGATATGGAATTGGGGGCCACCCACTGAATAGAAAATTAGGAAAGGATGAGTCCCATGACTTCAGAAGAGAAGGGGCATTTGAGAAAGAGGTGATTAGTGGACTTCTGGGTAGCACAATAAAAGAAGTATTTGTTTGAGATCTAGAAACCCCTCCTGATCAGGTTCTCAATGGTCAGGATCTTGTTTTGGATGGCCGCCCAGATGAAGTGGCTGATTTTGGGGATTAGCTTCTTGGCCCACACCTGATGGGCTAGGAATGGGGCCTTGTCAGGGAATCATTGGAGGTTGTAGGAATATTTAACAGAAAATATTCCACTTAGAGTACTATGCCAAACATGTCTATCGTTCCCTTTGAAAGACAGGATAACTATCACCTTAAGGAGGTGCTGGAGCCTGGAAGCTTGGATCGGGTGCCTGGGATTTAGGATGGGTTTCCAAGTTACCCATACATGGTTATAGGAGAGATAGGCTAACACTTTGGTCCCTCTGTCCACCAAGACTAATTTGAGTACGAGGAGATCATTGTCAGTAGTCAGGGCCTCATCTTGGATCCACCTGTCTTCCAAGAAGTCGATCTTGGTTTTGTCCCCAAGGATCCATCTGGTCCCTTTCTGAATGATGTCTTTAGTGGAAATCAAGGATTTATAGAAGGCTGATCCATCTTTGGTCTGGGACTCATTAAGGAAGGGGTGGAGGTTGCAGTATTTCCTATGCATGATACTGACCCACTCATCAAGGGCATTGGTGAACACCTTCCAGGCGTGCTTGGACAAGAGGACCTTTTTCATGAGGGTCACCCGTCTGAGCCCGATATCTCCCTCACATTTGGGGTGGCATACTAGGGGCCAAGAAACCAGGGGAATCCTCTTCTTATATTTGTTGCCCGACCATAGAAAGTATTTCTGGATTTGTTCGATGTGAGCTGCAATGGAGGCCAAGATTCTAAAGATCAACATGAAATATATCGAAATGCTTTGAAGGACTGCCAATAGGAGGGTGGCTCTACCAGCCTGAGAGAGGAGGTGGACTTTCTAGGGGGCCAGCTTCCTTTTGATCTGATCCATCATCCCGCTCCATAGGGCCTTGGAGTATGCACCAATAAACAGGGGAAGCCTAAGGTAAGAGGAGGGAAGGGAATCAGGGGTACAACCCAAAATCCACCCAATTTTGATTTGCCTAGCCAAGGGGGTGTGGATGAAGAAGATTTTGCTTTTTTGGAGGTTAATTTTCTACCCGGATGCCTCCTCGTACAGGGTCAAGATATGCTTGAGGGCCTTGGCTTGAGGGATTGAAGCTGAAGTGGCGAGGATGGTATCATCCATGAACTACTGATGGGACACATGGGGTAGGCCCGGTGCAGGCCTGATGCTCAAAATGAGTCCGTGGGAAATAGCACTCAAGATGGTTCATCCTAGGGCCTCAGTAAGGATGATGAAGAGGATCAAGGACAAGGGGTCACCTTGGTGAAGGCCTTTGGAGCTAGGGAAGAACCCGATGGGGGATCCATTGATGAGGATAGAGAACTAAGGGGAGGACACACGGTTGCTAATGAGCCTGACCCAGGAGGGGTGGAACCCGAACTTGAGAAGGACCTTGGAAAGGAAATCCTAGTCAACTCTATCAAAGGCCTTGTTCATGTCCAGCTTGAGCAAAAAGGAGGCCTTTTTGGAAAGGAAGGTCGAGTGAATGGCCTCATGCATGATGATATCTCTATCTGTGATTAGACTGCCTTTGACCGAGCTCCCCTAGTAGGGGGTAATGATCAGGGGAAGGATATCCTTGAGGCAGGAGGCTATGGATTTGGTTAGGATTTTGTATAAGAAATTGCACAAGCTGATGGGGCAGAAATCAGAGAGGGATCTAGCTGCCTGAGACTTAGGGATCAGGGAAATGAAGGTGGAGTTTATACGTCTGGGGATGGAGCTGGCAGTCTGGAGGTCTCGGATGGCTGCGCACACTTCTTGACCAATGATGTCCCAAAATTATTGGAAGAAATGGGGGGGGAAACCCATTCAATCCCAGGGCCGCCTCAACCTTCATGGAAAATGTGGCAGCATGGATTTTAGAGTCAGACAGGGCCTGCAGGAGCATCTCGTTTGCCATGGCCAGAACTAAAGTTGGAATATGTTCTAGTAGGGAGTTTTTTACTTTTGGGGACATGGGAGGATTGTTTCCAAGGAGATCCTAGAAGAATTTGGTGGCTTTAGTCTGAATTTCCTCTTTGTCCTTGATAATTTTGTCGTCACTGCTCACCAACTCGGCAATTTTGTTAGAGCCCATGTTTCTGAGAGTCGATGTGTGAAAGAACTTAGTATTAGCATCGCCATCTTGGAGCCATAGGGCTCTAGACTTCTATCTCCAAAATTTTTCTTCCCTAGCTAGGATGTTATGGTACTCATTGAGGGCTAATCATTCCTCTTCCCTAATCCCCGGGTCTTGGGAGCCCACCTGAAACCTGAGCTTGAGGTCTTCGAGTTTTTTCTTAACTATTTCTTTATTTTTGAAGATGTCACCAAACACCTCTCTGTTCCATACCTTTATTTGCTATTTTAGGCATCTTATTTTGTGGTATACTTGCTCAGTGGGGTGCCCAGGGACTAGGGGACCCCACTAGCAGCCAACCTGGGCCCTGAAATTGAGATGATGCAGCCACATGGACTCAAATCGGAAGGGTCGCTTGAGGGAGGATCGATGGTTAGTTTAGAGGAGGAGGGGGCTGTGGTAAGACCTAATTTTAGGGAGGGCCAACAAGGTTGCATCAAAAAATATGGGAATGGATTCCTTAGACAGGAACACTGTCCAACCTAACCTAGATATGGCTTGCTCCCGCTTTTCTATTTGACTAGGTGAACCTGGCTCCTTTCAGGTTGACATCCATGAGCTCATTGAGGTCGGTGAAGGCTCCAAAGTCCTCTATGCTTTTTCTCGAAGCCGCTGAGCCCCCACTTTTGTCAGAAGGTAAAAGGAGACTATTGAAGTCCCCTACCAGGATCCAAGGAAGGGGGGCAAAGGCTTCTCTCATTGAGTTGATTTCCTTCCATAAGGTAGCTTTCTCAACTGGGCTGTTAGGAGCATAGACATTATATAGGATCCACAAACGCCTTGACTTCACATAATGGACCAAAATGTTGATTATTTTTGGAGAAGATGATATGAGCCTCCCCTCATAAGACCAAGGATCCCACATACATAGCATGTCACTAGCTGTGCCAGTCATAGGGGTAGACAGGGACTCGCAGTTGCGCCAAGTAGCTTGGGAGACCCTCTGGGCAGCTGCTTCATCTATTTTGGTCTCCTAGAGGAGGAGGAAGGACGGGTGGTGATCCTTATGGAGTTGGCTCAGGAACCTTTTCTTGGGGGCATCATTGAGCCCCCTAACATTCTAGGTGATGAGCTTCATTTTACACCCTTATGGGGTCACTTGCCCCCCTTACCGAGCTGAGCAGGGGGTTTGGGTCAAAGGGCATCTATTTTGGAGAGGCTCATGGCAACGTCAGAGAGGGTTACCTAGGAGCCACTGGCTATGTCATCTTCAGTGATCCTCGCTTGCTGGTCACCCAGGGTAGGCTGACCTCTCTTGAGTTTGCTACCAAAGTCTATGGTGAAAGTCCTACTTCGAGTCATCTTGGGGATGATTTCATTGGGTCTAGATGAAGAACTACCCTCAACCTCTTTTTCAAACCTCTCAGAGCTCCATTCTGATGGGAGGAGGCCAGCAAGGACCACCAGGAGGGGTGGGAGATGGTCGAGGGGGGATAGCGAGGCTGGGGGGGTAGGAGGAAACCCTTGTAGAGGAATATGGGAAGGTGGGAGACAATGAGTAAAAGAGCTCGGGTGGCTCATACGGCTGGGAGAGGGTGTAAACAGGGGCTTGCATGGAGGGATTCGCATTGGGAAAGGGGGGAAAACCTAGAATCGAGGCCCCGAAAGAAGACCCAAGGGTGCAATGGAAGGGGAAACCTGGGAAAGACCATCCTTCGGTACAAGGCCCACTTGGGATTCCTTTAGGATAGAATGGGGATCCTCCTTGGTGGTCCAAGCCTAGGATCTATGGTCATCACGAGGGGGCCCTCGGGAGAGGGCTTGATTTGGTTAGGAAGGGATTTTTGGGAGAGGGCCATCAACCTTCTTGGATACAAGGCATTTATGGGGGATGTGTCCTTGAGTGCAACAGAGAGGGTAGAAAGTAGGTTCGTTTTCATAGATCAAAGTTTGGTGCCAAAAGAAGGACCCATAGGAGATGGTTATAGAAGAGGGGAGTTTGGATTCTAGATTTGCATTGATGCAAAATCTTGCATGGACCATTCAGGAGCCTGCCATGGTAGTGGGGTCTAAGGCCACCAATTCCCCGATCGACTATGGAATAATAATTAGGACATATTCGTGCCACAAGTGGAAGGGAAGCTCAAGGAATCGAACCCAGACCAGGGCAAAGTTGATACTTTGGGAGCTAGGATGGAAGTCAGCTCCATATCGCTTGAGGAAGAGGCTTTTGCATCCCAAAAACTAGGGCTTGCCTAACAAGATATTTTTAGCATCATCGATGTTATTTAATTTGGTGATAAAGAATCCCTTGGTAAGAGCCACCAGTTGAATATGTCCAAAAACTTTACATTTGGAAGCCGCCCATCTGCAGATGGTCTCCATGTCCGGTCGCCCTCCCAGGAACTTCCCAACCATGGATGCAGAGGATCCATCAACAAAGGAGGAGTAGACCTCCTCTTTAATAGAAATGTGGGTGCCCTCAAGGGAAATCCCTAAACCTAGGGCCCGAGGTTGGGTCCTGGTACCAGCCAATATCTATTGATAGGAGGGTTTGGACCCGCCCATGGTAGAACCCTACCCAAGATCTGGAGGCTTTTTCCCTAGGCTTGCACTTGCATTGAGGTAGGGAAGAGGTCCTAGGCCCAAGATACCATCCCCACCATAGCCACCATTTTACTCACTCTCTGAGGCCTCCTCTAGTCCCAAAGAGGGCCTTGTGGGCCCGGGTCTTGGCCCCAATGTGCCTGACCTTGATCCCGATCTAGCACCCGCCTTGGAGCTTGTGCCAGCATCTGAACCTGTTTCTAGTCCTGCTCCCGCTCTTGCTCTCATTCTTGCTCTGGCTCCCACCATCATACCTTCAAATTACTTTTGATGTTAGGTCTAGTGTTCCTTCAAATTTTGAGAGTAGAATCAAGATCCCAATTTTTATGGCACTTGCTTTTTCTTTTCTAAAGGAATTATTCTTATTAGTGTTTGTTGTATTTTTAGTGTCAAACATCCTTATAGCTCCCTAATCAAGTGCTAACATGCTTTGGTATTTTTTGTCTCTTGAGACTCTTTAGTATTATGAATTAGAGGATAATATTTCTTATAACTCCCTAGTTTAGGATATATGAACCAATTTGATAGAACCTTAGTAGCAATCTGCCTTATGACTCCCTAGTAGATAAAGTGTAGTATTCTTTTGTTTCCTTAATATCTATAGAATACCTTATATTTCTTTATTAGATGATCCAATTTGATAAACCTATCCAAGGCTTAGATTTCATGGAGTCCTTATATGTCCCTAGGTAAGAGATGTGAATTAATTTAATAAAACCTTTATAGAACTTAGGTTTTATGGACTTCCTTATGACTCCCAAATGAATTGAGTACTTGATAAACTTTGATAAATATTATTATTAACAAGTTTTATAGATTGCCTTATGACTCCCTAGTGATTTTGGATATGCTACATGAGTGATAAAGTGCCTTTGGAAATAGTGGTTCAATTTTGGGTTGATTTTGTAAAGTTTTGTAAATAACAAAAATCAACTTCTATTACTCATTATTTCTCCTATTGAACTAAGCACTTTTTAACCTGATGAAGTTCTAATGGTTGAAATTCTTTTGTCCCTCTAGTGTGATTTTGAGAAAAGTATACCATTTAATTCCAACTCTTGATATTCCTTGATGAACTTCCTTTTGTAGCCTTTTTATGTTTCTAAATTCCAATAATCTAATTTTGGTGTAGTATTACTTATAACTCCATAATTTGGAATATTAGAAAATAATCATATTTGCAAATAATAGAAATGTAATTTGTCCAAGTAGAAATCCTTATTTCACCTATGTTTTAAATTGTAAATATTATGCTATTTTTGGTGTATGGTTCCCCTTTAATTTTTTATTTCAAATGTGGTTGATTTTCCTATAGTTTCAACCCTTTATCATAATCCTTATAACTCCTTTAATGAAAGAAAATTTAATAAAGTAATTTATTACCTTTATAATGCTACAAAATTTAAGTATTCGACATAGAATGTGTACGTGGATGACATCACTCTTTAATGTTGGTCTTGAATCCTTTCTATGGTTGATGGTGGCAAACTCTCCTTAACTGCAATATTTTGACAATGGGCACCTCAATTATTGTTCCACTTTAAATGCTCTTTTCTCCTCTTACATGTTGCACACCTTTTCTACTCATAATACACTTCCCTCCTTGGTCTTTTGCACCTCAAATAGGAAGACGATATTTTAGAAAATGACAAGTGTCATGATTGTTTATTTCAACACTTAAATAAGGTAGATGTTATTTGACACATGTTGAAATTGTTTTAGGAAGTAAGATAGATGTTAGAGTCTTTATGTGAGCACTTATATATCTTGGTGACAAGTGTCACCCCTTCTCTAATACAAGTAATGCTCTTGTGTGTAATGCTTATCTAGACTATTCCTTTCAAGTGTGTATAATTTGAGCATTATTTTGAGCACTCATATGGAAGGTTTTAGTTTTTCTTCAAAGGTGACAAGTGATACATTTTCCTTTTGCATGAACCCACATTCTTAATGTATTCTTGCAAGATTCCTCAACATATTATTTCCAACTTTTTCTTTTTTGTGTTTTCCCCTCAATGCTTCGACTATGCTTTGTATGTAAGTTAGTTCCAATTGGGATAATGAGCAATGCTTTGATTAATTTAATCTAGGATTGTAATAAATGCTACGGTGGAGGTTTTGAGACACTCCGATGGTGATTTTGAATGCTCTTTGTGGATGAACATCTAGCTCTTTATGTTTTTATTTTCTCCTACTTTCAAGTTGTTATATTTTTACCTTTGTGAATGATAGATTATCCTTGTTCTATGCTACGTATTATTTGCAGTTTGCTTATTGTGGCTATCCAAACATTGGATGATGTGATCTCTTTGAAGGCTCTTTTTACCTTGCTTGGATGATGCTTCTCTATGATCGCTTTGATATATTCTTTTCTTGTAAAGAATGTATCTTTATGATACATAGACCTTGTCCTTTCTCCTATGTAGGATATAATATTATGGTACAAGATAATGTAAATAAAATTGTAAATAGAATACCTTATTTTGCACCTCCTTTTGCAAGATTTTTCTACTGGTTTTAATGGTGGCTTTCTTGTAGGTAAGGGCTGATTTGATATTGTCTCCTTTGCTAGAAAACTCTCTCCTTTTTCTTGGTTAATATGGTCATAAATACAAGCTAATAACCACATAGATAGAATATTTTGAAGTATTTTATGTACTAATATTCACCTGTAAAAAAAAATTATTGCACCTTGAATTTGAGACTCACCAAGTCTTGATTTGTAGCTTCTTTTACTGATTTTTATGGTATATTTCTTCTCCACTTAATGGAGGAATCTGATCTATTTTTTATGGCTTCTTTGGACCATGAAATGCTACATGTTTTGTGCACTAAATAGTGTCTCTAGACACTTTGATAATTTGTTGGTTTTGTGCCCTTGATCTTGATAATTAAAAAGCAAAAACTAACCCTTTTTTAGAGTAACTAGTTAAAGATCAACTAGTATAGTGCAAATGGATTAATAATACCTCCAACTTAATGTAATTTAATGGTAAAAATAATCTCACCTTATTGATCCTATAAATAAAATCTCAAAGTAGTTTCCAATGCACTTAATAATGTCTACAACTTTTAAGAGTAATTTGAAAATAACCCTTAATGAATAATCTGCAATTTTCACTATAAAAAATATTGTAGGATGTAGTTTTCTTTGCTTCCTAGATAGATGATAGGTAGGTGATAATTTTATTTCTTTTGAAAAATATCCAATTCCTATTTTAATGTGCAAATATATCTTAAAATGAACTCTCCTTTTTGCACTTTCTTGAATATTATAATATAAGCCCTTTTTCTTTGAAACTTTAATCCCAATATGGTGCTTAATAGATTTGATAATGAACCCTAATTTGAATTTCAATTTATTGCACCCAAGTTGTTTACCTTTTAATGGCTTCTACAAATTATGTAGATCTTGGTGTTTAGACTCACCAAGTTGTTTCTCTAAGATGAAATAATTCCACAACTTCTTGTTGGTTGTTCAAAATAACTTTTTACTTCACTAAATTGTGGTCTTAAACCTTTTGTATTGAGCCTAGGTTTTGGTGGTTTAATACTTCCAGTGGTATTTTATTTTCTATAGTGGATTCATAAAGTCCTTACTTCTGAATGTGCCTTCTTGCTGTGAGAGGTAATCTCAAAATCTCTTGGATTTGGTAGACTTCTTCTATTTGAGTCCTCCTTCAATATTTTACTTGAATTCAAATAGGATATTCTTCTCAAGATTCTAAATGTCTTGAGATCTTCACTAGATTCTTCTTCAATATTTGACACTCTTTGCCAAATTCTTCTCCTCTTGGGCTTGTTATCATATGAAAACAATTATCCCAAGTCCTTCACTATTAGGAGCTATTACTTGGTAGTGGATTTCTCCAATGAGTTATTCTAAGAACTCTTTTGATGATGCTTCTATGAGCTCTGCAACAAGACTCTCCAAGCCTTCTTATTTTTCCTCCTTGATAACTCTCCAACGTCTACAATATTGTAACTTCTATGGTCTTTCAAATGAGACCTTTCCTTCAACCTTCTACTTGCGAAAGTGTTTTAAATAATGATATCTTATTCTTGGATATGTTAGAATGAAAACTGATAAGATATATTGATACAATATGTGTTACAATATATAGGATGAAGGCCTATATCAAGACATGACGAGTGTCAATAAAACTGATGAGTGTCAAAATAAAGAGGCATAGTGCACTTTAATTCTAACATTTCTCCTTAAAGTGCACTATCCTAACTAAAGAAAAAACAAGTCAACATTAGGTAACATTCTCCCTTAATGTTGACTTCACTAAAAGAACCCTATCATCCTCCTTTATTACATAATTTTTTCTAGGCTTGTGCTCTTTACGCTTGGCTCTCCAGTTGTGAATAATGCTAGGTCAACGATGTATACATCTCAGTCTATTGCATCAAGGTCAGCCACTTCCATGGGTTTGTTACCACTAGGTCAGCCACTTTTAGGTTTTTTTCCTCTATAGGTCATTTTAAGAGGATGTTGCCTCTTGTAGGTCACTGACTAGATTCACCATGAATATCATCCCCCCTTATGGAAAACTCAATATAGAAGGTGTCGGTATATACTGAAAAATACGCCTTAATAAAAATGAAATACGAGCCATAAAATACAATGAAAATGAGCCATAGAAACCAAATGTGAAGGAGAAGAAGAAAGACAAGAATAGAAGAGAATCTTCTAAAGTGTCTTTGTCTGTAGTCTTCAGAAGTTGATCCAAAAAGACCTCGGATAGAGTCTAGGGTGTCTATGTATATAGTCCCTAGAGTAGGTGTCCTTATGGTGACCTCCTCATCCCACCATAATGCATGGGTAACCAACCGCTGCATCTGCTAGGTCTATAGAGAAGGTGACTAGATAGAAGGATCACATACAATTTTCTTGGGAGTGTCGGGTTCAACCAAGAGTGCACTCCATGATACAATAATATTTGAGGCTAAAAAAGATAAATTAAACAACCCCAAAATTACAATATGACACCACCAATGTATCTATCATTGAAAGACCTTTCCAACGACTATAAATACCCCTATATTTTTCTCTCAAAGGGATGTCATCATATAAAAAGATAATAAGCTTCTCAATTTCCCTTACATGAAAATATTTTAGAATATTCTTCAAAATAATGACAATGTCCTTGTTTAAAAAATACCCATAAAGTGGTGTGCTCATCCAAATCATTAGCTTTCCTAGATAAACCCCTTACAATTTTAATTTAAAGTGGCTCCTCCACTTTATGAAAATGATCCCCTAATTTTCAAATAAAGGCATATATAATAAAACATGGGCGCTTACTTTATCTTCCACTTTAAATAAAATAAATGCTAAAAAAATAAAATCCTTTCCCATGCTCCATATGAGGCCACACGGGTAGGAAAATCAAAATAGAACAACGATCAGAAGCACAGAAACAAGTGGCACGAGGATTGGTGGTAAATTCAACAAGTGGTGCGGGGTCCTATCATGTAGGTGTGACCAAATGGTGCATAGGGACCCATGCTAGAAGCTCCATGACTAAGCCATGGTGGTCGACTAAAATATGGAGTCTTTCTCCTTTTACACATGTCTGAGGGCCCACCCACAATCAATGTGGGATAAAAAATTCAAACCATGATGGAAAACAAATTTCTTGCCCAGAGTCCGTAACCAAAGACTTACAAAAAAAAACATTAAATGTCACTAAAAATATATCTTCACGGTCATAGGTATGTTGTGTCATAGAACAACACTTTGGGAAAACACAAAAATTAATCCTGGTCTCATGTCAAAAATCAATCCTGCACTGGTGACACGCAGGTTCTCCACTTCATCACTGGCCTTCTGGAATAATTTTCCTTAGATTTGGCACTGTATTGATTGCCATTCCACATCCATCAAAGATTAAATATTTAAATGGGTCCATGATTGTTGGTGCACCCCGAATTCAGCCTCGGATCTCGAACATGAACTACAAAATAGAAGTCACCCATAGAAAGCTGGTAAAAAAAAAAATTCACATACACCAAATCCTAAATTTCCATGATTCGACGAGAAAAAATATTGCATCATAATTATCAAAAGTGATTTCCATTTCAATGGCTAATTACTGATCAGGTTTCTAAAAAATAACAAGCTCCTAAAATTCTGGTGCAGCAACAGACAAGAGAGGGTCGTCTTTAGAAGCTGCAATAAAAAAACTTCAGTAATTATTAGTTACAGTTCATGCTCGTGAACTCCACCGTACATCGAAACTCATTTCACATGTCACAACATGGTATATAGCACCCTTAAACACCTATAAAACATGACTTCTTCACGAAACCTACTGCAAAATATAGAAAACCTGCACCTACTACAAAATATTAAAAAAAAACACATAGATGGAAAAATATCCTTGCAATTTTATGTCTTCAAATAGGCATTTTGATCTCCTACAAGCAACAAAATAAAAAATAGAAGAAACATTACCTGCTATTGCGGCATCACAGTCAATGTGCAAAATTTGTTGCATGCTCAAAAAAATGGTGATCTGGCAAATCGTCGAGACAAAACTCATTCAACTGGAAGGTACTTTAGGGAGTGTAAATAGCATGTGACATCATAGTAATTCCACATTGAGGATGATGATGGTCATCAACAGCAAAATAAAATTCTCTTCATAGCTTCGCAACATGTGATCACAAAATTGTGGGCATTAGCTACTTGAGAAAAAAACTCTAGACGTAAACCTAGATATTATGAGGAATTTTTCTAGATTAGAGTGGCACAGAAGATTAATCATCTCTTCGGGGACTCAGGTGCACTGTCATCACTAGAACACATCAAACCAATGCACAATGCACCAAAAAAATTACATCACAATCAGTTGAGCACATCACTCGCCTGAGATTTCAAAAAAATTTCTTCCCCATATATGGTCAGGGTCAAAACATGCTGTCTCCTAGTATTTTCCTATCAACGCTACGTGATACAATGGGCATAAGCAGAAAAATAAAAAAATACAGTGTGTCTAGTGCCAATATTTCCACCATTGAATAGAAAATCCATTTCAAAGCTCCTAAAAATAATATTTACATTCGAAAGAGCTCGTCGATCTGAGAAAATAATAAAAAAACAACACACTTGGTGTTTATTTGTTGTGTACGTGTTATCGGGGATACGTGGGGTGATCAACTCGACAAGAAACAATATAGTGACAATGATAGATTCTTCCCATTGATTCACTGCTGCTGCCCGATATTAGGAACTTTGACATGAAAAAAACATCCTCTCACTGTTGGATTTTGGTCTTCATGAACACGCTGAATAGATGTGTACAAAACAAATAGGTTATGCGCTTACACTGAAGAGAAAACACCGAAAAATACCTATAATTTTCCCTTTTTCCAGAACACAGCCTTTGTGCTGACGAAAAATAAATTTGCATCCAACCGTCGTAGTTTATTGTTGTCGTCATCAACATTGGGCCTCCACAATGTATAGGAGATACAACTGGACTGTATCCATTAAACTAAACTGGCTATGGTAAAAAAAATGATGTGCTCTATAATAGTTGTGCGCCTCCTCCTCGATAAATCCTCCTCATCTCCCATCGCATTGATGCTTTCAACTTGCTCTACGTCCGCACCATGATCTCTGAGTTTGAAGGTAAATTCTACGTGACCCTCATCATTGGCCCCTTTCAATGGTCACATCATTCAACACATTATTAGGTTGATTATTCAAAGATCATCATGCATGATGTCTATTTCATTGTAGCGTGATGTATGCCATCAAGAGATAAAATCCTATTACAGTGAAGCGCTCTGCTTGATTTATTGTCATACAGTTTATTGTGATTAAATGATGTTTCAATACCATTACAACATACATCTTGGTATTCCACTATGATTCTCTCCATCATGGAGTCGCTTATGGCACCCCACTACACCACTTTGAAATGAACACATAAAAAAATATTGCAAATACTAAGCCAGCTCATGGTGTTAAGGATGTTCATGATAGAAAAAATAGCTCGTGCATCTTCAAAAAAACAACACTGCACAGATTTGATGCTTGCAAAAATAAACCACAAAAAAATAAAAAAAAATATTTCATCAGAACTTTCATCACTAATCAAGTATCTCGTTTTTCATTTCTACTTAGAAAATACTTTTACGGATGGATACATAGGGAAAAGTGGTAGCCATTAATTTCTTCAAAATATGGTTTCTGATCCATCCATTAAGTATGGAGAGCATACTCCCTCGGTATCCAAAAAAATAGGGGAAAAATGAGGGGAGGGGATTTCCATGAGGGAAATCCCCCCTCAAGCTAACTAGGATAGAGAACGCTTGGAGCTCTGATACCAAATGTTAGGATGAAAAATGATAAGATATATTGATACAAGATGTGTTACAATATATAGGCTGAAGGCCTATATCAAGACATGACAAGTGTCAATGAAACTGACAAGTGTCAAACTAAAGAGGCATAGTGCACTTTAATTCTAAAAGGATCTCTAAAATTTGCTGCTTCTATGACTAGGAACATGACTTTGCTAGTCCCTCTTTATATTTTACATGATTGGAAGTTTTCCAATGAGATATTCTATGGATCTTTTCAGCTTCTTTAGAAAGAAGTCTTTAATCATTAAAGGAGATCACCAATATCCTATCTCACAGACTCTTCTCTAGAGTCTTCTTCAATAATGCTTCTTGGGAGTCTTCTTCTAGATTAGGAACTCTTCTTTGGATTTTTCTTTAGGAACTCTTCTCTAGAGTCTTCTTCTATATTAGGATCTCTTCTTTGGATTTTTCTTCATAATTAAGGCTTTTGTGGCCCTTTCTTTAGGTGCAAGGCTTCTATGGATTTTTCTTCTGTAATGTGAAGTTTTTCAATCTAGAAATGGAGATCTCCAATCTCCAAAATTCACCATAATTATTCTCCTTAAGTATGTCTTGCATGGATCTACAGTTTCTATTTTTTTACAACAAAAAATTGATCTTTTCATGAGGAAAGCACAAAAGTTTAGGCAATGAAGGTGAAATACTTCTCCATCTCTTGTAGGAAGTGTACCAACTTCTAAGAGTTAATTTTTTGCAACAAAGAAACTTTAGGCAATATTCAACATAAAAAATTCTATATCTCTTTATATCAATAGTCTTCACTAGTTGATTTTCCAAACTAGTGGAATGAATGTTGATTCCTAGTCTTCACAAGTTTTCCTTCAATTCTGTGGAAAGACTCTAACCAAATATAATTTTAGAATTTTTGTAACAGAGATTTATTTTAGTCCTCACTTGTGACTCTCTCTATTTCTTTCTATATGTGTCATGGCTCTAATACCATTGTTAGCTTTTGAGGATACATGTAGTGGGAGAGATCTATCACACATCCTAATAAGATGCAAAATATATGAAATAATGGAATTCTGCAATATGATTGAAATATACTATAAATAGAAAATGGTAAAAATACAATGCAGTATGGAGGTGATGGTCACTCCATTAATATAAGCTAAAGAACTACATCGTGCTCCATCAAGGAGATCTACCACTAACTACTACTCTCTACTATAAATAGCTTGATGAAATTTATATTCTTGATCTACTTGTTGTCTTACTATGAGACCCTTTGTATAGGAAGATAGATTCCTTGGCAAAAAATCTACTTAGTTGTACAAGGGGACACCTTACACATTACAACTTGCACATTGACACTTGTACATTTATTACATTGCTTGAAGTATCTAGCTAACTTCCCTCTAAAGTAATATCCTACTCTAACTATGTATGAAATGTGGTACATTTACATGACCCGAATGATGTTATATACTCTAACAAATAGGGCGTCTAAGTGTGCCAATAAGAAAGTTTCAATATTCTTCTTGTTTGGAATACCCCCAAATCATAATTTTTTTTTTTTCTATTTTTTTTGTAGCTTTTTATGAATCTGCTAGTTGTAGGATTTCTAGGCAACATATTTTTTCGGGAAATGGATTTGCATCTAGATGGCATATTCACATCAAACACCATAACATGTATGTATTTGAAATATTCTAGATTCCAATCATTAGTATAGAGTGATTATTGGATTTTTATTTGCTTAAATCCTTTTAAATCATCTCGCAAAATCATTTACAAAGGATAAAATCAAAAGAATCATATCTTAGTATCTCATCCCCATTCTCTTAGGCATTAAATCTGAATTACATATAGTTTGCATTGGGATAATATTTCTCATTGCATCCTCCTTGCACTATTGTCTCAAAAAGTTAAGAAATGGAAATTTTATTTCCATAGTATAGCTAACACTCATCAAAAATTTGAATCACATATAGGATAGTACCTTGTATTTTGTACTTGTATTCATATTGCATTGCATTTTTTTATCTTGCATTAGTTTCTAGGATAAATCAAAATCTAGGTATATCATTGGATTGAACACAAAAAATTATATTAGTAAATATATAATCCCTTGGTAAAACTAAATATCTCCCCACAAAAGATAAACCATCACCATTAAAATCAAGATTTTGATTAGAAAACCCTCTATTGCAAAGAAATATGAAATTTCTCCAAGGTTCCTTTTATTTAATGTATGCTTGTATGTTTGTGAAAATGTATCAAATGAGTGCTAGTATTACCTTAGTGATTTTCAAGCAACTGTTAACAAGGGGCCTGTGTAGGTATTACTTTATTATGCTATGATATTGATTTTTCATGAAATAAAAGAAAATGTAAATGTGATTGGCCCTCATATGACCACAATGAAAATATGAAGTTCATTTTATCTTGAAGAATTTTAGATAGATTTTATCTTCTTTTGTTAAGCAAATTTTAAAAAAGTTTTATCTTCTTTAAAATTTGCTTTGAGCATGAAACAAATGATTAAAATATATCTAAAATTGTGAATCTTAAATGATGATTGGATTCATTTTAGCTTGCTTTGAGCATGAAAAGAACATAAACTTGCATGACTGACTTTGCAATGTAATAGCCTTTGATATGACATATAAATTACCCCTGTTTAACGAAATTGTAATTTTCATAAAGAGAAGTTAATTTATTTCTTGAAAACAAAAATGCAAAGCTTGAAATTTGACCTTTCTTCAAAATGTGAAATCATGCTAAACTTGAAATTGGAAAATTCCTTTTAAAAACTGAACTTTGTGTGAATTTTTAGAATTTCAAATTTCCCTTAAAATAAATTGAACTTGTTTAAAATGAAAAATTAAAGCTCATTATTGAGATCCGTGCATCTATTTTTGGAATTTTAATTTTTCATATTTTTATTTCGCTTGAAGAAGTTTAAAAAATGAAAAATGGTAAGGTTAGAGAAATAAAGTAAAAATCTAGAATACAGGACCAAAATTTTGAAAATGTTAAAATATAAACTACCATCAGTATACTGCTACCCTATCCGATAAAACTAGAGATGTGAAAATTTTTGAATGTAACCTAATTTAATTGAAGCTGCATTCACACAATCTGAAATAAAATAGGTGCAATAAATAAATTCTATGTTTCTAAACATTTGATAGCGCAACCATTAAACTACATTAAACACTATCTATAATCCTAAAAATCATGGAAAGAATAAAAAATTAGCCCAACATTCAAAAATTTCTCCTCCAATTCTACTTATAAGATGCAATCTTTTGAATTTTTTTGCATTTACAAAAAAAAAAAATTCTTCATTTTTCTAAAAATTTCCAGCCCCATTTCTATGTTTCACTACAGTATTTAAAACTTTCCAAAAACCTCTATCTTCCCTTGTTTTGTTTCCCTATGTCTTCTTTTCATTTTCCATTTTATTCCTTCGATTGGATTTTTGATGGTTTTATCCTGTTTTCATTTCACTTTGGTACCTGAGATGCCCTCAATTAATTTTCAATAACACTCTTGTAAGAGCATTTAGAATATCTCTCAATAACTTCTAGTGCATCCAATTAATAAATGCTCCATCTTCTTTACCATTTTTCAACACCTTACACTCTGAAAACGCGTAATAAATTTATTTGACCATCTTGGTCCATTATCCACTTAGTTCTCCTTCAATTATTCCTTTTATCATGAGTGTATGTCACCTTGTTGTCATGATATGCTTGGGTGGCTTTCGATAAACGTAGCCCATTTCATTAACTTCTGCTATCATAGACACAAGCTAGAATACGACCACCATGGTGAAGGCATGTTTGTTGTAGAATATAAAACATAAAATATTACACCCCATATTTATATTCACCCCCTAGGATGCAACCCTACCAAATGGTATGTTTGCTGCAATGCATCAGAATCTCGATTGTAGTGCACCAAAAACCTTCCTACCATATGCCAGAAACCTTATCCATGAGTACATTCGCTACGTTTCTATGTGGACCTCGAGGTTCAATGTCTTCTCCTAGCCTCTTAAGTGGTCTACATGCCTCATATCACACAGTGTCTAGTATCCATAGCAAATGAAATTTCCCCTATAAAGTAACAAATTCTCCCTATGCACTGGTATTTATGAATCATCACTCAGACGATATATGATCAATAATGCTTCTAAATAAATTAACTTTATATTATATTATAGTCTTTTTATAACCCAAAGTCATTCTCCTACCTTTGTTTGCTATGAGAAAATATCTTTATACCTACCACCAAACATCTAGCTCCATCTGAATCCACCTTCTCACGTCGTCATTAATGGTCCCATGATGCCTTCTCTATGGTCTAGGTATGTTTCATTCTTGAATGGAGGGGATCCAATGTAATATTCCCATCCCACACATTCAACCTTGGTAGACCACTCTATCTTGAATAGAGTTTTTATTATCCTAGACTTGCATATCCTTGTAGTCGTGGAGTTCGCTCGAATCCCATATTCCCCAATCTTCGGTGTCATTATCTTCATTATGCAAATTTTATGCTAAATATCATAAATACTTACATGTTTTAAATTTGGAAATATTCTTAGTTATGGAAATATCGTAAGGTCCATGTAACTTTGGACTATGAATGAGTATCACACCTTGTATGGTTGAAGGCATCGTAAATTATATAATGGTGATATCATCTTGTATACCTACAATGCAGTTTGACAATATTTTGATCCTTGCATGAACACTCTGATTAATAGGTCCCTTACTTAATATTTGGGTATGAATCTCTAACATGTTCCCTGGCTACCCAGGTTGTATCATCCATAGATAGATTTATTTCACCAACCTTCAAGACATCCCTTTCCTATAATCAACCATGTTTGTCAATGAATAGAAAACACATATGGTGTCATAATCGATCATCGTAGTTAACCATGTCCCTATCATTTCCATGCACAAAATCTATCTCATATGACTGCTACCAAATCATCACTTCCACAACAATCTGGCCAGCAGTCTATGTCGTACGAGTTATCAGATCCATTGTGGGGTCCATTATCCAAATCTTTGTTATTTATGCCATAATGCTCATCATGTACTTTGCATCATTAATGTCCATGGTGTCAATCTAGATTTTTTACCCTATCTGGATCCCCACATCTGCGTATCTACCCTAGTCCTGATCATCGAGGTCCATATCTGCATAGTCTATATTACGCTATCTATGTCCCACTTCTAGTGGGTCCCTATCCATTGCATGACTTTTTGATGTAGCCATCACATCAACCTCTGCATTGTCATCACCTAATTCTGAGTTGCCTATTGAAATCCGACACTACCAATACCATGATCATTGTCTTCTATGACAAGGCTTCAATCCATAACCTGTCACAGCTAAGTTCCTGCGCACATTAAAGAAGACCCATTTTAAAATTTAAATTTGAACATCATTAAAACTAAAACTAAAACATTGAAATTTCACTACTATTAAGACCCAAAGAAGTCTTTTGTTGTAATTTGATTAATTTTTATATATAGTATAAATATAAATATATTATTTATTTTATTTTTTTAATTTTTTAATTTTTTCTTTTATATTTTATTTATTTTTTTGTTTATTTTATTTTTATGTTTTATTTTATTTAAAATATGAATCAGTAAATCTTAAAAATCTTAATCCATAATAATTCAAAATAAAATGAAACAATTAAATAAACATCAAACAATCAAATGAGAAATTAAACCTATGGTTTTAACCAACGAACTAAACAAAATTCCAAAAACTCAAAAAAATAAAGGTGGGTTCCCAAATTTAGGGCTAATTGTGCAATGACCACAATAAATGGTGAATCTGTTGGGAAATGCTCCTACGTATTTCGGATGAAGAACCCAAAAAAAAACAAACCAAATATTATGAAATAAACCATCTAGCAACCTCCAAGAAGGTGGGGTAGATAACTTCAAATAAAAACATATGTACTTTGCTTTAGCTTAATGTGTGTGTACATGATTTCATTTTACATTTTTGAAAACCATCTAGATTCCATCACCTATTTTGTATTAGGCTATGAAGTATTTATCACAAAAAGAATTTTTATAGCCAGAGCCCTACTGCCAATTAGGTGTCTATAGCCCTAGTAGAGTTTATCTAAATTACCCTTGTGTTTAATTGATATTTTGCAATACTTTTTTTTTTTAATAACCTTTTCAAGATAGAGCCCTACTGTCAGTCAGATGTCTATAGCCCCAATAGATTTTATCCAAACCTGGTGACTAATTTTAGCATGTTTTCCTTTGCTTGCATTTTTTTAAATGACTTTGCAAAATTTTATGCACCACATGGGTTAGAAAGTATTTGAAGCTGGAGATAGAACGTGTTGGATTTTTGCCTTAATTTGCAAACCAAAATGACTTCATCCTTCACTATTCCAATTAATGCCCTTCAATATGATGTGTTCATTTGTAGCTTTAGCAAAATGATTTATCATTCCACAATTCACTATCTCAGTCCCAAAATCTAGGAATGATTACTAAACAGTTTCATCCTCTTTTCTTTGATCCACATGATAGGCAATTCATCCTTCATGAAAAAGGAACACAAAAAAAATAGTCAAGAGGCCATAAATTAGTAGCTACCACAAACCATACCTCAACTAGAGGGACAAACCTAAAGCACACTTGAAAATAGAAAAAGCAAAACTTGAAGATAAATCCAAAACCTAACCCAATGCAAACTAACAAGAAATCAAAATAAAACTTGCCCAACCAAAAATTAGGGGCGACACCTAAAAACAACAAAAACTAAAAATAAAAGCATGACAACCAAAGCTATATATAATGTGGTACAATATGATACAAAATTTATGCTATCACTTCTTTGGATCCCAAACATGATTAACACACTTTAAAAGACATATATCATGATATGCATGCCAAGATTTACAGAAACTCAACCAAAATAAGATTAGGCCACACAATACAAAAACTCTCATTTTACCACTCACCCCACCATTTTAACCTAGTTCCATTATCAATCCCATAGTGGAGCTTTGATTCATTAAAATTGCAAGTGAATACATGATTTTCAACTATATTTTAATTATTTAATCAGGTGTAAATTTTAAAACCCGATTCATCATTATGACTTGAGTTCTTATTATCATAATCATATAAGATTTCGTTCAAATAAGAGGTTATTCTAAAACATTTAAAGCCAAGTAATTTTCTAAGTTCTTAGGCCAATCAAATTTATGCAAAAATTTGCAAGCATCTAGGATATCTACTAAATGAGGATCATTATAAGTTTTTATCCTAGATTCAATTTTTAATTGTTGATGAACTTGATTCAACAACTCAAGAACATCTACTTCTTTTTCATTCAACAAAGAAATCTTATTAGTGGTGTGAGTAGAAATCAACTTAAATTTTTTGTCAACCACAAATGGAATTTCATCATTGATAATATTCAAATCCAACAAACAATTAGGCCCACTTTTACCTGGAATTTGAATGGTTGAACACAAAGGATGAGATTCTACCTTTTGTACATGTTCATTTACCAAGACTTGGTGAGCCATTGTAATTTCCTCTTTTTCCTCATGGTTTCTATCATCATCATCATCATCTTGTAGCCCTTTACCTTCATTAATGACCTCTTCCTCATCCAAAAAAAATGAATCATAAGAAATATTTACCATTTCTTCATGTGATATGGTGATTTTAGCGTCTTGCATATCAAGTGAAATAGAAATTTTATTAGTGTGTGTGAGAAAAAATATTTCTCATATATTCCCCAACCATTATAATAATCATCTTCTTAAATCAAGGGATGAAATTTTGTCGTGTATTCACAATATTTGGACTCATCTATCAATTATTTTTCACATTTATCCACCTTTGAGGACTCAATTGTTTCTAAAAGTGGATAAATTCATGCATTTAGCTTTCTATGATTATCCCAATCCTCACTTGTCAATAATGACTAAACATTTCATTTCTAGTAGGTCATTATTTGAAACACATTGGATTTCTTGATCATCCATTTTAATCCTTTCATTCAACTCTATGGAAGGTCCCAACCTATCACACATTTCAATACTAGTTAAATCTAGGACTCCTCCATTATCTGAAATAATATTATTGTGAAAATCATTGAAATTTATCTCAAGAACATGATTTGAAAGATGATCAAGATGGGTATTCTAAAATTGATTCATACTTGAGAATGATGGTTTATTTTGAATGGTAGGTTGAGGTGTACAAACTATTGTGTGGGTAAAGGAGGTATTAAATGATGGAGAATTTTACAATCTAAAACCCCCACCACAACCTTGCAAATTCAACTATTGTTCAAATGTTATTGCTTCAGTGTGAGCTTGGGATAACAATGTGATTTGAGGTATACCTCACAAATACATAGATATTGATGGGTTAAGAGTATTGAAATACACTTGGATAGCAACTCACTCTAGACGAACATAGGGTACCACCAATTGAGTATATAACCCATGGAACCTTTCAGTGAACAACTTCAAAGATTCATTTGGTCCTTTATGTGTAGCGACAAACTAATTATACATGAGGATTGGGTCAACTAGATTTTTGTTAAAATAATTGAGGAAAATTACCTCTAGTTGAGCCCAAGAATTGATAGAACCTATAGGTAAACTGAGGTACCAATCATAAGCAAATTCATATAATGTAAATGGAAACATGTTACAAGCAACATCTTCATGCATAATTTGTAATTGAATTAAAGTGTTCTTGTATGTCTGAATATGTTCCTCAGCCAATTCTATTCCATCATATATAAACTGAGGTAGATAATACAAAATATCTATAGGCACATGATGTGAAGGCCCAAGTATGTTTAAAGGATTGCCTATCATCATTGGAGTAAACCATACCATTAGTGGACCTTAAAGAATATAACTTTAGTACCCACTTTGTTAATCCAAGAAATATATCTTACAAATAAACATGAAATGACTAACAATTTTCAAATGAATAAATCATCACATTCATCAATTATAATGCATGAATTAAATCGTAGAAATAAAGAAAATTCTCCAATTTGCAAAAGGTTAGCATCAATGTTTCATCAATTAAAATACTTTCCAATTAATGAAAGTGATCATATGTAAACAAAACCTCATTATTCAAAATGAATGCCTTCAAATAACCCTTAAAATAATTAGGAACAATTTAACATTTAATTAGCCTAAAATTAAACCAATTCAGGTCCTTCTAGCACCAATTCTATTGAGTGGTAATTTTACCCAATTGCAAAATCACCTTAATAGTTAGGATTTTAATTAGAAAATCGTCTCTTGCAAATATATATGAAATTTCTCCAAGGTTCCTTTTACTTAATGTATGCTTGTATGTTTGTGAAAATGTATCAAATAAGTGCTAGGAATATCCTAGTGATTTGCAATCAACTGTTAACAAGGGGTATGTGTTGGTATTACTTTGTTATGCTATGCTATTGATTGTTCATGAAACTTAAAGGAAAATAAAATGTAAATATGATTGGCTCTCATATGACGATGATGAAAATATGAAGTTCATTTTACCTTGAAGGATTTTAGATAGATTTTATCTTATTTTGTTAAGCAAAATTTTAAACAATTTTTATCTTCTTTAAACCTTGCTTTGAGCATGAAAAAAAATATAAAAATCTATCTAAAATTGTGAATATTAAATGATGATTGGATTCATTTTAGCTTGCATTGAGCATGAAAAGAAAATAAATTTGCATGACTGAATTTGAAATGTAATAGCCTTTGATATGCCATATAAATTACCCCTCTTTAATGAAATTGTAATTTTCATAAAGAGAAGTTAATTTATTGCTTGAGAAAAAAAATGCAAAGCTTGAAATTTGATCTTTCTTCAAAATGTTAAATCATGCTAAACTTGAAATTGCATAATTATTTTTAAAAACTGAACTTTGTGTGAATTTTTTGAATTTCAAATTTCCTTTAAAATAAATTGAAATTGCTTAAAATGAAACTTTAAAGCTCATTCTTGATATCCGTGCATCTATTTTTTGAATTTTAATTTTTTTATATATTTTTTATTTTGTTTGAAGAAGTTAAAAAAAATGAAAAGGGGTAAGGTTAGAGAAATAAAGTAAAAATCTAGAATACAAGACCAGAATACTAAAAATGTTAAAATACAAACTACCATTTGTATAATGCTACCCTATTCTAGAAAACTAGAGATGTGAGAATTTTTTAATGTAACCTAATTTAATCAAAGCTGCATTTGCATAGTTCGAAATAAACTAGGTGCAATCTTCTATGAAAAATAAATTAATTCCATGTTTTTAAATATCTGATAGTGCAACCATTAAACTGTATTAAACACTATTTATAAGCCTAAAAATCATGGAAGGGAAAAATAAACAGTTAGCCCAGCATTCAAAAAATTTCTCCTCCAATTATACTTACAAGATGCAAGCTTTTGAAGTATTTTACATTTACCAAAAAAAAAAAATGTCTCTATTTTTCCCAAAACTTCCAACCCTGTTTTTGTGTTTCAGTACAATATTTAAAACTTTCCAAAAAAATTATCTTCCTTCATTTCGTTTCCCTGTCTTCTTTTCATTTTGCATTTTCTTCCTTCGATTGGCTTTTTGATGGTTTTCTCCTACGTCCGTTTCTATCTGGTACCTGAGATGCCCTCATTTAATTTTCAATAATGCTCTTATGAGAGCATTTAGAATACCTCTCAATAACTTCTAGTGCATCCGATTACTAAATATTCCATCCTATTTGCTCTACCAAATGGGATGTTTACTACAATGCACCATAATCCTGCATGTAGTGCATCGAAAACCTTCCTACCATGCACCATAAATATTCTCCATGAGTAAATTCATTGCATCGCCATGTGGACCTCATGGTTCAACTTTCACTCCTAGCCTACTAAGTGGTTTGCGTTCCTCATATAACACCATGTTCGATAGCCATAGCAAATGAAATTACCCCTACAAAGTAACAACTTCTCCTTGCACACTGGTATCTATGAATCATCACTCAGATGGTATATGACCAATAATGCTTCTAAATAAATTAGCTTTATATCATATTATAGTCTTTTTATAACCCAAAGTTGTTCTCCTACCTTCATTTTCCATGAGAAACTCTCTTTGTACCTACCGTCAAACATCTAGCTCTGTATGAATCGACCTTCACATGTTGTCATTAATGGACCCATGATGCCTTCTCCATGTTCTGGGTCTATTTTGTTCTTGAATGGAGGTTATCCATTGTAATCATCCCATCATGCACATTCAACCCTGGCAAACCACTCTATCTTGAACAGAGATTTTATTAATCTAGACTTATGTATCCTTGCAGCCATGGAGTTTGCTCGAACTCCATATTCTCCAAGCTTCGGTGCCATAATCTTCATTATCCAAATTTTATGTTGAATATCACAAATACTTACATGTTTTAAAATTTGAAATATTCTTAGTTATGGAAATATCGTAAGCCGAATTTAACTTTGGACTATGAATGAGTATCACGAATTATACGGTTTAAGGCATCGTAAATGATACAATGGTGATATCATCTTGTATACCTACCAAGGCATTTAATGGTATTTTTATCCTTGCATGTCTCTTCCTTCATATTTGGGTATGAATCTATAACATGATCTCTGGCCAGCTAGGCTATATCGTCCGTAAATATACTTATTTCACTAACCTTTGGGTTATCCCTTAACAATTAGCCACATTCATCAGCGAATAGAAAACACATCTGATGTCATCATCAATCATCCTAGTTAACCACGTACCTGTCACTTCCATGCACAATGTCTATCTCATCCAACCACTATGACATCAGTGTTTCCACAGCAATCTGGCCAGTAGTCTATGTCGCACGAGTTGTCCAGTCCATCGTGGGATCCATTCTCTAAATAGTGCTCATCATGTACTCCTTATCATTACTGTCCATGGTGTCAATCTAGATTTTTTACCCTATCGGTCTCCCCACATCTACATAGCTACCCCAGTCCTAGTTGTAAAGGTCCACATCTGCATAGTCTACATTATGTTTTCTATTTTCCACTTCTGGCGGATCCCTGTCCACTGCATGACTTTTTGACATGGTGTTGTGTCGGCCTTTGCATTATCATCACCCAAGTCCATCTCGTCTATTAAATCCTGACACTACCAATGCCATGATCATCGTCATCCATGCCAAGGCTTCACTCCTTCATAACCTATCATAGTTAAGTCCCTGCACACATTAAAGAAGATCCCTTTTAAAATTTAAATTTGAACATCATTAAAACTAAAACTAAAACATTGAAATTTTACTACTAGTAAGACCCAAAGAAGTCTTTGGCTATAATTCAATTAATTTATATATATAAATATATTATTTATTTATTTATTTATTTTTATTTTATTTCTTTTTTTTTATGTTTTATTTTATTTAAAATATAAATCAATAAATATTTAAAATATTGAACCATAATAATTCAAAATAAAATGAAACAATTAAACTAACATCGAACAATCAAACGAGAAATTAAACCTATAGTTTTAACTAACAAACCAAAAAAAATCCCAGAAACTCAAAAAACTAAAGGTGGGTCCCCAAATTTGGGGCTAGTTGTGCAATGGCCACAACAAATAGTGACTCTGCTAGGAAATTCTCCTAAGCATTTTGGATGAAGAACCCAATTCTAAAAACAAAAAAACCAAATATTGAAAAATAAACCATCTAGCAACCTCCAAGAATGTGGTGTAGATAACTTCAAATGAAAACACATGAATACTTTTCTTTAGCTTAATGTGTGTGTGAGTGATATCATTTTGCATTCTTGAAAACCATTCATATTCCATCACCTATTTTGCATTAGGCTATGAAGTATTGCTCACAAAAATAATTTTTATAGACAGAGCCCTACTTCTAGTCAGGCGTCTATAGCCCCAATAGAGTTTATCTAAATTACCCTTGTGTTTAATTGATATTTTCGAATACCTTTTTTTTTTAACAAGATTTGTCTAGGTAGATCCCTACTACCAGTCAGGCATCTATAGCCTCGGTAGATTTTATCCAAACCTGGTGACTGATTTTAGCATGTTTTCCTTTGCTTACCTTTTTTTTTTTAAATAACTTTACAAAATTTTATGCCCCACATGGGTTAAAAAGTATTTGAATCTAGAAACAGTACATGTTGGATTTTTGCATTAATTTTCAAATCAAAATGACTTCATCCTTCAAAATTCCAAGGAATAAACTTTAGTATGATGTGTTAATTTGTAGCTCTAGCAAAATGATTCATCATTCCACAATTCACTATCTTAGTCCTAAAATCTAGGAATGATTACTAAACAATTTCATCCCCTTTTATTTGATCCATATGATAGGCAATTCATCCTTCATGAAAAAGGAACACAAAAAAAATAGTCAAGAGGCCATAAATTAGTAGCTACCACAAACCATACCTCAACTAGAGGGACAAACCTAAAGCACACTTGAAAATAGAAAAAGTAAAACTTCAATATAAATCCAACACCTAACCTAATTCAAACTAACAATAAAGCAAAATAAAACTTGCCCAACCATGAATTAGGGGTGATGCCTAAAAACAACAAAAACTAAAAATAAAAGCATGACAACCAAAACTATATACAATAATATACAATATAGTACAAGATGATGCAAAATTTATGCTATCACTTCCTTGGATCCCAAACATGATTAGCACACTTTAAAATACATATATCATGATATGCATGTCAAGCTTTACAGAAACCCAATCAAAACAATATTAGGCCACACAATACAAAATTTCTCATTTTACCTCTCTTACCCCACATTTTTAACCTAGTTCCATTAGCAATCCCATAGTGGAGCTTTGATTCATTAAACTTACAAGTGAATACATGATTTTCAAGTATATTTTTCTTATTCAATGAGGTGTAAATTTTGAAACCCAATTCATCATTCTAAATTGAGTTCTTATTTTCATAATCATATAAGATTTCCTTCAAATAAGAGGCTATTCTTGAAAATTTTAAATCCAAGTCATTTTCCAAGTTTTTAGGTCAATCAAATTTATGCAACAATTTGCAATCATTTAGGATATCTACTAAATGAGGATCATTATAAGTTTTTATCCTAGATTCAATTGTTAATTGTTGATGAACTTGATTCAACAACTCAAGCACATCTACTTATTTTTCATTCAACAAAGCAATCTTATTAGTGGTGTGAGTATAAATCAACTTAAATTCTTTGTCAACCATAAATGGTATTTCATCATTGATAATATTTGAATCCAACAAACAATTAGGTCCACTTTTACTTGGAGTTTGAATGGTTGAACACAAAGGATGAGATTCTACCTTTTGTACATGTTCATTTACCAAGACTTGGTGAGCCGTTGTAATTTTTTATTTTTCCTCATGGTCTCTATCATCATCATCATCTTGTATCCCTTTACCTTCATCAATGACCTCTTCCTCATCCAAAACAAATGAATCATAAGAAACATTTACCATTTCTTCATGTGAGATGGCAATTTCAGTGTCTTGCCTATCAAGTAAAATAGAAATTTCATTAGTAGAAGTGTGAAAAAATAATAATTCCTCATATCTTCCCCAACCATTATAATAATCATCTTATAAAATCAAGGGATTAAATTCTATCGCATCTTCACAATATTTGGACTCATCTATCATTTATTTTTCACCTTTATCCACTTTTGAGGACTCAATTTTTTCTAAAAGCAGATCAATTCATGCATTTAGCTTTCTATTATTATCCCAATCCTCACTTGTCAATAAATATTATAAACCTTTCATTTCTAGTAGGTCATTATCTTAAACACATTGGATTTCTTGATTATCCGCTTTAATACTTTCATTCAACTCTATGGAAGATCCTGATCTATCACATATTTCAATACTAGTTAGATCTAGGACTCCTCCATTGTCTGAAATAATATTATTATGAAAATCATTGAAATTTATCTCAAGAACATGATTCAAAATATTATCAAGATGGGTATTTTGAAATTGATTTGCACTTCTGAATGATGGTTGATTTTGAATGGTAGGTTGAGGTGCACAAATTTTTGGGTGGGTAAGGGAGGTATTAAATTATGGAGAATTATACAATCTAAAACCCCCACCATAACCTTGAAAATTCAACTATTGTTGAAATGTTATTGCTTTGGTGTGAGCTTGGGATAACGATGTGATTTGAGACATCCCTCACAAATACATATATATTAATGGGTTAAGAGCATTGAAATACACTTGGATAGCAACTCCCTCTAGAGGAACATAGGGTACCATAAATTGAGTATATAACCCATGGAACATTTCAATGAACAACTTCAAAGATTAATTTGGTCCTTTACGCATAGCGATAAAATGATTGTACATGAGGATTGGGTCAACTAGATTTTTGTTAAAATGATTGAGGAACATTACCTCTAGTTGAGCCCAAGAATTGATAGAACCTGTAGGTAAACTGAGGTACCAATCATAAGCAAATTCATCTAATGTAAATAGAAACATGTTACAAGCAACATCTTCATGCATAATTTGTAATTGAATTAAAGTGTTCTTGTATGATGGAATATGTTCCTTAGCCGATTTTATTCCATCATATCTAAACTGAGGTAGATAACACAAAATATCTATCGACACATGATGTGAAGGCCTAGGTATGTTTAAAGGAATTCCTATCATCATTGGAGTAAACCATGCCATTAGTGGACCTTAAAGAATATAACTTTAGTACCCACTTTGTTAATCCAAGAAATATATCTTACAAAGAAACATGAAATGACTAACAATTTTCAAATGAATAAATCATCACATTCATCAATTATAATGCATGAATTAAACCATAGCAATAAATAACATTCTCTAATTTACAAAAGGTTAGCATCAATGCATCATCAGTTAAAATATTTTCCAATTAATAAAACTGATCACATGTAAACAAAACATTGTTAGTCAAGACCAATACCTTCAAATAATCCTTCAAATAATGATGAACAATTTAACATTTAAGAAGCCATAAAGTAAACCAATCTAGGCCCTCCTTCTAGCACCAATTCTATTGAGTAATAATTTTTACAAATTGCAAAATCACCATCATAGTCAGGATTTTTATTAGAAAACCCTTTTGCAAAGAAATATGGAATTTATCCAAGGTTTCTTTTACTTAATGTGTGCTTGTATGTTTGTGAAAATATATCAAATAAGTTCTAGGAATACCTTAGTGATTTGCAAGCAACTATTAACAAGGGGCCTATGTTGGTATTACTTTATTATGCTATGCTATTGATTGTTCATGAAACTTAAAAGAAAAGAAAATGTAAATGTGATTGGCCCTCATATGACCATGATGAAAAGATGAAGTTCATTTTATCTTGAAGTATTTTAGATATATTTTATCTTATCTTGTTAATTAGATTTTAAACAAGTTTTATCTTCTTTAAAAATTGTTTTGAGCATGAAATAAAAGATTAAAATCTATCTAAAATTGTTAATCTTAAATGATAATTGGATTCATTTTAGATTTCTTTGAGCATGAAAGAAAATATATTTGCATGACTGACTTTGAAATTAAAAGCCTTTGATATGCCAAATAAATTACTCCTTTTTAATGAAATTTTAATTTTCATAAAAAAAAGTTAATTTATTACTTGAGAACAAAAATACAAAGCTTGAAATCTAACCTTTCTTCAAAATGTGATATCATGCTAAACTTGAAATTACAAAATTTCTTTTAATAACTGAATTTTATGTGAATTTTTAGAATTTCAAATTTCCCTTAAAATAAAATCGAACTTGCTTAAAATAAAACATTAAAGCTCATTCTTGAGATCCGTGCATCTATTTTTGGAGTTTTAATTTTTTATATTTTTTTATTTTGTTTGAAGAAGTTAAAAAAAATGAAAAAGGGTAAGGTTAGAGAAATAAAGTAAAAATATGGAATACATGACCAGAATGTTGAAAATGTTAAAAGAGAAACTACCATCAGTATAATGCTACCATATCCTGCAAAACCAAAGATGTGAGAATTTTTGAATGTAACCTAATTTAATCGAAGTTGCATTTGCACGATCCAAAATAAACTAGGTGTAATCTTCTAAGGAAAAAGAAATAAATTCCATGTTTCTAAACATTCAATAGTGCAACCATTAAACTGCATTAAACACTATCTATAAGCCTAAAAAGCATGGAAGGGAAAAATAAACAGTTAGCCCAACATTAAAAAACATTTTCTTCAATTTTGCAGTATTCAAAACTTTCCAACCCTATTTTTGCATTTCACTGCAGTATTCAAAACTTTCCAAAAACTTTTCTCTTCCTTCGTTTTGTTTCCCTACGTCTTCTTTTCATTTTCAATTTTCTTCCTTTGATTGGATTTCCAATGGTTTTCTCCTATGTTCATTTACCTTTGGTACCTAATATGCCCTCAATTAGTAATGCTCTTATGAGATATTTTAGAATATATCTCAATAAATTCCAGCGCATCCAATTAATAAACGCTTCGTCTTCTTTATCCTTCTTCAAAACCTTACACTCTGATAACGCCTCATAATTTTTTTTTGACCATATTGGTCCATTATCCACTTATTTATCCTTTATTTATTCTTTTAATCATGAGTTTATGTCACTTTGCTATCATGATCTACTTGGGTTACTTCCAGTAAATGTAACCCATTTCCTTAATTTCTACTATCGTAGACATGATCTAGGCTAGGACCGCCACAGTGAAGGTATGTTTATCATAGAATATAAAACATATAATATTACACCCTATGTTTAAATTCACCCCTTAGGATGCTCCCCTACAAAATGGGGTGTTCACTGCAATGCATCAGAATCCTACCTACCATGTGCTAGTAAGCTTCTCCATGAGTATGTTTGCTACATCTTCGTGTGGGCCTCTTAATTCAATGTTTTCTCCTATCTTGCTAAGTGGTATGCATCCCTCATATCACATCATGTTTGGTATCCATAGCAAATGAAATTTCCCCTTCAAAGTAATAGCTTCTCCCTACACACTGGTATCTACAAATTGCCACTTAGATGGTATATGACCAATAATGCTTCTAAATAAATAAACTTTATATCATATTATAGCCTTTTTGTAACCCAAATTTTTTCTCCTACCTTCGTTTTCCATAAGAAAATCTCTTTCTAATTTCCACCAAACATCCAACTCCTTTTGAATTCACCTTCACATACCGCCATTAATAGGAAAATGATACCTTCTCCATGGTCCAGGTCTATTTCATTCTTGAATGGAGGGGATTCGCTGTAATCATCCCATCCTGCACATTCAACCTTGATAGACTACTCTATATCAAACAAAGCTTTCATTATCCTATACTTGTGTATCCTTGTGATCATGGAGTTTACTCGAATCCCATATTTCCCAAGCTTTGGTTCCATAATATTCATTATGCAAATTTTATGCTAAATGTTGCAAATAATTACATGTTTTAAATTTGGAAATATTCTTATTTATGGAAATATTGCAAGCCACATGTAACTTTGGACTATGAATGAGTATCACGGATTGTACAGTTGAAGGTATCTTAAATGATACAACGGTGATATCATCCTGTATACCTACCAAGGAGTTTGATGGTATTTTTATCGTCATGTGAACACTTTGCTTAATAGGTCCCTTCCTTCATATTTGGGTATGAATATCTGACATGCTCTTTGGTTTCCTAGGCTATATCATCCATAGATAGACTTATTTCACCAACCTCTAGATTATCCCTTTCCTGTAATCAATCACGTTCGTCAGTTAATAGAAAATATATTTGATGTCATCATCGATCATCTTGTCCTATCACTATCATGCACAATGTCTATCTCATCCGATTACTGCCACATCAATGCTTCCACAATAATCCAACCAATAGTCTACATTGCACGAGTCATATAATATACTATGGGGTCCATTCTCTAAATCTGCATTATTGATGCCACAGTCCTCATCGTGTACTCCACATAATTAATATCCACAATGTTAATCTAGGTTTTTTACCTTATTTGGCTCTCCACATCTATGTAGATCTCGGTCGAGGTCCACATACGTATAGTCTATATTATGTTTTTTGTGTTCCACTTTTGGAGGGTCCCTTTCCACTGCAAGACTTTCCAATGTGGTCGTCGTGTCAGCCTCTACATTGTCATCACCCAAGTCCTACTCACCTATTGAAACCTAAAACTACCAATGCCACAATCACCATCCACCATGACAAGGCTTCGCTCCTTCATAACCTATCATAGTTAAGTCCCTGTGCACATTAAAGAAGACCCCTTTTAAAATTAAAATTTGAACATCATTAAAACTAAAACTAAAAAATTGAAATTTTACTATTATTAAGACCCAAAGAAGTCTTTGGTTGTAATTCAATTAATTTATATATATATATTATTCCTTTTTTTTCATTTTTTTCTTTTATTGTTATGTTTTATTTTATTTAAACAAACATTGAACAATCAAATTAGAAATTAAACCTATGGTTTTAACCAAAAAACCAAACAAAATTAAAAAAACTCAAAAAAATAAAGGTGGGTCCCCAAATTTGGGGCTAGTTGTACAATGGCCACAATATGAACCTTAGGGGTTATCTCCCTTGGCTAGTATATTCTATGGGACTAGCAAAAATCATGAGGGAGGCTCTTCCAAGGTGACATAAATATATCAAACATCTTCTTATTCTTTGATATAAGTAATCTCAAATCCTTCAAAATGAATAAGGAGAGGTAGTTTTCAAATCCGTATATCATCTTACTACTTTCCTATGAGGAAACAAAGAATCCATGGAAGTTGAATTCAATATAGAAGAAAGGTTCCATTCTACCATAAATAACTTCTAGAACTTCCACACCAAACTAGATCAAACCCCATGGGTGATCAATAGTGAGACTCAATCATTACCATAAATTTTAGAGGGATTTCATTAAGTATATCATCCTTAGGAAATTTGGGATCTTTAAATCCCAATATAGAGCCATTAAGACTAAAATCTAGTGTCTCTCAACATGTAACTCATCCACAAATTCAACATATAGATGTCCTTTCTAGTATCCCTCACGCTTCAAATGTGGTTACTTCCAACCCATTCTATAGCATACCTATGCTAGCTAACATTCCCTTTACTAATGTTCCCCTTGATAACATGCATTTTCAAAATAATATTGGAATTAATAGCATGGTTATCCCTTTTGGATCATCCCATCCAAGAACTCAGTATTACCTTATATTCAATCCTTAGACTCAATCTATAGTACCATAAATGCCTTATTTTATATTTGAGGATGTAAATGCTAGGTTAGAACAATTAGCAAAAGAAAACTCTAAGTTAAAAAATTAATTAGCTTCTATTCAAGGTGGTATACCTAAAAAGTATTCTTAAAAATATTGCTACAATGAACTTGTAGACCCTAATTTGACAAATAGACCTTATCCTTCAAGATTTATGTTCAAGGTGACGCTATAGACAACCTTTAAAATTTTAGAGCTATATGTCATGATATCAAATATGACAAGGTGTTTTTATTGAAGCTCTTCCATAAAAGTCTTGGTGGTGAGGCCTTAGAATGGTTTTATCAATTACCCCACCACTCAGTCAAGAATTTTTTTGATATGGATGAAATATTTTTCCAACATTTATCTACTTATATCATGGAAAAATATATAGTTTATGACCTATATCAACTCAAATAAGGATAAAATTAATCCCTCAATGACTTCTTGTTCGATGGCTAGCATTGGTTAGAAATTTCCATTTTTCTCCACCACATAAGAAACTATTGTGTATCTTTATACATAATTTACAATAAAATTTGTCATATACTTTAGAGATGAGTTATTTTGTATATTTTGATGATATGATGGATCTCACAAAATAAATGTTAATTTTCCTTCAACGTAGAGGGCAACTAAAAACTAAGAAATAATATGAGAAAACATAATATGATATGATGGTGTAACTAACTCTTTCCCCCAAAATAATCCTAAAATAGGTAATGTTAGTACTACCATAGCATTAAACAAGCTAATATTAGCTAAAACTTAGGAAAAACCTCCCAAAAAATTACTAGGTTAAATCAATCTCTATATTCTATGTTGACACAACTATTGGATGCTAATGTGATAGAGCTACCCCTATGAAGTAGCATGAACCCAAAAGGAAAATTTTCCTGGTTCAATGTTGACTGATAATGCACTTTTGATTAGACTAATGGTCACAACACAAACAAGTGTATCACTCTTTAAAACATGGTATAAGACCTCATCGATGAAGGTCGTCTAGTGGTTGGCGTGATGCATGTCATTAATAACATCATTTAATATTATGATTTATCAATCCAGGGTGGTGTCCAAGGCTGTCTACGATAGAAGGTTAGTGTAGAGTACAATTCAGGCATTTAGATTTCAAGTATTTATTAGGTGAAACAGATTTTGGTTTAGCCTTTTGGTGTCACACTAAACCTAGTCCGCAGAATGAAAACTGAATTAAATTGCCAAAAATTGACAATTAACTACAATTGCAAGAATTAGAAATTGCTAAATTGAAATCTAATTTACTTGTGCAAAATTAAAATAATAGTATTAATATGTTGTTGAATTGAAATCCTAAATTACACTTGTAGAATTGAAACCTAGTTTACTCTTGTAGAATTGAAATTATGCTTGGAAATAAAACTTATGCTAAAAATACTTGTCAATGTCCTACCATAAAAGGTCGTCAAGATTCTGCTATAGGAATTGATAGCAAAATGAAATCTGCTGAAAATTGAAAGTTGCTGAAACATAAAAAAAAATAGGGGAACATGGAAAGTAGAGGAAACAAGGGAAAAAAATGTCTAATCTAATTTTTCAGCTAACACACACACACAAATTCTGCATATAAACATAATGGAAAATATAAATAACATCACACAAACTTAAAACAAGAAAATGAAATCTAACAAGCAATATGTTAATTTTGTTGTAGCAAAATTACAAAAAAACCTGTCATGAAAATTCTTCTTCTAGGCCTGAAAGTGGGCCCAAGCTTATTTATCTAGAATAATATGGAAAAAATACTCCTTAACTAATTAACAATCACACTTTCTCATGAACATAAATTGACAAAAGAACTGCACTTTTATTGTTGTCAAAACATGCTAAAATTGTTACAGAGAATTGATGTATTGTCTTATTTGCTGCGACTAAATATTCTCCTTTATTCTACTTCCTAATTAGCTCAACCAATAAGGGATATGTGTTATTTATAATAAAATATTACAATATATCTCATGCTCAAATCATCTTATTTATTATTTTTTAGTGATTTGCCAATAATTATGAATCTGAAATAAGTGTAATTTTGGACAGTTTGTGCTACAACAGCACTCATTGGCCATTAGAAGGCATATTCAGTGGTAGGAGTACATTTTATGAGCCTTAAAATATCTTTTTACACCTGTATCCACTTTAAAATATCATTTTACTATCTTCCAACTTATTTGCCTATTATTCTGCAACTAATTTGGGTCTATTTCAAGACAGGATCTGATGGGGAGCCAAATTTTTAACACCAAGAAAAAGACTCAATTTTCATTTAGAAGCATGGATAGATTACAATTTCGAACCATGGAAGAATTACACAGTACAAAAAAATGCATCAGAAATTGCAGTCTTCATCTTTTCCAGCCTCCTGAATCCTTCGATCCACATCTTATAATGTTAGGTTCTTGCTGTAACCGTCGTTCGTAACCGTCCCTGTAACCACCGCAACGACCCCCTGGAACTGCTGTAATGACTTCTGGTAACTGTCAAAGTCGGGCTGTAACGTTCCACAAAAAAGTAACATGTCGTGATATCGCGACATCTTGTATGTCGCTATATCGCGACACTTCTGTTTGCTCTTCCCTGCGTTCAAAGTTCGTCACGATATCGCGACAACTTTTATGTCGTGATATCATGACACTTGAGTTTTTCTTCCGCTTCTGTTCTGAGTTTGTCACGATATCACGATAAATTTTATGTTATGATATCGCGACACTTGAGTTTTGCTTTCGCTTCTGTTCTGAGTTCGTCACGATATCGCGACAACTTTTATGTCGCGATATCGTGACACTGTCTTTGGCCCTTGCCATTTTTCAAAATACGTCATGATATCGCGACAAATTTTATGTCACGATATCATGACACTATATTTGGCCCTTGCCATTTTTCAAAATACGTCGCGATATCATGACATATTTTATGTCGCGATATCGCGACACTTTTAAACACTTAGAATATTTTTCTTTTCTTTTGTTTTTTTTCTCTTTTTTTTTTTTGGTGATGCAAGATTGTTGTGCTACCTTTGGATGCTCCTGCATCAGACACCTAGGGTATATTGAGAAGTGATCTTCACTTCTAAATGGTCAGAGGAGAAGACCAGAGTGATGATGAAGCTTGCGGAGTTGATGACCTGTCAGAAGAAGAAGAAGAAGCAATGAGTGCTGCAGAGTCCCGAATGATTAAAGCCATTTCTCAAATTGGGAAAAGGCCGAAGATAGACGTATCCACATATTCTAGAAATTTAAATCTAGAAGAGTTGATTGACTGGATCAATGATATGGAAGAGTATTTCGAATATGAGGAGGTTGAAGATCCAAATCGGATAAAATTTGCAAGAACAAAGTTGAAAGGCCATGCTGGCATATGGTGGAAAGGAGTGCAGCTGGAACGAAATCATAGAGGAAAAGAAAAGATCACCAGGTGGGATCGAATGGTTGAAAATTTGAAACGGCAGTTTATTCTGGCAGATTATGAATTAGATCTGTTGTGAAAAATGCAGAGTTTACGATAGTCCAGCAATTTTGTTAAAGAATATACAGAGGAATTTTTTAAAATTTCCATCAAAACCCGTCATACAGAAGCAAATAAAGAGAGAGTAGCCCATTACATTAATGGGTTGAGAACCAGCGTACAAGAAGAATTGAGTTTGGTTTGAATGAGCACCATTGAAGATTCTTACCAGTTTGCTCTTAAAGTGGAAGAGAAACTGAATCATAGATTTGACAGTAAACAAAGAGGAAGAGGTCATGGTGGAAGAACTTGTGGAAGAACCAGTGGAGGTAAATATGATGACCAGAAGTAGACTGGTGAAACATAAAATCACCAGGAATAGAAGGAGGAGAATGCTTATCGACATCGTAATCATAACAATGATTATCAAAGGAAACGAGGTAGAGGTGGATGCAGATATGGAAGAGGCAGATTTTGTGGAACCTATTTCAATTGCAGGGAAGAGGGGCATCGATCATATGAGTGTCCCAAACACCAAGAAACACTAAAGAGAAGGCCTGAAGGTAATTCCAGAGTTGTGGTTGTTGAGGATGGTGTTGAATCTGAGCACTCTGAAGAAGTAGAGCGAGGAGAAGTGATGATCATAAGGAGAACCTTGTTGAACGAAGAGAGGGAACCAGACCAGCGAAAAGCTCTGTCTCGCACGAGGTGCAAATGTTCAGGTAAAATCTGTAATATTATTATTGATAATGGTAGTACAGATAATTTGGTCTCTGAGGAAATGGTATATAACTCTTTCTATAAAAAACTGCACTTCTGTATATTTATCAATAACTGCTCCTCTCGCAGTTTTTCAAAAACTGTTCGAACATGCATCAAATGCTCTTCTAATGTTTTACTAAAAATTAAAATATCATCCAAATAAACTATCACGAACTTTTCCAAGAAGTCACACAATACCTCATTCATCAGCCTCATAAACGTACGGGGTGCATTAGTCAATCCAAAATGGCATAACTAACCACTCATACAAACCCTCTTTGGTTTTAAAGGTTGTCTTCCATTCGTCACCCTCTCTAACACGTATCTGGTGATATCCGCTCTTTAAATCAATCTTAGTGAAGTATTTAGCTCCACTCAAACAATCCATTATATCATCCATTCTAGGTAATGGAAAGCAATATTTAATGGTAATTTTATTAATGGCTTGGGAATCAGTGCACATTCACCATTTGCCATTCTTCTTTGGTGCAAGTACTACTGGTACTACACAAGGGCTCAAACTTGCTCGAATCAAACCCTTCCTCAACAATTCTTGAACCTGGTGGTTCAACTCTTCATTTTCTACAGGAGATAATCTATGGGCAGCCTTATTGGGTAAGCTAGATCCTGACATTAAGTCAATCTGATGACTAATCTTCCTCATTGGCAGCAAACCCTCAGGCACATTGTCTGATATAATATTAGGAAATTCTGCTAACAGATGTTCAGCTCTAATACCACTTGATGGGGAGCCAAATTTTTAACACCAAGAAAAAGACTCAATTTTCATTTAGAAGCATGGAAATATTACAATTCCGAACCATGGAAGAATTACACAGTACAAAAAAATGCATCAAAAACTACAGTCTTCGTCTTTTCCAGCCTCTCGAATCCTTCGATCCACATCTTCTTATAATGTCAGGTTCTTGCTGTAACCACCGTTCATAACCATCCCTGTAACCGTTGCAACGACCACCTGGAACTGTTGTAACGACTTCTAGTAACTGTCAAAGTCGAGCTATAACGTTTCATAAAAAAGTAACATGTCACGATATCGCAACATCTTGTATGTCACGATATCGCGACACTTTCGTTTGCTCTTCCCTGCATTCAAAGTTCATCGCGATATCGTGACAACTTTTATGTCACGATATTGCGACACTGCATTTTTCTTCCACCTCTATTCTTAGTTCATCGTGATATTATGACAACTTTTATGTCGCGATATCACGACACTACATTTTGCTTCCGCCTCTGTTCTGAGTTTGTCGTGATATCGTGACAACTTTTATGTCGCGATATCATGACACTTGAGTTTTGCTTCAGCTTCTATTCTGAGTTCATCGCGATATCATGACAAATTTTATGTCGTGATATCGCGACACTTGAGTTTTGCTTCTGCTTCTATTCTGAGTTTGTCGCGATATCGTGACAACTTTTATGGCGCGATATCACGACACTGTCTTTGGCCCTTGCCATTTTTCAAAATACGTCGCGATATTGTGACAACTTTTATGTCGCGATATCGCGACACTGTCTTTGGCCCTTACCGTTTTTCAAAATACGTCGCGATATCATGACATCTTTTATGTCGCGATATCGTGACACTTTTAAACACTTAGAATATTTTTCTTTTCTTTTGTTTTTTTTTTTTTTTTTTTGGTGATGCAAGATTGTTGTGTTGCCTTTGGATGCTCCTGCATCAGGATCAGTTGCATCAGTTGATATTTCCTCATGAGCTATCTTCTAGTCGATAAGGAATTATGGAGATAGTTGTAGAAATATTTTCCTATATCCCTTCAACCTTATTTTACCTTTTCAACTACTTAGAAACAATAGATATTAAAAAAGAAGTGTGTTCGTCTATTATTCCAAAGATCTTCAATAACTGGTTGTAGGTGCACTTCATGCTCAAAAATGCATTCAAATTATTCGTTTTGGTTGTTTCTTTTAGGTAAGTCATTTAATATAGATTTGATGAGGTGATTCCAATTGATTTCATCCTTCTCCATTGGTAAATTTTTTGGCCTTGCCATTCATTGGTAGCTGGCTAGAATTTACATGGTGATTTCTACATTTTCTTATTTTTGCATTTTGTTGCCTATGTATACCATGTGGGAATGCTTATAAATAGGTTAGATGTCTTCTTTAGTCCTTCTAAAATTATTACATCCATTTCATCATGCTTTTTTTGAAAAATTCAAGGTGCTCCTATAAGGTGTGCCTTTATTATATGGTTGTTTTCTACAGATTTCCAGATTTATGACAGTCCTAAAAATTTAGCTCCAATGTGGATTTCAAACAAGTTGAAGGGCAGGAAAACATTAAAATACCATTGTGAAGTTAATGGATATCAGCATACCACATTTTTCTAATTGAAATGCATGTTTTTATTTGCTACTTAATCAAGTAAAAACAGTCACAAAATGCTAAAAATAGTGAAAAACTGAGATATAATGTTCATAACATAAAATCATGCAAACACTTAACAAATAATATATTCTAATCAACAATTTGGCATTTAAATTTATCATGTTTGGTAATATGGCAGTTTTTATATGTCAAAAATTATGCAATAATGAGGCATTTTTTGGCCTCATCATGGCGGTCCTGAACAAGTAACATCTTCAAACCAAGATTTGGGGATATTCTAGAACTCATTACCTAAACATGGATAAAATTTTATCAATAAAGTGCAATATATGAATTTCCACCCACAAAATCAAAATATTGTAGGTATGATTCATGTTAGCACTATCACTAGACAACAAGTCAGAGAAAAGGATAAAAATTTTGAACCACTTCTTGAACCTCTCCTAGTTTTATTGCCTAGACATGCCATTGCTCCTAAAGAACCATATTTGGTTCTAAAACCTCAAGAAAATAATTAACATTTAGAAACAATTAGAGGACACCCAAGCTAGAATCTCCATACTCAAGTTGTTACAAACTTTTCCAAGTCATAGACATAATTTGTTCAAGTTTATAAGTGAACAAACAATACCTAAAAATGTTAGTTTTAACAATTTGACTAATGTATTCCAATCAATAAATTCTCTGGGTGGTAACTTTCGAAACGGAGCTCTGGCGATTTGGCGGGAAATTTTTTGAGCAGGCGTCGGGCATTGCTCTAGGGTTTCTGGAGTGCTGGAAAATCCAGGGCCTCTGGTGATTCGACGCTGTGGTTCTCTGAAGGGTTTTCTGCCGCCCCAGGAGGGCCCTATGGGGTCTCCTCCAGACCCTCTACCTGGGAGAAAGAACTCATATGCTGAGATGGTAAAGGAGAATGCTTCATCTTCCAATGTTGAAGCCCAGAGAAATGCGTTTCAATCGTTCCTCAAGAATGCGGGCAAGAACTCAACTGCTCATCGCGTTAATGGATGCCTCCCGCAAGCCGCTTCCAGACCGAAGATTGTCATTGAACCAAAAATGGTCGAGGACACAGTCATCTACCGCGCTAACCACGATCTGATTTGTAAATTCATGGGTATTCGGCCTACCCTAAATTTTCTGCACACCTGGGTCCGACAGAACTGGGAGCCTCACGGTGAGTACTCCTTATGGTTCATAAGTAATGGGTATTTCATTATTAGTTTCTCTTCTTTAGCCGACAAAAACAGAGCATTTGAATCAAAAAAAAGAAACCATGGCCCAGCAGGGTTATTTGTTCAACCCTGGAGAGTGGGTTTCGATCCTCGTATCGAACCCACGGCCGTCCCGGTCTGGATTCGATTATACGCTCTCCCGATGGAGTTCTGGGGTGAGCAGGTTTTGGAGATGATTGGTAGTTCTCTTGGCAGACATCTGGGTGTCTCTAGAGATACCATAGAGGGTAATGCAGCTATTTTTGCTAGAATCTGTGTAGAAATGGATATAAGCCAGCCTCTCCCGACAGAGGTGGAACTTGAGTTAGCAGGTCTGTCATGGATACAGCAGTTGGATTACGAGGCCCTGCCCTTTAGATGCAGAGTGTGCCATAAGCATGGCCATTTGGCAAGGTTTTGTCCAAGCCTTGGAAACACAAAAGAGGAGGCTCCGCGGGGTGCACCAAACCGCCCAAGGGAAGGGAAGTCCACTCTTGAGAAAGATTCTGTTAATATTGCACAGGGAAATGATGTGCAGAAGGATGGATTTGAACAACCCAAACGAAGGCGAAAATAGAAGAAAACTGGCAAGGAGCAAGCTCAACTCAGGCCAGCGAACCGGTATGAAATTTTTAAATCACTAGTTGATCAAGAGGACCAAGCCATGGAAGGAATGGATGGAAATATTGAGACTAACAATACCCTCCCACACTCTTCTCCCTCATCTCCTCCAGTCCTAGAATAGGCAAATGAGTCCACGGACATTTTGCAACCAGAGAATCCAGGGGCATTGATAATACATTCCCAAGTTCAGCTGGAAAGTAAGGATGTCAGTATGGGAAGTGCAGAAAAGAACAGAGAAAGGCCAGCCCTGGGGATTACTCAGGTGGAAAAGCGATCCAAGAATAACAATTCTCAAGGAGCAGGCAGGAAGTCTAATAAGGACCTAATAGCAACGCAAGGAGACAAGCTGGTCACTGGAGGATCGGTGAGAACAATTGATTCTTATTGCTCTCAAGGTTTCCAATGATTATTCAATCTTGGAATGTTAGGGGTTTAAACAGCAGAACCCATCAATCTGCTGTTCAAAGACTCATAGGAAAATGCAAAACAGACTTTTTGCTCATCCAGGAGACAAAAATGTCTTTAGAACTTATGTGCAGAACAGTTAGTAAAATATGGAGGGGAGCTGGTTATATGGATGTGGCTGCTCAAGGTGCCTCAGGGGGAATTGTCACTTTTTGGAACCCTCTGGAATGGTCTGCTTTAGAACATATAGCCTGGAGGGGTGTTCTCACATCTCTTTTTAGGAATAATGTCACAGCTGAGCATGTTTTAATTACAAATTTCTATGGGGCTCAAAGCCTTGATGGTCAGAGGCTCCAATGGAAAGTTGTTCACAACATGAGGTCCTCAAGACAAGTTTTTGACTGGATCATTGCTGGAGACTTTAATGCCAAATTATCTGCTCGGGATCAGGAAGGTGGAACCCCTGTTTTGGACCCGGGGACAGGCTTCTGATTGCCCAGGTCCAGGCTTTTCACTTAGTGGATATCCAAGGCCCTGGAACTTTTTTCACTTGGACTAACAAGAGGAGGGAGCCACACTGTCGGAAGGTAAAGCTGGATCGCTTTCTGGTCTCAGAGGAGGCATTTGTGAAGTGGAATGTTAAATTCCAGATTTTGGACGGCCCGGTTTCCGATCACTCTCCCATCCTGCTGGAGGGTGGGACTCAGACAGGGCAGCACCACAAACCGTTTAGATTTGAGAATTTTTGGCTACAAAAGGAGGACCTTCATGAGAAAATTCCGCAATGGTGGGAAGAAGGTCGTCCACCTTTTGGGACAGCAATGTTTAAATTCCACAAACAGCTTCATTTTGTCAAAATTAAATTGAAACAGTGGAGGCACGCCAATAAGTCGGATTTCCAGCTGCAAAGAGCCCCCTTGATGGCCCGCTGGGAGGAGGTGCAGAAACAATTCAGGGAAGGAATAATTACTGAACAGCTCAAAACTGAAGATGATGCCTTGCGCAAATCTGTTGAGGACATTGATAACCAAGAGGAAATTTACTGGAAACAGCGGGCTAGAAATTCTTGGTTATTGGAAGGAGATAGAAATACAAAGTTTTTCCATCGATCAGCCTGTGCTAGAAGACAGATGAATAACATGGCAGTACTACAAGATGAGAATGGACACTCCTTTGATACTCTTCCTGGCATGCACTCCCACTCAGTGGATTATTTCTCCAAGCTTTTTGCAGAAAATAGGGAGCAAGATGTGGGGGCTCAAAATGAAGTTCTTGATGTTATTCCCCCTATTATCACTCAAGAAGAAAATCAGGCTCTCCTTAGACCCATTGATAGAGATGAATTGAAGAATGTGGTCTTTGGAATGAGCACAGGCAAATCTCCCGGTCCAGACGGTTTTCCTATTGAGTTTTTCCAGGCCTTTTGGGATACCTTGGAGGAAGATGTTTTGGCTGTTATAGAGGAGTCCAGAACTAATAAGAGAATGCTTAAGGCACTAAATCACACCTTCATCTCTTTAATTCCAAAGGGGGAGGAAGGGGTTCATATCTCTGACTTCAGACCTATTGCCTTATGTAATGTGATTTATAAAATTATCACAAAGATAATCGCTGAACGTCTTAAACCTCTCCTTCATAACATCATTTCCTCAGAACAAGGGGGATTTGTAGAGGGTAGACAGATCCTGGATGGAGTGGTTCTTGCCCAGGAGGCTATTCATTCATTGCAAAATTCTGGTAACAAAGGAATGTTCATCAAACTGGATATGTCCAAGGCTTATGATAGAGTGGAGTGGGGCTTCCTGTCAAGGATGTTGGCTGCCTTTGGTTTTTCCCAAGACTGGATAGACTGGGTTATGAGTTGTGTTTCCACGCCTTCTTATTCTGTTCTAATTAAGGGGCTTCCCTCGCCTCCTTTTGGAGCCTCTCGTGGTCTCCGACAAGGGGACCCTTGCTCTCCCTATCTATTCCTTATCTTGGCTGAAGGATTAGGTAGACTCTTCTTGAAAAGAAGACATCAAGGCCTGATAACAGGTATTAAGGTTGGTGAAGAAATTTTGACTCATTTACAATTTGTGGATGATACTGGCCTGGTTGGAGTGGCCAGTCTCAGGGAAGCCAGGGGAATCAGAGATTCTCTTAATGTTTACCTTAGGGCCTCCAATCAGGTTATCAATGACAAAAAATCCAAAGTGGTCTTTTTCAACCTTGACCAAAGGCTACAGGACAGAATTATAGAGATTTTGGGCTTCACTAGAACATCTCTTCCTATAGTCTACTTGGGGGTTCCTTTGCACTTCAAGAAATTGAAAAATGACATTTGGAAAGATCTTTTGGATGGCATAAAAGACAGAATGAACCATTGGTCTCATAAATGGTTAAGCTACGACGGCAGATTAACTTTCTTACAGTCAGTTATTCAGGCCATGCCAATCTATAAATTCTCTATCCTGGCTGCCCCACCTTCTATTTGGAAAGAGCTGGACAAATTGGCCAGAAGATTCTTATGGGAAGGAGCAAAAGGTGAGAGGAAATGGGCCTTGGTTGGCTGGGATAAAGTTACTCAGCCCAAAGAAAAAGGAGGGCTGGGATTGAGAAGCTCTAAACTCAACAACAAAGCCTTAGCAGGTAAATTGTATTGGAGATGGATCTCCCAGCCATCATCATTATTCAGTAGAATCTTAACCAGCAAATATCTGGGCCAAGTTCACCCCTTTGAAGTTAGCCGCTTCCCTTTGGATGGTAATGGATCCCTAGTTTGGCAAGCTCTCAAGTTGGGATCTCAAGTTATTAAAGACCAATTGTTCTGGAAAGTGGGAAGAGGGGAAAAGGCACGTTTCTGGACTGACTCATGGGACCAGTATCCACCCATCATTGCTGAGTATCCTGAATTGCTTCCAATTAAAACTGCCATAGAATCCAAGGGCTGGGTCACTATTGAGAATTATTTCAACACTAGCCAATTGGGTGAGTATAAATTCAAGAAGTTTAAGCGGTTGGAGGAGTGGCCAGTCACAATCCCCCCGGAGCTGGCAACCATTTTGACCAACATCTTGACAGCAAGGTTTCTCACGGGCAGAGATGAAGAGGATGAGTTAGCATGGGGACATGGGAACCTTGGGGTTTATACAGTGAAGGCTGGATATGATCAGATCCTCCCAGAGCCTCCCCCGCATGTATTTTCGGTTCAAAATTGGAAGAAGATTTGGCATTCCAAGTGCTGGCCGAAAGTGAACTTCTTTGCCTGGCAGTTTATGCACAATGGCATTCTCACCTTTGATAACCTCAGAAATAGAGGAATCATTGGTCCTTCTCAGTGTATTTTATGTCATAAGAATGAGGAGACTGCTGATCATTTGATGTTTGAGTGCTCCTTCACAGGTCAGATTTGGAATCGGTGGTTCTCTCATTTTAAACTCCAGAGTAATGGTGCTCTGACTCGGAACAATATCTGGCAAAGATGGAAGAAAGGTAGATTTAAATCTAAAGCCCTCCGACTGGGGTGGGAACTTGGTCTTTTCTTCATCTGGTGGCAAGTGTGGCTGGAAAGAAACGCTCGAATCTTTAGAGAGACCTTCTCCTCGCTAGATGGAATATGGCAGGTTATCTGGAGCAAAGTCACAGAGACGGTTGCCATATATGCTGAAGAGGAAATTCCGGTTGAGCTGGGTCCACAGGAAGAGAGAGCTGTTGCACCAGTTAGAAAGAACATAGCCAGTTGGAAACCCCCCCAACAGGCTGGGTTAAAATTAACACAGACGGAGCTGCAAAGGGCAATCCGGGCAATGCTGGAATCGGTGTTGTGTGTCGTGATCATGCTGGAACTGTGCTTTACTGGGAACTGCAGGGTCTGGGAAGAGCCACCAATAATGAAGCCGAAGCCTATGCTATCAAAATTGCTTCCATCTGGGCTGTCAATCAGGGATACAGAAAGATAATCCTTGAGACAGATTCTCAAATTCTGGTTGGCGCTCTTGATTGTATGAGGAACTTTGCTTTGAAAGCTTGGAAGATACAGATTTTAGTCTCTCAAATCAAGGACCTTTGGAGGGAATTAGAAGATGTGATCCCTATCCATGTGAGTCGTGATTTAAATTCGATGGCCGATTTCCTTGCAAAGATGGGTGCGGAAAAGGAGGTAGGAGTACAGCTGCACAGTGACATGCCTGTGGAAGATGCTGTGATTAGACAGGGACTTGCAAAATTCTTGAGCCAATGAGAAAATTTTGTGCTAAGGATGGTTTTCATCGCGTTTTCGTGACCTGCTGTGCTGTCGCGGCCCTTGGCAGGAAACTATCGCGATATCGCGATAGGTTTCGTCGCCACGGCCTTTGGAGGGTTCCTGTCGCGATATCGCGACATGTCGCGCCATTGCGACCCTTGGCGAGTTGCTGTCGCGATTTCGTGACCTGTTGTGTTGTCGCGACTAAGGGCTGGAAGGTGTCACGATTTCGTGACCTGTTATGTCGTTGGGGCCTTTGGCAGGAAGCAGCAGCGATTTCGCGACGCTTTGGATGCAGGGGCAACAAGGAGGAAAACAGTCGCGATATCGCGACAGTTTTGGTGATTCGGAGACAAGGGGAGAAACCGTCGCGATATCGCGACGTTTTTGAAGACTGGGAGCCAGAAAGAAGAACTGTCGCGATTTCGCAACATTTTTGGCGGACTGATGAATTTTGGAAAAGACGTCGCGATTTCGCGACCTTTTTTGAGCTTGTGCCTCAAGAGGAAAATTCGTCGCGATTTCGCGACAATTTTGGCGTCTCGGTGTTAAGAAGAAATGTTGTCGCGATTTCGCGACGGTTCTGGACTTTCGGCATAATGAAGAAAAACCGTCGCGATTTCGTGACATTTTCGAGGAAAGGGCTCAAAGGGGACAACTTGTCGCGATTTCGCGACATTTTTGAGCACTGGGTTCTGAGGAGTAAACATGTAGCGATTTCGCGTCACTTTTGGCGTGCTAAAGCTATTTGGAAATCTGGTCGCGATTTCGTGACACTTTTGATGAATGGTCGCCAAGTGGTTAACTCGTCGCGATTTCGCGACACTTGGGAGGATTTGTTGCAGAAGGGCAATCTTGTCGCGATATCGCGACACTTCTGGCGTAAAGGTGGCAAAAGGAAAATGCGTCGCGATATCGCGACCTTTTTGAGGGCTGACTGCTTTGTGGAGAATCCGTCGCGATATCGCGACATTTTTGGTGGTCAGGGGCTGCTGGCTTTGGCTGTCGCGATTTCGCGACCGGTTGCTCGGTTGTGGCCTCGGCTGGCTTGACTGTCGCGATATCGCGACATGTCGCGATTTCGCGCCTGGTTTTCTTCTTGTGCTTAGAGATGGGAAGTGCTGCCCTCTTGCACTTTGTCTTGGTTTCTTGCTTCCTGGTTCTTGGTTGGGATGTTTTTGCTCCCTCTTGTATCTGCTCTTTGTATTAATACAAGTTTTTCAATTTTTTTCAAAAAAAACAATTTGGCTAATGTGGTATGGTCACTTAGCATGAACCATATAGCTATATCCTTATTTAAGGATGATATACCAGCTGCCTCTATGCTTGGAGAGATACCTTTGTATATCACTTGCAATATCAATGAGTATTCCATTAAAAAGGTTTTCATTGATAATGATTCATCAAGCAACGTTCACAACCTTAGACTTTTACATATAATAGGGCTCAACAAAGAAGACTTAGAAAAGCCAGACATTATCATAAAGGATTATGACAATGAAGAATGAGAAGCTACCAAAACTATAGTGCTACCTATAAAAGTAGGGCCTTGTATTTTAAACACATTATTTTATGTGTTGCCTTATGAGTTAAACTATAATCTTCTTTTGGGGTGACCTTGGATCCATGTGATTCAATTTGTCCCCTCAACTTACCATAATTGTGATAAATTTGAATATCAAGATAAGTTGTATAGCATAGTAGTTGATCATGATATTTTTTCTTATAACTAAAATATCTAATCAGAAAACCCAAAATCTCAAATTTACCCTTTATTGAGTGCTTCTTGTCCCTTCATAGATGATAAGGTCTAAATCACCTAAATAAATAGGCATAAACCAAGAAGAAAGAACCAACAATAAAGTCATGATGAAAGGTAATGAAAATATTGAGGATATCAACAATATAAGCCTCATTAACCAATACCATAAGCTATTAGTAGTAGACTTGGTTAGGTTACCCTTGTTCCATCATGATTTAGGGTTGTCTTCCATGTGAGGAACAATCGTGTAAATAGGAACTTGTACATTTGTATCTGTAGGAACAATAAATGAAGAGAGAATGCATGGAACTAATTCATGACCAATAGAGAAGAGAACCAATATGACAGATATTAGGATTTTCTTTCTAATATCTATCCTATCCCAAAGAAAATCCTTTGTAACTTTGGCTACAAGTAAAAGGTCCTAGGACTTCAAGAAAATGGCATTAAATAGCCTTTAGAAACTAAAACTTGGCCCAAATATTATGGGTTGGGATATTTTCCCAACCATAATGAAATAACATTTTCCTTTTCTTCTTTAAAAAATGATAATGAAAAAGTGTGTCTTTTCTCATTTGAACCTTAAGTGGAAGTAACTTTAATATTATTTTCTAAACTAGGACAAATATGAGGACAATTAACCTCTTCCTTTATTCTTTTCTAGTCTCTTTTTGCAATACACGTAAATTAACAACCTAAACATTAAGCCTATTGAGGATATTAAGTAGGACTCCAACGATAGCCTCAACAATGAGAATAGATCATCTTCATTACAACAAAATTATAATATGACATCTCAATCAATGGAAGATCTTGTTTCAAAATTATACATATATTATTGTGAGGTGAAAATTTTACCCCACTTTCCTCTTAGGGATAATGACAATAATGTCTCTCCTTATGATGATATTCCTATTGAAGGACCTATTTATTTAGACACACATCCCTCACAATCATTTAACATTGAGCAATGGAATTTAAATGATGATGAGCTTCAAATTCTAGGGGTCATACCTACCCCTAAAAATTATGAATATGAATCAAATACCCTAATATAAGAGACCATAGACACTAAAAAAGGGTCAAATGACAATCCAAGGATAATAAAGTTAGGAAAGATTCTAACTTTATAAGAAAGATAAGAGTATATAAAGCTCTTAATTTAATACTATGATATCTTCATATGGTCTTATGTGTACATGCCTGGTTTGGATCCATCCTAAGTAGTTCATCACTTAGTAGTCAAGCATGATGCTAAGCTAGTGAAGTAAAAATTATGAAAGATGCAACCAAAGTTACTTTGCTGGTAAAAGAGGAACTCTATAAACTTTTTCAAATAAAGTTTATCAAACCATTGACTATTTCAATTGGATCTCAAACATTATCCTAGTCACAAAAAAGAAGGTATTATGTGAGTATGCATAGAATTTTAAGACATCAACAAAGCCTATCCTAAGGATAATTTTTATTTACCAAACATAGACATGATAATTAATTTTTTTCAACTACAAAATGTTATTCTTGATGGATGGATTTTTTGGTTACAATAAAATTTGCATAGCACTAGAAAATCAAGCTAAAACAACGTTCACTACTCCTTGGGGTATCTTCTACTATGAATTTATGCCCTTCGGATTTAAGAAATATTACATAACTTATCAATGTTCTATGACATATATCTTCCATGATATGGTGCATAATATCATGGAATAATATGTTGATGATCTTCTAATAGGGTCAATGAAAAAATATCATGTCATAGATTTAAAGTAAATTTTGCAGTAGCTTAGGGAGTACAAGGTTTGTCTTAAGCCCTCCAAATGTATATTTGGGATAAAATTTAGTGAATTACTATGCTTTATTGTGTCTATGAGATATTAAGTTAGATACTAATAAAATATCAACAATAACCAATATGCCATCCCCATAAAACCTAATAGAGCTTAGAAGTTTGCAAGGTAAACTCCAAGGAATTCAGAGATTTCTATCCTGATTAGTAGATAAATGTCAGCTCTTTTCAAGACTATTATAGAAAGGGATCAAATTTTATTGGGTTAAGAAATGTCAAAAATATTTTTATTCTTTGAAAATATATCACCATTAAAATATCCACCACATGCTCCCTCATGATATGGTATTCTTTTATTGGGTTAATAAATGCCAAAAATATTTTTATTCTTTTCATGATAAGGTATTAATATACCTCATGATATTTTGATTCTTTGAAAATAGTCCATATTTTAAAGTTATTTTAGAGGATATGTTAATCAATGATGAGTATCACCATGCAATTCTTATCCAACTAGAGGTGTTTAACAAAAATTAGACCTATGACTTAGATCACTTACATGTTTATCATAAAATAATTAATAATACCTATGAAAATAAGGTTAGACCTCATTCCTTAAAAATAGGATACTTAGTTCTTATGGTAAAAAAACTAATACAAAATAAGACCTTAAGGGTAAATTTGAACCCAACTTGTTAGACTCGTTGATAATAACAACAAAGTATGAGTTGGGTGCATACTTCTTAGCCACATTATATGGAAATGAACATAAAGAACCTATAAAATAATTAATTTAAAAATATGTTATGCTTGAATCTACATGTTTTCTTATTCATGTGCTTGATTGCATGGTTGATTGTATGCATGATTTTCTATATAATATTTTTGCTTCCTTTCATGTTTTTGAATTGCATGTTTGCTTGCATCTTCTTATTGATACCATAAAGTCATGACATAGAATCCCATAATGAAGTGATGATGATCATAGCTAGCAATTAGTGTCACTTGCATTGCACTTGTAGTAGGTAATTGAGCTAGTTGACCTCCTCGATTACTCCCCAAAATCCTTTCTTGTCCTTTTGATCTTTTAGAATTTGGAAAGGAAGGTGAGGTCTTGATGGTATATAGAAATCGCTAGTCATATCATGACTATAGTTCAGCACATTGAATTATTCTCTAGATTCCAAGATCTCTAGAGGACTTATGTACATTGGTTTCCATGATCATATGTTTGACTTTCACATAATCAAATTATAACTTCACTTGCTTGTGTTCATATGCTTATTGTTTGCACATGGATTCAAGATGATTTTATATGACCAGTGATAATCTAAGTCAAAATAGATAACATCATATATTTTTATCTTAGTTAGGTACCTAAGGTTGTGAATCTCTCTAACTCCTTTGAATGGATAAACTCATAATTTTTCCAACATCCTCTTTATCTCACTTCTCATGACCTACTTCTAACTTGTTAGCACTCAGTTATGACACTAATACTACAATTCCAAAATAAGGATGGCATATAAAATGGCAATGTGAGCTAACAAGTCCCACCCTAGGCAAATATTTTTCTCATAATTCTCTTATCAAAATATCTTTTGACTTAACCTTATACCTAGGAAAAAATAATGATAGGATTATTCAATGATTTTTGAATGCTTGAAAGTTGAAGCATTCATTTGCATTGATTAATCCTATTAAAATTATTTCCTCTATATAGGGACCTATCAAAAATTTTAATTTTATCAACATTTCATCAAACATTGTTTCTCAAACACCATATTCATCAAGTTATGATTCACTCTTATATCCAAATAGAATGTTAGATAGAATCATTCAACTCTTGGTAAGAGTTAGCATACCTATATGCCCAATGAGAAAGGAATTATTTTTCAAACATTCTTCTTCTATATGAGGGTCTATCATAAATCCAAAATAGCATGTATGATGTCTTTAATATGATAATATTTTAATAAAAATTTTGATAAATTTGTGATTCATTCTTATACCTAGATAGAAGGTGGGATAATTAACTTGACACTTGGAAAGAATTATAATTACCATAAACCCAACAAGTGAGGAATTATTCTATCAAAAATTCTTCCTTAGTATAAGGATTTATCACAAATTCAACTTTATCAATTATCATTATACCTAAAATGGATGAATGAAATACAATTACCCAATACTTGACAAAGTGTTTAAAGCACCTAATGATATTGGATAATTAGATAAAAATCCTACCCTAGTATAATCCTTTATCAGATTTATCATACAACCTCATTTTACTAAATCACAACAATATGATGAAGCACAATCACTAATAAACCTACATATCATCAATTTTCAAGATAAAAATCAAACATATTTGTTTTGAATCATTATAATCATCTAGTACATGATGCATTCCTTGCTTTATTTTAAAAAATTGTATGATTTAAAATCTAAATATACTACATGACACTTTATTGGGATGCAATGATTACCTTTTTATATTATACTAGGGATCATGTGCTTGCAGATTATAGTTATACTGCACAATATAATTTTTTTGAGGAGGGGATGGTAAAGGTCATTCTACGTTTGATGAGATAACATCAAAATGGAGTGACCTATTTTTCATATTTCTTCCCTAAAAATGACCTAAGATCATAGCTTCGAAGAAGGTGAAGAACAAGAATTATTTATTTCTTGAATAATTTTTGCAATTCTAAAAACATTTTACAAGGAATAATTTTTATTTCTCCTCTTTCACTCAGGAGCATTGATACATTACTCATATATTATCTATTATATCATCATTTTGGGCATAAATGCATGCCTATATTTATTATTTTATTATTTGTGCTTATAGAAATCAAGGGAGTTTGTGATGAGGTTATGATGACCACTAGTTAGGATATCATACACATGCATTGAATTCATACTAGGTATTTGATGCTAGTAAATCTCCACTCTTAGGATCATATATGTATTTTACATCTTCCATGAATTTTCATTTAGCATGATCTACTTGTTGTGTTTTAGCACTCTTTGGAATTACACATTGATTTGTTAGCACATATTGTGGGTGAAAAAAATCATGGGATAAATCACTCCTAATCTATTTTATCTTCTCTAGGCACTCTTTTTGTGATAATAACATGTTTTTCCAAATAATGTGCACCCTTGTTATATTTACAAAAATATCTGCCATGTTTTAATATTCGATAGACAACCATCAATATGCAATAAAATATCCAATCTCTACGTACAATTACAAACTCTAGGTTGTAAATGGTAGTGGTAAAAAAATGAAATACATGCTGATTTTTTATATTGTATGCTTGTGTTTATTATTTTCTCTATGAAATTATTTCATGTGTGCATCAAACATTATAGAGAACTAGGAATGGTCTTAACCATTGATCAACATATAAGGCACATATGTCTATCATTGGTCAAGATCATTCCATAGTTTTCAAGTGATAAAATGACATATTTCTAATCTCCTAAAAACAATTAATCGATTTTCTTAATCCAAAGGAAAAAATAATGCTATCCTCTACATTTCAACTGATGTCAATCTATAAGTCACAGGAATGGGTGACTTTTACATTCCTTTAAACCTATGATAAATTCTAAAAATGTATAATTTTAGGCCTCTTATTAGCAAAAACCAAGTGATAAATGGAGGATAGTTTATTTCCTCACAAGATCTAATAAAGGCGTAAAACACTAAAAACCTAAGACATTTATATCTTATTAGTTTACAGAAGGATGTACAAGAAAATTTCACTTCCTTAAAGAATCAACATAACTCATAAAAGGAAGACAAATGATAAAAAATTATTGACATAAATATCAAGATTGTAAGTTCTCATATTATTTTATAACAACACTATAATCTAAATAGGCCCTAAAATTGGGCACATTAACATCAACAAAAAGGACAAAAGCTGTCCAAATTTAATAATAAGAACATAAAATATCTGAATTTAGCAATATGGACATAAACTATCCAAATCACTATATCATATGGACATAGACTATCCAAAGCACTATATCATATGGACATAGACTATCCAAAGCACTATATCATATGGACATAGATTGTCCAAATAATTATATCATATTGACATAGAGTATCCAAAAGCATTCTATCACATGGACATATACTATCCAAAATAATTATATTATAGGGACATATATTTTCTAAAGCACTATATCATATGGACATAGATTATCCAAAAAAATTGTATTATAGTGACATAGACTATCTAAAAGCATTGTATTATATGTGGATATCAACTATCCAAACATTAAAAAGGTATAAACTACATACAAAGGTAAAAATTTGCCTAAGAAATTATCTAATAATGAGGATAGAAGAGCCACTGCTTAGCAACAAACAAAAATATTTTATAGGACATAAATTTTTCTATGGTATGGACTACCTAAAAATTCTATTAGTCATAAATTCCTAAGTACGTGTCCATTTATTAGGCTAAGGGTCCACCACTTAGGGTCTATTGGCAACATAAATAAATAAATTTGTGAAGTTCTATTAAATTATTCTTTTAAATTGATTCGCCATTTTTTTACAAGTACATTTTGAGTCCAACCCCTTATGCATAACCCTGTGACAAGATACCTCCTTTTTTGTCCTACTGGTCCTTGCCCTAGTATCATGAATCATAGCTAAAGGAGAAATAATCAATATTTGTGATGGTATAAATCCATCTCTCGATCTCCATCTTGACCTCTCCTATGCTTTTTGGACATGATGGTGAGCCATCCTACTCAATATAGGACCCATTAGTGGTTTCCTTATTATTGGTATAATTTATGTAGTACAAATATAATGCTTAGATTATAATGTTTTTAATGCTTATTGATAGATATTATAAATAATAATTAGTGCTAATATCAATAATTATTGGGGAGAACCAAGGGATAGTACTAGTTTGATGACCTACAAATTGAAAATTAAATAAAATAGTAAACTATGGTACATTAGTATATATAAGGTATACCATACTATATTATTATCATGTCTATATGATTCAAATATAATTGGCTAAAATCTACTTGTGATAAACTAGTACAACCTATAAATATATTCTTGTTTTTAAATAGACCATTTTTTCATATTATTTCAAACATTTAATCCCAGTTAGGCATGATAAATATAATTATTTAAAATTGAACGTAGTACTCAGGATAAGATCAATATATAATTTCAATGCTTAACACAATACCAAATAATATGATGCTAAATTTCATGCCATGGAAATAAAATAGGAATAAAGAAATGGAAATTTTACTTCATCTCATCAAAAATTAGCATAGTTCTAAATAATAATTACTACCAATTATGAAAATAGGTGGGTACAATGTTACTATAACAGAATTGTCAAGCAAGTCATAGCATACATTACATTTGAGGCATAATATGTAACAAATAACCAATATAAATAATTTATGTAAATAATGTAAAGATCATAAATAAAAATGCCTAGAAATCACTATCAAAAATTTTATACCTTTTTCAAATCCCTTGAACATATACACATCATGTCTCTCATGTTAATATATATTTGGTTGAGTGTGGATGCACATGTAGGAGGTATTAAAACTATCAAATCAATCAAAATATATGATAAAGCTTCACATGTTGACCATAAAGAATCACAATCCTCTCATTTATTATGTGCACCACATGATCTTCTTAAGTTGGTACCTTTAAGTGTCTTTTTAATGTAAATTATTTATCCAAAATTCATGTAAATACTCATTATAAAAATTTTACGCCGAGAAGCATTCCTATAATGGCAGACAGGGGTGGGAGGCAAAGAGGTCATACATGTCATGTCATAAACAATTTTTTTTTTATTAAAAAAGCTGACATTAACAAAAATATTTAAAATATTTAAACTAAAACTAACCAACCGTTGCAACTTTTTAATAAACTAGCTTAGATATAAAGGATATATATGTATATAAATACCAAGAGTTATCAATTTCAAGGCACCTGTCTTGGAGATCACACCCACAAGAAATGAGATAGGTACCTCGATATTGATAACTCTTGGTGTTTTTAGATATATATCTTCATATCTAAGCTAGTATAGTGTAAATGATATTCAAATCTTTTCCAAATGAGAAAATATTGTGAATGAATACTCACATACTCTTCAAATAGTAATAGTTTTTGTACTTGAGTATGTGATTGATCATTAGTAATTTATTAACACCTCTTTCTTATATTATCTCTAATGATATCCAACTTATCAAACCCTTGGTCATTCACCTCCTCATGTTATTCTAATGTGATATACAACATGTTATTTTGAATGAACCATATACACAAATTGAATACATGAATGTGGAAGTTATTGGACCTAATAACTTAATCAAAAGAGATATTATCTGGTAAACCTTGAATATTTTATGATATAATGATATTATCTTATTTAATAGAGCCAGAGGCATTTTTGATTGGTTAAAATATCCACTTTATTTAAATATTTGAATAGAAATGAATATCTACATTATTTTTAGTAAATTTGTTCTAGATATTGTAAAGGGGTCTCATATTAAAGTATTGATTGTGGCTAGTTAATTATTTCAAATTTGAAAAGTAATTACATTTTCTCTTCTTAAAATGGATTGAAAATTTTCCTTACAAGGGGTCTCATATTAAAGTATTGATTGTGGCTAGTTAATTATTTCAAATTTTAAAAGTATTTACATTTTCTCTTCTTAAAATGGATTGAAAATTTTCCTTACAACTAGTAATCATGAATATGCCACTCTTGAATCACTTGATATTATAATGGATTGGATTTTTAAAAGGAATTTAAGTTTATTAATCCAATATATTATAAAAATTGAATGAAAATTGCTAGAATACAAGTAGTTCCATGTGTTTTTTATGCAAAAAATGAATCATAGTAAGTAAATTAATATGGTGTATTCATTTTATATACTAGAATTGCTAAGTAAATCCTAGAAAATATCACATGTGAGACTTGTGGAGTTAGAAATCATGAAGAGTACAACTATTGAATTGGCTTTTAATTATTCCTTGCAATCAGTAATCATGAATAATTCCCACAAAACTTTATTCAATATAATGTATATTTCTAAGTCCAAGTCCTAATTTTGACTATCTTCAAGTTTTCCCTAGTATTCAAAATATTGTTGGAGTGTTTAGGAGATATTTTCATATTTAGGATTTGTATGTACTCTTGGAATTATAGTCAATATGGTCTATATTGATTCCCATATTGAAGACTACCTACTTTACTTCCATTAATTATTAAAATCATGCCACTATAAAAATATTTATAACAAAGGGAATCATAATTTTGGTCAAGCAATGATGAAGAAAAATATTAATGTTGGTTTTTATATCTTTAAGTGCAATCACATACATGGACACAAATATATTTTTTTTTTTAGAAAAATGTCATAATTTTATATTAATAAAATATGAAATTACATTCTTCATATGCCTCTTTGGAATTTATTCAAAGTTTCAATAATGACCTAAAAATTAGGTCGCTTATACATCATAACTAGCTATCTCTATCAGGCTAAGTTCTATCCTTAGACACCTTCCCAATTTGTCAAACAATATCCTTTACATCACTAACTTAATTTTTTTTTGAAAAGGTTGCTTTAATTGGAGTGAATCAATCCCCCTAGATAGAGATATGGACTAGTTGTAGTTTGTTACCCTCACTGAATTCTTGTACTAATCATGTACAAGGTTCAATTTGAAGTGCCTCCTTTGATATTTCATCTGCTTCCCTATTCAATTCTCTCTAAATATACCAAAAAGTAAAACCTTCACTTCAATCCATAACTTATTTTATTTGAGAGAAGATGGGTTGTAGAATCATGTTTTCCATCCTAAAAATACAAAGCATCTACTTTATTACCATCTATGAGTCTCCACAAATTTGCATTTTTTGAATTCCTTTTGATTATGTAAATTGAACTAACAATTTGAGTGTCATAATTTAAGCATAATTATTAGAACCTTTTCCTAGTCCAACCTTGAATTTAAAATAATGAGAGTCAAAAATATACAATGATCCTCCTACTCGGTAAATTCCAAAGACGCCCTCTATAGTCGCATCAAAAAATTCCTAAGCCTTTGACTTATCAATATTTGAAGGGATGATTTACATGATTATATTTATTGTAGTCAAAATTTTATAGTTATTCAAACTTTAAGTGATTTGGGATGAGACCTACCAAGTAGGATTCTCCTGATCCTAAAAAGTTACTACGCTCTAGATAACCATACTACCCATGACACAAACAAAGTGAGAGCTATAAAACATTTGTATGTTCTATGTTCAAACCAAGATTTTAAGCACTCTTCTAAGGAATATTCTAGTCATACTAGAGGAATATTTAACTACATTATAAACTCCCTCTAAGCCTATATAGTAAAGAGTAAGCTACTAGTAAATTATGGATCATTTTATTGTCTAACTTATGTAAATGGCATCTTCTTAGACCATTCCAAATATTTTGTAACACCTCATATGTCAAAACCTTATTTTTCATGGCAAGCCATAGGAATAGTATTATCTTCAATAGGGTTTTTTTATTTCTAGAGTGTCTTCCATCACCATGTTATATCATCATTTCTATCTTCCAATAAAGTCTTATACCCCAACTTTGGAGTGTACTCTCTCATAGCTCAATTTTTTGTCTAGACCAATTGACCAGTTTCCTCTCACAAATTGATATGTCTAGCTTTAATTATCCCCACATATTATTCCCATTGGTGTACCTCATAGACCTAAATCCCTAACATTGTTGCTTCCTTTCATCCCTTGGATTGGTTTAGGTGATATGCATATACTTCCAAATAATGTAATTCAAATCCTAGTCTTATCCTTGAACCATCCCCTATTTTCTAGGTAAGTCAATCACCTACAATATAAAAGGCCTGAATCATTTCCTTCCAAGAAATTGAAACATTATGGGTTTATTTCATTGTGGACCTTATCCACTCCTTAACTATGAGTGGCTCCAAATGCTTTTCCTATATGATATTTTTCCATAAGACTTCCTTTGATATTATCTTCCAAACACACTTGGCTACTAGAGCCTTGCTAAATGGAAATATATTCTTAAGTCCTCATCCTCCATTGTCCTTTGGATTGGCTAAGGATCTCCATTTAATAAAGTAATTACCTTCCTTTTTTATTTTTCCTATCAATAAAAAGCTATAGCTTAACTATATAATTTTATCCAAAACTTATTTTGTTATATGAACCAAATATTGCTAATATATTGGTATCACCTCCAACACAAAATTGAACAAATTCAATATCCCCCCAAAGATAACCATTTGTTGCACCATATATTAATTATTCCTTCCACCTTATTTATCAACCAATTATAGTCTTCTTTAGTGTAGTTATTGGGTTTCAAATAAGCCTAGATAATTAAATCACTCTTGAAGATCAAATATGTTAAAGGGGAAAAGTTGACATATTAATTTGGTTTGATCCTTATCCATAGTTAAAAGGGATGCTTGACTTCTTTTCATTAATATGCATATCTATTGCCAAGAAAATAGCATATAAAGATTAATTTAACTTATTTGCAATTCTTGTTGTTCCATCAATGAAAAGGAGAATATCATTTACAAAAAGTAGATGTGTGACTTCCATTGTTCTACCTATTCTATTTCCCTTTACTACTCCTACCCTATTGGATTCAAAAATTCACCTACTTAATCCCTTAACTATTGAAATAAATAATAGCAATGACAAGGGGAAACATTGTCTTATCTCATTAGAAGCTTTGAATAACTGAGAAGCTTATCTATTAACCAAAACTATAAAAAAATAGAAAAAATACATCCCATAATCTGCTTCATCATCTACGCATAGAACCCAATATGATTAAGTATAATTCTCAAAAATAGCTATTTTACTCTATCAAAAACCTTGAAGAGTTCCAAATTCATCACCATTTCTAGTATTTTCTTTAATTTTATGGTATGAATACTTTTCTTAGTAGCACCAATTGCTTCATGAATATGTTTATAATGTAGAAAATCAAACTACTCAATAGATATAAAAACAGAGAGGAACCTTTTAATTCTTGATGCAGTTAATTTTGTTATAATTTTGTACACATAGTTACACAAAGAAATGGACCTAAAATCATCAAAGGATAAGAATTTTCCTTTTTTGGAATAATAGTAATGAAGGTAGAGTTGAAGACTACATTTACCCTTCTTGTTTGCCTAGACTCCTCCACAACCTTGAGTAGGTCAGACTCCAAAATCTCATAGAGCCCAAGAAATAATTCCATAATCCACCCATTAGGTCTTGGACTCTTATATTTTTGGAAGGAGGTTAAAACAACTTTGATCTCCTCCTTTGAGACTTAATCAACTCACCATTGGATTTCTCATCTATAAATTTAGGAAAGAGAGAACTTATTATGACTATTTTAGCTATATTGACTTCACCATGATCCTTGTATAGTTGACCAAAATGCCTTACTCCCATATCTACTATTCCTTTTAAGGAGGAGACTTCGATTTGAACATTAAATCAAATAACAAATTATAGTGCAATTATTATAAATAAAATATTATGTATGTTTCAAAAATTGTTGAATAAAATTTTATAATAACTCAATACAACCTATGAAGATAAAAATGGCCTTTAAAAATAACTCATAAAACTCGAGCTCTAAATTTGATTGATAATTCTTTAACTATAAAATAGTTAAATAATATGACATGAATGTAAGAGGATAAATTTCATCAGTGTTTATTTAGTAAGGATACTAAAAACAAGATGATGAAAAGGTATCCATTAAAAATATTGATCCAAAAAAATCCTTCGTACATACTAAAAAAAAATGCAATATTATTATGAATTTACTAATAATACTGAATATTTGATCCACAAACCAAATAAATAATATATATAAAGCTTTTCATTAAAATATTAGAACATATATCATATGAAAAAATTAATGAGAATAAAATATAAACTTTATTGAATTTTTTTAATATTTAAAATAAAAATAATAAAACATGCTTTTAAATACTTTAAAATTATATTTTACAGTAAATATTTTAAAAATATATTTTATGGTAAATATTTTAAAAATATATATCTTTATTAAATATATGATTAATTAGATATAAAATTAATAAATTCAAATAATTTAGAATCAAAGTAGATATTTGATTAAAAATAAGCCCATAGATGCATTTAAAACATATTGAAAGTTTTTGGATCATCTCCAAGATTTTTTTTTTGGTTTTTTTTTTTTTTTTTTTTTGGTTGTGGCTAAAGAGAAAAATGGACTTTTAGATTTTTGCTTATTAATATTTTTTAATAGATTTTTGTTTGTTAATTATTTTTTAAAATATTTTTTTAAAAGCTACTATGAATACAAGTTTTGTTTTATTAAAAAAAATTAAATAGTTTTTGTTTACATGTTTTATATATATATATAGAGGAGTTGGTCATATTCACATTATTTTTAGTAACTATCAAGTAAGGGTTTAAATCACAAGGGCTTCTCCCAATAAGCATATATCACCTTGTTATTGTTGACCCGACATGAGGGAAACCATATATCGCTCAAAATGTGTATCATTATCATCGGTTTGACAAACACTCAGAATATTTAGATCAAACTACTGCCTTGCCCCCAAGGTTTGAACCTAGGTATCTTCTTGGTAAGTGTTTGGCCAGATAGACAACTACCAATCCACCTAGACCTTGGGAAATATTTACATAGTTTATTATTAACTCATTTTTTATAGTTACTATGAATACAAGTTTTGTTTTATCAAAAAGAATTTTTTTAAATAGTTTTTTTTTTATATATGGTTTATTATTAACATGTTTTGTTATTAGAGAATATATTACATTATTTTTTTTGTTAATTTGAGTAGTATTTACAAAACGGATTTTGAAAGGAACCCAAAACCTTATTACAATCAGGGCTTAATCGTCATACATAGAACCAATATTTTCAAAATGGTACTAACACCCACCCTAAAAACCCTCAATGATCTAGAGGGAAGATCACTAAAATAGGGTATCAACTTAAAAAAAAAAAACAAATAGTAAATAGAAGAACTACCACTAAGACATAGGTTTCCTTCAGACAAGGGTGAACCCCAGCAACCGATTGAAACAGATTCAAAATTCTCGCTCAACCACTGACATAAAATTTTTTTACTAGCAAAATGAAACCAGCCTTCACACCATCATCCTGGGGAGAGGGTCCCTCTTCTATCAGATTTTTCATCTTCATTTTTCTTCGTAGCATAGTGGATCATCATCTTCGAGGCCTCTTCCAAGTTTTTGATCAAAGTGCAAATGGTGGATGCCACTATATTCAGTAGTATCTGAGAGCTCTGATCCTCTTTGTCACTCATAGAGTCAAAAATAATATGGGTGGAGGAAGAAGACAACTCCACCTTAGGTTTATTAATCCTAGTCGAGGATCTGCTCATCAGGGCATATTTGACACCGCTACGCATTTATCCTACCTTGTGATCCTGATATGGGAGCTCTTGTAATGCCCTCCAACTGGACAAGGCCCAGCAGGAGACTCACCAGGGTGATTGGGTGATGGGAGATCCTCATCAGGGGGACTAGTAGAAATCAGTTTGATGTTGTGAACTGGAGGCCTGATGGTTAAGGCATGTCTAAAGATAATTTCTAAAATGACCTAGTGTAGTGGCTTTCCAATTGACTTTTGAAAATTTTAAATGGTCAAGAAAAGAGAATACAACAAGTAGTTGCGAATAGATATTGTCTTACCATCCCAAATATGGTTGACGAACGCTAGGTGAAAGCTATGCAACAACTTCTCTGGGTCATCACACGTAACAAACTACATTATGGAGATGATGGCAATGTTCTAGGGGCTAGGAGGGAAGACACATGTAAGGTGAACTTGTCCCAACCCAAGCACCTCCCTTTGTTAGGAAATTGATCTATCTCCTCTTCCCAATTGTGCTTATCACGCCTGATAAAGTGCACAGACAGCAGAAAGTCGATGATCTCAATGAGTATTTCAATAGTCATCTTGAAGTGGACTCCTTGGACTATGAGCTCACCTTGGCTCCATGAGAAAATAAAATATCTACTAATATGTTCGTCGGCTCCAAATAATTTCATCAAGAAAGGGGTAAACCCCTTAGTGTCCATAAAGATCTTAGCAGTAGGGTCAATATTTAGTTGGGTGGGCTCAAAAAAAGGCCATGCTTTTAGGAGGAGGATAGGGATGAAAATAGGGAGACAAGAGATAGAGGGGGCCGATAGGGAATACCATAAGAGCTAAAGTAGGGAAACTAGAGGAAGTATAGGCAGAAATACTGATGCAAAAGAAGGTTAAATGGGGGTGGGTCAAGCAGAGGAGGTTGATAGTGATGGTAGTGGATTAGATGAAACTACGATGTGGGAAGGCATAGGATGCCCCTTGGAGGATATTGGATGAGAGCAAACAATCATTCCCAACCGTGGCAAGATCAACCTCGACCGACTCAAGATACAAAATATTGAAACTCATGAACGGGGCTAGGGAAGTTTCCAAAAAAGACTCTATGAGGGGAAAGGGGGGTTATTGGGAAAAGCAACAAACAACTTGGGAAGGTGGCAAGGGCCAAGGAAAAATTCCATGATTAATGGGGCAAGGGTGGAAATACCTTTCCAAATTTTGGTTCTTCTTCGTGTACCAAGAAAAGTGTTTGGCACTAATAACTTGGTGCACAGTGGCTTGGGAGGTCCATGTGTCAATGATATTAAAGTCTGGATAGCACCATAATTTAGCTGTGTGGAGAGTGTTCCAGTTTTCCAATGTTTTCCCACCCAAGAGTGTTATCCTTATGACATAATTGGTCCACACATGGAATTTATATGTGTACTGGGGAAAAGGTCTAGCAATCCCACCCATGGTGGGGAAAGTCCCTGTGCTTAGTTTTTTTTCAAGCTTCAAATCCTTGGGACCTACCATTTTGAATTTGGTCCTTTATTGACTTACTAAATTAGTTATCTCTTTGGGAAAGATCTCTCTCCATATTATGAGGTTGGTTTATGAGACTACTAAGTTGGCCATGAGATCGGCTAGTTGATTAGCCTCCCTAAAATTATGGTGGATGGTCATCTGTGGGAAAATTCAAAAGATTTTCCTAGATTCCTAGATGGTGTTGAAGAATTTCTAGGATGGAGTCTTATCATTCATCATATAGTTGATTATTTTTTGGGAATCATACTCAATTATGGCCTTTTTGGAGTCCTCCTAAAGTAGGACAAGTCCTTGTCATAGAGTCATGGCATCCAAAAAATTGTTAGTCTGAGACCCAAGGAATTTTGCATATGCAAATACCATGGTGCCTTCATGGTATCGGATGATGCGTCATGCCTCTACAAGGCTATTATTTCCCTTGGAAGCTCCATCAAAGTTTAGCTTGACCCATACTTCCAGAGGTGGCATCCACTTGAGATTGAACTTGGGGTTGGACCTTGGCTGAGCTCCAAGGTCTTCATCAATAATTACAAGGGATTTAAAAAGGTTATTCTCAATAGGTTGGGGAGGGTTTGAGGAATAGGGGATGAGTTGAATTTTTTTAATAGCATGGGAAATAGATTTGGAAGCCATAACTATTGGGTCCCTAAGGGATGACGAGAAGGCCCTAGTGTTACACTATGGCTAGATTTTCCATATTAAGTGATGGAAGTAGAAGGACCAAAGGGAGCAGATCTTAGGATGGCTAAATGGGTTTAGCCACTAGGAGAACAGGCCAATAATGGAATTGGGCTGGACCAACTGAATGTGGAAGGATTTGAGCAAGTGGTAGAGGGCTACAGAAGAGAAGGTACATTTGGTGAAAATGTGATTCATGGATTCCCAAATTAAAAGGCATAGGTAGCAATGGTTGGGGATCATGAAACCTCTTTTGGCTATATTCTCAAGCGTGAGGATCTTGTTATTAATGGTTTTCCAAGAAAAGAAATAGATTTTTGGGATGATTTTCTTCCTCCAAACGAGGTTGAAATTAATGGTTGCAACATGTGTCAGCTCTTGGAAGATGTAAGTTGACTCTATAGAAAATGACCCTTCACCATTTACTCTCCAGATGGGTCTATCCTTCGCCTATCCTATTGGAATAGTGACTACATTGAGTAAGATAGAGAGGCCAACAAATTGGTAGTGGAAGTTGCCCTTGTTGATGGATCTCCACTTAGGCCTTCCATTGTGATTGGTGATAAAATTTGTGACCTTGCTTCCCATGTTGATGTTAGTGGATGGTTTAAGGACCCCCAACTCCCTATCCTTTCTTAGAGGTTCCTCTTGAAGACACCTGTCATGCCAGAATTTGATGGTGTTCCCATTCCCCAAGATCCATATGTTGCCTTTTTGAATGAGACTTCTGATCTGGGTGATGGATTTTGAGAACATTAACCCATTATAAGGTCCTTGATAACTTAAAAATGGTGATTTTGCATGTATTTATTTTTTACTATCTAAACCCACTCGGTACTATTATTGTTATAAACCTTCCATGTGTGCTTGGCTAGGAGAGTGAGGTTCATTTGGGATACTTTTTTGAGCCTGATGCCTCATTTGATTTTGCTATGATAGACCAAGTCCCAGGACACCAAGGGAATTATCTTCTTATCCTCACTCCTACACCAGAGGAACCTCTTTTAGATTTACTCTATCTTGGAACTCACAGAGTCTAGGATTATAAATACAGACATGAAGTAAACCAGGATACTCTAGATATAGGTCGAAGTGAGGGTGGCCTTGGATGTCTGGGAGAGGAGGTGACCTTTCCAAGAGGCTAGGTTTTTTTGGATCCTTTCAATAAAATTATTCCACATGGATCTAGTGGAATTACCAGAGAATAGGAGAAGCCTAAGGTAGGAAGTGGGGAGAACCTTAGGGAAGCACCCAAGGATTCATGCAATCCTAATTTTCCTAGACTGGGGGTGTTGATGAAGTGTTTTTTTCTTTTGAGGAGGTTGATCTTCTAGCCTGCAATATTCTCATAAAGGCAAAGGATGTGCTTAATGGTCTTGGTTTGGGCAATGGATGTTGTAGTGGCTAAGATAGTGTCATTGAACTATTTATGGGTAATTGGATTAAGACCAAAGGTAGTTTTGATCCCAAATATGAGCCCTCTCCTACCAACACTTTCAATGGTCCTCCCTCGAGCCTTGGCTAGGATGATGAACAATATTGGGGATAGGGGATCTCCCTGCCTCAGGCATCTGGAGCTATGGAAGAACCCAATAGGGGACCCATTAACTAAGTCAGAGAACCATGGAGAGGATATGCACCTTTAAATTAGGTCAACCTAGGTTGGGTGGAAGCCAAATTTAAATATGACCTCAATGAGAAACTCCTAGTTGACTCTATCGAAATCTTTGTTCATGTCAAGTTTAAGAAGGAAAGCTATTTTCTTGGACAAGGTGGCAGAATGCAGGGCCTCATGGATGGTGATTACTCCATCTATAATGACTCTCCATTTGATAGAGCTAACCTGGAAGGGATTGATGATAAGAGGGAGGATTCCCTATACCCTTTTAGCTAGAGATTTGGTTAGGATTTTGTAGAGGACATTGCAGAGGTTGATAGGGTACAATTCAGATAGATATTTGCTAGCTTGGAATTTAGGAACCAGGGAAATGAAGGTTGAGGTGATCCCTTAGGGAATGGTCTTAGAAGACTAAATATATCTAACTACTACACACACCTCAAACCTGATCAAGTCCCAAAATACTTGGAAGAAACCCATAGGTACTCCATCTATTTTGGGGGACTTATAAGGCTACATTGAGAACACAACTCTTTTGATCTCTTCAAAGACTAGAGGGATAATGAGCATTTCATTGGTGGAAGTAGAAATGGAATGAGCGATATTGTCCAAGAGAGCATTGGCCTCCTAGGGGAAGACCGGGGAGGTGGTTCCAAGGAGGAACTGGAATAAGTTGGCTAATTCATCCCGGATCTTAGATATTTCCTTGTGACCCTCCGATCAGTACAGGTGAGTTCTGAGACTTTTTTGGAGCTCCTATTTCTTAGGGTAGATGTATGGAATAAATTTGTATGCGATTCACCATATCTGGTCCATAGGGCTCTCAATTTTACCTACAATACATTTTTTCTCTGGCCAGGATGTTGTGGAACTCTACTAGTATTTTTCTCTCTTAAGCTTTGGAGTTGTTATCTTGATTGCCTTCCTAGAATTTTTGTTCTATGATATCTATATTCTCTTTAATCATTTGTTTGCTTTCAAAAAATTTGCCAAATATTTCCCAATTCCAAGTCCTAATATTTTCCTTAATAAACCTAATTTTTTTGTATAGTTGTATAGACAAGGACCCTTTGAAGGGTTGCTACCACCACTGAGCAACTTGGTTCCTAAAGTCTAGATTGTGGAACCACATCACCTCAAAGTGAAAGGGGTTCTTGAAAAGGGAGATTTGGTGGCTTCACACAGAAGGGTACTATGGTTAGAGCTAATTTTAGGGAGGGGTTTGAGGGTGGCATCCCCAAAAATAGGGATAGCCTCTATCGATAGTAGGACCCTATCTAATTTGACTTGGATGAGATTTTTTCTAGTCCTTCTATTGCTCCAAGTAAAATTTACCCTCTTCAGCTAGACATCCATGATTTCATTTGCATCTATGAATTCCCCCAGTTCCTCCATGCTTCTGGTAATCAGGATGTTTCCTCCTTTCTTGTTCTATGGGAGTAGGGGGCTATTATAATCTCCTACGAGGATCCAGGGGATGGTTTTGAATGTGTTTCTCATGAGGCTTTTCGAGTTCCACAACAAGGCTATTTCAATAGGGTTATTGGGGCATAGAAATTGGAAAGGATCCAAGAGTTTTTGTTGTTTTTATAGTGAAATAGCATGTTTATGATCTTGTTGGAGGAGTAAATTAGTCTTCTTTCACCTTTTGATGAATCCCACATGCATAATAGCCCTCCGAACATTTCTAGGGTAGGGGTGAAAACAAATTCACTATTTTTCCATATTGCTTTGGCAACTCTAGGGGAAGAAATCTCATCTACTTTAGTTTCTTGTAGAATGAGGATTCTGGGATTGTGTTCTCTCCTAAAATTTATGGCTATCCACTTCTTGGGGGCCCCATTGAGCCCTCTCACATTCCAAGTGAGAATATTCATTTAAAAAATTTTGAGGGATTTTTTGCCTCCCTTCTCCTACTAAGAAGGAGGTTTGGATTTTTTAGGTTCGTATCTTATCATATTGAGAGATTCGGAAAATAAGGTGGCTTGAAAGCCATTTTCTATATCATCTTCAACCTCTTTCCTTCTCTGTTCAGAAAGGGATGGTCTTCCTTTTTTATTATCACTTCTGAATTCAGTGATGAATTTCTTTCTCCAGCTCCTCTTGGGGCTGAAGCCTTCTAGGGCTAACTGGGATGGGATAGAACTTCTCTCATCTTCATCATCAGAATAAATGGGAGCTAGTCTAAAGTTTTCTATCGGGGGAGGGAGGGACCTGATTAGGAAGAGGATTCAAAAAGAACTTTTTTTATCATTCATGAATGGGGAGGATCAGAGTGGGAGGGGGGAGGGGGATCAAATGAGAGGGATTCCACATTACCCTTAGAGAAAATAGGGTTAGATTCAAGTCATGGACATACCTATTTAGGTTTTTGATCTGAAGGAGGATCGATAATTTTTTTTCCTTTATCTTATGAGGACTCACCTCTCCTTTGGCTTGGATCTTGGTTTACCTATGTGGCTAAGTCAATTTTTTGGGGAATAGGTCACTCATTCTTTGGATGATAATTTCAAGGTGTATGGAACTAATTTTGGTATCTAGGGGAAGCCCTCAAAAAATATTCACCATCCTTGGTTTCCTCTGTAGGTTTAGGTTTGTGGAAAAGGCATTGGTTCCTAAGGTGGCCTTGCATGTGGCACTAGACATAGAAGGCTAGTTTGTTTTCATATTCCAGTAGTTGTTGCCATCTAAAGGACATCAAAATCAAGTTAAAAAAGAATGGAAGCTTGGACTCGAGATTGGAATTTATGCATATGCAGGTGTGGACAATTCTGGAATCCACTTTGGTTGTAGATTCAATAGCCACCAGCTCATTGACTATTCCTACAATACATTTCAGGACGTCTTCTTTCCAAATATGGAAAGAAGAATCTGGGATGCAGACCCAAATGGGAGAAAAGTTTATGCTTTGTGTATTTGGATTTAAATTCATTGTCCATCATTTGAGAAACAAGCTTATCCTACCTAGGAACCAAGGCCCTCCTATTAGTATACAACTTGCATCATCATGATTGCCTAGTTTTATGACAAAAAATTCCTAGAGAGGGTTATGATCTCCAACATGAGTTAGACGAGAATCTAAGGTTTTCGAATGGATCAGCTCTCCAAAAGTGACCTGCACATAAGACGATCGACCAGAGTTTCTAGGAATGGGGCCCTTAGTAAGTCTTTTTTAGGGAGGCTCCTTGTCCCAAGGACCCACATGGGGCATCCCTTGAGATCTCGCTTCTCCATCTATGGAACTGTTCTTACCTGGACCCATTCCTCCCTTCATCATTCCTGCATTTTGGATCCCATCATCATCATCGCTGCCCTTTGTCTCCACCATAACTTCCCCTTCAATTCCTGTCTCATTTCCTCTTTGATTGTCACTCATCACTCTCAGTTTTTCCTTGAATATATTACATTATTGGGTACATATCAATGTACCATATTTGGTACATTACTAGAGTAGGATTTTACTTTAGAGTAAAGTTATGTAGTTACTTCAACATGTAATAAATGCACAAGTGTTAGAATGTGTAATGATGTAAATATTCATATAGTCCATATGTACATGAGTCATAGGATAGAGTCAAAGATAGAGTAAGGGCCAAGGAACCTATCTTCCTATATAAAGGCCTTATAGTGAGTGAAATAGAGGGGAGATAATATAGAGAGTGCATAGTATATATTAGTAGTGTGATACAATGTAGTTCTTTCAAAAATTTATGGAGTGTTCATGTCCTCCATTATACTGCATTGTACTAATTTCATGAGCTTTCATTAATGGCACATTTATGCGTTATTGTAAAAGTTTATCTCTTTGTTTTCTTACATATTATAGTGTCATTATCATATATATCATAACTTGCTTATCTTGCATCTTGTGGTTGCATTTCCTGTATCATATACTCATCAAAAGCTAACGATGGTATTAGAGCACACTATAGATTGATAGGAAATAGGGAGAGCCATAAGTGAGATTGAGAGAAATCCAAAAATCTCATTTACATAATTTTTGAGATTGCATTTGGCTAGAGTCTTTCCATAGGGTCGCAAAAAAACTTGTGAAGACTAGGACTCGGCATAAATTCCACTAGATTGACAAGACTAGTGAAAATTGATTATCTCTAGATATAGAGTTTTTTCCATTATAGTCCTAATACTTTGTTGTAGGAAAGAGCAGATTCAAAGAAATAGGGTAAGCTTCCTATAAAATATCTAGGAATAATGTCTTATTTAAAATCAATCCAACACCATAAGTAACAAGAGGAAGAATGAATATTTGGAGGTCTAAATAAAAGGTCCATTGCTAGAGATTACAAGCCTACAAAGTGCTAAAGAAGAAAAGGACATAGGAGCCTTGTTACATATTCAAGGAAGAGACTCTAGAGAATATTCAAAGAGAATATTGGAGTTTCATGATCTCCATTAAATACTACAAGAAGTAGATTGAAGAGACTCACAAGAATTAGATTGGAGGTTGGTGATCTCCATTGAATACTACAAGAAGCAAGTTAGTGATATCCATTGAAGACTATAAGCAGTAGATTGAAGAGACTCTAGAGAAGAGTTCCAATGAAGATAGGAAATTGGTGATCTCCATTGAATATTGAATACTTCACATTTAAGGAGTAGAAGAAATAATATTGAGAAGCTAAAGTGACCTACAAGAGGTCCCATTAGAGAACTTCCAATTTTGGAAGAGACAGAGAAGGACTAGGAAAATTCCTATTCCTAAAGTAGCAAATTTCAAATATTCAAGAGTAAGATCTCGTTGCAACACTTCCATAGTAGAAGGTTGAAGGAAATGTCTCATTAGAAATACCAGAGAAGCTACAAGATTTAATACCCTAAAAGAGGTCACAAGGAGAAACAAGAAGGCTTGGATAGCCTCATTGAAGGAGTTTCAAAGAAGTCCATTAAAGTAGTTCCTAGAAGAACTCATTAGAGAAATTTACCACCAAGGAGAAGTTCTTGATAAATGAGGAACATGGGACAATTCTTACCATCTGACAACAAGCCCACGGGAGAAGGATTTGATAAGTTTACCAAATTTTAAAGGATATTGGTGAAGACCTCAAGACTTTCATATTCTTGAGAAGAATACCTTGATTGAAGTTAGAATTCGACAAGAAGCTTGAAGGAGAAAGAAGCCAGAAATTACTAGCAAAATTGAGAGGTTTGAATATTGCATTTTAAGGCTAGAAGGTTAATTTAGAGAAAGGATATTTGGTGGTTTCTATAGTAGAAAATTGAAGGATTCTTGAAAAAAAATCTCAATTGCAATTTTGAGGATTTCCCTACCAAATTTTTTAGATGCAAGGACATCATTTTAGTGGAGAGATTGATTTCTTAAGAGCAGAAATTAGGAAAACATTACTAGCTATAAAACTTTATATTTACAAAGTGTATACTAAAGGATAATTGAAGTCACCTACTACAGTTACAAGGTAGCAAGTTAGAGGGTTTTCAAAGCTGCAAATAGGTGAGTTAGAGAGCTATTTCAGACAACCAAGAAGATTTGCAATTTCATCCAGTTAAGATAAGTAATTTGGTGAATCGAATCACCAAGACATCCACCATATTTAGATATATTAAAGGTAAGAAACTTGGGTGCAAAAGGTTCATTAGTTGAACTTTAGCTTTTTAGTTTATTAAGATTTATTAAGCACCATATTAGTTTAAAAGTTGCAAGGAGTGGATTCATTTTAAAGTATTCAAGGAAGTACAGAAGAGAGTTTATTTTAAGGTTATTACCTACACATTAAAATAGGAGTTAGATATATTTTAATAGAAATAAAAATATCATCTTCCTATTGTTTAGTTGAAGTAAAGAAGACTACATTAAGTTTACATAGTTTATAGTGCATATTTCAAGTTACTTTGAGAGTTATTTTACATGAGTGATAAGGTGAGATTAATATTGCACTATACTAATTGGTCTTAAGAGTTTTAAGGTGTGCTAATAATTTTACTTGCAATGAACATTAGTACAAATTTAAACCTCTCAAATAGCTTATTAGTTGCATGATTAAGAGCTTGGATTCATTGGTGCTAAGTTATCCAAGAAAAGGAGTTAGAGGTTAGTGTTGTCTAGCAAGGAGGGTAACAATACAATACATCTTGCTCTCAAGGATTAGAGTAGAGAGCCACCATATCTAAGAAGCAAGGAATAGCTTCAAAAGTAGATGTATAACTTTGGTGCAAAATAAGAGATTTAATCCTATCTATTACAAAGGTGTTTACATTATATCGGCACTAGTCTTGTCCTTTCAAATATAGCAAAATAGGACAAAATAAATAGTTTCCTAAAGCTACTGCAACATATAGCAAAGCATAGTCTCCAAGTGGCCATTTCAAATAGAGAAAGTGAGCCAACCTAGGGCTCATAAGCATTGGGTTTGAGGTGTCTAAAGACACCAGGTCAAGCACCATAGGTTCATGGAAGGAGCACTTATCACATTGTAAATCTAGTGACCTGCATCATCATCAAAGAATCCATGTCATGGAGTATATTTACATATTTCAAATCAACATAAAATGTTGAGGTGGAAGAAAAAGTGTGTTACCCAAACTTCCCGTTAAGAGCATAATGTAGAAGCACTCGAAAGCCATCGTATCTAGAAATGAATGATAAGCTAGAACCATCATTTCTTGGATGAGATGAATGAGCAACTAGAGCCACTATTGTGGTGTGAAGATCATAAACTAATAATACAATATTGAAGCACCATGGATTTACCATCGTTGGAGCCAACTTGGTGAAGAAGGAATGCCATCAGTTGCAGAAGAAATAATGTTGGAAGCAAGCCAAACAACTTGCATTAGTTGGCATTGAAGCATTGGAAATAAGAAGGCATTGGAAGTAAGATTGCATGCAAGGGAAATATGTTCCACTTGCCATATCAAATCAGGAAATATTGTGCCACTTGGCACAATGAAATTTAGGTTTTCAAATATCTTCCATAATGCCCATATCCTAACATATACAAAGGAAGTACCCAGGGTAGAAGTAATGCTCATTGTGGAGCATTGAGGGTAGAAGTAAGGCTCATCATGGAGTGTTAAGGGTAGAAGTAATGTTCATAATGGAGCATTGAGGGTAGAAGTAACACTTATCATGGATCATTGAAGGTAGAAGTAGCATTCATTATGGAGCATTGAATTTAGAGGTAATTATCACATTGTGGAGCATTTAATTGAAGGTTGTAACCTCCATTTATCTGAGCAATGTAAGCACAAAATATTTAAACCATAAATAAAGAACATAACCTAGTAATGAATCTAGTGAAGTGCATTAATAACCAAATGGAGAAACATGAAGTATGTAGAATAGATGAGCTCATAATCAACATTTGGAATTTTGTAGAAAGAGAAGTCAAGGCACATAGTTCAAGGGAGTCACAGGTACATTAATGGGGATATTTATTATCCATTCACATCACTATCCATTAATGAGAAATATTGTTGTCATACATCTTGAAAATATAGCATCCACGTTGAAGTTAAAAGTTAAGTCAAAGCATGCATTCAGATTCATCAAGTTTTTGTTCATAATATTCTATATAGAACCTAGAAAATGATAAAAAGAACAAAGGCAAAGAGAATATGCTTTTTTAATAATTAGGTGATAGTACATCCACCTATGAAAGTGCAGTAACTGACTCCAAAGACAAGAATAAATAAGAAGAAAAAGAAGAAGAGGAACCAGATCAAGGAGGCATACAGTGCAAGGTGAATTAAAGATAATAAAAAGTACCAGATCAAGTTGAAGAACATCTAAATATGAAGATCCATATTGAAGACTAAAGTCTTCAATACCCAAATAATGTAATACAAGGGGATGTTAGAGAATATATTACATTATTGGGTACATATCAATGTACCACCTTTGGTACATTATTAGAGTAGGATTTTACTTTAGAGTAAATTTATGTAGTTACTTTAGCATGTAATAAGTGTACAAGTGTTATAATATGCAATGATATAAATGTGCATGTAGTCCAGATGTACATGAGTCATAGGATAGATTCAAATATAGAGTAAGGTCCAAGGAACCTATATTCCTATGTAAAGGCCTTATAATGAGTGAAATAGAGATGAGAGAATATAAATAGTGCATAGTATAGATTGGTAGTGTGGTACAATGTAGTTCCTTTAAAAATATTTTATGGAGTGCTCATGTCCTCCATTATACTACATTGTACTATTTTCATGAGCTTTCATTAATGGCATATTTTTGATTTATTACAAAAACTTATCTCTTTGTTTTACTACGTATTATAGTGTCATTATCATATAGATATCATAGCTTGATTATATTGCATCTTGTGGTTGCATTTCCTATATCATATACTCATAAAAAGCTAAAAAAAATGTATTTGATAAATTTATATTTTAAAATCCCTAATTTTTTGGAAAAATATGAGTCAACAAGACCTTTATCCTCTAGGGAATTGAACTAGGGTAACCTAAAATTTTAGGATAAGCATGGATTTTATGAGGGGTCCTAGAAAATGTTTACGATAAAGTGTGGGTTTTTGCAGGGGGTTTTAGTCCCCTCATACCATAATTTGAACTTGGGTTTCTTGATAAACATCTAATAACACCTAATAACTTACTACTACACTATCACTCATGGAGGAAAATATTTGGGTAAAAAACAAGGTTTTGAATAAAAATTTGGGTTTACACAAGTTTTTATGAGGGGTCTTGGACCCTTCATAGTTAAAATTTAAGTTTACAAGGGTTTTAAAATGTTACAATAAAATATTGGTTTTTATGAGGGGTCTTGATCCCCTTTGTAGACACCAAAACCTAGCCACTTGTTTTCCATCCTAGACTTCCTACCATTTTACCCGTTTATTTATATATTTAGGCATATTTGTTAAATATATGTTTAATATCAATAATTTAACATTATATTTTATATATATTTAATAAATATAAATATTATATATGTGAATAAATCCCAGCCATCCGATTTTACTTAATCCTAACAATCTATCTACATCAATCCATGCCACACACTCAAAATTAATATCCACCCTCCGTTATGTTCAAACCCTAACATACCCTAGTGTGGATTATTAATAGGAGCCATTTTGATGGCTCAACCTCTAAGTCCTAAGATTTTCTTGAGTAATCCCTGAGTTGAAGTTTTCCTAAATCCTGTTGAGCAATTTGTTCCCTAGTTCTCTGGAGTACCCAATCACTCTTGCTTTTCATCCTCGCTCATTGTAACCCTCGTATCCATCATTTCCCTTCTCACCTAGCCATATCTACTTCTTTAGATTTCCCTTCATCCATAGAATGTCTTTGGGTTCTCCCTATCATTGTCAAGCACCTCCAAGCGCTTCTCCTCCACATCCAAGAACCTCTATAAACCCTCCATCATTCCCAAGCACCCATGGGGATTTTCTTCTACTATCGAGTGTCTGTGAGCATATTACACCAAAGCTCTACAGTCCTACTAGCCCTTGAGTGATGTTAGGGCATCGCTACACCTATTCCTTGCACTAGTTACATCAAATCATAAAATGAAATATAGGTAAGGTAAATTCAAATTATTTTGTTATATTCTATTATGTTATTAGAATCCATTCACATTACTTTATTGCATATTTAGGGTTTAGTTTTGATTTATGAGGGTCTCATATTTTGGATCCCTCATTGTTATTACTAACTCATTTTCTATTTTCTTTTGTGCAGATCTGGTAGCATAACACTAGCATTAGACAACTACTAAAACTGGAGTGGTCCAGCATCAGATAACCAGAAGCCCACTCATTTTTATTTGGAGCAAGAACACATTATGAAGACACCACCAATGTTGTAGCTAGGGTTTTGCATAAACCTATAATTGTGTATATTTGTATCAAAAAATTCAAAGATTATTATTGTAACAATGGAGTTTTGAGGATCCCCCAATTAATATAAAATCATTCATTATGCAATATGGTATTTTCAGTTCAATTTATATCTTGTTATTTGGTGTTGCATTTTTGTCTTCAAAAATGGTGATCACGGTGGGACCCCCTAAGGGTTTTTAATTTAATTTACTTTATTGAATAATTTTCTATTTGTGTGTCATCTCATAGGGTTTTTAGAAGCACAAATTTCATAGTTTTTTCTAAATTTCAGGTTTCTGGAAATTTATAGAAGGTTGCAGAAGGTGCGTGAATACCCAGTGGCACTTGAGGGACATCTAAAAATGCTCAAGTGCATTTTATAAGTTCCAAGGAGTATTTTACAGAGATTTAGATCAAAAACATAGGATTCTAGGTAAGTTTACTATCAAACCCTAACTTTTTTTTTTTACGTTTTATGGCACTTTTATGTTTTTTTTAGATTTGGGATTAAAATGAACATCATTGATAAATATGGAAAAAACAAATCATGTTAGTTGTATTTTTAGACATTAGATTAATAATTGCATTCATCCACACATTTTATGCTTAAATATTTCTCAATTTTCTGGTGTGCTACATTTTTTGTTGCATTTGAATTATTAAGTGCATTCATTAGTTTACATCATAGGGTTAGAAATTCCTATTTTTATAGGTATAAATAAGAACATTATTCATATACCAAAGGTATCCCTGTATTTGAGTGATTCCATATAGATGAGTAGATGAACCCCCCAACTATCTAGAGTGAGTCTTAAGTGGTGTACTTTACATCCTTTGGAAAAATTGGTATTCTAAGTAGTGAATTCTAATTTAGACTGTCAAAAATAGTTATTATTCTAACATTGTATGTAGAAAATAGAGAATTGGAAACATTAAAAATAACACACTTCACACTTCACATTAAATAGTAGTGGTTGGATTTCATAATCAACCATTTCTTGAGATTAGGTAACAGGGGATTTCATCTGCATCCACCAATCTCTACCCTTAGACACCTTAGATTACCTCCAAGCAAACTTTTTGGATTTCATCACCAACAAAAATTGTGTTTCCCCATCCAGACCATAAGATTCCCCCATTTAATTCAAATTAGCACATTAAAACACACAAGATCAAAATATAATAAAATAAACTCACATTAAAATGAGATATTCAATTAATGAGGTAAAACACATTTGTTAAAAAAACTTAGTATTGATTGTTTATTTTTTTGTGAAATTTCAATTTTGTGTTTCATTTTACTCCATAATCTGTATTTTGGTTTAATTGCTTATGGTATTAACAAGAAAAAAAAATTAAATCAAGATAATTCAATGGAACCTTCATCCACCTTCCCCACCACTTCTGTGGTAGATTCCCTAAATGTGATATAGGTAGATTTGTCTATAGGTCCCACATTCCTTGACACCCACAACCTTTCATATGGTTGTTACCCAAGTAGAGTCAACCTCACAAACCATTGAACACCACATTAACCACATACACATGGCATGAGTAGAATATCTTATGAAGTCTTCTAACTATATCTTAGAATCAGTCCCCAACTCACCTATACAAGATCCTACTTTGTAGCATGAACTTGTTTATTTCTATCCACCATCCAGCTTTACCCAGGTGTACACTAACCCTATTTTTGAGGTATCAGTTGCACCTTTCTATCATATGTCCATTTCCCAACCCTCATGTAATCCTTGCACTTCATACACATCCACATACACTAACTCCTTGTATGAAGCACTTGTAAATACTGCTTCACAAGTTTTAGCCTCCCAAGTTACTATACCAAGTGTAACTTGTTCCCTAGCCACATATTCCATACCATATGCTTCCATACCCTCTATTTTTGATAAATAGATTAATGAATCATGGGAACATTTGAAAAAATTACTTAACCAACATCAAAACTATCAAAAACAAGTGCAAGTGAACCCTAAACTTATACCAAAATCTACTCAGACTTTTATCATTAACCAGGGTCCATCATGGACACCAAGTATTTTGTGGTTTCTATCATTGTTCTTACACCAAGCCATACCAATACCCATCCTATTCCCATTGGCCAACCCAGTAATAACCCTCATGCATTGACTCCATTCCAAAATTCTCCATCTCTTCATCATCAATCTTCCCTTCATCAATTTCCATCACATTCACCTAGTCAATATCACCAATCTCATCATCATTTGGTCATACCACAACAATTTTCCACCTCACCTCAAAATAATTAAGTAATTCAAGGCTTCCACATTCTTGGAGAAGACCCTCAAATTAAGGCCATGCAACAAAAAATTGATCAATTGATACAACATACTCCTGGTTTGACAAACTAGAAGCTAACCTTACGTCAGCTAATCAACCAACCCATTCATCCTTCGGTACCATAACCATCATATCCGAAAGATTTCACAATGCCTAAGTTTGATAAATTCAAGGGAAATTATGATACCAAAGAGCATGTGAGTATGTTTTTATAATCATGTTTTAGAATCCAAAATGACAATGCTCTCATGCTCAAAATATTTCCTCAAACATTGGAAGTAGATGCCATAGAGTGGTACAATCAATTGCACGGTCATAGTATTTATAATTTTGAACAATTTATTGACCAATTATTTGAATGTTTTATCCTAAATGTTAGAAATAAAGTCTCATTGTCTTATGTTTATTCTTTAATACAATATGATGATGAGTCTATCTATAATTTTATAAACCGTTGGAGGGTCGTCATTACCAAGTTGCTATTCACCCTACCAATTGAAGAGCTTATCAAACTATTCACCAAGAGTTGTTTAAAACCTATCTCTTGGATGCTTCAATTATAGACTTATCATTAATTCGAATATGCTCTAGCATAGACTAGTGTCATCAAGGAAATAAAAATCTAAGAGGGCATACTTAAGCATAAGAAAAAGGAATGGAAAAATAAGGTCCAATATAAAAGCAATTATTCTAGCCAATAAAAATAGAAACAGGCCACTCCGACCAGTCAGCCTAATTATTTTGATCAAGTGGTTATGAGCCATCCAGTAATGACTCAACAATAATCAGTGCAACAGTCACCATAAAAAATTTCTTATCATGCGGTACCCTCAGTAACTCAAGCCATGCAAAACATAGTGCCAACTATAGAAAACCATCCACGATGACAGTATTTTCAACAAAATCACCAATACACCCCCTTGGATGAGTCATATGCTTCCCTATTTGAAGTATTTATGACACAAAGAAACTAGCTTTAACCAAAATTAGACCATATGATCCCTCTAAGTGTGGAAAGCATTAGCGAGAACATTTATTTTGTCCTTACCATAGGCAAAATGGGTATGATATTAATAATTGTCATATATTCAAAGACATCATTCAAGACCTAATTGACTTGGGGGCCATCAAGCTTGACAACCCCCTTGCTCAACAAAACCAAAACCTTGGTATTTTTCAAACACCACTTCCTCACCATGAGGAGGTGCAACCAAATATGGGAGGAGCTAATACCAAAACTCCTCTTAACCAAGTTAATCACATCCAATAATACTAAGGATTTGTAGGTGTCGTTCATGTGGTCACTAGAGGTCAATGAAACAATCAACAAAATGCAAGGCAACAACCTAAAGCAAGTGTTTCACAAACTTCCACATCACCTTCAATCCAAATTTCCCCCAATCCTTCATCACCAATCCATATTCCTAGCCAATAAAATCCTCCAATTCCACCCATCAATCATCCACCATGACTAGTCATCTCATTGAGTAGTTGGTTAACCACAAGTCTAAAGATGGCTTTCGCCAAATTGTCAATTTATGAGTTAATTCAATAATATCCCCCACATCATGAGGCATTAATGGACATTCTAAAATCCATTGAATTACAATCTCAATATTCTAATGCCTTCAATAACTTTGTAGGGAGCATTTAATCATACATGGAGTCTTCTATTATATTTTATGGCTTTGAGATTAAGCCAATCTCATCAGAATCAGTAGATCCTCCATTGCACATCATGGATCTAATTGACAAGAAGTCATTTAAAAGAGTTCTAATTGATACTAGTTCCTCCATAAATATCATCACCACATATGCACTTCATCATTTGAATATTCCTCCATCTCATATAACCAAGTCGTCCTTCACCCTGAAATAATTCAATGATGCTTTATGTTCCACAGTTGGTATGGTTGTTTTACCCATTGAAGTAGGGGTTAAAACATTGCACACTATGTTCCACATGTTGGAAGGATACACGATGTACAATGTACTCCTTGGAAGACCTTGGATGAGGGAAATTAGATCTGTCCCTTCCATTTTACACCAATTCTTGAAATATTTTCATGAGGGAAAATTGCATTGCATACCAATGAATGTCAAACTGTTCAAGTATTGTAATTTCATTTCAAATCCTTATGAATCCATGCTTCCTTCCACCCACATTTTTCTTTCACCATCAGCCAATCCATCTACCATGCCACCCATTTATTCATCAAAGGATCCCATTTTGAAGAACTCCCTTATCACCAATCCTTCATCATCTTCATCATTGACTACATGCACATGTGGTCAAAGTCAATCCACATATTTGCCTTCCACTTCATCATCATCATCCATTCAGCAACCTTCCCAATTCAATCCATCCCTGGTAGAGTACCTAGGAATAGATATTTTGGGATATATTATTATATTGTATAAGGGTTGGCATGGGCCACACATAACCCAAGGTTGATTATAATATAATATTATATTATATTATAATATAATATAATATTATATTATAATATTATATTATATTTGTAGTAGGCTCTCCAAAGTAGAATAAGAATATGGATATATAAAGAAGAGATATTTGTCTTTGTAATAATTCATATCATTGAAGAATAATCTTATGTAATCATCGTTCCCACGAAGTGGCTTATAAGAATTTTCCCTCCTTGAGTGGCTCTCTCATATTGGGAGAACTTGTGGAGTGATTCCTTCCTTAAGGAGTATTATTGGTTTTTTCCTACCTTAAGGGTATTATCTATCTCTCTCTCATTTGTGGATTGTTATTATGGATAATGTATTGTGGATGAATGATTTGATATTTCTGCATATTGGTGAATGGTTTATGTTAATGATAATAAAGTTATCCAACAAGTGGTATTAGAGAAAAAAATTTGGAAAAGTGAGGATTTTTGTGTGAAACCCTAAAATTAGGGTAATTTTTTTTGGAAAAACATCTCATATTTTAGGTTCCATATCTTTGCGCAAGTTTATCCGATTTAGGCGATTCTTGGATCATATTGGGAAGAATTTGAAGAGTTTTAAAATGAGTAGTCATGTGAAGGAATATGAGTAGTATTGAGGGAGATACGACCTTTTGAAGTTAGTCATCCGAAATAAGGATAGTAACGAATTTCATAATTTTTTTTGGAAAAATGCCTCATCTTTCAAAAGCCATATCTCTGCAAAATATTATCCGATTCAAGTGATTCTTGGACCATATTATGTAGAATTTGAAGAGATTTAAAATGAGTGGTTATATGAAGGAATTTGAGCAGTATTTATGGAGATACAACCTTTTTAAGTTAGTCATCCAAAATAAGGATAGTGACGAATTTCGTAGATTTGTTTTGGAAAAACGTCTCATATTTTAGAAGCCATATCTCTACCAAATTTTATCTGATTCAGGTGATTCTTGGATCTGTTTGTGTAGAATTTGAAGAGCTTTAAAATGAGTGGTTATATGAAGGAATCCAAGTAGTATTGATGGAGATACAACCTTCTAAAGTCAGCCATATGGAACAAGGGTAGTGACAAATTTTCAAATCATAAATTTCTTGAAGACAAAATTTGTTTAGTTTGGGTAAGAAAATCAGTTGCACTTTAGTTTGTTTAGAAGAAAAATTGCAGATATAGTTGTATTTGTGGAATTTTAGCTTCAAATCAGTGGGAATATATTTATTTCCATAAAACCCTAGTTGCATTAGGGCATGAACAATGGCACTTCAATTTTTTTCTGGAGAAGATGATATTGATGCTAGATAATGGTGGACAAAGTTTTTCTCCCTTAATAATAATCCTTTCTAGAAATCCTCCCTTAATTTATCTCTTAAAGGGAAAGCTTTATCTTGGTGGATAATTTTTTGTAAAGAAATGAATATTAATGAATACACTAGGGATGAAGTGGAGCATGCATTATTGACTAAATGGGACCCATATTATACAGATAGCCTAGTGGATTTCATCGAAGATCTTAAAAAGAAACTACAAGGAATTCAAAATGAGTGGAATGCAATAAAAGGAGAATGAAAATTTTTCAAGAAATAGAATGAAGACTATGAAAAATAAATAAAATTACTCAAGAAGAAAGAGGAAAATATCAAGGAAGATAAAAAAATATGTCAGTATGCAGATAGAGGAAACCATACCTTTGGTAGGAGATAAATTAGAAAATGGACAAAGGAATTTGTTTGAATCTAAAAAGTCTATTTTGCAGGTTCATGGAAGCATTCAAAAAGGACAGGTTATTATTTCCATTGACCCTAGTATCTGATATAATTTTATTAATATTTCTTTTTCTAAGAAGTTGCAAGTTCATTAAGGACATACAACAAGAGGGTGAGAATGTTCAAATTTTTGAATATTTGAAGATCACCATGGATAAATATTTTTTACATTCAGATTTCTATATTGAGATGGATGATGAGTATATTGTTCTTAGTTATTCTTGGTTAGATTCTTTGGGTACTGTTAACATTAATGTGTAAAAGAAGTTTATGAAGTTATGGTATAGGAAAAATAAGATAACATTGCAAGATATTTCTCAGCTTAAGGAGCAAGGATACAAGGAAAATCAAGAAGTGGTTGTAGAAGAACAAATTGAAGAACCTGAAATAGAATCCAAGAAGGTAGTAGTAGCAATAGAGTCCATGGAAGAAGTAGCAACAACTAATTTAGGGGAAATAACAGTAACAAATTCCAAGGAAGCTTTGATAGAAGAGCACAAGGACACACCAAATAAAGAGAACATGAAAGAACAATGTGTAGAAGAATTTTAAAAAATGGATCCAAATACTAGGAAGTCAAAGAAGATAGAACATCAAGTTAAGGTTACACCATATCACCATCCACACCACCATGAGCGGCAACATTCTTGGAGGTATGGCTCAAGTCAACAATATTATGGTTCCACATGGAATCATAAGGGCACCAACTATGGCAGAGTTTGGTAGAGAAAGCATAGGGATCCTAATTTTCAAAGTGGATCATTAGCATCAAGGAAAAATTAGACCCATCATTCAAGTTATCAAAATACATCAGCAAAAGCATGGAGCCAATGAAGCAGATGTGGATACTCAAGTAAAAAAATGGCATACCAGCATCATTGAGTTTCACTTGGATGGATGGATGATCGAGATTGGTACTAGTTGCTAACATTGCTTAGAAAATCATACTATCATGTTTCTTCATATGTTTTGAGGACAAAACATTTGTAAGGAGGGTGGCATGGTAGGATACCTAGGAATAGATATTTGGAGATATATTATTATATTGTATAAGGGTTGGCATGGGCCACACATAACCTAAGGTTGATTGTATTATAATATTATATTATATTATAATATAATATTATATTAGTAGTAGGCTCTCCAAAGTAGAATAAGAATATGGATATATAAAGAAGAGATATTTGTCATTGTAATCATTCATATAATTGAAGAATAATATTATGTAATCATCGTGCCCATGAAGTGGCTTATAGAATTTTTCCCTCCTTGAGTGGCTCTTTCATATTGGGAGAACTTGTGGAGTGATTTGTTTCTTAAGGAGTATTATTGGTGTTTCCCTACCTTAAGGGTATTATCTATCTCTCTCTCATTTATGGATTTTTATTATGGATAATGTATTTTGGATGAATTATTTGATATTTTTGCATAATGGTGAATGGTTTATGTTAATGATAATAAAGTTATGCAAAAATACCTCTCACCTAATGTTTCACAAGTTGAATTAAAAAATTGTGAGACAATTTCATCTTCACCATCCCTTGAGCCATCATCCAAACATGGTCCTTCCACATCATCTCAAGTTGAGGTCCACCTCACTAATCCTGGTATTGGTGAATATGTGGTCCAAGACATCGCTGTCACCCTGCTCACCATTCCTAATGCTAAGGATTTCAGTCACCCATGTGACCCATATTTATCCATAGGAGTAATATACAACATGGTTTCAGCATACATTTTGTATATGGGAGTATTGATTCTTCCTCAAATTTAGCTCCCCTAGATGAACCCAAGGAACCAACACCTACCAACATTCAAAACATATCAGGGTTTCCATCCCGCTATTTTCACATAGTTAATTGGTAAGGTCATGGCCTAGGATTGCATGAATATAGAGTGCTTCATCCTATTAATGCTCCATATCAATAAATACATGATCGTTCAGGTCTATATTACCACCCACTTTCCACCACCTCTTCTCTTGAACAAGCCTTCCAAATGCTTAGTCTAAACTCAAGAGAAGAAGCCCTCCATCCCGAAGATATTGAGAATGAAATATATGAAGAATTTGAACTTATGTCAATAATTTGAATGAATCTAAAGAGGAATTAGAGCCCATTATTTTCCATACCAAACAATATGAGTTTTATCTCAAAATGTTCCCCATTCATGAGCCCATATTTTGCTTTCTTCTTCCACAAGAGTGAGATGACCCTACCGATGAACCACCACCTCCACTTCATTAATCCATTTCATAAACCAAAATTGTAACATATGTACATAACACAAAAATAGTGGTTTTCACCATTACCAAAAAAAAAATTAAAAATCAAAAATCAAATAAAAAACATTTTTTCTTTTCAGCATTGCATGTATATATCATTTAGTTAAATGCATTCATTTATGTTGCTTGCTATTATCCAAGTCTATCAAGCTCTTAGAACCAGTTCTTAGGTTCCATTCATTCCATCCAACCTTATCCACTTTGCCCATAATTCAACATGAATCTTATTTATTTATTCACCCCATCCATATGATCTAACTAATTCAATTTCAACTGACATAAGCCTAATCAATATGGATAGGATTTCCTCACCTCCATCCTTTTCTGAGTTTGTCTTGTTCATAAAATTGTTAAGGGCTTCATCCAACTACATTCCTCTATTCCCTTCACCTTCACCTTCACATTCACCTTTGAATCCTAAGGTTTTCAAAGCAGATATAGATGAGGATAAGTCAAAAGAGTTTGACAACATCTTAGATGATATTTAGTTAATCCCTACACCTGATCAACTTGAGGAAGGTTCCCATATATCCATTGAAAATACCATTTATGTGGACCATAGTTCAAACAAAGACAATCCCCAAATTGTCAATCTTGGAAAAAATGTATCTAACAATGAACAAGAGCAATTAATTGCTCTCCTCAATAGGAAAAAGGGTATTTTTACCCCTATAAAGACACGCCTAGTCTTGAATCTAGATTTTTTGTCCATAATCTCACCTTACATCCTGATGCTAAATCGATGAAATAAAATCTTAAAAGGATGCATCCTACCATTGCCCTCTTGGTCAAATAAGAGCTCCAAAAGCTTCTAGATGTGGGTTTCATTGTACCCATTGATTATCATAAATGGCTCTCAAACATGGTACTCATTCATAAGCCTAATGGGGTGATATGTGTTTACACTGAATTTCAAGATCTTAACAAAGCATGTCCTAAGGATGACTTTCCTCTCCCAAACATCGATACTCTTATCGACACTTGTGTTGGCCATGAAATGCTTTCCCTCATGGACAGTTTCTTAGGATACAACCAAATTCAAATAAATCCTAATGACCAACACAAAACAACATTCACTACACCTTGGGGAATTTTTTGTTACAAGGTGATACCCTTTGGCCTCAAAAATGTAGGTTCCACTTATCAACATGCCATGACATTTTCCGTGACTACATGCATAAGTTTATCAAATATTATATGGATGATCTCTTGGATAAATATAAAACTCGACAAGAGCACATTGGTGTATTGGAGGAATTTTTTGACCAACTTCTACAACATAATGTAAGGTTGAATCCCAAGAAATGTGTCTTTGGTGTTACCTCAGACAAACTTCTAGGATTCATTATCTCCAAAAGAGGCATTGAGGTGGATCCAAAAAATGTCAAGACCATCATGGAGATGCCTCCTCCAACTAACTTAAAAGAATTGCATAGTTTACAAGGGAAGATCCAATTGATCCACATTTCATTGCATAATTTTTTGACAAATGTAGGTCATTCAATCACCTACTACAAAAGCGGGTGCCATTTTATTGGATAGATGAATATCAAAATCCTTTGATGACATTGAGCAATACCTAGCTTCTTCGCTAGTCTTAGATCCTCCTCATCTGGGGGTCCCATTCTATCTTTATATTTCAGAAATACACTTTGCATTAGGGACAATTCTTTCATAAAAAAATGAAGAAAATTTAGAGCAAGGTAATTTAAAAAAACTTGTTACAGAAAATCATAGAGATTGGCATTTACAAATTCTCTTGGAATTATGGGCTTATTGAACAAGCATCTGCATGCCTATAGGGGAAAAACCATTTTCACTGGTCTATGGAGCCGAAGAAATAATGCCTCTTGAGCTTGAGATCTCCTCCTTGCAAATTTCTTTGTAAGAATTCATATATGACGATAATGCTAGACAAGCACGTCTTGACCAACTCACACTTCTTTATGAGAAGTGAGTCAATTCTTTAGAGCATTTATGAGTTTATAAAAACCACCTAAAGCATGATTACAATGCCAAAGTTCATATACATGAATTCTAGGTAGGAGATCTTGTCCTTAAAGAGAATTAGCAAAATACCAATGTATTGTCGCATCTGTGTGATAAATTCACGACTGATTGGTTAGGTCCATACATTGTTACTCAAAAAGTGGGTAATGGTACTTATAGGCTTGCTAGTCTAGATGGAGAAGAAGAACCTAAACCACTTAATGTTATACACTTGAGGGTATTCTATGCATATATATATATATATATATATATATATATATATATATATATATATATATATATATATATATATATATATATATATAGGTCTCATTATATATATATAAGATACATGGATAATACACAAAAATATTGCACTTCATTTTGCATACATTATATTTCACACATTGCATTACACATATTCCATTTTACAAATTGTATTTCATACAATGCATTTACAACTACATTTTACATTTCATATAGGGATCATTTATTAAGTTCAAAATTTTTAATTGGTCCAATAAAATCATGTTGCCTTAATCAGGGGAACCTTCACATCATCATCCATTTTTCCACCAAGCCAAAAGTTTAATTTGCAAAGTCACATTTCCATAAATTCCTAGGTTTTTTTTTAGTCACTCAACCACTCTTAGTGTTATAAGCAAGCTCCAAAATACATGTCAAGTTTCTTTTAGGACCATCACACATATACATTAAGAAAATATTGAGTTTTGGGAATTGACTCCAAAATATTCTTGAACCAAACACAATTTCACATCTTAAAAACATCTTGTGTCAAAGAGGGATAACACCATCCTTGGTTCGAACCTCAAAGTGAAAAGGGTAATATTTGCAAGTCCCATCATGCAACATAGTCCAAAAGAAAAGTGGTTTTCACCACTATCATATTTTCTTCCAAATTTCAAAAGTTAAAGTAGTAAGGATAGGGTACAATTCTCATCACACTTAGGTTGAGAATCTAAGTTCCCAATGCTCTAAATATTTTACATCACACACCACTGATCATTGGGTTGTAAGGATCATACTATATTTATAGTCATACGATTAAGTAATCATCCCCAAAACTTAAGATATCAAAAATACAAATCATGGACTATGGAGTTAGCCTCCATCTGAGCTATAGATTGTTGACTGGTAGTGGAGTACGCTCATGTGTGGTGACATGTCTCTTTTAAAAAGACCTCTAACTGCACATATGGACAAGCTAGCTTCTTGGATTCATCCATAACAAGTTTACCCAATTTACTCAAGATGAGTTAATGAACTCACTTGCACACTCATTGGTTCTTGATTACCTCGAGTCATTACCATGCTCCTAATTTGGTAAAGGAATTCACTGCACACAAATTGCATCCTAGAGGGATTAGGCAGTTTTAGTGAGTTTTTTTATGCCACTAGTATGTCTAACTCTCTACAAAATAGTTAGTTTTACACATCAACATCCGTATCTTCTTCCATATCAACATACTTATCTTCTTCCATATCAACATCCATATCTTCTTTCATATCAACATCCACATTTTCTTCCATGTCACTTCATGAGTCATTCACCCCACATACCACCAAGTTTGGTACCCTTGATTAAACAACAATGCTAAAACATGGCCAAACAAGATCTAAACTATGAATGATCATTAGCACATATGCATTCCATACCTTGCATTAATCATCCATACATTCCACCTTGCATTAATAATCCATAACATATCATATGCATTCATCATCCATATAAACATGCATTCCACAAAAGCATTGCACAAAAAGCATTCACAAAAACATATAACACAAAAATGTAAAAGCTATGTATATATATGTATAAATATCACATGTACAATGAGTGCCAAAAGACCACATACTATGGAGCACCAAGGCTCATATACAAAAAGTGCATCTAAGCACTAGCTACACCCTCTAAGAGGACCCTTGTGACCTAGAAGAAGTCCTAGACCTAGAGCTATGACTAGACTCACTAAGCCTAGCAGCCTAAAATATAGATGAGGTTGGAGGATTAGGAAGTGGAATATGATGCTCCATAAACCTATCCTGCAATGCCTCGATATACCTATGTTGAGACCTAAGGTGTGCTATGTCGAAATTATACTTATGCTCCCTCTCTAGCAACTCTGCATGGAACCTCATGATCATTGCATACCGCTTTACCACCTGCTGCTCCAACCTCATCCAATCCTCCTAACTTTGATCTAAATGCCTATCAAAAGTCTCCTCCATGTCATCCCTATCTCTGCCATCTCCCTTACTCTTGAGATCTTGCCTAGTTGTACCCTTTGTCCTCATCCTTTGACTATCTAATAGAAGGCCCTGCTATCACTTGGGGGCCTCATGGATCACCTCATACTCAACCTCATCATCATCACCACTACTCAAGTTGGTGCCCATGGTGGCTGTGTAGAAAACCATACATTGTACTCCAAAGTAGTCCCCATATCATCTATATTGAGGAGGTCCATATCCTTGTCATCCTTGTACTCCTCCCTCTATGGCTCTGCACATGGTAGCCCTATCTCCTCTTGATGCCTCCTATAGAGCACCGACTCATCTAAAATCCCTTACCTCAAGATGAACTATCAGAGTACTCATGAGAACTAAAAATACTCAGTCTCACTTTGATATCTCCCAACTACCCACCTAGCCTGCCTCACCCATCGTAAATGCTCTCCATCATTGATCCATTGGCTACCCCACCATGGCATCCATATCACTTGGGTGGATGTCAAATAAAGCCCACAAATCTTGGTACCACTGGGTCATCTACATAGTTTGACTTGGTTGTACCTCCTTAGATACCATCCATATCCTTGTATAGGGTTTCTCCCTATCCAAGCCTACCACTGGTAAGACTTTCGATCAAGCCACACTGAAGTGCTCCCATACCCAACATTGTAGCAACAAGTTGCATCCTAACCCCTTCCTCCACCACATTCTCATATCATAGAGCACTTTGTATGCCTACCCAAATAAGGTAGAATCCCATGCATACACCTGCTTCTTAGAGAGCATATCATTTACTAACCCTATCAAGTTCCAAGGGAACCTACACCTAGTACTATTTGAGGCCATGATGTTGGCCAACACAAAAATAACCAAGGCCCATAAGGCATCCAGGTCCTTGTCCACATACATGGACAAGTAGGGAATTCCTCCACACTCCACCCTCACACTCCACCAACCATCACCAAACATTGTCTTCATATTTGTACCCCGATCATGTTCAACCTCAACACAAATACCCTCCACTAGCACCTTGAGGATGCGATACACATCCTTGATAGTAAGAGTCACCTCTCTTGTGGGCAGTTGAAAAGTCCCCCTATTTGGATCCTACCTCTCCGCCAAGGCAGAGAGGTACCCCTCATCTACCTTAATCATGTCAACTTAGGCTATCTTCACTAGCCCCATAACCTCCAACAACTCCCACTCCTCCTTCGCTAGTGCTTTCCTCATCCCTGGAATGTACGATGAGAACCTATGTAGAGCCTCCAAGCTACAACATAGCACAAAACATTTTATCATTAACAAAAAAACATAAAAATATAAAAAAAAATTTCACTAAATAAGGACATTACCTCAGTCACTCGCACTCCATATTTGGACCCTACATATTCTCCTTCTGTTGCCATAACTTCCATGCTCAAATTCGCTAACCTCACTCCACTCCACTCCACCCAACTCTCCCAAAAGTAGCTTATCAAACTCACAAGCACGTAAATGAGCTCAAATCTCATCCAGTAAGCTATTTATAGCTACTTTAGGTGCCTTGAGATGCCCATGGGCATTTCCTAGTGCACTGAAGTGCACTAGGGTGTTTGCAAAATTCCCAAATATCGGCATGCATCTACACATGCCAAAAGTTCCAACCGATGTTTGGCATCATTTTTTAACAAAAGAATATTTTTTTACAAAATAGTGGCTTAACCAAATCACTTCATATCACATTCATGCATTTGTTTCATCATATTAATAGGTTTTGTGAAGGTTCCAATTTATTTGGATGCATAATTCTCGTTTGTGACCACAAATTGCAAATTCCTTTAACAAGTTACAAAAGCACTCCAAAATGGTCCAAATATTCACAAAAAAACCATAATCATCATTAATACATCATTTTCACATCATCAAAATCATTCCACATCATCATTTGCATATTTGCCAAGTTCAAACAACATTCAAGTGAACCTTGTATCTAGTAGGTTATTCTATATACTTTGCGATTACAGTGATTTGTGTCCATGCAATTCAGTAAGATGAATAACTTATAATAAGGATACTTGGTCATTTTCATCATTTCATATCTCCTTGTTTGAAATCACAATAACATTTGGTGCTTCATTTTTTTGGGTGAAACTATGCCAAGACCAATTTGCACAAAAGTTATCATTGATGGCCTAATTCATGGGGCTTAAAACATGGATAAAATCACATTTCATCATTCCAAATTCCCTTGAAATTCATCATAGAGATAGGTACTAGCTAGGGTGATTGGTTTAAATTGTGGAAATTATTTAATACTCACTAGCAGGCCCTCCAAAGTTGACTCTTTCTATTTTTCTTTACATCTTCATCTTTGCATATCAATGACATTGGAAGGCACATTCTTCAATAGCATCGAATCACCCCAAATTTGGGCTAACCACATTTGGTTTTGACTTTCTCATAATGGGATACATATTACATGATCATGACATATATACTTGGAAAAAATCCCTTCATCTATTGGGGTAAAACTAGACACATTATTTCACATTTTTCACCAATCCCCTTCCCACCGTTGGGGCAAAAATGATATCACATTTACATCATTCATATCCTCCACAATCCATTTGCACATATTTTTCAATTAGTTCATGAGATTCATTTGTAAACTCACTCATAAATTGAGGGGGTAAGCTATGCTAATCCAAATTCTTTCATTCTTTTATCTTCAAGCTCATGTTTCACATCTCAAGAGAAAGTTGTTTCTATGCCTAGCCAAAACATATATCTTGTATTTTTGCACTGCATTATGTTTTATGCAATGCAGTACAAAAGGGGTCATCTATAAACACAAAAAACTAGCCACTTATCATCCATCATGGTCTTTCCACCATTTTAACAATTTATATAAATAGGCATATTTTTTAAATATATGTTTAATATTAATATTTTAATATTATATTATATATATATTTGATAAATATAAATATTATATATGTGAATAAATCCCATCCATATGATTTGACTTAATATTAGCCATCCATTTACATCAATCCATGCCACACACCCGAAATTAATATCCACCCCATGTTATGTTCAAACCCTAACATACCCTAGTGTGGATTATTAATAGGAGCCATTTTGATTGCTAAACCCCTAAGTCCTAATTTTTTCTTGAGAAATACTTCAGTTGAAGTTTTCCCAAATCTTACTAAGCAATTCATACTTTAGTTCCCTGGAGTACCCAAGCACTCTTGCTTCCCATCCTCGCTTGTTGTAACCCCCACATCCATCACCACCCTTCTCGCCTAGCCAGATCTCCTTCTACAGATTTCCCTTCAGCCATGAATGCCTTTGGGCTCTCCCTATCACTACCAAGCACCTCCAGGCCCTTCTTCTTCACCGCTAAACACCTATGGGCACCCTCCACCATTCCCAAGTACCCATGGGAATTTTTTGCTATCGTAGAGCACCCACGGGCATGTTACACCAAAGCTTTGCAACCTTACTAGCCCTCAGGCGATGATAGGGTATTGTTGCACCTATTCCATGCACGAGTTATATCAGATTAGAAAAAAATATACAGATAAGGTAAATCCAAAACATTTTTTTATATTCTATTATGTTATTAGAATCTGTTCACATTCCTTTATTGCATAGCTAGGGTTTAGTTTTGATTTTTGAGGGTCTCACATTGTGGAGCCCTCATTGTTATTACTGAATCATTTGTTATTTTCTTATGTGTAGATCTAGTAGTATAATACTAGCATTGGACAATTGCTTAAGCTGGACTGGTCTAACATCACATAACCAGAAGCCCACTCATTTATATTGGGAGCAAGAACACGTTTTGAAGACACCACGAGCATTATAGCTAGGGTTTCGAAGAACCCTAGAATTGTGTATATTTGTATCAAAGAATTCAAATATTCTTATTGTAACAATGGAGTTTTGAGGATTCCCCCATTAATATAAAATCATTCATTGTGCAATATTGTCTTTTGAGTTTAATTTATATCTTGTTATTTGGTGTTGCATTTTTGTCTTCACACCCTTATACAAGGGTTTGAATTTAGATTTCCTATATTTATAATATTATTCTTTATTTTTTAATATTATTGAAATTTAAAATAATTAATAATAGTATTTAATATATTTTTGGTACATTAAATGATCTAAAAGTTTTTTTAATATTTGGTTAGTGTGAGAAACCCCTACGATCGATGGTCAGGATTTTGCACCCTCATCCCACCATGACCTGTCATAAGGGGAAGAGCTGAGTTTTTCAATAGGGAATTTAACACACAATCGCGCACACACACACACCATGATTTGAACCATGGACCTCCCAATGAACCATTACATTGTTCTCCCCAAGAACTAAAAATTAGTAAAACTTGAAGTATGAAATTACAACATATTTATTAGTATTAATACATATTAAGCAAATGTCAAATGGGTTTGAAGCAAGTAGTGAAGTATGAGGAGTTTGAAAACATAAGGCTAAGTTTCAATCCCATGGGAAGATACCTAGTAGAGCCATGATAACATGTGGAGTTAGAGGTTAAACTTGTGGTTATGCATGGACCTAAGTATAGTGGTCATACACTTTGGGTTGAGTCAATTTGTATTATGGACCAAATCTTACCCTCATATTCTCTACAATATTGGTCTATTATTAACCTTAACATTTGATCAAATTCATTAGCCTAAATGGTTAAAAATATGGTCTTTATATAGAACGCCCACGTTAAAATCATGTCAAGTGACATAGTAACACTATGTGGTTTTTTGAAACACCATGAATACATGATCATGATGTAATAAATGTGTGATTGTTTCAATCCTAAATAATCAATGAAACATTTCTTTTATTGTGGTAAATGAGGTTTTGACTAGGCCCTCAAATAAGTAAAATCCCCACAATGAGTACCGCCCTAACCCCAACTAGATGTAAAAATACAAACCCTTACTATATTACTTGTATCATGGAAAAAAATGCTTCAAAGAGCAAACCTTTCTTTGATTCATTGATCCTAGAATCCATCATTTTTTGGCTCTACTTATTTTACCTATTTTAACTCTCAAACTACCCTTATCAATATAGGAGTTTTTTCATCCTCCCTTCAAATCTACCTCTCCTATTATATAACTACATTATTTTCTAATATGTCTACCATAGCATTCCATTCATGGACGATATGTTAAATCATGTATCCTTGAACACACTTGGTAGATCTAGAATATCTTCTCTCTTATATATCATCTACCAATTAGATTTATTATTATTGTTGAGAAAATTCACTAGCACTTGTGAATCATAATCCACTTCTAACTTTTTTGTGCCTATTTTGTTGCCAACATAAATTTGGAAAGCAATTCCCTAGACTTTTCTGCAATAGTAGTAGTCTTGTTGATTTTATCTACAAACATTTATCTTATTTTATTGTATCGTCTCTCACTACTTCCCATCCTCCTACTAAGCCAATATTCCCTTTGGAAGCCCTATCAATATTCATCTTATATCACCCCCTTCTTAAATTATTTTCATGTTATCTTTATGTTTTCTAATTTCAACTATCTAGTCCTTATGGAAGAAGGTAGAATAATGGACCATTCGTGTAGGGTTTAATGTCCCTAAGTACATGTTTTATTCACTTGTGAGCTTGTGCTCAAATATAATTGTAATATGATGTTAGTTTTTATAAACTAGCTCTCCATAAAATATATTTGGATTCCAAGGAGTTAGCAAACCTCTTGAATCCCCCTCTACTGGAGCTCGCAAGAAACTATTTTTGCTCTAGATAATCCTACCTATTTTTTCTAACTTGTTTTCCCCTAATTTTATTTCCTATAATAAGACTATATTGATACATAGAATTTCAATATATGATTTAGTAGTTTATGTTAGGCTAGGATATTTAGACCCCTCATATTCTAGGATAATAATTTCACTTTTTATATTTAGCCAGGGGTTTGTATCCCCTATAAAGGCATCAACAAGATGAATTTGTTTTCCATCTATCACTTATTTATTCAATTCCTTGGTTCACAAAGTATTTTTAGGTCACCTACTTCCTCGTTTAGAGCCCCCTATGTCAGCTTGTCTATAAGTGTTACTTCTCCCTCTTTGAGAAGGTTGATACTCCTCTCCCTTTCATTCTACCTCTTCCCCCTTCTATTCTAGTTCCTTGTATTTATTTGGAGAATTTTCTTAGGCTTCCTTCTCCTCTAGGATTTCCTCTTGTTTACTTTTTCATCTTCTATGTTGTTTTTTCCTTCTTACAAACCCTTATTAAGCTTTTATATCTCTAGAACTATTTCCTCCTCTTCATTTATTTCTAAAAACTTTTGTTTTAATTATTTTAGTTCTTGTGTTATCTATTATATTTTTTTTTACAAATTTAACTTTGTGATGAATGAGTATTTTTTTGGCTTCTTCTTCATTAGTCCTTGACGGTCCTCTTTTAGTGCTTGTTTCTTTATTGGGAAAATTTTTATCAATTGCCCACATGCATGGCAAAGATGACATCAAAAGGGTATGCTTTCATAGTCAACCTCCTAATGGTGCTTACCTAGACATGAAACCAAATTTATTATTTTAATAAGGATTTTTTACTAGTCTATCCTCACATAGATGCAAGAAAATATACCCTAGGCTTTGTTTGCAATTGTAGGGTCCACTGAGAAAAAACATCTCAAAGCATTGTTTATACTTTTAAAGACCTCCTCTTCCAAAAATTCTAAGGGCAGATTTAACAATTGCATACACACCATGAATTTTATGATAACTTCTCTATGAGGGTTAAACCATGGTAATTAGAAATGCAAGTATAGACCAACACTATCCAAAAATCAAGGCCCTCCTATGTAGAATTTTCCATAGTCTTCCTCTTGAATGAAGGTTCCCAAGAAGAAACCCTTTGGAATCAAAGTGGAAAACATTCCCCATTCAAATTCCATTTACTTTTGATCTAACTCTTCAAATTTGTTAGACCAAGCCACACTCCTATGAATTTGTAAATTAGGTTGCTTTGCAAATCCAACATGTTACCTCTTATAATGGTATAACTAAGTGGAATGGAGGGAAACCCATCCTATGCAAAAAAAATATCTTATTGGATTTCTAACAAAAATTTGTAGCCCATCATTGAGGTCATCTTGAGACCTTACCTTTTCCTTTGAGGAAAATTATAAATGAGGGTTTAAATTTTTCCTTCTTCCCATAACATATCTATACTTCCATCCACTTGACCATTAAAACTATACCCTTTGTTAGGCCCTATGATGTTCCCCAAGTTTTTCCTACATTTTATCCCCTCTTCTAAACTTGCTTCCAAATCCATGCCTCAAACATCTCCCAATCCTACCTTACACTAATGAAAAAAAATATTTAGAAAATAGTAAAAAATTAAAATAAAATAAGATTACCCATGACTAAAAAAAATTATGATTTTTATTGACGACATAACATTATCTTACATGGCCCATATAGAATTAAAATTTCTCTTAATGTTGATATCAGTTATATCATAAAGGATAAATACAACATTGTCAACCTCAATTTTCTGAGAACCATATGCCCTAATTCATTCAACCTCCTACTTGATCATAAAATATCCCCATAAATATTGATAAAAGTTTTACTATGCATAAAATTATAAAATTCAAGAACATTATGAATACATTTATTTATGAAAAATACTTATTTTATAAAAAATATGCATACTCATTTTAAAATGCGTGGTGTTAGGATTGGTAATTCAGACTAAAACATGCATGCACCTTACTCATAATACATGCATTTTTTTATGTTTATTTTTTGGTCCCTGATGCAGGAGCATCCGGTGGCGAAGCTGCAATCTTGCATCACCCAAAATGTATTTTTTTCTTTAAGTACTAAAACTGTCGCGATATCGCGACGCTTTTTGAAGAAGGGCACCAGCGGGCAAACTGTCGCGATATCGCGACGCTTTTTGATAAAAAGGGCCAAGGTGCAAAACTGTCACGAAATCGTGACATTTTTGAGGCAACGCAGCCGTGACGCGAAATGGTCGCGAAATCGTGACATTTCCGGGTCGGAGAGGTCAAGGCGCCAAACGGTCGCGAAATCGCGACAGTTTCGGAGAAAAGCAACTTCAGCGCCAAATGGTCGCGAAATCGCGACGTTTTCGAAGCAAAGCAGCCTTAACGCAAAATGGTCGCGAAATCGTGACATTTCTGAAGCAAAGCCGCTCGGGCACCAAATGGTCGCGAAATCGTGACATTTTTGGGGAAGAGCAGCTTGGGCGCCAATTGGTCGCGAAATCGCGACAACTCCGAGGCAAAGTCACTTGAGTGCCAAATGGTCGCGAAATCGTGACACCTTCGAAGACAAGGTTCAAGGACGTCGCGAAATCGTGACACCTTCGAAGACTAGGTTCAAGGACGTCACGAAATCGTGACACCTTCGAGGACAAGGCTCAAAGACGTCACGAAATCGTGACATATCCGGAGGCAAGGTTCCAAAATGCAAAGTGGTCACGAAATCGCGACGCTTCTGGTGCGAAGACTCAACAGCGCAAGGTGGTCGCGAAATCGTGACACTTCCGAGCCAAAGACTCAAGGGCGTGAAATGGTCACGAAATCGTGACATGTCACGGTTTCGCGGCCCGAAACGAAGCAGCGAGTACGGAATACAAAGATGTCACGAAATCGTGACGTGTCGCGGTTTCGCGGCCCAAAGGAGGAAAGCGAGTAAGAAAGGCCTAGACGTCGCGATTTCGCGACGTGTCACGGAATCGCGGCCCCAAGGAGGAGAGAGAAGCCTAACGCCGAAAACGTCGCGATATCGCGACCAAAGAGGAGAGAGAAAGTATTGGAGCAAAAACGTCGCGATATCGCGACCAGAGCGCTCACGACGTTGACCAGCCGGCGATTGCAGAGACCGGTGCGAGAGGGACACGTGGCATCAAGTTAAAGGTGGCCCGAGAGTATGGAGCGGTTACTGGGGACTCCGGCAAGGGGACACGTGGCAACAAATTACAAGCGACTTGGCGCACTCCTATGAATGATGATATGGCGGATGGATTGACAGGCGGCCGCAGCGCACTCCGCCATCCCAGACCATGATAACACGGGGCTCCTGGCAGCATCTCGCGAGGTGCAGCAAGAAAATTCGTGCGGGTGGTTAGAGAAGGCCCGCACTTAGTGTAATGATGTGAAAAGGAGGTGGCGGCCGAGGATAAAAAGGCGGCACATACATTGTAAAGGGACTCTTGGCCATTTTTGAATAGGATCGCTGTGTATTCGGAGGAAGACCTCTGTTTAATGAAAATTTGCTGGAATTCGTCCGTGTGTTTTCGAGCTTTGCGTTGATCTTTGTTGTGTGTTGTCTTAGCTCTATATCAAGTGGTATCAGAGCAGGTTGGTTATGAGTGTGCAGACCGAACGCCGACAGTGAGGCAGTTTGCACCAGGACTGTGGTTGTGGGTTGCGAAGAAGAAGCAGGATGCCTCCGCGTAGAGATCATGGTGGTGTGAGGCACAGGCGAGCAAGAAGGGAGGAGGTCGATCTAAGAGCCCTGCGAGAGGCAAGTTGAGGCCCTGCAAGAGGAAATTAGAAGAGGAGTCGAGCCGAGAAGGGAGGAACCCAGCGAAGATGAAGTGTGGGAAGAAGAGGTTCCATCCGATGCGGAAGAGGCCTTGGATCCAGCTGAGGCTAGGCTGTATAGGGCCATCTCCCAGATCGGGAAGAAGCCAAAATTTGACGTCTCCACTTATTCTGGGAACCTCAACCCTGAGGAGTTGATAGACTGGATTAACGACATGGAGGAGTATTTTGAGTACGAAGAGATATCAGATCCAAATCGGATCAGGTTCGCGAAAACCAAGCTGAAGGGACATGCCAGCATCTGGTGGAAAGGAGTGCAGTTGGAAAGGAACAGGAGGGGAAAGGAAAGGATCACCAGGTGGGATAGGATGGTAGAGAAACTAAAGAGGCAGTTCATCCCTACAGATTATGAGTTGGATTTGTTAAAAAAAATGCGAGAGTCTTCGACGAGGCTAGTAGGATCTGTCAAGGAATATCTTGAAGAGTTCTACCAAATCTCGATCAGAACCGGCCATTCGGAGGCGAATAAGGAGAAGGTCGCACGTTACATCAATGGATTGCGAACCAGCATTCAAGAAGAGCTGGGGCTGGTTAGAATGAGCACGAGTAGAGGATGCATATCAATTTGCATTAAAAGTGGAGGAGAAACTGAATAGGAGGTTTGATGGTAAGCAGAGAGGGAAGGATAGGGGTGGAAGAGCTGGTGGAAGAGGCAGTGGTGGAAGATACAAAGATTTTGGGAAAAGCTGGTGAAGCTAGCGGTAGCCAAAAATAGAAAGAAGTGAAAGAGGAGGATGACCAACGCCCACGCAATCAGAGCAACAACTACCCAAGAGGAAGAGGTAGGTTTGGGCGAGGGTTTGGAAGAGGTGTCTTTAGAGGAACCTGCTTCAACTACGGAGAGGAAGGACACAGGGCATACAACTACCCGCGGCATCAAGAGAGGCCAAATCGAAGACCTGAGGGTCAGGCCCGAGCTACTGTAGCAGACGAAGGTGTAGAGTACGAGCACTCAGAGGAGGCAAAAAGAGGAGAAGCAATGGTCATCGGAAGAGTCTTGTTAAATGAAGAAGAAAATACAGACCAGAGGAACAGCCTATTTTGAACAAGATGCAAGTGCGCGGGCAAGGTACGTAACATCATCATTGATAATGGAAGCACTGACAATTTGGTTTATGAGGAAATGGTTGCCAAGCTGCAGTTGGAGAGGAGAAAACACCCGCGCCCGTATCGAATTGCATGGTTGCAAAAGGACCATCGGGTGTTAGTAAGTGAACAATGCCTGGTGAAGTTCAATATTGGAACTTACCGAGATGAGGTTTTATGTGACATCTTGCCTATGGATGCATGTCACCTGCTGCTTGGGAGACCATGGCAGTTTGACCGAAGTGTTGTCCATGATGGTCGAGCCAACACCTATTCTTTGTCAAAGAATGGAGTTCGCCACAAGTTAAAACCCCTGAAGGAGGCGGATGAGAAAGTATGCAGCAGTGCACGAGTCTGTCTAGTGGATGGCAGAAGATTTTTAGATGGTCTGAAACAAGATCATATGTGCTATGCAATAATCCCTAGGGCTAGGGAAGAAGGATGCAAGGAAATTCCAGTGGAAGTCATGGAACTGTTAGAGGAATTCCCTGATATCATTTTTGACAATGTTCTCGAAGGTTTACCGCCTGTTAGGAAGATCAGTCACCACATAGATTTGGTGCCTGGATCGAGCTTGCCAAACAAGGCTGCACATCAAATGATGCCTGTGGAAACTGAAGAGTTGAATCGGCAAGTTTAGGATCTGTTGAAGAAAGGCCTGATTAGGGAGAGTCTTAGTCCATGTGCGGTACCGGCGGTACTAGCACCCAAGAAGGATGGAGAATGGAGAATGTGCACGAGACTCTCGGGCAATCAACAAGATCACCATTAAATACGGGTTCCCACTGCCAAGGATGGATGATATCATGGGTTGCTTGAGTGGAGCTGAGTACTTCACAAAAATTGACTTGAAAAGTGGGTACCATCAGATCCGCATTAGAGAAGGGGATGAGTGGAAGACAGCCTTTAAAACCAGAGAGGGGTTGTATGAGTGGTTGGTTATGCCATTTGGATTAACCAATGCACCTAGTACCTTTATGAGGTTAATGAATGAAGTTCTGAAGGAATTTCTGGGCAAATTTGTTATTGTTTACTTGGATGATATACTGATTTTTAGCAGAACATTGGACGAGCACTTGATGCACATCAGGAAGGTTTTTGAGAAACTACGGGAGGAGCAGTTATTGATCAATCTGAAGAAGTGCAACTTCGTGAAGAGGGAGCTGGTATACATAGGATTTGTTATATCAGCAAGTGGTCTCAAAATGGACCCCAAAAAAGTGAGGGCTATCTTAGAATGGCCTGTCCCAAGAAGTGTGACCGAGGTTAGATCATTTCATGGTCTGGCCAGTTTCTACAAAAAATTTATTAGAAACTTCAGCAGTATTTGTGCATCTCTTACAGAGACAATGAAGGGGAACAAGAAGGAATTCCGAGTGGACAGTTGGAGCAGACAAAAGCTTTGATCTTCTGAAGAAGAAGGTCACTGAGCAACCCATCTTAGCACTTCCAGATTTCAATAAGGTGTTTCAGGTGGACTGCGATGCGAGTGGCAATGCGATAGGAGCCGTATTGAGCCAAGAAGGTAGGCCTATAGCTTATTTCAGCGAGAAGCTCAATGATGCCAGGAGAAAGTATTCGGTATATGATCAAGAGTTCTACGCCATAGTTCAAGCACTCAAGAAATGGAGGCACTATCTATTGCCGAAAGAGTTTGTTCTCTATACCGACCATCAAGCGTTGCAGTATATTAACGACCAAGGAAAATTGAATCAGAGGCACCTGAAATGGGTAGAGTTCCTACAGAGCTATACCTTTGTCCTTGAAGCATCGGAGTGGAAGATCCAATAGGGTGGTAGATGCACTGAGTAGGAGGCAATGTCTGATGATAGAAATGAAAGTGGAGGTTGTAGGGTTTGCTGAACTCAAGAACTTATACCCTACAGACCCCGATTTCGTAGAAGCTTGGAAAGCCTGCACTGTGCCTGTTGCGTTGGATAGGACTAAATGGTTGGATTACCTGATTCAAGATGGAATGCTGTTTAGGGGGAACCAATTGTGCATTTCGAGGAGCTCAATGAGAGAGAACCTCATTAAAGAAAAGCACAGTGGGGGTTTAGCTGGACACTTTGGTCGTGACAAGACCATCTCACTTGTTAGTGAAAACTACTACTAGCCGCAATTGTAGCAGGATGTGGCAAAGTTTGTGCGAGTTGCGGGATATGCCGGATGGCAAAAGGTGTGAGGCAGCCTATTGGTTTGTATCAACCGCTACCTATACCTGAAAGACCGTGGGAAGATATCAGTATGGATTTTGTGCTTGGTTTGCCTAGGACGCAGAGGGGGCATGACTCCATATTTGTGGTAGTGGATAGATTTTTGAAAATGGCGCATTTTATCCCGTGCCAGAAGACTAGCGATGCGGTCCATGTAGCTGGTTTGTTCTTTAAGGAAGTGAGTACGCTTTGCATGGGCTGCCAAGAAGCATTGTGTCGGACGGGGGATACCAAGTTTGTAGGATATTTTTGGAAGACCCTGTGGAAGAAAGCGAAGACGGAGTTAAAGTTCGGTTCCGCATACCACCCTCAAACAGATGGGCAGACGAGAGGTGGTTAATAGGAGTTTGGGCAACCTACTGCGATGCTTGGTAGGGGACAAGCCCAAGGGATGGGATCTAGTTCTACCACAAGCAGAATTCGCGTATAACAGCTCGGTCAATCGGAGTACCAATAAGTCACCATTCCAGATCATCTATGGGAGCAGCCCAAGAAATGCCTCAGAGTTGAGAAGGATAGATACGAGGGAGAAATGCAGTGCTGAGGCAGAAGATTTTGCCGAACATCTAAAGGGAGTGCATGAGGAAGTGACAAAACACATTGCCAAGATGAATGCTCAGTACAAGACAAGGGCGGATCAAAAACGTAGAGCTAAAGAGTTCAAAGTAGGAGATTCTGTCATGGTCCATCTGAGGAAGGAGCGGTTTCCTGCCAAGACCTATAACAAGCTAAAAATGAAGAAATTTGGGCCATGCAAGATCGTTGGCAAACGGGATTCGGGTAATGCCTACGAGGTGGAGTTACCAAACGAACTTAACATCTCCCCCGTGTTTAACATCTCGGATTTGGTCGAGTATCATGAAGGAGAAACGGTGAGATACCCGGTCCGGGATCCGTGGAGCATTCCAGCAGCCATCCCAGTTGCGGACGAGATAGAAGAAGTTACGGATATGCGTGAGGGCCGAAGTACTAGGAACAGGAGTTACTCGGAGTACTTGGTCAAATGGAAGGGCAGACCCATTGAAGACGCGACTTGGTTATCAAAGGTTGAGGTTGATCGCCTGGGTCTACCTCGAAAAGATCAGAAGTGAGGTCACTTCTCAAACTCACCCGGGTGTCTGATGCAGGAGCATCCGGTGGCGAAGCTGCAATCTTGCATCACCCAAAATGTATTTTTTCTTTAAGTACTAAAACTGTCGCGATATCGCGACGCTTTTTGAAGAAGGGCGCCAGCGGGCCAAACTGTCGCGATATCGCGACGCTTTTTGATAAAAAGGGCCAAGGTGCAAAACTGTCGCGAAATCGTGACATTTTTGAGGCAACGCAGCCGTGACGCGAAATGGTCGCGAAATCGTGACATTTTCGGGTCGGAGAGGTCAAGGCGCCAAACGGTCGCGAAATCATGACAGTTTCGGAGAAAAGCAACTTCAGCGCCAAATGGTCGCGAAATCATGACGTTTTCGAAGCAAAGCAGCCTTAACGCAAAATGGTCACGAAATCGTGACATTTCTGAAGCAAAGCCGCTCGGGCACCAAATGGTCACGAAATCGTGACATTTTCGAGGAAGAGCAGCTTGGGCGCCAATTGGTCGCGAAATCGTGACAACTCCGAGGCAAAGTCACTTGAGTGCCAAATGGTCACGAAATCGTGACACCTTCGAAGACAAGGTTCAAGGACGTCGCGAAATCGTGACACCTTCGAAGACTAGGTTCAAGGACGTCGCGAAATCGTGACACCTTCGAGGACAAGGCTCAAAGACGTCGCGAAATCGTGACATATCCGGAGGCAAGGTTCCAAAATGCAAAGTGGTCACGAAATCGCGACGCTTCCGGTGCGAAGACTCAACAGCGCAAGGTGGTCGCGAAATCGTGACACTTCCGAGCCAAAGACTCAAGGGCGTGAAATGGTCGCGAAATCGTGACATGTCACGGTTTCGCGGCCCGAAACGAAGCAGCGAGTACGGAATACAAAGATGTCACGAAATCGCGACGTGTCACGGTTTCGCGGCCCAAAGGAGGAAAGCGAGTAAGAAAGGCCTAGACGTCGCGATTTCGTGACGTGTCACGAAATCGCGGCCCCAAGGAGGAGAGAGAAGCCTAACGCCGAAAACGTCGCGATATCGCGACCAAAGAGGAGAGAGAAAGTATTGGAGCAAAAACGTCGCGATATCGCGACCAGAGCGCTCACGACGTTGACCAGTCGGCGATTGCGAGAGACCGGTGCGAGAGGGACACGTGGCGTGAAGTTACGGGTGGCCCGAGAGTATGGAGCGGTTACGGGGACTGCGGCAAGGGGACACGTGGCATCAAATTACAAGCGACTTGGCGCACTCCTATGAATGATGATATGGCGGATGGATTGACAGGCGGCCGCAGCGCACTCCGCCACCCCAGACCATGATAACACGGGGCTCCTGGCAGCATCTCGCGGGTGCAGCAAAAAATTCGTGCGGGTGGTTAGAGAAGGCCCGCACTTAGTGTAATGATGTGAAAAGGAGGTGGCGGCCGAGGATAAAAAGGCGGCACATACATTGTAAAGGGACTCTTGGCCATTTTTGAATAGGATCGTTGTGTATTCGGAGGAAGACCTCTGTTTAATGAAAATTTGTTGGAATTCGTCTGTGTGTTTCCGAGCTTTGCGTTGATCTTTGTTGTGTGTTGTCTTAGCTCTATATCAGTCCCTCAACTTTTTTCACCTATACAAAACCTATATAGCATCCACATACTAGTTACAACTACACTTACAAACATCGATCTTGTTTTTAAAAATGGAATAAGACTATATGACACCAAAAGGTGAAAATACACTTTTTTTCTTGAATAAAATACCTCAAGATTCTAGTCTTGTTGATGTGTCATTAGTATTATTTGGAGACCTCCTTATGTTTTTGTTCCAACTTCCAAGCCTTCAGAAAGCCCTCATGTGTGGTATTTATTTTCTTGTGTAGTTTCTCTTGAGTTGGAAACTCTATTTCTTTGTCTTGAGCGAGATTTTTGTTGTGAATTATCTCTGTAAGTGAGAAACTCTTTCTCCCTAAAAGTGTTTCTCCTATTTTAATCTCGTTGGTTTCACTGCCCTTGCATGGGCCTTTCTTGTGCGAAGACTTTATTCAATATAAATTTTTGTTGTAATCTACATGGGCCCTTCTTGTGTAGATGGTCCCATAGGATCCCTACCCTATATGCTCGTCCTAGAGAGACCCCTCAAGGAGGGATTTTTTTCAAAATTTTAAGTTCACTTTTTTGGGTGTGAATCCCCTGCTTCGGTGGGAGTTGTTTTTTAATTTCTTGTCTGAGTGGTAACCTTACTTGAGTAGGAATATTCAAATTTGAATCTCTTATGGATATTGTCTCGTTTAAGTCTCTTTTTTAAAAAGGTTTGAGACCCTTGCAAAACCCCTTCCACAATATAAAAAATGTGATTGTGGATTTTTTTAAATGAATATTTAAATATTCTTTATAATCTTCTTGTTTTTCCCATTCTATTTGAATCTAAGCCGAATATTAGTTAGATTTTCAATATTTTTATAAAGTATTGGTTCTTCATATTTGAATTTATGTGGTCTCTTTGCATTGATCCTAAATTTTTTTACTTTGGATTATTGCTTACTATTGTATGCGTATTATAGTTGAATATTAATTTTTAATGAGACTAACAAAGTTATTGCTATTAAAATTAATTTTAGAACATAATCCATGTCAACAATATCATTAGGTGACATAGCATTTCTTTTTTTTATTGGTAAATAGTGGTTTTTAAAAGGAACCTGTAACCTTTTATAAAAATATGAGGGTTGGGAGAAGAGTTCCCAAATAGAATGTAGCCAAATAAACAAGCCCTCCATGGGTTGTTGGATATAAACATAGCATTTCTACTAAGTATATAATAATAATTTAGCAAATGATACTAGATAATTTTATTTTTTATATCATGATCAACAAGAGATGGAAAAGAGTGACTACTTCTCACCTCTTAAGTTTTTTACATGTGGGTTATTGTACAATATTTAATTTTTCTAACGCTAACAAAAAGTCTTATTATTATTTTAAAGACCATAATCCATGTGAAAAATATTATTGAAAAATATAAAATATTAGTATATAATATTCAATAATATAATGTATACTAATTCTTCATTGTACCTTTTCAAATCATGCTTGATAAGGAATGCTTAAGAGCAATTACATTTTTTAAATTAGAAATATAAATGATGGATTTATCTAGGTAGTGTGTGCTCATCTTGTAAATGTTCTATCTTCATGTTATCAAATAAATGGTTCAAATATAATATTTATAACAAATATAAGTATTATTAAGAAAAATAGTATTATTTAGTTAATTATTTTATTATAATATCATTACCAATAAGGCACAAGAAAGAGTAATCTCTCGTTATTGCCTTGTAATATTTTGATTAAACTTATAGTAATATTGATTTATAATTGGCTAAATTGGATTGAAACCAACCCTATCCATATTATATCATTATTATAAAGTAGTATTACAACAACAATTTTAAAATTTGTGTGTGTACATGTTGCTTAGAAATATTTAAACCTAGGTCTTCTCCTTGAAAGTCAAGGTATTTAACTAGTCAACCTCATGATATTTAATAACCTATTGAGGGTAAATTTTTGGGTAGAGATCATTGAGAACATGAGGATGGACATCACTTGATAACATAGGTAAATTCAACTTGAATTTATGCATAGCCATAAGTGTAATTTGTACCTCTAGGTGTTCTCATGGATCTACAAGGTTTCTACCCTTTGGAATAGAACATGGTCTTATGGTGTGAAACTTCTCACTTATCATCACTAACCCAAAGCTTGGTGGTGTTATTAAAAATAAATTTTTGGGCAAAGCTTATAAAAACATAATGGTGGACTTATATTCATAAAACAAGGACATTTATCTTGGGTCCATGCATAGCCATAAGTTTGACCTCTACTTTCATGTGTCTTCATTGCTCTACAAGGTACATGGTCATAGGATTGAAATTTTAGTATACAGTGTGAAACTCCTTAATCCTCACAATTTATCTTAAATCCATTGGAAAAAATATTAATGTTCACCCATGGGATTAAAACCTTTTCTTATGGTGTAAAACTACTCATTTTTCATCACATGCTTATAACTCATTGGGTTAAAATCTAATACCATTATTGTATAAGTGTTGTGCTGTAATATTTAATTTTATAACACTAGAAAAAAATGTTCTTGTCAAAATTATTCTCAAAACATAAGTTGTCATTATATTGTTAAGAATAATAAATTATTAGTATCTATAAAGATAATACTTCACATACCAATGATTCTTTTTTTTTAATGATGCTCGAGAAGGGATGAGGAAGAGTTATCCCTCCTTATTCCCTCTTCATATTGTTTTGATTAGTTGAAATAAGGGGATTTGAGAGGATATCCAAACCTTATTTCAAAAGGAACAACTAACACCCTATCAAGAAGAAGAATGTTAGCAAGCTAAAAAAAGACCAACATCCAAAACCCACATAGGAGAAACCAGCCCAGTCACCACCAAGGTAGACAAAAAATAAACAAAAAAGTAGAAAGAAGACCAAACGGCCTACAACCAGGCCCCATAACTCATACAGATCAACCCACATAGGGAAACCCAAGAACATATAACAACTGAAACAAAAACAAAAAAAATTAAGAAAGACCCATCAAAAAATAGGCATTATTGTTTATTTATGTTTGGGTTGTCCTTGATGGGACCCTCCAAAATATGACCTACTTTTTCCAACTTATAATAACATTCATGAGAAGAGTTTTCTCATTGCACCAGCTATCATAAAACCTAGTGAATCTCACTAGCATCCAAAATAGCTTATACCACCCATGAGATAGGGGCCCAACCAAAATGATGGTCATACAAGTGAAGAATTTTAAAAGATTTGAAATATTGAACTTGGAGGAAATGGATAGACTATCAATAAAATCCCTAATATCAACATAGGAAAAATTTGAGCAAAACCTCCCTAGCCTGAGGGAATTACAATGGATCCTAAAGAAATAAATCTCTACTCTCTAAATCATTGATACCCGATGAAAAATCCCCTCTCCAAATAGTTAGTCCATCCTTACTCAACCCCAAAATTACCAAGAAATTAGCCAATTTATTATCTTCCTTGTACATATGTTTGACAACCACATTCTCATATACCTGAAGGATTATTTTTGCCTTAGAAAACATATTAGTGATAGAAGGACTAGGAGTTTGAGAGCCTTTCACTAGATTTATGATATTAAGGGAATCACCCTCAATGATGATCTTACTTTGATCGAAGCCACTCAATAGAAAAATCCCTTGGAATATAGCATGTGCTTTAGTAAAATGACTTGATTAAGGTCCTAACTTCTCAATGAATATGAGGAGTTCATCATTGTTATTTTGAATTAAACCACCTACACCAGCTTATCCTAGGTTACCCTTAAAAGCCCCATAAAATTTGAGTTTAATATAGGATTTAGGGGGTGGTTCCTAGGAAATCTATCTTCTCCCACTTGAATCCAAAAGGGTAATAGACCTCAAAAAATATTTAAACCCTAGATTATTCTCTAGAGCTAATATCATAGCAGAGGAACCTGAGTCCAATGAAACATTCTCCACTATTGTTGTAATTCTCTTGGCATAGTTAGAGATGGCTAAATTGGATTTATTTTTAAAATCCCTCAAGTTTCTTCCCTTCTAGATACACCATATGATTTGAGCCAAGCTAAATCTCCAAAATAGATAAATTCAGGGAGAGAAGAAGGGAGGGTCCCACTAGTATAAAAATATTAGATATTTGAAAGAGGTATACCTAGTGAACACCAATTAAATTGAAAAAAGAGGATAAAACATCCTTAGAGAATGGGAATAAAATAAATACATGTTGTATCGACTCAATATCCAAGCTAGAGAGGTAATACCGGTTAGAAATAATCATATTTTGAGATTACAGATTATCTATGGTGAATATTTTATTCTATATAACAAGCCATAGAAAAACATTAACCTTAGGAGTTAATCCCTTCTACCAAAACAATATGCTCAGAAAGCAAGGGGTCCCAGGGTCATCCAGAATAGGGTTATGCATAAGGGGTCGATCCCAAAATCTATTTATAAAATCAAGGCAAATTGTCTTGGAATCCTGGTGATATTTGTAGAAGTATACATGGTGAATTGCATTTATTTGTTTCCAAAAATTTTAAATCGTGGCAAATTTCATTAAATTATCTCCAAAAAATTTTAAATCGTGGCAATTTTTTCTATGTTGGGGGCTATGAATATCAGTTTGCAAAATATAAAAAATGTATGGCATGCTTAAAAGCTTTTGACTGATATTAAAGACTTTAGGCTAGCATAACGACCGATAGCATGACGATCAGTTGGAGGTATGACGATTGGTTGTAGGCATGACGATCGGCTATAGGAATGTTGATCAGTTTTAGGAATACCGATTGGCTACAAGAATGTCGATTGACTGCAAAAATATCAATCGACTGCAGGCATGATGATCATCTGGAGGCATGTAAATAGGCTACAAGCATGTCAATCGACTATAGGTAAATACCGATCGATAATCCCTATAACCGATAGGCTTATATCGACAAACATGACTATGCAACCAATTGGCTTATATTGATAAACATGGATCTACAACCGATCAGCTCATGCTAATAGATATAGCTCTAAAACTGATCATTTTATGCTGACAAACATGGCTCTACAACTGATCTCCTTATGCTGACAGACATGGCTCTTCAACCGATTGGCTTACACCGATAGACACGACTCTACAACTGATCGACTTATGCAGATAGACATGACTCTGCAATCGATCAACTTCCATCGATAAACATGGCTATGCAATCGATTGGTTTATGTCGACAGACATGGCTCTACAACAGATCGTCTTGCACTGATCGACAATCCTCTTCAATCGATCAATTTATTTCGACAATCACTCCTCTGCAATCTTCTCAAGTTTTTTGTTGTTTTAGAGCTATTTTCGAGTTATAGTATTTTTGATGTATGTTTATCGGTACCCAATATAGTATATATACGGGTAGTATATGAGGCAATTTGGGCGGGAAAAATAAAATAATTTATAATTTGAAGGCGATTTGGGCAGGAAATATAAAATCATTTATAATTTGAAGGCAAATTGGGCAAGAAAATCAAAATCATATGTAATTTGAGGTCGGTGAATTAAAATAAAGTTAGGTTCATGATTATCAATGGCGGGCGAATTTACCCCAAAAAACTTCCATCCCGTAAATTTCGGGCAAATGGGGCCCAATGAAAGGATCCAAAATTAGCCTTTTCAAAATTTTATAAAACCTAAATAGAGCCAATTTACGATATTTTATGCTTATGCATAACCCTGGTCCATAAGGAAATATGTTTATTTTTGAGAAAAAATACTCTTGAACTTTTTTCCTTCCAAAAAATATTATTAACTTCATCACTATATTTGATGAATTGGAACTTCAAGAGGTCCAAGATCTTCTTAAGGGTCATTTTCTTGGCCAGATATAAGTTAGGATTGAATAAAATTCTCCATCTCTTCCTATGATTTATAGTTTCAATATAATATTCAACCTTAGAACCAAAGGTATGTCTACAAAAGTCTTCATCCACTACCAATTCTGGGAGCAACACCAACGGTTGGCCCATCAGCTAAGGATCTGACCAAAAATCAATTATATGGCCATTACCCACATTCCATATTCCTCCCTTTCTAATACTACCCTTGGAATTATGCAGACTAAGCCAAAATACCGACCCAATGTTTGGATGTCATTTGACATGAAGTCCTTCCCATTATTTATATGTTTTACTTTTATAATATTAACCCAATCAACCTGTTTATTCTGGGTCAAACGCCAACCTTGTTTAGTAACTAGGACCTTATTCATTTGGTACATCCTTCTCAGGCCCAATATGTCATGACCCACCCTTGGTAGACTCTTTTTATGGATGGATTTATGTTTTTATGGGTTTGTTTTATTTAAGGAATGATTGATCCTTTCATGGCTAAGTGTGCAAAACATTCGTAATGTAGATAAAAATGATATATTCTATTGAAGAAATGACTTATTATTTTATGTGTTGAGTATGCATGTCATTTATATCATGGAAGGCTAATATATGACTACTTGGGTTTTGGTAGGTTATCTTGTAATTAGATATCTAATAAAATATTTTAATTATTTATTCCAAACAATCGTAATTTAAATATAAACCTAAACTAATGCATTGACTTGTGTTTCCTTTGTGAACTTGATTATTACCTCTTGTGCACCGATAAAGCTAGTGAAGTGCAATTGTGTGAAGATCAAATTTTGTTCTATACAAATAATGCATTTACTTCCAATAAAGGACTAAATCAACTTTTTGTTACCATGGTGGTTGTAAGCCATTATGAAATGAGTGAAATGGAGCTTTTCGACCTACCACATCGAAGTGAATTGGAACCTCGACTAAAGAGGATGAAGTGGCAAGGAGGAAAGAGGATAAAAAATGGTGGATGAGAGTGGGGAGAGTGTAACTACTTGACTGCAAGTGAAGAGGATGTTGGAGTTGGAAGAGATGAAATAATACAAATTTTATTATGGCAATAATGAAGAGTTTGCGAGGAGAACGATACAAATTTTGTTGTGAGAATGATGTGGAGTTGTTGGATAATGATGTCAAAGTTTGTTGTGAGAATGAAACCAAAGACTTCCAGAAGGATTGAAGATAGTTTATCGATATGATTGGTTCTATAGGTGGCTAAAATTATTGGACTTTGGAATAGAGTTGAAGAATCCACCAGACTCGCAGCACAAGTAAAAGAAATCGGTAAGTACTTTTTATGAAGTTGTTTTTGAATGTCATGATTTAAGGAAAGATGAGTAGTTGGTTTATTCAAGAAAATATATTATTGTAGTGTATTAAATCAAGTATGTGACATAGCACAGATTTGTGTGTGTATTAAATCTGATAATAGGAAATAACAAGGCTAGAATTGTGTTTATAGAAATATTATATGTGGTTAAGGATGAGTTTTATCTTAGTGTCTGTTTGATATCATTGAGAGAATTCTCATAAAAAATCATTCGATGTATTCCACTAAGGACATTGATTCATGATTTAGAGTGTGTTTCGATGTCTTGATGTTAAACCGTAGCCTTTGGAATAGCATAGAGGTCTCCTTAGAAAATGTATGGTTTGAATGAATGTTTACCAATAATTTATGCCTAGAATGGTGCCTCTTATGGCATGTTTTCTCTATCATAGTGGGTAGATGTTTGATTTTGTTTGAAATAATGGTAGTACCCTTTGGGTGTGTTGGGTTTGGTTTACCTTCCAAATACATCTCTCCTACGTACTTTATCTGATAGTTCCCTCGAACATTCATTACCTGTGTTGGGTAGAAATATGGAAAAGTGACTCCTAGTAAAGCATCAATTGGGTCGACTCGTAGAGCTAAGAGAGTGAGAACAACACCTATAGTTGGTTTTACTATGCACATGAGAAATTGGATTCATTGTAAAACTTGACATAACCCTAGCAATGTTGTGTCCTAGTGGAGGTTGTGCGGATCTAGTTTGGAGTCAAAAACCTGTGTGTGTCTCTTTGGTTGAATAGTGACAAGGCAAAGGACTTGCTCTTTTTAAGTTTGGAATTTAGAAACCTGAGCATGATCACTTTTTAGAAGAAACAAAGGCAATGGAATGCTCTTCGTTACTTCTAGAGTAGGTCTGCTTAGCTACCTTGGTTAGCTGATTTACATAGGGATTCCAAAAGAATAGACACTCTTATTTTTGAATAGTTGATCCTTTAAGTATGTTTTTGGAGGAGCTCCATCTATATTTTTTACACTACCGATAAATAAAATTTGTAGTGAGGAATAAGGCTATATATTCTCAAGGAGTTGACTATGTGGGTAAAATATTGTAATAGTTCTATGGAGGAATTATTGGAGAGCATGACCCTTGGCTGATTTGGGAAGCAAGGATGTTTATTGTAAGTCTTATACTAAAGAGAGAATTTACTATTTTGTGCATGGTGTTGAGCTCAATATAATGAAATAACAGACTAGCTCATTCAAAAATAAATAGTGCTCTAGAGTTCTAAAGATATTGTAGGCTTAATTGAAGGCCTTGGATATTGTAATTTCCAAACTCTATGAATAAATATGGAATGGAATTTGAGGCTGGGTTTTCCCCATGAGGGGTTTCTCCCAGGGTAATTTGTGTGTTGTGTGATCATGTTGGATATTCTCTAAGTGAATATGCATTTGTTTATAAGTATTTATTTAAGGGAAATTTACATGTTAATATTATGGATGGACTTTCCCATTTAAATGAATGTGCAATATTTTAAGAATTATTTAAAGGAAAATTTATGTGTTAATATTATGGATGGACTTTCCCATTTAAATGAATGGTGCAATATTTTAAGAAAATTTTTAAAGGGAAATATATATGTTAATATTATGGATGGACTTTTCCATTTAAAGAATGTACATTATTATAATATTTTCTTTAAAAGGGGAAATTTATAGGATAATATTATGGATGTACCTTTTTACTTAAATGGATGTGTATTTCCTTATGAGACATGTAGAAAGGAAGTTATATATGTTTTATACTTGGATTTCCCACTTAAATGAATGGACCTTCATTTAATAAGGTTTTGTGAAGAAACAATATCATGATATGGATAGGTGGTAGTTTCCTTTAAGATATGTATGCCTAATTATGAGATTGGTAAGGGGAAATTATGGGAAGAATGATAATAGATTGAGAGTGAGATTAACCATAACTTAAAGAACCCTCCAATAAGGAATTTTGGGGTGAGGATTTATGGGATGTATATCTCAAATGGATATAATTTGGATAGGCAATTCCCATGCACACGACCCACATGTATAGAAGGATTTATATAGAGTATAGATAGGGTGTGTACCATTCAAAATAATGAAGGGGAAGACAATACTAGCTCACTAGCCATGAGATGGATAGTATTTATCTATGTATAAAATACCTAGTGCCCTTACATAGCTATATTTATGTAAGGTGTAAGGATGGATGTACCTCAAAGAAAAAGGACTAAGAGAATGTGAGTTGTTGTTGAACATAGATTGTATACTATTGGTTTAAAAAAAATGATATGACGAGAGTTTAAGGTCATGATATTTGGTATCAAATAATGGTTTGTAGTGGGCTAGGTTCACTATAAAAAATTAGTTTGAATATGTAATATAAAATCATACCTATATAGGAATTGAACCTTGCCAATAGAGTACCCATTAGAAGAAAAGTTTCTAAATTTCTTGAGGTGATGGGGTAAATAATTATTAGTAAAAGGACAAATTTTTAGGACTAATTGCTAATAAATTATTACTATCTCTTTTGTGTGTGGCTAGGGATAATTCCATCAAAAAGAAGAAGAGGAAGTGTTGCTCCAACAACAAGGTAGACATGACAGACTAATATAGAGGATAGGAATCCAGATGTGGATTCAATAAACTCTAGTAATAAAAGAGAGAATCCCAGTAATGAGAATCTCACTAAGATAGTGGCTCTACTTAGGGAATAGGTAGAAACACAAAAATAATTGTTGTATGTCATGTTCAATCAGGAATCAAAGGCCAGGAACCCTAATAGAAGACATGAAAAATGAACCCCTTATTAAGGCATAACTAGATAGGATACAACTTGAGGCCAAGTTGGGCAAAGAGATGAAATATTTGGAATCTTCCAAGTTTTTTAGAGAGGAAGATGGTGATAAGGTCGAGTTATGGTTGAAGGAAATAGAAACCTATTGCAATATGAAGAATTTTTTCTCAAGAACTCAAACATATTATGCCACACTACATTTGTAAGGTAATTTTTTAGCTTGGTGGGAAGCATATAGTGATGAACTAGATCTTGAGGTAGTAGTTGACCTGAAATGGGCAGAGTTGTAAAAGTATTCAAAGATAGATTCCTTACAAAACACTTTTATTCCCAAAAAATTAAGGAATTCACTAGACCTCACTAAGGAACTAGTAGTGGAAAAGTATTATCAAAGATTTGTCAAACTAATAAAGTATGTGCCTGCATATAACGAGAAAATGAGGGTCCATAAGTTTATTTTGGGCGGATCCTATAATAGAACAAGAAGTGGATGTGAAGGAACCTGGAACTTTGTAGAAGGTATATGATTTAGCCAGGAAAGCTGAGATATATCTCAAACCCTACTTTGATTATGAAATATTAGATGAAGAGGGTAAATAAGTACTAAGAAATAGAAATAGTGTAGGTTATGTAAAATGGTAAGAGAAAGAGGTAAGCAAGACCTCCTCTCAACAATATCGAGGAAATTATAAGAAATGGAAGTTTAGGAAAAGGTTCTAGGGTAAGAATTGAAATAGCTGGAAGGTTAACTATAGATAGTTACAAGGATAAACTAATTATCCATCTACGGTAAAAATAGTAGAGGGATAGAAGTGAAAAGAACATATAGGGCTAAAAGAAGGATATTTTTTGTGTAGAGGACCACATTATGCTTCTATTTGTCCATGAAGAACATAAATGAATTCCAAATGAAATAAATCAATGTACAAAGAAACTGCACCTAGAGAACCAACACACAATATTTATGCAGCTACAGGAAACTAGAATCTGGATGGTCGAGCTATACCACTAGTGATTAAAGATAAAAATTTTGGTAGGAATGTTAAAATATTGATTGATAGTGGTTCTACGGATAGTTTTATTTCTACTATTTTAGCTAGATATTTTTTGGAAAGGCCAAGAATCTTGGCTCATGGGTATAAGGTTGAGTATGGTTCAGGATAAACCTACTCTGTTAATCAATGTTACCCTATGGAAAAAATCACCTTACCTAGTGGAATAATAATAGGATGTTTGTATGTAGCGTCTTTGCATGCTTTCAACATAATACTAGGAATGGATTGGCTACAAATGCATAAGGTATTACTCAAATTTTAGGATAGATTTATTGAGTACACATGATAGGGTTGTGTGTAGGATGTATAGTCTATAGGGGGCTTTTCAACCTCAAATCCTGTCAATAATGCAACTTAAAAAGGCCATAAATAAATAAGGAATGGTTTATATAGTTAAGATAAATTAAATGGATAAAGATAAGGAAGAAGTGTTTGAGAAATACCCAATTCTTCAAGATTTTAGGGATGTTTTTCCAGAGGATTTTCTTGGATAACCCCCTAAAATGAAATTTGACTTTACTATTGAGCTTCAACATAGAATAAAACCCATTCATAGAGATCCTTAAAAAATGAATCCCATAGAAATGCAAGATTTGAAGGTACAATTGCAAGGGTTACTAAGAAAGGTTTGATCAAACCAAGTGTATCACCTTGGGGTGCACCAATGTTATTTGTAAATAAAAAGGATGGTTTCTTGAGATTATGCATATATTATAGAATGTTAAACAAGACAACCATAAAGAACAAATATCCTCTACCTAGAATTGAAGATCTCTTCGATCAACTCAAAGATGCCACAATATTTTTAAATATTGATTTGAAATCACCACCAATTGAGGATCCGTGATGAGGATACACATAAGATAGCCTTTAAAACTCGTTATGGAAATTATGAGTTTGTTATCTTACCTTTTGGGTTAAAAAATGCTCCATTATTATTTATGAATATGATGAATAGTATCTTCAAGAAGTACTTGAATAGATTTGTATTGGTATTTTTGGATGATATTTTGATATATTCCAGAAATAAAATAAAGCATGACAAGCATCTCTATATTGTGCTAGAACTATTAAGGAAAAATCAACTGTATGGGAACCTAACCAAGTGTGAATTTTATGTGTCAGAAGTGCAACACTTAGGACACATTGTTTTGGCTAAAGGAATTGTAGTGGATCCTAAGAAAATTGAAGCCATTTTGAATTGACCACCATATACAAATGTGATAGAAGTTTGAGGTTTTATGGGTTTAACTGGGTACTATAGGCATTATGTGAAGTATTATGCCAAGATCACCTCACCAATAACTAACCTTCAAAGAAAAGGAAAATAATTCAAGTGGACATATAAATGTGAGGCAGCTTTTGACTTGCTTAAACAAAATCTTACCATACCTCCGTAATGACCCTCCCTCGATATAATTTTTAATATTTTTATTTTGCTAATACAATTTGTGTGAAAACACAGACAATCTAGAAATATAGAGGTATTTTGTTTTTTTATTTCAAATAATGAACTAGGGCACAACAATTACATTTATTTCAATTCTGGAAACATTAAATCAATACAACAAAATAAATATTTTCGTAAACCCTAGCTAATCTGATCTTTATATAGATAAATATGAAGGCTCAACCCTTCCTATTGGAACTCTGTGTTGTGTCCCCGCTCCAGATATTCCCCTATATAAATCTCTGTCCCTGTGTGGAAATCCCAACTCCAGAAGATTGAATAATGAAATTTGAATGTATTCCTTGTATGGAAATACTGTTGATTGGCCTGAGGGTAATCTTTCAATCCTAAAGTCAATGTACTTGTAAGATGTTATCGACTCTCACAAGGTCTAGAATCTCTACAATATATCTGCTAGAGAGTTCTCCAAAAACCCATAGGAAAGGAAGAAACAATAATAATCCAATCATAATCCAAAATGATCTCCCAAAATCCTTTTTAATATTTCCTTTTAGGGTTCTCCCAAATTAGGGCAAAATTAGTGTTGTGCACACAAAATAATTTAATTTCTAATTTTCTCTTATTTTCCCTCAATAGGCCCCCTTGTGCACTAGGTTCGACCACTTAAAGTTATTTAATAAAGTGGCCCATTTTTACAACGTTATAAGTGACCCTTTATAATATAAAGGACAAACTTTATAAATATTTAAAATAATATGTCACTTAATGAAATTAACTTCAGCCATTAAAATACTGGACCTCCACTTGTTAGAATGAGAAATAGTGAATAGTTTTGGATACCCAATTTGTTGAAGTGTAATCCTACAGTTGACCTGTTGACCAAAACCCTAAAAATGACCACTGCTAAAAATAGAAATCCCATCAAATGACCTCCACATGAGCCCAAATGACAGTCAATCAAGAGTGCTCTAGGTTTTGTCAAATATTTTGATATCTCCAAAGGCTCCCCTACATCTGATTTAGCCTACAAGAGCTCATATATAGGCTAATATTCTCTGCACACTAACTTTTTATAAAAGGGGACATTACAGTCCACCCTTCCCAAAGATTTCTTGTCCTCAAGCAATATGCATACATACTCTAGTCAAGTATCTGCATCCTGGATGAGGTCCGTAAAATCCCTGGATCCCATAACATCCTCAAAAAGAAACCACCATGTTGATCCTGCACCACTCTGATCACATCTGTAAATCCAGTGTACACAATTAGCTCAAGGCTAAACTAGAACACCATAATATGATCATTCTCTAACCTGAAAATAAAATTCCTGTCTAATATGGAATGAAATATCTCACACCAAGTAATATCTATGAAATCTCCATCATAGGAAACTACAAGAACAACTCTGAAACTACCTTCATAATCACCATCTAACAATCTCAACTCAATGCTTGTCCACCTGACATAAATTGGGTGATCCCATGTCCCAAAATCAACTACAACCATTAAAGCATTCTTTGAAAAGATAGCGTCCATTATCATAACTAGATTGTAGTGATCGCTACTCAACCAAGTGGGGTGTAAATTAAACTGCATGTCACCTAAAAAATTACCCACACCCTGCTGCCCACAAACTAAGAGAGGGTCAGAATCTATCTGCTCATAACCTGTCATCTCTATAATCATCACCAAAATGAATGGACAACAACAAACAAGTTGGGATACTCCAGCAATCCCACTGTCCAACACGACTATGTGTACGTGGGAACACAGTCTACTCAATAGGGAATCAAGATACTCAACAAATCTCACCATGATGACCCAATTGAGATGTAAATCAATATCCTCTCTTTGTGGTGTGTCCACAAGATCCCTCACCATGCCACCATGATCATGATGCATCTCAAAAAGTGGGTTATCAAAATATGTCTCATGATCCATTTTAAATAATGGATTGTTGACCCACTGAAAACTGTCATTATCCTTAAGCTCATCCCAATCAACCTGCTAAGCCACAATAGTATTCTCTGACTGTACTAATTGTAAGTCCTCTTGTATGCTATCTAGTTATTTAATTACTTGTTTAATCTCCTTTGCTCTTTCCTTGTTCTCTTGATCTCTAAAATTTATGATAGTAACAAGTTCGCTTTTTATTTCATGTAACTCCATATGAACACCTGTCAAGGAATCTCTGACTGTGCTAAGCTCAAGAGTGAGCTCATCCACCTCAATATAATTTTCCCTGTCATGAAATAAGACCTCATATGCAGTCCTGATAGTTGTATCCTTGTATTTGATCATGTGCAAGAAGACTGATTTCATTTCATGCATTGTACTCTCAAGTTTTTTAAAATCAACAATGGAAATGTTTTTGTTTGATTGGGTTTTAGGTGTCCTTTGGATGAGAGTTTCAAAAAGCTTCATTTATTCATACAAAGTAGATAACATGTGCACTTCATTTTCAGCTGACACCAACAACTTGTTCTTCCATTTATCATCAAAATTATCAATATCATGCAATATAAATAAACTGCTGATATTATTTAAATCATAATAAGAATTAGTTTCATACCCTTTAGCGATGTCTATAAGGCTACCCCGATCTTCAAGTGTCTCTTCATGAGGAATTATATTACTAAAAAAATTGTTCTTCAAATCAAGGAATGTGTGACTATCCTTAACTACATTTTTTACGTGCTCTATCTCATGAGAAATGAATTCTTCTTCAACACAATAATCTGATTTGATTTCTTCTTCAGTCATAGTATTTGAATCTTTAGCTTCATCGTCATTATGTTTGGATTCTTTGTTTATCTTCTCAAGAAGTTTTATTTTTCATCTCCATTTGGTTGTTGCCTCATACGTAAATCAATGTAATCTTCACAAGTCATTAGGGCACAAAAATCATCATGATGGGCCTTCCACTCCTACTGGAACTAATCAAGTAATTCAATGACTGTAGGCTCCACCTTTACCCAAGGAGGAATTGTAGGTGAATAATATGTCATCATAGCAGCCAACTGATTGATGGATTTCTGCAACTCTCTCTGACCCTGCCAAAACTCATGCTGAAACTTATTCCAATCACTGAGTGGCTCCATATTCATACCAGACTAACCAACTCTCAGTTGAAGAAGTTATGAGAAAACACACTAGATATGAACCCAAACAGGCTGGTAGAATAATCTGAGCTCTAATACCATTGTAATGACCCTCCCTCGGTCTAATTTTCAATATTTTTATTTTTCTGATACAATTTGTGTGAAAACACAAACAATCCAAAAATATAGAAGTATTTCATTTTTTTTTATTTCAAATACTGAACTACGACACAATAATTACAATGATTTCAATTATGGAAACATTAAATCAATACAATAAAATAAATACCTCTGTAAATGCTACCTAATATGATCTCTATATAGATAAATATGAAGGCTTATCCCTTCATATTGGAAATCTGTATGGTGTCCCTACTCTAGGTATTTCCCTATATAAAGCTTTACATCCCTGTGTGGAAATCCCAACTCTAGAAGATTGAATAATAAAGTCTGAATGTATTCTCTATATGGAAATACTACTGATTTGCTTGAGGGTAATATTTCAACCTTGAAGTCAATGTCCCTATAAGAGGTTGCCATCTCTTGCAAGCTCTAGAATCTCTATAATGTCTCTGCTAGAGAGTTCTCCAAAAACCTAGAGGGAAGGAAGAAAAATAATAATCCAAGCATAATCCAAAATAATCTCCCAAAAACCTTTTTAATATTTCCTTTTAGGGTTCTCCCAAATTAGGGCAAAATTAGGGTTATGCACATAAAATAATTTAATTTCTAATTTTCTCTTATTTTTCCTCAACGGTCCCCCTTGTGCACTAGGTTCAACCACTTAAAAGTGGCCCCTTTTTACAATGTTATAAGTGACCATTTATAATATAAAGTATAAAATTTATAAATATTTAAAATAATGTCACTTAATGAAATTAACTTTGGCCATTAAAATACTGGACCTCCGCTTGTCAGAATGAGAAACTGTGAACATTTTTAGATACCCAATTCACCGAAGTTTAATCCTACAATTGATCCGTTGACCAAAACCCTAAAAATGACCATTGCTAAAAATAGAAATCTCATAAAATGACCTCTGAACGAGCCCAAATGATAGTCAATCAAGAGCTATCTAGGTTCTTTCAAATATTTTGATATCTCCAAAGGCTCCCCTACATCCGATTTAGCCTATAGGAGCTCATGTATAGGCTAATCTACTATGCACACTAACTACCTAGAAAAGGGGACATTACACTCCTATACTCAAAGTACCTGATTCCTAGGGAAGTTTCTCTATTTGTATAGATGAATCACTAGAAGGTTTGGGAGGAGTGCTATCTCATGAAGAAACACTGGTAGCCTATGGATCTAGGAAACTAAAAAGACATGATATTAATTATGCAACCCATGATTTGGAGTTGGCAGCTATAGTGTTTGCTCTCAAGAATTGGTAACATTATCTGGTTGAGAAACTTTTTGAGCTAAGGATATATCATTAGAGTCTGCAATATATATTCACTCAACCTTTACTCAATGCTAGGTAGAGAAGTTGGATGGAACTTATCATAGAATATGATTTTGGTATCAAGTATATAAAAGGAAAAGAAAATAAATTCATTGATGCATTGAGTAGGAGAAGACATATAACAATTTTATCTTGTATCCATGTCAACGTAAAGGAACAATTCAAGGAAATGTAAAATTAGCATGCATACTACAACCAAATATGAGAAAGGATGGAAAAGAAACCTAATGAAAATAATAACTTTGGTATCAAAGATGTGTTGTGGTGATTTTCTATGTCCTTAAGAATTTGGGTTGTCATGCCACAAGAAAATCACTGGTTCACAAACAAAATTGTGGACTTTGGTGGATCCACCTCTTTAATTCAAGAAAATATTATCATGAAGAATCTATATATACTGAGTAAGGTAAGGACAACCTAGAGGTGTTCCTCTAATGCTTCTCACATGCTCATGATCATCCAAATTAATAAAAATGAAACATAAATGCAACATAAAAAATGACCAAGCTTCGGAGTAACCCCAAGCTAATGCTTCAAGTTGTAGACTAATGCCTTATCCATTGGGAAATTTTAGCCAAACTTAACATATGGTGAAGAGAGAAGCGGAAGCATATCGAACTGATCCAACCACATCCTTTTAAATAATATAACAGAAGTGACTAAATCTACTAGTGAAATATGATGTCATCTACACATTCAAATGATGTAATATGTAAACATGACAAAAAATAAAACTGCATATGAAATTGTTGAAAGGAGGAAGAAAGATACTATTAATCAACAAATCATTACAATGAAGTCTTATCAAAATAACCAAATCTCACTAAGCAAGTACAAACAAGTTCTCCATTCAAATGATGTAATAGAGAATTGTAACTCTTCATTCAAATTATGTAACAAAGAGCCTCCTGCTTCCAACCTCAGCCACTAGAAATGATCTCGGTTAACTGGGAACCTCCTCAACAAACACCTGCATAGTGATAAGGAAGAAGATGGGGTGACTATACAAGACACAAAATAAAATAAAACTAACAAGGACGGGCACTCTAGTATACCTCTTGCTGAATTACTGCACCAAAACTTGATGCTCGATGTTGTTCCAGCCACTCTTATATAGTCTGTAGGTCGATTCTCATTCAAGGCTTGATGATTTCCATAATTACATAAATTACAATTATTTTGATGATGGCTCATAGCTACAATTGTTATTAAAAATCAGATGATGGTCCATAAAAATTGTAACTACCTCTGGATTTGATCTACCATATTTCTTGCATTTAATGATTCTCATTTAGGTCCTGATAATGGTCTCAAATGATTAAAAATATGTCCATTCCTCTTGAATTCAGTCGAAAAATGGCTTCAAGGAATTAATTTTCGGCTATTGAAACTCGGCCAAAAAAATGAGACACATTACAATTTTTTCATTTTTATGAGGCTAACCTTAGCCAAATTTAATTTTTATTTCAAAATTTTAAATAATAATAATAAATTATTATTATCAATAATAATATCGATAATAATAAGAGTTTCTTATGAGGGTTTTAGGTCGATGCTAAAAAATTCTATGAAAACCAATGTGTTGGTTGGTGAAAGGTGTGTTGTAGTTTGGATTTAGATATGGTAGCTTTAGGGGGTCTTGGTGACCCTCGATATTTATCTTTTAAGGATGTTGTTTTGAATAAGGATGTCTCTTCTTATGATCATGCAAATGCCATGAATGTTTTGTTGCATGCAACCCTTGATCCTATTTTTAATTCCTATTTTAATTTGAAGTCAAAGAATAATGGATGCTTAGAGAAAATTAAAGATCGTCATGTCTTGGTTATCAATCTTGATTTTGTTGTGGATGATGTTTTATATTTTTCTGAGCATGTGCTCATCTGCAAATTCATGGGTCTCAAAATTTCTATGCCTTTTTTAGAAAACTAGGTTAGGAGAAATTGGAGCCCTGAAGGTGATTTGGAGATTATTCTTGTAGCTAATGGGTATTTTATTGTGGTGTTCTTATGTATGGCATATCGTAGTAAAGTGTTCAAGGGGGTCCTTACTTTCACAATCAGTCTACATTATTTATCAAACCTTGGAATTTAGGATTTGATCTGGTGGAGGAGAGGCCTTCTAGGATTCCTATGTGGGTCTGTTTGCCATGACTCCCTATTGAATATTAAAGGTAGGATATTCTTCATTCTATTGTAAATATTATTGGGAAACTGAATGGTCTATCTCACCAAACTTTAGATAGAAAATTTACTTCTTTTGCATAGCTTTGTTTTGAAGTAGATTTGAATAATCCATTGCATGAAACACTGGAGATTAAACTAGGAAACATGTCTTGGGTCCAACAATTATATTATGAAGCTCTTCCATTTTGATGTCGTATATACCATGAATATGGGTATCTTTAGAGAAAATGTAAGAAAGTGAATTCTCAGCCTTCATCCTCAAGATGCATCTACAAAGGCAAAATGAAAATCTCCTATGGTTAATGAGTTGCTCAGTTCATATGGACTTATTCCTATTAAGTCTCGTTCAATTTCTAGGCCTTTTGTTCATTAGAATAAAGGTGTTGAGAAGGAAGATTTTGGTAACATATTTGACGTGCTTGAGACTTTTGAGAAGCCACATGTTGAGGAGCAAGTCTGGAATGGAGGTGATATTGATGCTTGTATTGAAGAGTCGGGTACTTATTCTTTCCTAAATATTTCTTTTGAAATACAAAATTTTGATAAGGAAGGGGTGGTGTCTAATAATCCTCTTGTAGGAAATGAAAAATCCAAAGAGGTTTCAGATTATCTTGATAAATTTCTTGATCATTCCCCTTTGGCTAAAAACTTGATTAAGGGAAATGAGGATGATACTAGGTTTAAACCTTCCTATGATAGGATTTTCAGAGAGGAAGGGAAAAAGATATTTTCTTCTGTATTAGGTATTCACCCAAAAACTATCAAAAAATGTGGGGTGGAGAAGGTGGTAAAAGAAAAAAGAAATAAGGATCAAGAAAAAGTGAAACTAATAGGGGAAACCTTAGTTGAGTCTAGTGTTGTTAAGACATTAGATTCTCACTTCTCTATTCTACAAAAATTAAAGTGATATATTGGAATTTTAGGGGTTTTGGTAGCAGACCTAGACAAAAAGCAACTCAAATTTTGATTAGAGATCATAAACCTGATATTGTTTTCATCCAAAAAATAAAATTATCTTGTGAAGATATGGTTAGAATTGCTTCTAAGGTATGGAAAGGTGGTCATTATCTTGCTATTGGATCCCAGGGTTTAGTAGGTTGTGTTGCATGTTTGTGGGATCCATTAAGCTTAACTCCCTCTTGGTGGGTGGGTAGAAGGAACTATCTCTTTGTGGTTGCTACCTTATTTTCATCTGGATCTTTTATTCTTCTATCTAATATGTATGCTGCCAGTGATTTATTAGGTAAAATCCTCTTTTGGAATCATCTTAGATTCATTCAATCTCTTCCTCCTAGTTCTCCTTAGATTATGGCTAGGGATTTTAATTCTATCATGTCCCTAGAGGAGAATAATGGTGGTGTGGATGCTTTGTGTCCTTCTATTTTGATCCGGGACAATATTTCTTTCCTTAATCTTGTTGATGTGAAGCCTCGAAATGGGCTCTTTACTTGGACTAATAGAATATGTGGAACGAATTTTATTTTTGAAATATTGGATTGGTTCCTTACTTCAAATAGTTGGTTTGATGATAGCTAGACTTCATTCTTAGATATTCTAGGCTGAAGGGGCTCTGATCATTGGCCCATTCTCTTTTAGTCCTCGAGATTCTCATTGCCAAGAAATTTGCCTTTCAAATTTCAACTTATGTGGCTTAGGGATAATGATTTGTATGAATATGTGGAGAGGTGGTGGGTTGAAGGGAAACCCAAATTTGGCACTGCTATGTTTAATTTTTTTAAAAGCCTCCAGTTTTTCAAATTCAAACTCAGGCAATGGAACACATTTTCTTTTGGAAATATTTTTTAGAGGAAAAATCAACTACAGGATAGCCTGAAGGAGATCACTTTTCAAATTAAATATGAAGGATTTAAATGGGACCTATTTGAAATGGAAGATTCCCATTCTATTCGGCTTGCTGAATGGGAGCTTCGTGAGGAGATTTTTTGGAAGAAAACATATTGGATTGATTGGTTGTTGGAAGGGGATGGAAAGACATTTTTTTTAACAATTCGATTAAATACCACATGAATGGTTATGCTATAGTCTCACTTAATTCGGATCAAGGGGAAACCCTCTCATCCTTTGAAGATATCTCTAATGAAACAGTTAATATGAGGCTTATTTTATATTGTATTCTCCTCTCTCTTCTCTGAGCAGGGCCCTCATGATGTTGTTAATATGAGGCTTATTTTAGATTGTATTTTTAGGTTGGTCTCTAATGATATGAATAAGATGCTAATGGACCCCATATTGATGGAGGAAATTAAAGTGGTGGTTTTTCAAATGAAAAAAGGTAAATCACCTGGACCTGATGGTTTCCCTATAGAATTTTCCAAGAATTTTGGGAAGTGTTATCTTTTGATCTACTAAAAGTTATTCAATAATCCCATGTCAATAAGCAAATGCTTAAAGCTATTAATTCAACCTTCCTTGATCTTATTCCTAAGTCTAAAAATGCTAGATCGTTGGGGTCTTTCCATCCTATTTCCTATGCAATTTTACGTATAAAATTATTACCAAGATTATTGCAAATCGGCTAAAGAATGTTCTTGGTTTTCTTATCCCCTGAGCAAGGTGGGTTTGTTAAGGGTCATCATATTTTGGATGGTGTGGTGGTTGCTTCTGAAGCTATTCACTCTATGGATATCTCTAAGGAAAAGGCTATGTTCATTAAGCTTGATATGTCCAAGGCTTATGATAGGGTTAGTTGGCCTTTTTTGTAGAACATCCTTCAAGCTTTTGGGTTCTTGTATAATTGGATTGAATGGGTCATGAGTTGTGTGACTTCGACCTACTTTTTGGTTTTAATCAATGGTTTACCATCTGCTTTCTTCTCATCCTCTAGAGAAATTCGTCAAGGAGATCCCTTGTCCCCTTATATTTTCATCCTTATGGTTGAATTTTTGGGTAGATATATCAAGATTTTTCATAATCGTGGTGCTATCCAAGGATGGTCTTGGGCAGATAATTCTTTATCCCAGTATCATATTTAGTTTGTCGATGATACTGCTCTGATGGGGAGGGCAAAAATTGAGGAAGCAATGAATTTTAGGAAGGCTTTAGATATTTACTTATCTGCCTCTGGTCAAATGATTAATGAAGAGAAATCAAATATCTTCTTCTTCAATATGGATGGTCGGATTCAATGTAGGATTTCTAATATTCTACATTTTTAGGTGGGTTGTTTGCTAGTGGAGTATCTGGGGATTCTTATTTATTCTAAAAATCTTGGAAGGGCTTACTGGAAATGTATTTTGGATAGATTTCGATCAAGGGTTAATCATTGGACTTTTTAGTGGCTACCCTTTGCTGGTAGATTAACAATTTTGAAGTTTGTCCTTCATGCATTGCCTATTTATAGGTTTTCTATCTTGGCTGCTCCAAAGTTCTTTCTCAAAGAATTTTATTCTCTTTCTAGAAAATTTTTATGGGCAGGAAACCTAGACTATAATAAATAGAGCCTGGTCAGTTGGGATATTGTGTGTTACCCTAAATAAATGGGGGGTCTTGGTTTGAGGTAATCTGATTTGAATAGTCTTTAATTGGTTGTTAAAATTTATTGGAGGTGGTGTAGTAATCCTTATTAGCTTTGGGTTAAAATTCTTAGCCTCAAATATTTTGACGGTGCTCTGTCTGATGAGATTCTGAGATTAGAGCTGAGGGGGAAAGGTTCCATTATTTGGGACACTCTCAAAAAATATTTCATGCTTATTAAGTTGGGTCTCTTTTGGATTTTTAATAATGGAAACAATACCTTATTTTGGGAATATTCTTGGGATAATCATCCTCCTATCATTTCTTCTTTTCCCCACCTTTGTCTTCTTCAAGATATTTTTTTTATGCAAGCTGGTTTAAGGTGGCTAACTTCAAATGACAAAGTCCTCTTGGTAGTTATTTTACTCACTGTTGGTGGGATTCATAGGGCTGTCCAGAGGGTGCCTGTCTTGAGGATCATGACACTCTATCTTCTATTTTGACTAAGAGATCATGTTTTTCTATTAAATACTGATATTCTTGCTTGTTGCCATAATTCGAAATGGAAATACATTGTTGCTCTGGGTTATCAAACCCTTATTACATAGAGAAGAGAGGATATTGTGTCCCCCTAGTGGAAGAATATTTAGAATAAGTTTAGTTGGCCCAAATTTATTTTTTTCTTTGGCTTCTATGTAAGAAGAAATGTTCAACTTGGAATAATATTCAGAAAAGAGGTTTTCAAGGTCCTTCACTATGTTTTCTTTGTGGAAAGAATGAGGAAACCATTCCTCATATTTTCTTCCAATGCTCATATTCCCTAGAGGTCTAGAACTTGTGGTAGCATATCTAAAAAGGCCCATCATCCATGCTACTTCTATTTTTTTATTTTTGGGAAAGCTTGGGTAGACCCCCTACCTCTTCTACATGTCTTAAAAATGCCTGGGATTTTGGTCCTTCCTTCATATTTTGGTAGATTTGGTTGGAATGCAACTGAATAATTTTTTAGGGATGTCAACTTGGAGCCTTATAGGTATGGATCAGAGTCAAAATGATGGTTAAGGAGACTATTGAGACTAAGTGTATTATGAGTTCTCCTCTTACTTCCTCCAACTAGTAGATTATCAATAGATTGGAGATTTATTTATCATCACCAGCTGCAAATAGAGGCCCTGTTAGGGGGATTGGTTCATTGAAGGTCAATAGATCTAGGAAGTGGAGTCCCCCCTAGGGGTGTTATCAAAATAAACACGGATGGTTCTTCCAGGGGTAACCCAGGTAATGCTGGTATAGGAGGAATTGGTCGTGATAGTGAGGGTGTGGCCCACCTCTTTTTCTCTGTGTACAAGGGAATTCATTCGAATAATCATATGGAAGCATTGGTAGTTCTCCATAAATTGGTAACAACTTTTTCTTTGGTATGGAGAAGGGTTATTTGTGAATATGATTCCATGATAGTTGTGTATCTTCTGAACAAAAAGTATTTTCATGGTGCTTCCTAGATTATGGCTAGAATAGTGAAACATATTTTGAGCTTGGCAGGGAATTTTTTTTAAATATATTTTGTTCATATCCCAAGAGAATGGAATAGAGTGGTTGATTGTTTGGTGAAGTGTGATTTTGAATGATTTCCTTACTAGAAAGTTGATAGATGGAATGATCTTGATCATGAGAAATCCAGACTCCTTAATCAGTTAATTCATGAGGACCAGGAAAGATAATTTCAAGATGGAGGAACCCGATTGTCATGGGTTCTTGTGTCCTATCAAAGTTGTTGTCAAAATGATCCATGGATTTCCTTGGTGGATTTATTGTATTTTGTATGATGTGTTGGATTGGATCACTTGGAAATCCTTGTGGAATGTATTGTTTTAGATTCTGAATAATTTTTTTCCCCAAAAAAAGCAAAATAATATATTTATAATAATATTATTATTATAATTGTGTATTTATATGCATGCAAAAACTTAATTTAATTAAATTACATTATATAATATATAAAATATGTAATATATATTAAATAATATAAACTAAATATATTTAATATATTTAATTTATATTTATAGTTGGGGAGGGATCGACCGATCCCTCCCCACCTTTATTTAAAAATAAAAGGAATCAGCCAATGGCCCCTTATGTTATAAAGGGAATGGTTGATGGCAATTCCTTTTAAAGGAATTAACTTTGATTTTAAATTTTTATTTATTTATTTTATTTTATTTTTTATTAATTTAAGTTTTTTTAATTAAAAGTGCATGGACGTGACTTTTTACGCATGCATATGAGTATAATATTATTATTATTATTATATTTTTTTATTATAATAGAGGAATCAGGTAACTTGTTACAATTTTCAACGCCTCTTCATGGGTTCGAATCTCGCTCTTTGTTGTCACTATAACCTCCAGTTGCATCGGGTAAACATTTTATGTAGCTAGCTACACTGATGCGACACACCCACCAGTACTACGGGCCCAAGGGATTGGAACCCTGGTCTTCGTGCTCCTACAAAAGTGTTTTGACCATTGAACCAGGCCTTGAGACCCATTATTATTATTATATATAAATAATTAATTGATTATAATCATAAAATATAAAATTATTATTATATATAATTTAATTAAATATTTAAATAAATTTAATTAAATACATAATTAAATATATAATCAAAATTTATTAAAAATAAAATATTTAATTAAATATTTAAGACCTTTGGGGATCAAAAATAATTAATTAAATTTTATTAAGGTCCAAAAAGACCAACATGAGACCAAAACGATGACCGAACTTTGGCAACATGGAAAATTTTCAAAGACACTTTCTGAAGGACGAGACAGGACTGGAAAAGACCCAAGGACTCAAAAATTTATTGAAAGGAGACTGACCAGGGCAAAAATGCAAGGACTCATAGGACACCAAAATTTCAAAATTTGGGGTGAATTAAGTTGGATTTTGAGGATCCAACACAATCTCCGACTGGGTTAGGTGATGAAAAACACTTTTGACAATGAATCACCTAAGAACTCTAGGATATCTAGCAGGCCACAAATACAAAACTTCCCTAATCACCTAAAAGAACACCTTAATCACCTAAAAATAATAATAATAATTACCTACAATAAACACCTTAATCACCTACAAGAAACACCTTAATCACCTAAAAATTGAACTCCTTAGTAACCTAAAAACTAAACTCCTTAATCACCTAGAAAAGACTCCTTAATCACCTAAAGACTGAAACACATTTTTTTTTGTGTGTGTGTATGGCTTCTCAAGACCTTTGTACAGAATGGTATAATTTCAAATGTTGGCCATTGATAGTAATTGAAAATTCCTTGCCATCTAGAGTTTACAATTTGTAAGTATTTGATAGGATTTGATAGGGACCAAACCATTTCAGTTCCATTTTCCCCTTTTTCCTCATGCTTTTCATTCTTAGGATCCCAATACAACACTATATCTCCTTCCTCAAAATATTTACCTTTGGACGTCTTATTGAAAAACTACACTATTTTGTGAGTTTGCTCAGTTATCTTCACCAGTGAATATTTTATTTCTTCCTACAACTTCACATTTTGATCAAGTCTTATCTACAAAAAAATTGTATTTTCATGGTCTTAAAGAAGAAAATATAAAACATGACTTTCCACTTGAGGGGGTAACAAAGCATTCTCACCATATACTAGTTCATAAGGATATTTTCCTATGCTTCTTTTGACAAATTTTCTATCAGCCCATAAAGCAAACTTTAATTCATTGTCCAACTTCTCTTGTTTTTGCCTAATGCTCTTTTGATTCTTGTGATCAAATTCTTGTTTGAGGATTCTACTAATCCATTCCATTGAGAATATTAGTTTGCAGAATGAGAAAGCTCTATGTTATACCTAGCACAAAATTCAATAATTTCAAAATAAGTGAAGTAGTTACCATTGTTTGTGACTAACTTCTTAAAGACCCCAAACTTTGTCAATATTTGTTCTTCTAAAACTTGATGACCACTCCAGTAGTTGATTTCTTGAGAGGTTTTTCTTCTATCCACTTGGTAAAATAGTTTATTGTTGTGATAATCCACTTGTGACCTCTAGAATAATTGGGGTTAATCTCACCTATGAGATCTATTCCCCATTGAGCAAAATGAGCTTCAACAATCACTGGCTTCAAGGGCATGGCTGGTAAATTCTTCTTCCCTACAAAAATATAATAGTTATGACAACTTCTAACCAAATGATGGACATTAAAATAGAGAGGTTCAATAACAACCAGCTCTCATGATTTTTTGAGTAGTAGCTTTTGGAGTAAAGTGACCTCCACAAAAATCAAAATGATATTCTTTCAGCACTTGAGGGATCTCTTTTTCAAACAAACAAAGAAGAAACACACCATCTGGATGCCTCCAATATAGTTGACCTTCCTAAATGTAATACCTTTGAGCCAATTGCTTGATAGACCTTTTATTTTGGGATATGTCTCCTGGAAATGACAAGTTTTGAAGGTAAAATATTATGCCATCATACCATCTACAATAAAAATTATCAATTTCTCTTGCTTCTTGTTACTCATCTACTACAATAGTTTTATTCATATCCTCTCCTTATTTGTTAGCCAAGTACTTTGCTAGTCTTTATCCTCTAACAATCTACACTGCTTTGAACTTCACATAATATTATAGTATTTTAGACATCCACCTTGCAGGACTGCCTAAAGGTTCGGGTTGAGTGAAAATATCTTTAACAAAAATGTAGGGGATACAGGCTATTACCTTATTGGACCTAAATATACACTTGAAATGATCCAATGCTCCGATTAATGCGTAAGCGTATTTTTCCATAATGGAAAAATTAATTTGAGCACCCTCTAATCCTATACTTATAAAGGCTATGGGCCTTTCATTTTTCTCTTCATATTTCTAAGCTAGAACTACAGCAATAATGTGTTCTAAAGCAAATGAGTAGATTTTAAAATATTTAGAGTAATCAGGGTAGTTTAATATTGAAGCCTTAGTAATTGCATTTGTGATCTAAAAAGTTGTAGTATTTTCCTCTATCTACATTATTTCTCCATTTTTCTTGATCATGCCATTTATTGACTTGGTAATTTGAGCAAAACCAAGGATAAACCTCCTAATAAATTTAATATTTCCAAATAATGATATAACTCCCCTAAGATTCTTATGAGGGATAATTTTAGCAGTGGCTTCTAGTCTTTGTGGATCAATGCTAATCCCCTCTTTTGAAACAATATACCCAAGCAGTTTACCTTGTGTGGACCCAAAAAAACATTTTCTAGGATTCAAATATATGCCAAATTTTTTACACCTATTAAACACTTGAGTTAGATGTGCAACATGATCTTCAAAATTTTAAAAAAACTATAATGTCATCAAGAAATACTATAACTTTCTTGAACATCAATCCCTTGAATGTAACATCATTTGCTCTTTGAAAAGTTTCCCCTACATTCATCAATCCAAATGGCATCCTAAGATATTCAAATATTCCCCACGGTGTAGTGAAATGTTTTTTGTGTCTATCTTCTAGATTGACTACAATATAATTTTAACATGAAAATCTATCCAATAAAGACATTCTTGATGACACAACCATTGCTTGAAGCAACTAGTCCATATTTTGAAATGGATAAGTATCTTTTAAAGAGCTCTTATTCAGATTCCTGAAGTCTACACAAAGCATGATCTCACCATTCTTTTTTGTAACTAGAACTAGGTTTGCCAACCAAGTAGAAAATCTCACCTTCTAGATTATCTTGGCATACAGTAACTTTCATACCTCTTTTTGCATAACTCGATGCAAAGTAGGATAAAAATTTCTTTGCTTCTGCCTGAAAGGCTTAGTATATTTCTAAATGGGTATTATGTGAGTCATTACCTTTGTAGTGAAGGTCTTCATATATTCATAACTTCTAAAATTTGATATATTTATCTTTCTCTTTTCCTAACAAAGCTTTATTGATCCTAACAATCTTGGGTTATTTCTTTATTCTAATATTAACTTCATCTACTTTAGATTCTTGAACCAGATGTTTATATGCTCTATAAAATTCATCAAAGAAGCTCTCTAGAAACACCAACCCCTTGGTGATCCTATTGGTATTTAGTTGCATGACTTTTTTAGGCTTTCCAATAGTATCCTTTAGTTTTTCTTTATCATTTTTATCACAAATAACATCAAAATATTCATTCTACATAGTTATAAAATCATTAATGTGTATATCATCATGAAAAACTTGTAAATATACCACATTATCAAGGATATATGGCTTATAAATAGATATGGTTGGGAAAATTTCCATAAACCAAGTGTCTATCTCAAGGTTTTTTTCTCCATAAGCATTAATGGCCAACATATTAGCATTGTGATTCTATGCTTTAGGAATAAATTATAGATCAAAATCCAAGAATCTATCTATTTCATCCAACACTGTCTACTTATATTTCTTTAGTCTAGGGTGCTTTGTTTGATATTTCTCTTTGATTTATTTTATTATTAGTTCAGCATCTCCACTAACTTTGAGGTAATTAATACCTAATTTCTTGGCCTTCCTTAGACCTAGAAATAAAGATTCATATTCTACAATATTATTTGTACAAGAAAATTCTAACCTATATGGTATGCCAAGATAGCTTCCATTTATGTATGTCAATAGTAGTCCAGCTCTTTCTCCTGCTTTAGATTTTTCCCCATCAAAGGTCATAGTCCATATCTCAGAAGTCAAAATTCTATAATTTTTTACATTTTCTTCAGCCTTTAGTTTTGGATCCATGTTCTCAACATCAGGTACTTCTAATAAGAAAGGAGAATGCTAGATAGAGTAAACGTCCATGTCTTTTTCCTCAATAGAATTTATGATATTAATCATGTTATTATTAGGATCTCTAAATTCACTGAATACCTATTGAAGGATTCTCTTTTCAATATCACTTTCTCCTTACCCTACATTGGTATATGACCAATCTAACTGAATAGTACCACCTAACTACTCTATCCAATGCCTCAAGAGTAAGATAGAAAAGAAAGGATCCATATCTACAAATGCAACATCCATCACCACTCCTTTCTTAGAATATTTCTCAAGATGGAAAATAAGTCTAGTGATAATGCCTATATAAGGTACTCTACTATTATCCATGACAAAAATAGGAGGGTGTTTTATTTGATAAATCAAGCCTAATTGATCAGCTACTTATTTTAACATGACATTCATGGAAGCACCACTATCAAGCATGTAGTTATGAATAACATATTGGTCCCCATAGTCTGATGTATACCTTAGTGATATGTAAAATGGCTTAACTAAAGATGGGGCTTTGACTGCATTATTCACAAGGTCTATGGGGTTTTGAGGCTTTCCTCCTAATTGATCAATCAATTTGAAGGCTTTACATACCTAATACTGATACTTTGGAAAAGTAATTAATTTCCCAAAAGTGTTGCTCACATTTTGCTTGACACCATCTATATCTTAATAAAACTGATCTTTTTTATCATCAATTTCTTTTCTATTTTTTTGATTAGCCAAGTCATTTTGCTACTTTTGGATAATTTCTTCTACATCAGGCTCTTCAAGAATCATATGTAGCTTCATCTAATTTACCTTTTTCTATAAAATCATTCTAGTAGATTCTCCTTTTGTGTAGGCCCTTCATCAAATTTTTCCTCCATTGTTCTATTCCTGAGATTGATAGCATGTATTTTTTTAGAGACTCAACCTCTTTGTTGTAGGTGTAAGCTTCCCTTGCTTCATTCTATCAAATCTAGTACTAGGAGGCTCACTTGAGGTTGATGCCTCTCCAAATACTAAGGCTCTTTGCTCAAGATCACTAGCACATATGTCCATGTCCCTTTCAAATTCTTGTTCTTTGATTTTATCCTCCTAAGTCTAGCATACATTAATTCTAATATCTTCATCTTTCAGCTTTAGTATTTAAATCAACATAAGAATGCATACTTAGATAAATGCCATAATAAATAGGGTTATGTGGTGCATCATAGGAAAAGAAATAAAAGGGATGATCTGATGCTATATTATTTTATGGCATGGGATTTGGAATAGAATTTAGATCTCTCTCTATTTCTTTCTTTTTCCAATTTCCATTATGATTCTTGTTTCCCTCTTCATTTCCATTGTTATTCCAGTTTTTGTTGAAATTTCTTCTGAAAGGAGTTATGTTATCTTCCTGCTATCTATTATTACCCTATGAATTTTTTGTAATATTGTCCTTACATTTTTCAATTCTATCCAATATGTTATTCAAAGTAGTAAACATCTCACTTAACTGATTAGGTATCTTGTTCATAGGATCCTGATCTGTTTTCTTAGGGACAGATAACTCAACCTTCTTGGGATTTTTTTTTGGTTTATTAGGCTCTAGTAAGTATGATTTCATTTTACAACTATAAATAATATGTCTCTATTTAGATAGCTCCTTCCATACATAAATCAATGGTGGTTATTGCTTGTTATCTTAGCCCATAACTAAAATCTCCAAGAAAAGAATTTTTGTAAATACAAATGAACTAGTCATCATTTGGCCTTAATGCTACTGGAATCTTGTTTTTGGTATTAAATAATCTTTTAGTGAAATATTCCACTGATTAATTTTCCTTCTTCTTCATGGTGTCCAACACTGTCATAAAGGACTATTCTTTCTTTCTCTCTCCATATTTCCTAAGGAAAGTGTGCTCTAGCTCTTGAAAATTATTGATAGTACCAACTTCAAGGATATTAAACCATTCTTGATCATCCTTCTCTAAAGTTTGAAAGAATAATCTAAGGACAACATCTTCATCATCCACCTCAAGACTATCCATGGCATATAGAAAATCCCTAACATGATATTCATTGGTGATAACATTGATCCCTTGAAACTTACGCAAGTACTTATGATCTTTACTAGGAAGAGAATTTAGATTTGTAGGTAAAACAAAAGCTCTATATCTATTGGACCTCCACTAATTAACATTAGCATTATTTTTATTGATATTTTAATTAAAATTGAATCACAAATTGTTTTTAGATAGAATCCAATATTAGAGAGAAAAGATAGATGAGACGTTTTTTGTAGGACTGCCCAAACTTTCGAACTCGTTTCGGCCATATCTCACTCATATAGACTCGGATTGAGCTGAAATTTAGAGGGTAGATGCCTGATAAACCCTAGAATGTCTCCACCAATTTTCATATCATTTGGAGTAACATATATCCTATTGCATCCCTATGTGTGAACGACATATTTGGCAAGCGACTATGCGAGGGTTTCATCTGGGTTGAGTGCAAGCAGCTCCAAAGGTTGGTTTTTAGGGCCTTCGGGCCCTAGCGGCCAAAATTTTTTTGGTTTATGCTAAATATTTTAGTAGGAAATGTTGCAGGGAATACAAGATGGGTTAGAAATTTGTCTTTCAATAGATTATACTCTGAACTTGAGTGATAATGACCTCCAATTTGCTGCACAAAAGAAAAGTGAAAACCATACCTTTCCACGATGTCTAGGGAAAAGATTAAAGAGATCACAAAATAATTTTCAAGCAGTTGATCAAAAAATGGCTCATATCTCAAGTGAATATGGTGCTAAGGTGCACCCACAAAATAATTCTACTATGAAAACCCCTATCAAGGGTAAGAATTTCGAAGACTCAATCCCAAAAATAAATTTTAAGGATGCCCTTCATGGTGGACAGCCTTAGCCCAATGCTAATATCAATATTAGGGCTTCCCATAAACCTCTAAGAATGCCTAAGATTGATCCCAAGAAAATGGAGTCAGGATGCCTTAAAGCAGCTGATGGAACTCCTATTGCTTGATATGGGTAACATTCAGACTGGCATTGAAGATTTAGAAAAAAGAGGATTAATTTGTCAGTTCATGGGTTTTCGTCTGAGTCTATCTTCTTTCAAAGTATGGGCTACAAAAATCTAGAAAACTAAAGGTGAGTTACAAATCTCTATTTATCCAAATGGTTATTTTCTTGTTTTATTTTCTAATAATGAAGATAGAGAGAAAATTTTTCAAGGGGGTCCTTGGTTTTTTGGAAGGGCAGGGCTTTTCATGAAGCCCTTGCATACTAAATTTAAAGCCAAAGAAGAGATGCCTTCTATAGCTCCCGTATGGGTTAGACTCTTTGGCCTCCTTATTGAATTTTGGAATCCTACTATTTTTTCTTCAATTGGAAACTCTTTAGGAACTTTTATGATGACTATTGATTGTACTCAAAATTTTGAACATATTATTTATGCTTGAATTTGTGTTTTAATGGATTTTGACAAACCCCTACCTAAAAATATCACATTGCAATTTGGGGAAGACACTTGAGATCAAGTAGTGGACTATGAGAACATTCATTTTCATTGTAGAATTTTCCATGAATATGGTCATTTGGCCAGTGCTTGCCCAAATAAAATTCATGATCAAAAGAAAGAATATATAAACTCAACAAGTTTCCAAATACCTAAGAAGAACACTAAAAAAAAAACCAGTTATGAAGGATCAATCAAAGTCATCTGCTAATATGTTTGAAATCCTTTCCACAAATGATGTCCCAAGTGAGGAAGAGGAAATAATGGAAACTAAAATATTAGAAACACAATTTAAATATGAAGGGAAGAACTCAGAGACAGACCAATAAATCAAAGGTTTTCAAAAGAAAAAAAAAAGGAGAAAATTTACACAAGAAAAATAATATTTCAAATGTCAAAACTTCAAATAATTCTCTCGGAAACCTCTTCTCTTTAATAACCTCTTCTCTTTAATATTGCCATATAATAACTACTAATCGTTCCATTCTCGTATTCCCAGCTTAACCTTCCATCTTTTCTATCTTATAATCCATCCATTCTTAAAGGGTAATCCCTCCCCGGGATATATAGGGCCCTTTGCCCCTTGAAAAAATAGGTGGGGGAGAGCTTCCTTTCTTTAATTCTAGATGCCCTTCTTCAATTCCAAGTATTCCATTATCTTATAAAACCCTTGCTTCTTTAAATCCATCTCTAATATTGAATATAATCTAATCTTCCCGGGGTTATTAAAGAGAGACATTTCCTCACCTTTCTTTAAGGTCTGCTCTCCCCTCCCCTACCCCAGCTGCCTACCCGACTATTTAAAAGGGCAAAGGGCCCTTCCTGCTCTTGATGGGCCCTATATATCCCTGCAAAGCATTTAAAGCCTCCGCCTCTATTATTCATGGTGGTTTGTATCCCTCGAAGAGCTCTGGTGGGCGATTCCCAACTTTCAAGTTATTAATATGTATATAAGATACTACCTCTCCATTTTAATAGGGAGGATCGATGCTTGTCTGGATAGGATCCCTCCTTCTGTGGGTAGGATCCCTCCCTCTCTGTAATAAGTTTCCTCACCTTCCATCCTTCCTTTAAACTTTAATCCTTTCTTAAATATTGAATAAAATATGTGCCTTTTTAGAATAGGGAGGGGGGTCATATCCCCTTGCTTCTTTAAATCCATTCGCTTCTTGAATTCCAAAACTTGTCTTGGCTTTTCCCTCTCCCCTCTATTTTAAAATGCCCTTTTAAACATGGGGGTCCATATCCTTTTAAGAGCCTTTTAAATGGTGGGGGTGGGGTGGGGGAGAATATTCCTTTCCTTGCCTTTACCTAGCTTTTGAGGTTGGTTGAGCCTATTAATCTAAAAGGCGACCTATCCCCATAATGATTTCCTCGGCTCGATCCCTCTCTATTTTTAAAGGGATGGATGTTGCAGTGGCTTTTGCCATTTATCCGGGATCGGTGGAGTGAATTCCCGGGAGAGGGGAGAGCTCGACCGAAGGATTGATGCCCTCGATCTTAATCCGGTGGTCGAGTGCGCTGCCCCTCGATCTCAGGTTAGTCCGTTGATAGGATCTTCCTGTTCTCGATCAAGGTTAGTTGGTTGAGAGGTATCTCCCTCTGCCTCACTCTGGTCTCACTCTTCATTCCAGGGTTTTCCCTCTGGATCTCGAGGTTAGTTTTCTATCTATCCATCTATATCATCTATAGATCTCTATAGCTCGAAAGGACGGAGTTGTTGTTAATGCCTTATAAAACGACTCGACCCGGAGCTCTATCTATGAGGTTGGTCGAGTGCTTCAGCCATCTCCCTCAACCGGCATCTATAACTCGGCTCATTATTCATTAGAGGAGCGGGCCTCCTTCAATATTTTAAGCTATCCATAACTCGGCCTGGGCCTCTTCGGACCCTCTCTCATATAAGGTGCGTCCCTCCCCGGGAATGCCAAAGGCGAAGGCAGCCCTCTGGGTCTACACTGACGCTGGGAGTGGGGAATCTTGGACATGATGCTTTGCTGGTCCTTCCGGATGATCAGCCACACTGGGACTGAGACAGCGAACTGAGATCGAGTTCGGGTCAGTCATATTACGTATATCATATAGCTCCCTTAGCTCCCTTTCCGGTCGGTTCAGTCAGTAAGGAATCTTTAAATCGATTATAGTCCTTTCAGTATATAATTGTTTATATCTCGCGTCTCGAACGGAATCTCTTTTAAGGATCTCGGAGCGGCGCTCTCTGATACGGTATCACGATTACGGCATCTCTGCGATGGCGCTCTCGTGATCTGGCACCGGAGATAACGAATCAATCATTCCTCCCTCCATTCATTCGTTGGCTTTGATCGATAGTGGGCCGGAGAGAATCTGATCGGTCTTGTTCCAGGCAGTCTAGAGCCAAAGGTCTCTCCGGGTCATTCCTTCTTCCATTCACGCTTCTTTTCCCGATTCCGCGGCGAAGAAGCTTTTAAAGGAATCACGGTTTGGATCGAGTGAGCCGGAGATAACAACTCAATCCTAACGACCTCCTCCGTTCATCACAGCTTTAGTATTCATCATGCCGTATCTTAGATCAAGGCTTTTCTGGTTTAGAGACAAGGGGCGGCCTAGAGATTTCTTGTCCTCACTCTCTCGATCCCTTGCTTTTTCGGGACTAGGAAGAAAACTGAAATGAATCACGTATGGTTTAGATCGACGATCCAGCTACGAGAAAGAATCAATCCCAGAAATCTCCCCCATTCATCCGGAGCTTAGATCAAGGTGATTCTTAGAAAGTCGACTCTTCACCTCAGCTCGCGATCAAGCCGGAGTTTTTTTTAAAGAGCTGTCTCCAAGCTTTCTTTTGTTTCCAAGCTTTCCGATTATAGATAGAAAGGCCGCTGCTCCTTTTTAAAAGAGAGGGGCCTCTCCCCTCTGTTTTGGGTAAACAGGGAGAGAAACGTTGAAACCGGGGAAAACCAAGGGCTAATCTCCCTATCAAAGGCGCTAAGAAAAGAGAACAACGGAAGAATTGAAAGAGCTTATAATAATGTTCCTGGAATTGGCCTGGCTGGGGGGAGAAAGAATCAATCCTAGCGAAGGCGATTTAATCACTAGGGCCAAGAGTCGATTCAAACGCTCCAATCAAGCAAGAAGCTTGGAAACTATTTTGATCCCTGCCTTGGGGTCTTGGGGAAAAAGGAGAGATAGGGGAATCTTAAAAAGGTACGACTTGCATGTGTTAAGCGCATAGCTAGCGTTCGTTCCGATATTGACTAGCGTGCGTTCTGAGATTGGCCGAATAAAGCGTCCAGTCCTTTAAGCTTTTGAAAAGCTTTTCATAATGTCCGTACGGAATCTTGTTGAACGGAGCGGGAGGGGAACTATCGAAACTGTCTCCTTAAAATTCAGAGCTTAAAATTCAAAGCGATGAAAACGATCCTCTCCAATAAAGGTTATGGATAGAGAGAGGCGTTATTTTAAAAAGAGCCGAGGGAAGAGTGCCTGGATGCAGGGTGGAAGCAACTGGAAGGCTATATTCATTTGTTCATTCGGAGGAGAAGGAGGGCTTTTATGGTCTTCATTTGGCTGCTAGAACGAGGGGGGTATTCACCCCCGAATCCGCTTGGGCATCCGGACACTCTCAGATACTTTCCATCATTCAGTCACATTTTTTAGGATAAGGCAGGGGCTCTTAAGTTCTCATTGGAATTGGAAAGGGGCTCCAGCTCTTTTAACAAGCTCCCAGCCCCACCATTTAAAGAGAGGGTTGGATTAACTCCTAGAGAGGCACTTTACGAAGCTTCTCAAAATTTGATTGAGTTATTCCTTCCGAAAAGATGAACAAGGTATCTAGGTAGGGTCAAGATTTGTTTCATTCAGGTTTCAAGGTATCTAAGTAGGAATGAAGTGCAGTGTACCGCCAACGGATTGACTTGATGAAAGCTTTTTAAGTTGCTTTTAAAGGGCCCAGGTTGGGGTTTATTTAAAGGGTAAAAACCTCCAAAATACTAATCAAATATAGCGGGTTGCGGGTTGGGAGTCGCCAAGCTTACTTATCCTCTCCAAAAGGTTGCATGAAGTGAAAAGAACTTTGATTATGAGAAATCATTCGTAATTTCTAGTCCCAGATCTCCCGATTCATCCTTTTTTGTTCTTCCTAAAAATGGGCTCATTTCGCTCTTGATCTTGATTAGGTATCAAATGATCCATTCTTCCCTTTATGGTCGGATAACAATAAGTGCTCAATTGTTTAAGATGACTCACAACTATATTCTTTATAGCTCTACTATGATGCACCCTTTTAAAATAGAGAGGGCCCTCTCCCCCACCTATTTTTTCAAATGGCAAAGGTCCCGCACTATATATCCCTGCCCTATATATCTTGGGAAAGTATCCCCTTTTAAAATAGAGAGCGACACACATTCATTCCGATGCATATCCCGATTTAGTAAGCTCATCCTACTTGCTGAATTTTCAAACAGAGAGCTAAAAATCCTCTCTTAAGAGCTCTCTGTTTTAAAAAGGCCATTTTAAATGGTGGGGGAGTGGTCAGATATTTTTAAGAGGTGTCCATGCAGATCTCTATTCTAAAAAGGGGGTTTTTTCGTAGATATTTCAAAGGGTAGTCGAGAGTTCTTTTATACTGCTATTTACCCTTTATAAGACTTATTTACCCTTTATAAGACTTATTTTGGAAACATATTTAAGACTTATTTAAGACTATTTAACAACTATTTAAGACATTTAAGACATATTTATAAAATATCATATAAGGAGGGTAGGCCTCCCTATCATTCGGCCTACCTATAGCCGGGATTAGCATTATCTAGCCATTATTTTAGAAGGGATGGAAACTACGGATATTGAGGCAAGACGATCAGACGGTCAATGTACACAATCGGCTTACCTTACCCATGCCTCTCTTAAGGCTAAAGCCTACTTTTTAGATCAGTTGCTGCGCCTGTGTCAGATGCTCTTCGGTCAAGAGGGGCAGGGTGTTGCTGCGCCTGTGTCAGATGCTCTTCGGTCGGTAAAGAGGAGAAATGCTGCTTATTCCCGTAGCCGCCTATTTCCTGCCCATTCCCTCTCCCGGCGATAGGAGAGGGGGCAACCGCTCTCCCGATGAAAGGAGAGGAGATCGGGAGATAGAGATAGCATTGGTGTTCGTTCGGAGCCTAAGGAAGATGAAAAGACATCAGTGAACCGCTCTCTATCCTGGGCTTGGGTGTAGATATAAGCCCTTTAAAATAAAAGTTCGACATAAGCCCCCGAAATAGACCAACTAGAGGTGCGGATGAGCTAGAGCCCAGAGTAGTCAATGGATAGGCTAGCTATTGACCCGGATCGGCTAGAGGCTTGACCCGAATGAGAAGCTATTGACCCGGATCGGCTAGAGGCTTGACCCGGATGAGATGAGTCAATGGATAGGCTAGCTATTGACCCGGATGAGATGAGCTTCCCGGAAGAGCTGGAGGGGGATAAGTTGACCCCCATTGAGAAGAGCTTCGGGGCCATTAAGCTACTACTTTTTAAAGAGCCGGGGATCAGGACTGGGCCATTAAGCTACTACTTTTTAAAGAGCCGGGGATCATCACTCGAAAGAGCCGAACCCCTTGAGCCTGAACCATGAGCTTTTAAAAGCCCGAGACCATGAGGAATGGAACTAACCATCGGCGGAGAGGAAGGATATTTCCCCGAGACCAAAAACTGGGAAAGGAACAAAGCTCCATTCACGACTCCATAATCCGATCCATAGGAACGAATGGGACTAAATACCATTCACTCAAATGGGACTTAGACTCCGTTGAACCATCTAGTAAAATTTTGGCTATGTATGAGCATTCTTCAAGGTTAGAAGCCATGTCAGATTCAATTGGAATAATTCAAGAAACAAGGAAAAAAAATTGAAGATGAATTCTAATAAAAAAGTAGGTCGCAAGACCAATCAATATCATATGGTAAAAGAAGGTGAAAAGCTTGTAGAGGAAGGTAATATTAATGCCCTTCCCAAATTTTTTAGCCCTGGTATTAATGAAGATCATCACTTGGAATATTAGAGGACTCAAAGGGAGTCTTTCAAAACAAAATGAAAGTAGAAGAATGATTCAGGTAAATCATCCACATCTTGTTTTCCTTCAAGAAACAAAGATGTCAATGGAGGATATGGACTTAATTTCCAGTAAAATTTAGCCAGCTGGAAAAGTGGTTTCCCTCAGTTCCCAAGGGACTTCGGGTGGCATTGCTTGTCTTTGGGATCCAAAAGAGGTAGTTATTCACCATATGGTTCGCACTTGGGGTTTATTGGCTATAGCTATTCAAAGTAGACATTCCAACCAGATTATGATCTACATTACTATTTATGCTCCAACTTCTTTGGAGGAAAAAATAAGACAGTGGAAGGATATTACTCATATTATCTCTCATTTTCCTAAAGCTTGGATCTTGATCGGAGGATATTTCAATACCATCCTCTCTATGGATGAGAAAAGGGGGTGAAATAGAAATTTGGAAAAAAGCACTGACCTCATGAGCGAATATATTACAAACCTCCATATTGTGGATATCCAACCAGATAATGACCGTATGACTTGGTCTAACAGAAGGCAAGGCTTAGCTTGTATAATGGAGAGATTGGATAGGTTTTTGCTCTCTAAAAATTTCTTAATCCATGGTCACATTCCTAAAGTGAAGACTCTTAATAATTTTGGTTCGGATAATTAGCCAATCATGATGGAAATGTGGAAAACCAATGTGAGTTTCTCTCCTTTTCATTTTCAATTAATATGGCTTAGAGACATTTCCTTCAGACCTCATGTGCAACAATGGTGGAAGGAAGGTAAACCTAGGAATAGGACTAAGATGTTCTATTTTGCCAAAATATTGCAATACATTAAATCCAAAATCAAGACTTGGAACTGGAAAGAGTTTGGGGATGTTCATAAAAAAAATATGAAGTTATTGCTCATCTTGAAAAATTGAATAAGAAAATCCATTTGGATGGCCTCACAGAGAAGAGAAGTGCAAATGAAATTAAACTCACAACTTAGTTAGAGGAATGGGAAAAAATAGAAGAAATATTATGGAAGAAAAAATATAGAATTCAATGGCTCAAAGAAGGATATCAAAACATAAATTTCTTACACAAATCTCTTCTAGCTCGAAGATCTCACAACTTTATTTCTTCCTTAAAATCATATCCTAGAGATGTTGTTTATACTTGGGATGGCATGAACTCTATTGTTGTTGATTACTTTTCCAATATTTTTGTTGCTACTCCCCTTGACTCAGCTTCACAATATAATGTTCTTCAAGCAATCCCTTCTCTTATCACTTCTGAGGAGAACTCTATTTTGAATTCTCCTGTTACTATCAATGAGCTTCAACAAGTAGTTTTTAAAATGCAAAAAGAGAAAACCCTAGGTCTTGATGGTTTTCCTATTGAGTTCTACCAAGAATTTTAGGATATACTTCATGTTGATTTATTAGAGGTGGTGGAAGAAGCCAAGAAAGCCAAAGAAATTTTGAAGGTTATCAATAAAACTTATATTACTCTTGTTTCAAAAGCTCAAGAGGTTGATCATATCTCAGCTTTTAGACCTATTGCTTTATGTAATGTTCTTCTCAAAATCATTACTAAAATCATGACAGAAAGGTTGAAGCCTCTTTTGCATAAAATTATTTCCCCAGAATAGGGGGGTTATGTGGAAGGACGTCAAATAGTAGATGAGATAGTTCTTGCTTAGGAATCCATCCATTCCATGGATATGTAAAATTCTCCTTCCATGTTCATTAGGTTAGACTTATCCAAAGCTTATGATAGAGTGGATTGGCACTTCCTTATCAAATTTTTGAGGCAATTTGGTTTCTCTAAGGATTGGATGGATTGGATTATGGGATGTATCTCTTCGGTTTCCTACTTAGTTCTTATCAATGGCAGGCCTTCTCAGTCTTTCCCAACTTCCAGAGGTATTAGGCAAGGTGACCCGCTATCCCCTTATTTATTCATCATTCTTGTTGAATTCTTGGGTAGGACTATAACCAAAAAGAGGGAAAAAAAAACCCTTGAGGGATTTACCATTGCTCATGGAGCTAGACCTATCTCTCATCTTCAATTTGTGGATGACTCTACTCTTTTAGGTAAAGCTACAGTTAAGGAAGCTTCTAATATTAAGCAAATCATTAGTTGTTTTTCTAAGGATACTGGGTAGTTGATCAATGAAGACAAATATAAAGTTATTTTCTTTCATTGCTATGCTAGACAGGAATCCATGGTCTTGGATAAACTAAGATATAAGAAGACCTCTCTTCCAATCACTTATTTAGGTATTCCCATAAATATTCAAAGGCATAAAAATAAATATTGGAATTGGTTGTTGGACAAAGTCAAAAATAAAATTGGAAAGTGGACCAACAAGTGGCTTTCTTCTGGGGGTAGAATCACCTTGGTAAAATCAGTCCTTCAAGCTATTCCTATTTATTTTTCTTCTGTTTTGAATATCCCAAATGCTGTTCTTCGATAATTGGATAAAATCAATCATCGTTTCCTTTTGAGTGGTACTAAGGAGGAAATAAAATGGGCCTTGGTGAAATGGGATACTTTATGTCTCTTTAAGAGTGAAGGGGGGTTAGGATTACGGTCTTCAATTAATAATAACAAAGCTTTAGCTGCTAAATTATATTGGAGGATGTTGCATAACTCCAATGCTCTTTGGTCCAATAATCTCCATGCTAAATATGCTTAGAGCAAAATTCCTGAAGACCTTGTTCGCTATCAACTTCCTACCAAAGGTTCTCCTATTTTAGTAGTTCTTAATACTAGTGAGGATTTGATAAAGAAAAAATTATTTTGGATCATTCATAATGGTCAAAATGTAAATTTTTGGATAGATTCTTGGGATGGTCACAAGCCTTTGATAACTCAGTTTTTCGATTGGAGGCCTTGGATGGAGGAGCTTCACCTAATTGGATAAAGGTGGCTAATTACTGTCGGTACCATACTGGTAATTCAAAGGTTGGTAGATATTGGATCCCTATTGAGGACTGGCTTATTAAAATCCCAAAAAGGCAAAGATAAGATATCCAAGGCATCCTTCATATGATATCCCTCTCTTGGTCCCATGAAAAATATTGTTTTGGATGGAACAACACTACTAAGGGTGAGTATTCAGTTGCTCAAGGTTATTTAACCTTATGCCATAATAATCCCAACCATTATTCTAACATATTTTCTCGATTGTGGGCTCAAAATATTTGGCCTAAGGTGAGGTTCTTTAATTGGATTTTATTGCATCGTAGGGTGCTTACTGGTGAGAAACTTATGAAGCATGGTTTTCATGGCCCTTTTAGATGTGAAATGTGTGAAGAGAATGTAGAAAATATCAACCATATTTTTATTGAGTGTACTTTAGCCTCTAATATGTGGAGGAGAATGGCCACTTTACTTGGCTTACAGTGGTCCAATTTTTTTACTTTTGAACAACTTTGGAGGGAATGGCCTAATCAAGAGGGTGTTGATCATTTTATTAGGCAGTTAGTTTGGATGGGTTCTACCATTCTTCTTTGGAATATTTTGAATGAAAGGAATAGCCAAATTTTTAATCAATATAGGAAGGATATTCACTATATTTGGCAAAAGACCATAGCCAACTTAGTTGAATCAGTCCATCATCCCCTTAATCCCCCCCAAAACTCCCACCAAAGATGGGATCAAGTGATGCAAAGATTGAATATTAAACCTTCTAAGTGCAACCAACTTAAATGGAATGTGAGTATTAGTATGATGGATAGGAATATAAATTGGCAACCTCCTCCTAAGAATTTTGGAAAATTCAATACTGATGGAGCCTCTGGAGGGAACCATGGAAAAGCCAGTGTGGGAGGAATTGGTAGACTTTCATATGGCTCCCTGGTTTTTACTTTTGATGAGAATTTGGGTATTCTTTCCAATAACCTTGCTGAGAGGTATGGTATCCTCAGAGGCCTTCAGGAGGCTACTAAGGTTGGATGGGAAAATGTGTTAGTTGAGTCTGACTCTCAACTTATGATTAATCTCTTGAAGAATCCTTCTAAGAATCATAAGGTGGATTGGAGAATAAAAAGAATTATTGAGAAGATTCAGTTAATCTAGATGGGATTTTTGAAATTTGATTAGAATCATATGGTCAGAGATCAAAACAAGAGTGTTGATGCTTTAGCTAATTGGGCTTTGGACAAAGGTGATCTTACTTGTTATGGCCACCCTCCTATATGGTGGCCTTATCAAATTAGGGAAGCTCTTCTTTCTATCATTTCTTTGGATGGCTCCAGTTCTGAAGGTACCTAATTTCTTCTTGTTTTTTTTTTTTTGTTGCTTCTCTTTGGTTCATTCAATTTTTTTTAGTTCCCTAGCTCATTCTATTCTTTATTTTGTTTCCTCTATTGATTCTTGCCTTAATAGTCTTCTAGTCTAGATAGGTCATTATTTTGTTCATTTTTTATTTCTTTTTTCTTTTTTCTTTTTTTGTTTAGTTTTTTAAGGTGGGTGGGTTTTTTTATTTTGTTTTGTTTTTGTGTTCTTTGTGTTGTTTTTTGTTGTTCTTATATATATATATATTTTTTTTTTTGTTATTGTTCTTGTGTTTTTTTCGTTCTTGTTCTTGGGTTTCTCTTTGTTTGTGTTATTTTGTGTTTTTATGCGTGAGTGTTTTCTATGTTTTTTGTTTTTGTTTATTTTTTGTTGTTGGTTGTTTTTTATTTTTATTTTTATTTTATTTTTTAATTTTTTAGGTTTTGGTTTTGTTTATTTTTCATGTTTCTTTTGGGTTATGTCTTTGTAGTGTTATGTTGTTTTTGTCTTGTTTGTGTTTTGTTATGTGGTTCTTGTGTTTTTCTATGTGGTTTGTGTTGTGGTTTCTTTTATATTATTGTGCGTGTTTGGTTGTGCTTTTGTTTTTGACACACTCAAGGAGCATGTTTTTTATTTTATTTTATTATTTTTGTTGTTATTTACTTATTTTTAAATTGGTTTTGTGTGTTTGTTTGCTCCTTGAGTATGTCAAAGGTGGTAGGCCAGGTCTGAGTCCTGGGCATTTTTGGTGGAATGGATACCCCTGCCTCCTTGGGTCTTACCCGAAAGTGGCATCCCTTTTGGGATGTTTTCCACAAATAAAAAAAAAGAAGATATTTTAATTAAAATTGACATTTTGATTTATATTAGGAGTTGCCATACTCACTACAAGTTGATTCACTATAGGTACTTGGTTTACAACAAGAGAATACTAATTCAAACCAATATTTGGGCTAGAAACAAAAATTTAAATTGAATATTTTCTATGAGACTTGAAAAATACCTCAAGATTTGGCACTCTAGCTAGAACTTCTTTGCCACTTCTTGTAGATGTCAGAACCAACTCCTCCTTATTTTATTTTTTTAATTATGATTTCATTCGGAGTTTCCAGTACATATGTACAAAGAAAGAGAAAGATATTCAATAATACTTGGGCTAAGATTGCTCAACCTGATATTCACCCAATTCTCACAAATTCCACTCTAGGAGAGATTGAGAAATACAAAACACATAATAATACTAAGTTGACAAAAATTGTTGGCTAACTGCTGCCACTCAAAAAGTTCTAGCATCATCTTCGGTAATGGTGTCAAAAAATATTATGGTGATTTTTCGTGTCCTTAAGAATTTGGGTTGTCACACCACAAGAAAATCACTGGTTCACAAACAACACTATGGAATCTAGTGGATCCACCTCTTTAACTCAGGAAAAATTATCATGAAGACTCTAGAAAAATCGAGTAAGGTAAGGACACCCTAGAGGTTAGCCTATAATGTTTCTCATATGCTCATGCTCATACATATTAGCAAAAACGAAACACAACTGCAAAATTAAAAAAATGATCAAGCTTCGAAGTAACTCCCAACTAATACTTCAAGTTGTATATCAGTGTCTTTTCCATTATGTCATTGTATCTAGACTTAAAATATTGTGAATATATAAGGGAGAGAAGATAGAACTGAGCCAACCACATCCATTCAAATAATGTAACAAAAGTGACTGAACCTACCAGTGAAAGAAGATGTCATCTACACATTCAAATGATGTAATATGTAAACATGACAACAAATAAAATTGCACATGAAATTGTTGAAAGGAGGAAGCATGATAGTATTAATCAATATATCATTACAATGGAGTCTGATCAGAATAACCAGATCTCACTAAGCAAGTACAAACAAGTTCTCCATTCAAATGATGTAACAAAGAACTACAACTCTTTGTTCAAATTATGTAACAAAGAGCCTCCTCACTTTCAACCTTAGCCATTGGAAATGATCTCAGTTAATGGGACACCTCCTCAACAGACACCTGCATAGTGATAAGGAAGAAGATTGGGTGATTGGACAAGACACATGAAAGAAAATACAAATGACAAGGATAGTTACTCTAGTATACCTCTTGCAGAATTAGTGCACCAAAACTTGATGCTCGATGTTGTTCCAACCTCTCTCTCATAGAGTATGTATATTGGTTCTCATTCAAGGCTTGATGATGGTCTATAATTGCAAAAATTGTAACTGTTTCGATTATGGTTTGTAACTGTAACTGCTATTAAAAACTGGGTGATGGCCCATAAAAAATACAACTGCCTCTAGATTTGATCTACTATATTGCTTGCATTTAATTATTCTTTTTCATGGCCTGGTAGTGGTCTCAAATGATCAAAAACACCTCCATTCATCTTGAAGTCAGCCAAAAAAAGGCTTTAAGGAATTAATTTTTTGTCATTGAAAATCGGCCAAAAAAATGAGACACATTACAATTCTTTTAATTATTATTTTTATTTTTTATGAGGCTAACCTTAGCCAAATTTAATTTTTATTTCAAATTTTTAAATAATAATAATATTTTTTTTCTTTCAATTGGTTATATGTGATTGAAACAGGCCCCATCTGTATTACATCACCACCACATGGTGGTCTTACAATAAAGCTTGGATATTATCCATGTATCATTTGATAAGATTTCAACCTTGGTCTCCTCCTTAAATGTTGAGGAATCTAACCAGTTGAGCTAATGCCACTTGATAATAATAATAAATTATTATTATCAATAATGATAATAATATTTTTTGAATAGGTTATATGTGGCTTCTATTGTTGTAGCATATATTTTTATCATGACTTTTTCATTTCTTTTTTCTCTTAAATATATTCTTTAGCTTCCTCAAAGTGTTGTTTCCACAATCAACTCCTTGATATCATTTTTATTAACACATAAAATCTCACTTGACTAGTTACCTTATAAAATTTGAATTTCACTAGGATGAAGATCAACATAATAATTCGCTAATTTATCTGCTACTCGATTTCCTTCTCTATAAATATGCTCACACTACCAAGAGATTACCTCTAGTAATAGACAAAATTCAGCAATAAAACTATTTTTTATCCAGTCTCCACATCCATTTTTGTTAATAGCATTGATGATAATTTGTGAGTCCCCCTCAATTGAAATATATTTCCATCCTTTTTCTATTGCAACTTTAATCCCTATAAGAAGTGCCCTAGCCTTTGAATAGTTGTTAGTTGAAGTTGCATATGATTCTGAATAAGTGGGGAGAATTTTGCCTTCACTATTTCTAATAACACCACCTCCACCAGTTTTTTTTTGGATTTTCTTTAGAAGCATCATCAAAATTAATTTTGATAAACCCAATTTTTGGATATTTCCATTTTACAATAGATCGAAGTAGATCCTTTGTTTTAATTTTGTTGTCGCAGATGACTCTTCCATGTACATTCAAATATTATAGCCAAGTTATTAGCACCTCTTTTTATTTTTATGTAATTGATACTTCCCATGATGAGCACCATATGTTAGACATTATACAAGAGAGGCACTAATACGGTTCTAAACTTGGGCATGATTTTGATATTTATTTTTAAAAATTCTATTATTCCTTTCAAGCCATAAATTCTAGCAAATAATGGCAGGGCCAAATCCTCCAAAGAATATATAATGCTTTAGCTTTATTATAATTTATCCAATATTTTATCAACTCTTTCAATGTTTATGGAGCTACCCAATATAATTTCATATTTTTTTAAAAATAACCCCAAATGGTGTGAGCAAATGGATAATAAAGAATTAAATGGTTTGACGTTTCTAAATCCTTCTCACACAAGGCACATCTAAAGGGTCCATAATATCCTCTTCTTTGTAGAATCTATCCGATAAGAATATTACATTGAACTGCTAACCAAATAAATATTGAGGCCTGAGGAAGAGTCTCTAATGGCCAAATGTTATTCCAAGGAAAATTATTGGGAGAAGGAAAATTTTATTATTCTAAATCCTCATATCCAAACTTGACTAAGTATCCCCCATCCATTGATAAATTCTAAACCAAATCATCCTTTTGTGTTAAAATTGACAAATAAAATTCTCGAAGCATATTTTGAATTTCAACTGCAATTTTTTTTAGTTCCTCTCCTTCAACCAGGTTACTAAAAGAAATTCATGTTCTGGTGTTTTTTCTCATAATATTATAATATTTGACCTTTGGATCTTTACATTATATGTATGCTTGAGTCAATGGTTTCCATTTTGAGTCAGAGATAAGAGGATGAGGCTTCAACCAAGCATCAAACCAAAAATTTGCATAACTCCCCTCATTGAGTGACAATCCAATATGTTTCTTTATCAAATGCAAAATCTTTGATATGAAGCTCCATGTTGATGATCATTTGGTAGAGTTATTTTCCTAAAGAATTGAATTGTATCAAGAGAACCTATATATTTTTGAAGTAATAGTTTTACCCAATTATTTTTTTAATCTCTAAATAGCCTCCATCCAAGCTTTGCACCTAATTCCAAATTCATAAGTCTGCAATTTCGCAAGCCTGCTCATCGAATACTCTTTCCTTTGCAAACCCCATCCCACTTACAAATATAAAACCTAAATTTTTCCTCATAAACTTTCCATCAAAAGTTTCTTTGAATTTTATCCATTTATAACACAATACCTTTTGGCAGTCTTGAAAGTGACATCATATAAATAGGAATGGATTGCAAAGTAGTCTTTATGAGTTGTAGCCTTCCTGCCATGGTTAAGAACTTACCTTTCCAAAATACCAATAAAGCTTTAATTCTATCCAAAAAAGAGATCCAAAGCTCATTTTTATTCCCTTTATCAGACATAGGAATACCGAAGTAGGTTGATGGAAATTTTTCAATTTTGAACCCTAAAATATTCACAATAATGTTTTGTAAATCTAGGGCAGTATTAATGAAAACATCCTATATTTTGAAGTATTTACCAACTATCCAGTAGCCTTCTCATAACATGATAATATTAATTTGAACTCCATGGCCTCACTGACTGAGGGATGGCCCAAAAAGAAGTATCATCAACAAATTGGAGATGAGATTCGAAGGGACCATTTTTTTCAAGTTGAATACCCTTGATTTGTCCTTCCATTTTTTCCTTTGAAAAGGCTCTCCCTAATGCTTCTTCTAGCATAATGAATAAATAAGGAGAAATAGGGTCACCTTGACAAAGTCCACAAGATGACTTGAATTACCCAATAGGAGAACCATTGATCAAAATAGAAAATTTTGTAGTGCTATAACAACATTTAACCCACTCACACCAACTACAATCAAAGCCAAACTTTCTTAGAATAACATGTAGAAAATTCTAGGAAACCCTATCATATGCTTTGTTCATATCTAATTTTAAAAGCATACCTAGACTTTCATAGAATTAAGACAATGTATGGCCTCTTGTGCAATAATTTTGTTTACCCTGAACAAAACCACCTTGTTCCTCTAAGATAAGACACCCTAGAATGTCCTTTAACCTATTTTCCATAATTTTTGAAATGATCTTATAAATCATATTACAAAGGGTTATTGGATGAAAATTATCAAAATATTTTGTGTCATCTTTCTTGGGAACCAAGGTAATAAAAGTAGCATTGACCTCACTTATTATAGATTTTCTTTTTTGAGCCTCTTCAACTACATCTAACATATCACTCTTCATAAATGTAGGAAATCCATTGGGGCCAGGTGCATTGTTAGGATAGAAAGAGAAAAATGCTTCATGGAGCTCCTCCATAAAAATATTCTTCATCATGCTTTCATTTTGTCCCTAAGTGATAAATGATGGGATATTTTACAGAAATTTTTCTTGTGCCTCCTTATCTTTCCTAGAATATGATAAAATATTTTTGAAATAATTTATTGCTTCCTTCCTTATATCTTCTTCATGCTTAATATTTCTTCCATCTGGAGTTATAAAATTTTTAATATGATGAACAATTTTTTTTTTTTTGTTATAGCATGAAAAAATTTGTATTTCTATCTCCTTCCTTGAACCATTTCTCTCTAGATTTTTAAAGTCAATATGACTCCTCCTTCAACACATTATGATAATAATAAAGTAATTGTTTTTCTTTCACATAAGAATACTAGTCCATTCCAGTAATTTCTACTATCCCTTGTAAATTTTTTATCTTGGATTCAATTTATTTATTTTTCTTTAAAAATGTTACCAAAATATTTGGCATTCCATATCTTCATTTGCTCCTTTAAATATTTCAACTTTTGAACAAACCTGTATATACATGATCCTTAAATTTTTTATTCATCCCACCATAACATAACCATCTGGAAAAAATCAAGATCTTGGAGCCACATAGACTGGAAGAAAAATGGCTTTGGATGACCATTACTAGGTGAATCACAAGTCAAAAGAATGGGTTTGTGATCTGATACTACTCGCAATAAAATATATGAAGAGATTGTATACTTTTTTTGCAACCATTTTTTGGATAACTAAAATCTATCTAGTCTTTCTGCTATATGATTTTTTCCAATACGTATAGTATCCCCTGTGTATTGAAATCTTGAGGGACTAACATCCTAAAGGTCATTTGAATTGACAAATGAAGCAAAATCTTACATTGATTTTGACCATCCTAGAATGCCACCCTTATTTTCCAAAGGAGATACAACAGTATTAAAATCACCCCTAAGATTCCATAGATCACAATGAATCATCATTGTATTTTACAAAAATATACCAAGGTCCTTCCAATATCATTCATGAGGAGTAACTATAGTTGAAGCATATACATTTATAATCCCAACTTTGATGTTTTCCTTTTTCCTGCAAAATAATCAAGCAACCCAATTACTTTTTGCTTCTAATAGTTGTCCATCTCATTTGCATTTGTCCCATATTATTGAAATACTGCCTGTAGATCCTGTAGAAGAAAATACTAAACAATCACCTGCCTTCCAAATCTTCTTAAAAGCATCCTTATATTCCACAATGCTTAATTTTGTTTCTTGTATTAAAAAAAACTCAAGGCTATAACAACCTATTAATTCTTTAATAACTCTTTTTTTAGGGGTTTTATTCATACCCCTAATATTTCGATGATATCATTTTCATCATCAAAACTTTTTATTTTTAATTTATATTAATTATTATATATTAGATATTTTATATATTATATAATGCAATTTAATAAAATTAAATTTTTGCATGCATATAAACAAATAAATAATTATAATATTATTATTATCATCAATATGGTAATATTATTATTATTATTATTTATTTATTTATATGCATGCAAAATTTTAATTTTATTAAATTGCATTATATAATATATAAAATATCTAACATATAATAATTAATACAACAGTTTGGGCTTTGGTTTTTCTTTGGAAGGTCCAAGGTTCAAACCGCGACGTGGACGTGTACGAGTGTGTGAGGGGATGAATGTATGGTGGTTTTGTGTTAAATTTCCTATTGATAAGTATAGCTCTCAACTTTAAGAGGGGTCATGATTGGAAGGAGACTGCTTAACCTTGTATATGGATCATAGGGGTTTCTCATAATAACCAAATCAATATATATATAGTAAATTAAATATATAATATATTTAATTTATATGGATGGTCGATTCCCTTATTATAAAGGGAATGGTTGATGGCCATTCCTTTTAAAGCAATTAACTTTGATTTTTAATTTTATTTATCTATCTATTTATTTATTTTTAGTTAATTTTAGTTTGTTTAATTAAAAGCACATGCACGTGACTTTTAATTAAACCTTTTTAACTTTTGACTTTTTTAATTTTTTGATTTTTTGATTTTTAACTTTTTAATTTATTTGAATAATTAAACACGCATGCATATGAGTATAACATTATTATTATATATAAATAATTAATTAATTATAATCATAAAATATAACATTATTATTATATATAAAATTTAATTAAATATATAGATAAATATTTAAATAAAATTTAATTAAAAATAATTAAATTTTTATTATTCAGGATTCTGTCCGTGCGGAGGTGAAGATGGATGACATAAGGGTTCAGGGACCGACAAAAGAGGTTAACGAGGAGGTTGCATTGTGCAACGTGGTGCTCACTCACCTAGCTAGTTTGGTGGCCACCCTCTCCATGGTTGTTGACATCATCAAATCCCAATGGACAATCTTCCAATAGGTGACCAAAGACCTTGAAGCTACTCATGCTCAGCTCAGTATTATTTTTAAGGATGTATAGGAGCCTCATACCACCACTGATGGCAACTGATCGTTTTGTCCCGGTTGATGGGTCTCCCCCTTAGATGGGCCCGATCATCGGGATGGGATCATCCCTTCTGTTCAACTTGCTCTCTATTTTTTGTTCCATGGGTTACCTATTATTTTTTTTAGATTTCCCTTATGGGCTACTTTCTATTCCAACTATTAAGCCTGCTTTAATTCAGTTCTATTTTAGATGTACTAAGGTTTTGGGGCCCCTTTCAAAACCCTTCTATTAATGAAATTTTAATTTACTCATCAAAAAAATAATTAAATACGTAATTAGAGATATAATCAAACTTTATTAAAATATAAATATTTAAGACCTTTTGGGATCAAAAATAATTAATTACATTTTATTAAGGTCCAAAAAGGCCGACATGAGACCAAAACAATGACCAAACTTTGGTGACATGGAAAATTTTCAAAGACTCTTTCTGAATGACGAGACAAGACTGGAAAAGACCCAAGGACTCAAAAATTTATTGAAAGGAGACTGACCAGGGTAAAAATGAAAGGACTCACATGACACCAAAATTTAAAAAATTGAGGGTGAATAAAGTTGGATTTTGAGGATCCAATAGGATGGTTTCTTATGTTTTAAGAATAGGGTAGTAATTTCTAATATTAAGAATTTGAGAAAGATGATTATGAATGAAGCACACATATCTCTATATTTTGCTCATCCATGAGGAGAAAAGATGAGGAAGAATATGAAAAAGACATTCTTCTAGCCAGGAATGAAGAGAGACATCACCGAATTTATCACTTAATGCCTTGAGTTCCAAAAGGTAAAAGCAGAGCGTAGACATCTTGTTGGTTTGTTGTACTCGCATGATGTATCTACGCAAAAATGACAAGTGATTTCGATGGATATCATAGTAGGGCTGCCTAAGAATAGTTTTTAGCATGATGTAATCCTAGTAGTGGTCGACAAACAGACCAAGGTTGCACACTTTATAGCCAGGAATACCAAGGATGACGCCATTATTGTGGCTAATAGATTTGCCAAGGAAATATTTTGGCTTCAAAATTCACATCTGAGTTTTGACAATCCTCACATCATGCCATTGGTACTAGATTGAATATCAGTTCTACTTACCATCCAAATACTGATAGGTAAATTGAAAGGGTGAACCAAGTGCTAGAAGACATGCTTTGCATGTACTGTATAGATTAGAAAACCCATTGGGAGGATTACTTGCATTTAGTAGAATTTACCTACAATAATGGACACCATTCAACCATAGGCATGGTTCCATTCGAAGGTTTTTATGGCAATAATTGCAGGACTCCATTAACATGTAACAATTCATAATATCAAATTGTGTTTGGTCTAGACATGGTCAAATAAATGGAGCAATAGTTTAGGATTATCAGAGAGAGGTTGAATGAAACCATAGATAGATAGAAAAACTATATCGACCTAAAAATATCACCAAAAGATTTTGTTGTGGATGACAGGTTGTTTCTATGGATAAAGCCTAGGAATAGCACGATTAAGTCCACAAAGCTAGATTCTCACTTTGTCATGACCTTTGAAATCATAGAGAAGATTAATCATATGGCATATCGACTTGCCTTACCACCCAATATATCCAATATTTACAACACTTATCATATTTCTTTGCATAGAAGGTATGTTGCTAATCCAGAACATGTGTGGGATTTTTCTACTTTGCAGATGGTAAACCTAGAGGGTATAAAGGTTCAACCAATAAGAATCCTTGATTTTCGATCTAAATCAATGAGAAAAGGAACTTTGGAGCAGTGCAAATTTTAGTGGGATCGTTACACTAAAAGGAATGCTACTTGGGAAAAAGTAGCGGATATGCAAAAATACTTTCCATTTATGTTTGAAAATATTGTTTAAAGACTATGTTATGTTTATAAGGATTAAAACACAGAGGATTGTGTTAAACCTAAGGGGGGATGATGTCATGACCCACCCTTGGTAGACTCTTTTTATGGATGGATTTATGTTTTGATGTGTTTGCTTTATTTAAGGAATGATTGATCCTTTCATGGCTAAGTGTGCAAAACATTTGTAATGTAGAAAAAATGATATATTCTACTAAAGAAATGACTTATTATTTTTATATGTTGAGTATACATGTCATTTGTATCGTGGAAGGCTAATATGACTACTTGGGTTTTTGCAGGTTATCTTGTAACTAGATATATAACGAAAGATATTAATTATTTATTCTAACAAGTGTAATTTAAAGATATACCCAAACTAATGCATTGACTTGTGTTTCCTTTATGAAATCGATTATTTTCCCTTGTGCATCGGGTAAGTTAATGAAGCGTAATAATGTGAAGATCATATTTTGTGCTATATGGGTAATGCATTTACTTCCAATAAAGGACTAACTCAAATTTTTGTTACCATGGTGGTTGTAAGCCATTATGGAATGAGTGATCTAGAGCTTTTTGACCTACCACATTGAAGCGAATTGGAACCTCGACTGAAGAGGATGAAGTGGCAAGGAGGAAAGAGGATCGAAAATGATGGATAAGAGTAGGGAGAGTGTAACTGCTCGACCGTGGACAAAGAGGATGTTGGAGTTGGTAGAGAAGGAAAAAAAAGGCAGAGTTTGTTGTGGAAACAAGGGAGAGTTTACGAGGAGAACAACACAGAGCTTGTTGTGAGAACGACGTAGAGTTGCTAGAGAACAATACCAAAGTTTGCTATGAGAATAATTTCAGAGACTTCCAAGAGGACTAACATCAGTTTGTCGATACGATTGGTGCTAGATGTGGCTAAAATGATTAGATGTTGGGATAGATTTGAAGAATCCACCAGACTCATAACACAAGTAAAATAAATCAATAAGTACTTTTGATGAAGTTTTCGAATGCCATGATTTAAAGAAAGATGAGTAATTGATTTATTCAAGAAAAGACATTCCTATAGCATATACAATCAATTTTGTGAGATAGCATGGAGTTGTGTGTGTATTAATTGTGGTAATAGGAAAGAATAAGGCTAGAATTATTTTGTTTATAGATATATTACAAGTGGTTAAGGATGATTTTTATCTTAGTGTGTTAAAAATATATTTGAGAGAATTTTTGTAAAGAATAATTTTGTGTTCCAATAAGGACGTTGATTCACAAGTTAGAGTGTGTTCCAATTTCTTGTTGTTAAACCATAACCTTTGAAATAGCATAGAAGTCTCCTCAAAAAATGTATGGTTCGAATGAATGTTTACAAACAATCTATGCTTAGAATGGTGCCTCTTATGGTGTGTTTCCTCTATCGTAGTGGGTAGATGATTGATTTCATTTTAAAGGCTAGTTACCCTTTGGGTGCGTTGGGTTTGGTTTACCTTCCAAACAAATATCTCTTGTATACTTTGTTTGATAGTTCCTTCGAAGAGTCATTACCTATGCTAGGTAGAAATCTAGAAAAGTGACTCCTAGTAAAGCATCGATTGGACTGACTCATAGAGCTAATAAAGTAAGAACAACACCTATAGTTGGTTTTATCGTGCACATGAGAACTTGGGTTCACTATAAAACTTGACATAGCCTTGGCAATGATGTGTCATAGTGGAGGTTGTGCAGATCTAGGTTGGAGTTAGAAACCTATGTGTGTCTCTTTGGTTGAACAACGACAAGGTAATGGACTTTCTCTTGTTAAGGGTGGAATTTAGGAACCTAAGTGTGATTTCTTGTCATATTATTTAAGAAATGATTGATCCTTTCATGGCTAAGTGTGAAAAACATTTGTAATGTAAAAAAAATGATATATTCTACTGAAGAAATGACTTATTATTTTATATGTTGAGTATACATGTCATTTGTATCATGGAAGGCTAATATGACTACTTGGGTTTTGGTAGGTTATCTTGTAACTGGATATCTAACGAAATATTTTAACTATTTATTCCAACCAAGTGTAATTTAAAGATATACTTAAACTAATGCATTGACTTGTATTTCCTTTGTGAAATCGATTATTGTATCTTGTGCACTGGGCAAGCTAGTGAAAAAAAATCATGTGAAGATAAGATTTTGTGTTATATGCGTAATACATTTACATCCAATAAAGGACTAACTAAACCTTTTGTTACCATGGTGGTTGTAATCCATTATGGAATGAGTGATCTAGGGCTTTTTGACTTGGCATATCGAAGTGAATTGGAACCTTGATTGAAGAGGATGAATTGGCAAGGAGGAAAGAGGATAAAAAATGGTGGATGAGAGTGGGGAGAGTGTAACTGCTCGACCATGGACAAAGGGGATGTTGGAGTTGGTAGAGAAGGAAAAAAAATGTAGAATTTGTTGTGGTAACTATGGTCATAGAAAATAACAAGGCTGGAATGATTGTGTTTATAGATATATTATAGGTGGTTAAAGATGAGTTTTATCTCAGTGTGTTAAAAATATATTTGAGAGAATTCTTGTAAAGAATCATTCTATGTGTTCCAATAAGGATGTTTATTCACAAGTTAGAGTGTGTTCCAATATCTTATTGTTAAACCATAGGCTTTGGAATAGCATAGAGGTATCCTCAGAAAATGTATGGTTTGAATGAATGTTTACCAACAATCTAGGCTTAGAATGGTGCCTCCAATGGCATGTTTCCTCTATCATAGTGGGTAGATGTTTATTTAATTTGAAATGTTGGTAGTACCCTTTGGGTGTGTTGGTTTTGGTTTACCTTCCAAATAGATCTCTCCTATGTACTTTTTTTTATAGTTCCCTCGAAGAGTCATTACCTATGCTGGGTAGAAATCTAGAAAAGTGACTCCTAGTAAAGCGTCGATCAGGTCGACTCGTAGAGCTAAGATAGTAAGAACAACACCTATAGTTGGGTTTACGGTGCACATGATAAATTGGGTTCACTGTAAAAACTTGGTATAACCCTGGCAATGATGTGTCATAGTGGAGGTTGTGCGGATCTAAGTTAGAGTCAAAAACCTGTGTGTGTCTCTTTGGTTGAACAATGACAAGGTAATGGACTTGCTCTTTTTAAGTTTGGAATTTAGGAACCTAAGTGTGATCACTTGTCATATTATTTAAGGAATGATTGATCCTTTCATGGATAAGTCTGCAAAAAAATTGTAATGTAGAAAAAATGATATATTATACTGAAGAAATAACTTATTATTTAATATGTTGAGTATACATGTCATTTGAATCATGGAAGGCTAATATGTCTACTTGCATTTTGGCAGGTTATATTGTAACTGGATATCTAATAAAATATTTTAATTATTTATTCCAAACAAGTGCAACTTAAATATATACCGAAACTAATGCATTGACTTATTTTTCCTTTGTGAAATTGATTATTACCCCTTGTGCACTAGGCAAGCTAGTGAAGCGTAATCATGTGAAGATCAAATTTTGTGCTATATGGATAATGCATTTACTTCCAATAAAGGACTAGCTCAAATTTTTGTTACAATGGGTTTTGTAATCCATTATGGAATGAGTGATCTAGAGCTTTTTGACCTGCCACATCGAAGCGAATTGGAACCACAACTAAAGAGGATGAGTAGAAAGAAGAAAAGAGGATCAAAAATGGCAGATGAGAGTGGGAAGAGTGTAACTAATAGACCATGGACAAAGAGGATCAAAAATGGCAGATGAGAGTGGAAAGAGTGTAACTAATCGACCCTGGATAAAGAGGATCTAGATATTTGGTAGAGAAGGAAAAAAAAGGTAGAGTTTGTTGTGGTAACAACAAAGAGTTTGTGGGGAGAACGGTGCAAATTTTGTTGTGAGAACGACGTAGAGTTGTTGGAGAACAATGCTAGAGTTTGCTATGAGAACGATTCCAAAAACTTCTAGGAGGACTAACACTAGTTTTTCGATATGATTGGTTCTAGAGGTAGCTAAAATTATTAGACATTGGTATAGAGTTGAAGAATCCACCAGACTTGCAACACAAGTAAAAGAAATCAATAAGTATTTTTGATGATTTAAGGAAATATGAGTAGTTTATTTATTCAAGAAAACACATTCCTGTAGCATATACAATCGAATTTGTGAGGTATCATGGAGTTGTGTGTGTATTAACTATGGTAATAGGAAAGAACAAGGTTGGAATGATTGTGTTTATAGAGATATTACAAGTGGTTAAGAAAGAGTTTTATCTCAGTGTGTTAAAATATCTTTGAGAGAATTCTTGTAAATAATCATTTTGTGTTCCAATAAGTATGTCAATTCACAAGTTAGAGTGTGTTACAATGTCTTGTTAGACCTTAGCCTTTAGAATAGCATAGAGGTCCCCTTAGAAAATGTATGGTTCGAATGATTTTTTACCAACAATCTGTGCTTAGAATGGTGCCTCTTATGGCATGTTTCCTCTATTGTAGTGGGTAGATGGTTTATTTCATTTGAAATGCTAGTAGTACCCTTTGGGTGTGTTGATTTTGGTTTACCTTTCAAATAGATCTATCTTGCATACTTTATTTGATAGTTCCCTCGAAGATTCAATACCTATGTTGGGTAAAAATCTAGAAAAGTGACTCCTAGTAAAGTGTATATCGGGTTGACTCATATAGAGCTAAGAGAGCAAGAACTACACCTATAGTTGTTTTTACCATGCACATGAGAAATTGGGTTCACTATAAAACTTGGCATAATCCTGATAATGATGTGTCATAGTGGAGGTTGTGCAGATCTAGGTTGGATTAAAAAACCTGTGTGTGTCTCTTTAGTCGAACAATGACAAGGCAATGGACTTGCTCTTGTTAAGTTTGGAATTTAGGAACCTAAGTGTGATCTCTTGTCAGTAACAATGAAGGCATGAAATGATATTTGTTACTTCTAGAGTAGTCCTGCTTAGCTACCTTGCTTATCTAATTTACGTAGGGATTCCAAAATAATAGACACTCTTATTTTTTAATAGTTGATCCTTTAAGCACGTTGTTGGAGGAGCTTTATCTCTTTTTTTTACATAGTTGGTAAATGAAATTCGTAGTGTGGAATAAGGCTACAGAGTCTTAAGGGCTTGACTCTGTGGATAAAATATTGTAATAGTGCTATAGAGGAACTATTGGAGAGGAAGATACTTGGCCGATTTGGGAAGCCAGGATGTTTATGTAAGTCTTATACTAAAGAGAGAATTTATTATTTTGTGCATGGTGTTGAGCTAAGTCTAATGAACTAACGGACCAGTTCATTCAAAAATAAATAGTGCTCTAGAGTTCTAATAAGATTACAGGCTTAATTGAAGGCCTTGGATATTGTAATTTCCAAACTCTATGAATAAATATGGAACAAAATTTGAGGTTGGGTTTTCCCCATGAGGGGTTTCTCCCAGGGTAATTTGTGTGTTGTGTGATCATGTTGGGTTTTCTCTAAGTGAATATGCATTTTTTTATAAGTCTTGATTTAAGGGAAATTTACATGTTAATATTATGGATGGATTGTCCCATTTAAATGGATGAGCAAAATTTTAAGAATTGTTTAAAGGGGAATTTATGTTTTAATATTATGGATGGACTTTCCCAGTTAAATGAATGGTGCAATGTTTTAAGAATTTTTTAAAGGGAAATTTATGTATTAATATTATGGATGGACTTTTCCATTTAAAGAATGTGCATTATTATAATATTTTCTTTAAAAATAAAAATTTATAGGATAATATTGTGGATGGACCTTTCAACTTAAATGGATGTGCATTTCCTTATGATACATGTAGAAATGAAGTTTTATATGTTTTAGAGTTGTATTTCCCACTTAAACAAATGGAAATTTGTTTAATAATATTTGTGAAGAAACAATATTATGATATGGATAGGTGGTAGTTTCCTTTAAGAGATGTATACCTAATTATGATATTGGTAAGGGGAAATTATGGAAAGAATGATAATAGGTTGAGAGTGAAATTAACCATAACTTAAAGAACCATCCAAGAAGAAATTTTGGGGTGAGGATTTATGGGATGTCTAGCTCAAATGGATATGATATGGATAGGCAATTCCCACATGCATGACCCACCTGTATAGAAGGATTTATACAGAGTATAGACATGGCATGCACCCTTCAAAGGAATGAAGGGGAAGACAATACTAGCTCACTGACCATGAGATGGATAGTATTGATCTATGTATAAAACACCTAGTGCCCTTACATAGTTGGATTTATGTAAGGTGTAAGGATGGGTGTACCTCAAAGAAAAAGGACTAAGAGAGTGTGAGTTGCTCTTGAACATAGATTGTATAATATTGGTTTAATAAAAAAATGAGATGAGGAGAATTTAAGGTCATGACACAAGCCTTCAAACTCCCTTCTACTATAGATATGGTCCCATGCTACTAAGTGGAATCTCTATTTCTCTTCTGACCTAGACCACAGGAATGACTTTTGAGCTTTCTCGATCTTCTACACTATTTTACCTGACATCTTGAACAAGGATATAAAGTAAACATGTATACTCTAAAGTGTAGATTTTAGAAAAATAGCCTTACCTACCTAGCTTAACATAGCTCCTTTCCAGCTGGTAAGTTTGCAATGCACGCTTTCCACCATCGAGTCCCATAAATATTCCTTGAACCTCCATTTAAAAATAGGAATCCCAAGGTAAGTCGATGGAAACTCCACTATCTCATAGCCCAAATCTATAATTATTCTTATTTGCTTGGGAATCAAGGAATTCAAGAAGAATTATTTACTCCTAAAAAAGTTAACCTTTTGACCCATTGCCTCTTCATATCAAACATATCAAGAGGTAATTGGACAACTAGTCATAATGATGGTAGCATAAGTACAATAATTGGGGTGATAAATAGAAAGTAATAAATCAAGTAAATAAAGGTAATTTGTGATTCTAAATGATAGTTACATGTATGCGAGGATATGCTCGTCACCTTAGAAACTCTCATCCAAGATATGATAGCCAAAATTTAGGGGTTGTTGAATGTTGGGTTGTCAGATGTATTTGACAAATAAACAAAGCTTCTTAGTAAAGAGAAACTATAAAAAATATTTGAGGAGGAGAAGGTCAAAGATGAGATTGATACCTCATAGGATCAAATAGATAAGCTAAATTTATTGATCAATAAGTTAAAGAGGCTACTAGAGTAGTAGGAATCAATTTTAAAGAATTTATATATCTCGTAGGGTATATTGACATTATAACTAATCTGGAACTACAAAGAGATGACATATGTAAGATTTGTTGAAAGTAATACCATAGTGACCAAGGAGATATAACAAAATTTTATAATTTTCCATGGATGATCCCAATTTTGGATACTTTTTGGTCAATGGTAGAGATAAGAACTAGGATCCCTTTCCAATCGAGCTAGGCACCCCATGAAGTCGCTAGAAATGTAGTGTTCTGATCACTACCTTAGAATTATCGATGCCTAGGAGACTCATAAAATAAAGGAATTACAAAACTAAATCCTCTAAGACACCTTTTTTGAAAAGTGAAATCAAGTCCATGGATGTGATTGGCACACCCATGAACAAATTGTTGCTATAAGAGTGAATCACTCATCCAAGGATGCATGGAGGATTTCTAGAAAGTAATATTTTTGTCTTTTTAGATGCTAATACATATTTGGAAGGATTCTAAGCAAGATAGGGATAAATTTAGAGGCATATAACATTTGGAAGTGCATAATTTTGCTAAAGATGCCCCCAAATTAATAGAATTACTAGGAGTAAAAATTTCTTACCCAAAAAAACTCCTAGGTGAATTATTCTTATAAATAAGAGCCATGGACTTCATTGTAAACATATTTTAGCCTTTGAGATAATTATAACTACAATTTATGAGTCCTACATTGTAATTGCTATAAATTTAGAAATAACAAAGAGATTGTGCAAGACATTTGCTTTCCAATTGTGCTCTTTCTCTTTTAGATTGTGGGATGCATGGTGATTGTGGCATTGTCATTTACCTTCTAACCATGTCTTCATGTATTGATTAATCATGGAAATTCCTTGGTATGAATATGATTGTAATACCTCACATCCTTATCTTCCTCATATTTACTTTGATGCACTTAATTTTCTACATTTACTTTATATACTTAAAAATAATTAGATTACAAGGATAGTGGGGAGCCAACCTAAATATGAAGGTCAAAAGAGGCATGATCCTTCCTCTTCCAATGTTGTTGATCAAATTAGTGAGACATGTTAGAAGTTAGAATTTTTCAACATTCAATAGTTACTACCCTCTAATTTTAGTACAATCTCTCTCTTGCTCTTCATATCTCTTATATTTATCAATTAAATATTCACTTTATTTCTAGGTACTTTGCTTTATGTTTGCTTCCATTATATTGTATTTTTTTTTCTTATACCATCGTTATACTTAGATCATTTCCCTAAGAATAGGCATACTATTAATTCACAACCCAACCTTTCGACTTTAATATTAATTTTTATGGTTTTTATTTGATTTTAGACTAGTGCTATTGTTGACTTTACCTATAAGGTATAGTGTCTTAAAATCATCTAAATTTATATAAACCACATTTTTCAAATCAAGACCTCATATACAAACATATATGTTTTTGTAGCTTATTCTTATCCACAATAATATTTTAATTATTTATCTATTTTATATTTATTCATGGTTTTACAATACCATCATTCTTTATCATTTAATTTTATCAATACATATATATAGAGAGAGAGGAATCGACAACTACCTCTTATTTTTGAACAACTAGTCACAAGGTCAAATCGCATTGCCTTCGATCATAGCATTAAAGCATGGTGCTACCACTATAACCCTTATCTCACCTCAATAAACATGACGCATAGTAAGGGAGACACCCGATGGTTTAGGGTTGCTACCACCATCATCAAGTTGGCGCACACTCAACGGGCTCTGGTTAGACTACTACCTTTGCCCATATTAAACATGCCCTCAAGGTTTGAACCTAGATCTCCTCTTAATAAATGCCCTAATGTATTTATATATTATTAGATTTTATTTATGATATTTCTATTACTCTTCTACTACATTTTTTATTTTAACAATATAGACTTGTGTGAGCTTAAAATTTTAAAATATTAGAATATGCATGTTCTTTCCTTTGTTTGTATTCTATTCCTCCCATTAATTATCCAATAATATTGGAAGTCTTTTAAAAATTCTAAAGTTTTTGTCATATTAGAATACTTAAATATTAAATAAATATCTTCTATAAAAATAATTTATATAATTTTTTTAATATATAGAGAGTTGGTTACATCGACGCTATCTTTAGTAATTGTTAAGTGTAAGGTTCGGGCTGCTCTAACAAGCCTATATCATCTCGTTATTTTTGACCCAGTGTAAGGGGACCATCGGTCGCTCATGATTTGTACTATCATCGTTGGTCTAACGTGTACTCAAAGAATTCAGATTAGTCTACTACCTTTGCAACACGCGGCCCAAAGATTTGAACCTAAGTCTTTTCTTCTTAAGTACTTGGTCAAACATACAATTACCAATCCATATAACCTTTCAAAGCTATATAACCTTTACTGGATTAAAAATAAATGTTTAGATCCCAAATATACACGTAATATCTCCAAAATAAATAAATAAACATAACAAAAAATAGATGGTCGTGGGAATTTGAGAGAGTACGTATGCATATGAAGAGGAAGATCATTCCTACTGACTAGAGGAGGATGATCCTCTGGAATGGCTGAGGATGGAGAGAGCTCCGCAGTCAAACTTTGCGAAGAACAAGAAATAGGACATGGAGAATAAAGGGAAGAAAATTATATCATGAATAAAGCGCATAAATTTAGAGCATCCATCCTACGCATTTCCTATAACGATGATCCATTACTAGTACTACTCTTGGAATTATGTAGACTAAGCCAAAAGGCCAACCAAAAGCTTGGGATGTCATCCGACATGAAATCCTCCCCATTATTTATATATTTTGCTTATTTAATATTAACCCAATCAACTTGTTTATTCTAGGTTAGATGTCAACCTTTTTTAGCAACCAGGGCCTTATTCATTTGGTCCTCCTTCTCAGTCCCATGCCTCCAAAATCTCTTCTGCTATAAATCTAGTCCCACGCTACTAAGTGGAATCTCTTATTCTCCTCTGACCTAGACCATAAGAAGGACTTTTTATCGACCTTCTACACTATTTTACCCGACATATTTAACAAGAATATAAAGTAAATTAGTGTACTTTGAAGTGTATATTTCACCAAAACAACCTTACCTACCTAGCTTAACAAAGCTCCTTTCTAGCTAGCAAGTTTGCGTTGCACCCTTTCCACCATCAACTCCCATAAATATTCCTTGCACCTCCCTTTAAAAAGAGGAAGCCCAAGGTAAGTCGATGGAAACTTTGCTATCTCACAGTCTAGCTTAGCCTCTATCCTTCTTTGCCTGATAATCGAGGAATTCAAGAAGAAGATTTTACTCTTCAAAAAATCAATCTTTTGCCCCACTGCCTCTTCATATCAAACATATAAAGAGGTAATTGGACAACTAGTCATATTGATGGTAGCATAAGTATGATAATTGAAGTGATAAAAAAAAGTAATCAATCAATCAACTAAAGGTAATTTGTTATGCTAAATAATAATTACATGTATAGGATATGCTCGTTATCTTGGAAAGTCTCATCCAAGATATGATAGTCAAAATTTAGGGGTTGGTGAATGTTGGGCTATAAGATGTATTTGAAAAATAAACAAATCTTCTTAGTAAATACAAACTATAGAAAATCTTTGAGGAGAAGGCCAATGATGAGATCTATACGTCATAGGATCAAATAGATAAGTTAAAATCATTTATCAATAAGTTTATGAGGCTACTAGAGTAGTAGGAATGGATTTCAAATAATTTATAGATCTCATAGGGGAGATTGACATTCTAACTAATATGGAACTACCAAGAGATGATATATGTAGGTTTTGTTGAATGTAATACCATAGTGACTAGGGAGATATAACAAAATTTTGTAATTTTGCCATAGGATGATCCAAATTTTGGATACTTTATGCCCAAGGGTAGAGACAAGAACTAGGATCTCTTGCCAATCGATCTATGCACCCCATGAAGTTGCTATAAATGTAGTGGTCTGATTACTACCTTAGAATTCTCTATGCTTAGGAGGCTCATAAAATCAAGGAATTAAAAAATTAAATCCTTCAAGACACCTATTTTGCAAAGTGGAATCAAGTCCATGGATGTGATTGGCATAACCATGAGTGAATTGTTGCTATAAGAGTGAATCGCTCATCCAAGGATGCATGGATGCCAAGGAGGATTTTAGGAAATTGGCATTTTGTATTTTTTTGTGCTAATACATATTTAGAAGGCTTATAGGCAAGATAGGGATAAATTTATAAGCATATAACATTTGTAAGTGCATCATTTTACTAAAGATGCCCCCAAATTAATAGAATTACTAGGAGTAAATTGTTTTACCCTAGATAACTCCTAGGTGAATTATTCTTATAAATAGAAGTCATAGACTTCGTTGTAAACATCGTTTGGCCTTTGAGGTAATTAGAACTACAATTTATGAGTCCTACATTGTACTTGCTATAATTTTAAATTTAATAAAGAGATTATGTAAGACATTTGGTTTCCAATTGTGCTACTTCTCTTTTAGAATGTGGAATGCATGGTGATTGTGGCATTGTCCTTTTGTCTTCTAGTCATTTATTCATGTATTGATTAATCATGGACTTTCCTTGCTATGACTATGATTGTAATCCCTCACATCCTTATCTTCCTCATATTTACTTAGATGCACTTAATTTTCTACATTTCCTTTATGTACTTAGAAATAATTAGAATACAAGAATAGTAAGGAGCCAACCTAAATTTCGAGGTCAAAAAGAGGCATGATCCTTCCTCTTCTAATGTTGTTGAAAAAATTAGTGAAACATGTTAGATGTTAGACTTTTGGGAATTCAATAGATAGTATCCTTTGATTTTAGTATAATCTCTCTCACTCTTCATATCTCTTATATTTATCCATTAAATCTTAAATTTATTTCTAGGTACTTTGCTTTATGTTTGCTTTCATTAGTTATATTGTGTCTTTGTTTTGCTTATACCATCATTATACTTAGATCATTTCCCTAATAATAGGCATACTATTCATTCACAACCCAACCTTCCGACTTTAATATTAATATTTAAGGTTTAATTTTATTTTAGACTAGTGCTAGTGTTGACTTTACCTTTAAGGTGTAGTGTCTTAAAATCATCTAAATTTATATAAACCACATTTTTTCAAATTAAGACCTCATATACAAACATATTTTTTTTAGTAGTTTATTTTTATCCACGATAATTTTTTAATTATTTATTTATTTTATATTTATTTATAGTTTTACATTACCATCATTCTTTATCATTTAATTTTATCAATATATATTTTAATAGATTGATACATAAAGGAATCGACAACTACCTTTTCTTTTTGAACAACTGGTCACAAGCTCAAGTCAAGTCGCATTGCCTTCGATCATAGCGTCAAATCATGATGCTACCACTATAACCCAAGACCTCGGTGGATTAGGGTTGATACTGTCGTCAATCAAGGTTGATACCGTGATTTCGTCGTCATCGAACTACCTACACTCAGCGGACTCAAACTACTAGCTTTACCCAAATAAAACATGTCCTTAAAATTTAAACCTAAATCTCTTCTTGATAAATATCCTTATTTATATATATATATATATATATATATATATATATATATATATATATATCATATTTCTATTCCTCTATGTTATATTTTTTATTTTAACAACATAGACTTGTGTGATCTTAAAACTTTAAAATATTAGAATATGCATGTTCTTTCCTTTGTTTGTATTCTATGCCGGCCATTACTTGCTCAATAATATTGGAAGTCTTTTAAAAAAAAATAACTTTTACCCCATATATATAATCGGAAGTCTTTTAAAAAAAAATAACTTTTACCCCATATATATATATATATATATATATATATATATATATATATATATTAGAATACTTATATATTATATAAATATCTTTTTATAAAAATATTTTATATAATTTTTTTAATATATAGGAAGTTAGTTACATTCATTTATTAAGTAGAATCTACAAGGTTCTGGTTGATCTAACAAGTTTATACCACCTCGATATTGTCGACATAGTGTAAGAGGGACCATGGTCCCTCATGATTAGTACTTTCATCTTCGGTCTCTAGTTGTTATAATAAACCTATAATTATTGAGCCAGTGTGAAGGTTCGTTATTATTGACCCAGTGTGAAAGATACCACGTTATTCGTACTATCATCAAAAAGATTGAGATCAAACTACTACTTTGCAATAAGCGAACTCAAAATTTAAATGTAGATCTTTAGATACTTAACCAGACATACAATAAACTTTAGGTGATTAAAAACAAACGTTTAGATTCCAAATATACATGTAATATCTTAATAAATAAATAAATAAACATAACAGTAAATAGACGGCCGTGGGCATTTTCCAGTCTTTTGAGAGAGTACGTATGCATATGAATATGAAGAGGAGGATCATTCCTACTGACTAGAGGAGGAGGATGATCCTCTGGAATGGCTGAGGATGGGGAGAGCTCCGCAGTCATACTTTGCGAAGAACAAGAAATAGGACATGGAGAATAAAGGGAAGAAAATTCTATCACGAATAAAGCGCATAAATTTAGAGCTTCCTTCCTGCACATTTCCTATTACGAAGGATCCATTACTAATGGCACACATCCTCCATTTCCTCTGGTGTAAGAATTGTTTGAAACAGGACTGAATGGTTTTCTCATCTTCATGTCCCCATCGCGCAATGTTGACATCCGAGATGGCGTTTCCAAGGCATCTGGCGAGAACGATGGCGTCCTCCAAAGCCAAGCAAGCGCCTTGACCCAGATCTGGCATCACCGGGTGCAACGCATCTCCCACAACTGTCACGCTTCCCTTGCCTGAAAGCTTCTTCGACTCCCACTGCCACGGCCACACCCACGTCCACCTCACCTTCATCTCTGCCAAATTCAACGTCTCTGCCGGACTCGATTGTATTAGCTCTGCAATCGGCCCTCGAAAGTCTCTTACCAACTCCAAGGCCCAGCGTCGAACGGTCTCGGCATCGGCATCACCAAGAATCTTCGCATCTGAAGTTTGAACAATCACAGATAAATGATAGCAGAAGTCAGGTAATATAGGTTGAAGATGTAGATCAATTAGTTTAACAAAACTTTTTTAAGGGAGGTCCAAACCGTTTGTCTTTTTTTGTTTGTGTGTTTGTGAATAACCCCACATTAATTGTGTTGTGGGACTTGAGTGGTTTATAAACCCCAACACTTGCCATACTCTTTGCCAATGGAGTAGCAGGCTTAAAGGTCCAAGTCCTTGGTACACTTTGTGGGATTCCTCACCCCTACTAACATGAGTTTGGGCATGTGTGTGTGGGGGGCTAGCCTTGCTTTCTAACCGGTTAACTTGGGCATGTGTGTGGGGGGCTGGCCTTACTTTCTAACCGGTTAACTTGATGATACAAGTCTAGTGGCATATTCCATATCATGTGATGATGCAAGTCTAGTGGTATATTCCATATCATGTGATGATGCTCTCCATATCATGTGATGATGCTCTATATAACATATTATGCGATGATGCTCTAGTGGCATATTCCATATCATGTGATGATGCAAGTCTAGTGGCATATTCCATGATTGGAACGAACAATCTATTCTAACCGGTTAATGCACCGGTTAATGTGATGATGCAAGTCTAGTGGCATATTCCATATCATGTGATGATGCAAGTCTAGTGGCATATTCTATATCATGTGATGATGCAAGTCTAGTGGGAGATGATGTAAGTCTAGTGGCATATTCCATGATTGGAATGAACAATCTGGATAGTGTGGCGGCCATAAAAAATGGATAATATAAAAAAAATGGACAATTTATCAGAATACTGTGGCGGCTAAGATGATGCAAGATTAGTGGCATATTTCATATCATGTGATGATGCAAGTCTAGTGACATATTCCATGATTGGAATGAACAATCTGAATACTGTGGCGGCCATAAAAAGATGGACAATCTATCTGAATACTGTGAATATTGTGACGGCCATAAAAAGATGGACAATCTATTCAAATACTGTGACGGCCATAGAAAAAATGAACAATTCAACCATAAAAAATTAAAAATTAAAATAAAAAACCACTTGGAGAGTACCTTTGGGGTGTAATCTTGTGGCTATAAACCAGTACACTTGTTTGTCTGTGCAGGGAATGAAACCAGCCTTCACTCCTTTGCCCCAAACCTGAGCCATGAGTTTATCCAGGTCGTGGCCTTGGGGATACGTTACCATGCCCCGAAGAGCAACACGTCCCGAGGACTTGACAGGGGGCAGGCCAATCCACTTTGCAACCAAGGAGTAAACTCCATCGCAACCTATAACAATCTAAATGCATACATTCAACATGTCAACTCTACTGTCCTCTCAGACAAGGAAATTCATTCTCAGTTCAGTTGAAGGATAGAAATTAGTATTACCTTGGCTCTCATGGAAGTGCCATCTGCAAGGTCCAGCGTGGTGAAAGGAGAGGTGGAGTTTTTGTATAAAGAAACAATTTTGGAATTGAATTTGATACTCCCCTCAGGCAACGCCTTAGCAAGTACTTCCAGAAGTGCCATTCTCTCTATGCCCCGAGTTTCCAGCTTCCAACTCATTCCCCTGAAGTTGTACATTACAAACTGGGTTAATAAAATATTAGTTGCACGTCTCGAACAAGTACAGGTCCAATTCCAAATAGTCCATGACGAGTTCTACTGGGGCTGTTTATGCTCGAATTGTATTTTGTTTATTCTTTGATATCGTGCCCTTCTCTATTGTTTGTTGAAACTATAGATTGGTCATGTGGTATTATGACTCGAAGTGAATGTTCATAGCGTTAGAGATAAATTAATTAGTTAATTTGTATTGATCAGAGCATCGTATTGAAGATTATTAATTAATTGTTTTATTTGTAATGTTTAAGGATTCGATAAGATAAAAAAACAGTAGTTAGGAGTTTAGTCGCACCTAATTAGTTACGTTTTTTTTTATAGAAACCGCATCTAACCTGTTTTTTATTCAATGTATCAATATTCTTCAGGATGGACATTTCATTAGTTTTATTAGTAACATTGTGACTGTTATTCGTCTGGTGCTCTATTTTTAGTTGCTTTGTTTTACAGGTACTATTTTCAACATATCAGATATGGCTGATTGTGACTCTATAAATACAAACCCAAAAAAAAGTAATTGTGTGTTCCAATTTAATATCAGAGCCCTAAAGTTTCTGGGTATGTTATGAACAAAACCTTACAAGTAAATTTGTGTTCCAATACTTAGATCTACAATCAAATGATAAGAAATTCATGTTGCACGTTAAATTACATGAGTCTTTGTATGTGAAAGTAAACTAAGGATCATGTCTCCTTAGAATATAAGGGCTATTATATTACTTACCCTTTGCCTCGCTTTTCCAACTGGACATCTTTCTGGACGCCAGTACAGTTTGAGCAACCGCTAATCCTACAAAGCCAGAAGTTGAAGTGAATCTCTGAGAGTCCTGAGTTCTAATTCTCGTTGAAGAAGTGAAAAGGTTACCCGTCAAGAAGAGAGTAATTTTGGCGAAGGGAGTGTGCTACGCCGAGAGCGTCAAGAGCTTTCCAAGCATTAGGCCACATAGTGAAGGCAGCGCCCTCAGTTCGAAGGGAGTCGGCTCGCTCAAGTAGTAGACTCTTCAAACCCACCCTGCGTGGCAGTTGTGTCAGTTTCATAAAATTAATTAAATCATCGTGATAAGCAATAGATGAACCAACCTATGAAGGGCGAGGGCAGTGGCTAGGCCTGCAACGCCACCTCCTACAATCACAATATCTTCTTCTTGGATATCCCCCATCCTAGCACAGAGAACAACAGAAAGAAAAAAGAGGAGACTGTTCATCCACGGCGCAAATGGATCAAGTGGCACAGCAGATGCCCTCAACAATATGCCCACCAATCCAATCAACATCAAATTAACGTCATCAGTGTCGTCATAAAGTTTTGTGTGGCATCTATTTTTCGACATATGAATTTGAAGATGACGTGGTCCTGCCGTCCAATAAATTGTGCAGTACTTTTTCAATGCCTAACATAAATATGTGCAGTACTTTTTCGTCCCCGAGGGTTAAGTGGATTGGTAAGTGTTTATTTGGTTAGGCATTTACCAAAAAGATATCCATGTAGAAACCTCGGGGGCAGCCTATTTGCAAAGGTAGTAGTCTGATCTGTATTCTCTGAGTGTGTGTCAAACTGACGATGATGATACACATTCCGAACGATCGGTGGTCCCCTTCACATCAGGTCAACAATAACGAGGTGGAATAGGTTTGGTGGGAGCAACCCCTATGGTTTGAACCCTACACTTGTCAGTTACTAAAAATAGTGTGGTTGTGACCAACTCTCATATGTAACAAAAAAAATACTCAGGGTAGCCTATTTGCAAAGGTAGTAGTCTGATCGGAATCCTCTAAGTGTGTGTCAAATCGACAATGACGACACGAGTCCCAAAAGATGGATGGTCTCTTTCACTTCGGGTCAACAATAACGAGGTGGAATAGGTTTGATGGAAGTAGCCCCTGTGGTTTGAACCTTGCACTTGTCAGTTACTAAAAATAGTGTGGTTGTGACCAACTCTCCTATGTAACAAAAAAAAAAAAGTACTTTTTTATTTGCCTTTCAATCAAAAGATATTCGTCATCTATAGGGAAGAACAATGGTCGCTTCGTAAAGGACTAGGACAATTTTTTTCTAAAAAACATCTCATATGTAGGAGTCATATCTTTCCGAAGGTTATCTGATTCAGCTAATTCTTGGACCAACTTGTGAGGAATTTGATTAGCTTTAAAATGAGTGGCATATGAAGGAATCTGAGCACTATTGAGAGAGATACGACCGTGTGAAGTTAACCATCCGGAACAAGGGTAGTGACGAATTTTCAAGTCACGAAAAACGAAATTGCAAATGCTTGTTAGCTAGGGTTCATATGATGGGAAGAGCAATGAAGGGCTAGGACTTTAGTGAGGCAAGACATTCTATCTAGACAATTTTTTAACTAAGTTTTTTTTCCTTCTTTATCTTAGAAATTTTGCATGCAAATTATTATAATTTTTTATCAAATATATTTCTTATAGGACATTTTGATAAATTTCAAAAGATTTTGAGTTTTAGTTTCCTTTCCATGGATCGATTTATAGTTAAATCGTTAAAATCATCTCTAGAGGTAGAGGTTAGTGAGCGCACCTTAGAGAGATCCTCGTTGCTCCAAGATAGGGCATTTTTTGGTAGATTTAATGGGTATTGACCAGGGGCTTCAGCATTGATTGAGAGAGTAGATTGATAGGAGTTGGAAGTCTCCAGGAGTGATTCTATCTTTTCTTTCCAAAGGTTTCTTATTAGCCACTTTTTGTTCTAGGGAAGAAAGAGAAAAAATCCTAAAAGGGGGTCCTTGGTTTATGGGAAGAGCAAGACTCTTCCTTACTCGTTGGTATGAAGGTTTTTCACTTGAAAATGTAAATCTATCCCTAGTACCAGTCTGGGTTAGGATGTTTGGGTTACCCATTGAATTTTGGAAAATAGATACCTTCAAGGAAATAAACAACACTCCAGGAGAATATTCCTTGAGATTTTAGATACTATAAAATATGGATTCTTGGCTATTTATGCTCGGATATTGGTCATGATTGATATAAGTAAAACTTTACGAGAATCAATCATTCTTAAGTATGGGGATAAGATGTGGATCCAAACCATGGATTATGAAAACATATCTTTTAGACGTAGAAAATGTCATGAGGTGAGGCATATTGAGAGATCATGCCCTAAGAAGAGCCCAACATAATCATATGTAGAAAACCGCAAGAGTAACTTACAAATGGTTATGGATGAAGATGGTTTTCAACTTCTAAAAATTAGATCTAAAAAAATTTAAAAATAAATAAATAGTGGAGACCAGTAAGGAAGGATATTGGAAGAAATACCAACTATTTTGAGGCTTTAGCCTATGAATAAAAAGTAGATCAAAACTTAGAGGACACAATACAATAGGTTCAACATATTAACAAGGAACCGTCTATTTAGTATGATCCTGATTTAAGGAAGAACATTCTCGATGAACCTAAGGAATATGTCTCATCATATTTTGAAGACTCTCTTGAAGTACCATGCACCATTCAGGAGAAAAAAACGTGGTAAAGAAAATGCAGTTTTAGAAGTTAGTACATTTTCCATTAATAAGGAAATACTAGAAAATAAATAGGACAAGTCAAAAGCTTATGTAGTAGAGTAAGTAGAGGATAAATATGATGAAAAAAAATTGTGAAAGAATATTGAGGAATAGAATAATGAAACCTACTCCTGATATAAACAAAGCAAAAAGAGGAAAACCCTCAAATTATCAAGCAAGATCCAAGGAAGCAAGAACAAACATGGAATTAGTCATAAAATGGTGGGTTATATGCTCTTCCAAAACAAATTAAATCTATGACATCTAGATTAAAAGAATGGAACAAGAACACTTTTGGAAATATTTTTGAGAAGAAAGAAGAACTAAAAGATAAACTTTCAAAATTCCAAAAAGGTAATCATAATAATCCAAGCTTAGAGGAAAGGGAGTTGCTTAGTGAATATCATAATATTTTGAATAAGGAAGAGAAATTTTGGAGATCAAAATCAAGATATACTTGGTTAAAATGAGATAAAAATTCAAAGTTTTTTCATAGTATGGCTATAGTATAGAGATCAACATCCAGAATTAGTAAAATCAAATCAATAAAAGGAGTTTGGATTGAAGACCATAATACAATTAGAAAAGAGGTAGTCTTTTTATCAGAATATTCTAAGATCAAAGGAGACTAAAGTTCTTAATGATAAACTTCTTCAAGATGTACCTTTAGTTATAATGAATGAAGACAATAGGAAACTAATGGAGCCTATTACTCTAGAAGTTCATTTAGCTCTTTTCTCTTTTAATAAGGATAAATCCCTAGGTCCAGATGGGCTCTTTGCAACTTTTTACCAACATAATTGGGATATAGTGGAACAATCTAGGGTAAAACAATACATACCTTATAAAATAAATGCAACATATCTTACCCTAATACCAAAAAAGAAGGATGTTGGATTGTTTGAGTCTTTTAGACCCATAAGCCTATGTAATATGGCATATAAATATATCTCCAAAGTAATGGCAAATCGATTAAGGCCATTGTTAGACAAAATTATTTCAGAGGAGCATTTGTGAAAGGGAGACAAATTCTAGATTAGATCATAGTAGCTCATGAAGTTATACATTCAATAATTTCAAGAAAATAGAAAGCAATAATCTTAAAACTTGATATGAGTAAATCCTATGATAGGGTTAATTGGGATTTTCTTTTAGAGTTTTAGAAAAGTTTGGATTCAGAAAGAAATGGGTTAGATGGATTAAAGCTTATGTCTCTATAGTTTCTTCTTTAGTGTTGGTCAATGGGCTAGTAAAAAATATTTTAAAGCCAAAAGAGGCCTTAGACAAGGATATCCTCTATCTCCTTATTTGTTCATTATTATGGCAAAGGTTTTGAGTAGGATCTTAAATAAGGATTACAAATATCGACTTATAAGTGGAATTTAGGTTAGTACTAACTGTAGCACCCTAAAATTGGCGTAGTGAAATCTTAATAATTACATTTACTCTAGTAAATAATTCAAATTCAAATTTTAACCTCCCAAACCGCCCATTAACCGTCGTGTAATCCGTTTCCCCCTTTCTCGTGCCATTTTTAGAGGTTGTTTTGACCGTTTGACGATATCGTCGTCGATCAGACGATATCGCCCCAGATATGACGATTTCGTCTGGGCTAGGACGTCCAGATGATCTTGTCCCTAAACTAATTTTTCATAATTAGCTTTTGTTCCAACGGGTCTCTAATCCGGGCAGAAGCGTGTCTGCGCCATTAGAGACCCTCCCTCGTTGGAGATCTCCCAAATAGGGATGATCTCCAACCTCCTAACCTCCCTCCTAAGCCTATTTAATCCTAAGCCCTTCCCTTAGCACCCCCTGGCTGAAATTCCTTGTAACTCGACTTCACACACGTTAAGACATCCCAAATTCATATTTGCATTAGTTCTATACCAATTTTGTTGCAGGTACCTTAGTGTTTTTCAGCCGGAGCAAGCTTACATCGTCGCGGACGATCCTGTTCAGATCGGAGGCGATCCTGTCGAATCAGAGACGATTTCGTACCAATGCGAGACGATTTCGACTGCAGTCAACATTGAGGCAATCAGTGCCTAAAGTTTGCATTTCTTCATCTTTCAATCTGCTGTTTTATGCTGTAATTAGCTAGTTTATTCAGTATTTTATGCTATTTTGCATTTTGGAGTTCACCCATCTAGATCAAATGCATAATTAAGTCATAATTGTGATTAAATTAGCATAATGCATTCATGTTTCTATTTTTAAGTTTCAGTTTGATATTGTTACTATCATTTTACACTGTTTCCCTCTGTTAGAATAGTTGCATTTTCTATGTTTTGCACCTATTTCTCTGTTTGCAGGTCTCTAACGAATTCGTCTGATGAATTCGTCAGATCTCAGACGATCTTGTCTGATCTTAGACGATCCTATCAAATTAGAGGCGATCCCGATCGCTTCAAGAATCAAAATCTTCATCAGACATCCGGATCAGGTATTTTTCTTTTAACATTCCTTAATTTCTCTATTTTCTGTCTTAATTCTATTTTTTTGTATTCATTTAATCTGCATCTTCATATAGAATAGCTTAGACGCATTTTGGCCAAACCTAGGACATGAATGCTTAAGGCTAAAACGAACACATAAAACACATTCCCAACCTAGGCGTGGAAACTGCCATTAAATGTTTCCTGGTGAACCCACCATCCGTCGAAAAATCACCAATATACACCTCCCTCGAGAGGCGGGACCTTCGCAAGGCCTCTCAGTCCGAGGTACCGCGCCATCCTTTTCACATCCCCCTTCCGGGCACGGATCCTATAGCCTGAAGGTAAGGGTGTGAAAAATTTGGAGCGATACATTTTGGTGAACCCGACGTGAATAACATAGGCATCTTTCTGATTCAAAAATAAATAAAAACAAAAAACAAAAATATATATATATGTATACAAGAAAAACAAAAACAAAATCATCATTTCAAGTTTGTATGTTTTAGATTCAATTCTAAATAGTAGATGCTAAATATTACTTTTAGAAGTACTAAAGAAACCATGAGTTTTTACTCAAATCAATATGAGCCCATCAGTAATGTTGGAAGAATTCAGCCAAATACATTTGTTGATTATGACCAACCTCATCCCTATTCAACACCACCTCCATCACACTTTTCTCATTTTTCATCCTTAACCCAACAAGACAATCCCTTTGCCAATCCTCTTCATAACGATATTATCTATTCTCCCATATATCCATATTATGTCTATCAATCCACATACAATCCTCCTCCACCCTTTCAATATTCTTCTTTCAATACAACACATCCATTTCAACAAGAAAATACTTATTCTTCCAATTCTACCATGCACTCACCTCATACTTCGCAATCTTCCTGTCATCATTCTACCCATAATAAAGAAAGTAGAGGTGAGAAACCATTAGGTCCTTTTATGACTGAATTCCTAAGGCATGTATCAAAAACCTCTCAAAAACCTTCATCACGTAAATTTACTAAGCTCAATCAACCAATGGATATAATTCTCAAGCATTTACTTGATACAAATAAGATTGAACTCCCTTCCATAAGACAACCTGATACCACAACAGATTGGTTTAAACCTGAGCTACATTGTGAATATCATAGAGTAGATGGACATATGACACAAAATTGTAAATATTTAAGATGTGCAATTCAAGATTTGATTGATAAGGGTCTTTTTAATATAAAGGAATTACAATCTACAACTGATTATAAATCTCCAAGTAAACAATCAAACTCCTACACAACAAATACCAATAATCAATCAAGACATGGGGATCTCCCAAGAACCCCTATTCAATTATCAACAACAAGAAACCAATCAAATATTGCATGTTAATGTGTCCCATCATGATGATATTATTAATATTGTAACAAAAACTACAAATGAGCAACCTCAAGTTCAATCAACTCAATCTGATATTCAAGATATGGATTCCTCATTTGACCAACCTTCAAAACTATCTTTGGCTCTAGAGAATGATCCAAAATGGAATGTAAGCATAGAAAGCTCATCTTTAGAATCAAAATCTCAATCTGAAATCCACTTTGATAGCCAACAACAAGTGATTAATCCTCAAGCAAAGATATCCCTTTTAGAAGTATTACAAATTTCTCATAAGGAAACTTTGTTCAAGATACCTAGCCAACAATTTGTTCCTCATCATATTTTCTCTAAGAACATAATTAATGGTGTAAACCCTCTTGAGGTTAACCATATTTCATTCTATGATGAGGAGATTCCTTCCTCTACTCCACAAGAAGACTACTATCTTTACATTACAGGATCTAGTAAAGAAACACCTGTTAAAACTATCATGGTAGATAATGACTCCTCTCTTAATTTATGCACTTATCAATTATTCCAAAAACTCAAATCAAAGGAAGAAGATCTTAATGAATCAAATGTTATTATAAAATCTTTTAACAATGAAATTCAAGAAGCTCAAGGTACTATAATTTTTCCCTTCAATATTGGATCCAAGATCCTGGATACTTTGTTTTATGTAGCATATTGCCCTTCACCTTACAACCTACTTCTCAGAAGTCCTTGGATTCATACGATGAGGGTTGTCCCTTCCACTCTTCACCAATGTTTGAAGTTTGAAATTACAAATAAAATTGTTACCATACATGGTGACCCAACACCATTTGAAGAATATTTAACGGTTGAAACATCAAGTTCTATACATTCTCTATTGTCACAATTATCTTCTATCCATCACTTTTCTTCATCCATATATGATCATCCTTGTTTACCAAATAACACCCATGCATATATTTTATATATGCTCCCTCCATCTTATCAAGACTTGGAATATAGTGATAAGAATGAAGAACTTTCTTATCCTTCTTACATTTTATTTTGTAACATGATTAATTTTCCACATATAAAAGTCAAATATTTTGCTACATTATTTTACATTATAACAAAGCTTTTGTTATCACTACCTTTTATTCATCACCTTCTGTTCTTACCTTCACCTCAACCAAATTATCCTTCAAAACCTCCTTTGATTTTGAAGCAACCTTAGACATGCTATACTCAAATAACCTTGTATAGTGTATATAGATCATCTTGTATATACCACCAATTTCAATTCATAAATTAAAATCAAAATACAAAAAAATCAAAATCCTCAAAATCTTCAAAAAAAAAAAAAAATACTAATGCAACTAAGGACCTTAAAGGTAAATTTGAGCCCAACTGGCTTGGACCATACATTATCACTGCTAAATTTGAATCAGGAGCATACAAATTATCTACCTTAGATGGTAAAGAACTTAAAGAACCCATGAACATTTTGCATCTTAAACGTTACTATGTATAAATTTGGTCATTTCATCCTTGTATATATTTGTTTAAAATATTTCAAAATCACTATCTTGTATTTCTTTCAATTTATAAATTCAAAAACACCAAAAACATTCATAATCATCAAAATCTTCAAAACTATTTGTTGTATTTATTTATGGCACTTGTTAATTCTGGTTCAAAAAAAAAAATAATAAAAAATCAAAACAACAATATTCTTGACTCTTTCGAAACCAAAACAATATAAAGAAGAAAGAGAGAGTCAACATTCTCAAAACTTCTCAAAAAGTATTTATATATATTTTCTTACAATTGTTGCAGTTATATGTTTCAAATTATTTTGGATAAATTAGCATTTATTTGGAATCCCTCACTTTCACAATCACAAAAATAAATATCTTGATTTTATCTGGCATGATTACTAATCTCTCTTATATCAAAGTTCACAAAATTCAATTAAATAAAGTTTGAGCACAGAGAATTGATCTTGTTATTTACTTAAACCAAGCACATCTTTTCACAATAAAATGATTATATTTGTAATTTCCATGCTTTGCTACATAGTAGAAGTGGTTTCTTGAGCGAAAAGTTTCCCCTGCTATCCTATCATGCACATGGTCTAGAATCTTTGAGAATTGGCAAAAGGACAAGCTCACCCCTACCCGGAATAAAAATCCCTTGCTCTACAGCTAATCCGAGCAAGTATCCCTAGCACAAAAAGAAAAAGCAAAGTTCAAGAAAAAGAGAAAAAAAAAAAATGTTATTTTATATCATTACAACAATGTTCCAAGCATTATCAAGCAAAAATACAAAAAGAAAAATAAAAGAAAAGCAAAAGAAAGCAAAAAGCAAAAGCAATAAAATCCCTTTCCCTACCCTTTGAAAAGAAAAGAAGGGTTGATGAGCTTGAATCCCTAGAATTCTCAATTATTCGAAAACTGTGAGGTAAGCCCCATAACAGGTGGTTTGTGCCCAACCTGCTTGGCCTTGGGTAACTCCTAGCGTGGCGATATGTCTGTCACATTAGCGACCTTCTTTTGTATAGACCTATGTCTGCTTATGGATTAGCTAGCTCTTGATAATCCGACTTACATAGTAGTCTAGTATGGTTATATGCATCTACATCATGGTTAATGAACACTTATTTGGTTCATTCAAATCACTTGTATCATAGTACCTTGCTCAAAACTGGTAAATGAACATAGCAATTGCACACACATTTTATATTTGAGAGATTTTGTGTATCATTATGATAAATCAAGATTGGAAATGAATTCACATATGCACATGGGGTTCCTTATAAATCTAACTTTTGTCTTCAAAGTACTTTGAAACATTTTGCAAATTGTTTGGAATAAATTCATTTTCTTCTTTAAAGTACAGTTGTTTAGTATAAAGACAACTACATACATAATAGAAAAATCAAAATTTCTTTCAAACCATACAATCAAAACATATATATATTATCGACTTTCATGACGATGGTATAGTTCCAAAACCAAAATTGGAATTTTATGCCTAGCGCAAGTCCTCATCTTCATATTTTTCTGTTTATCAAAAATCAACCATGCAATAAAACTATCTCTTTTTGGATTTCGCGATGATGGTATAAGTCTATACCTACATATTCTATGCCTAGCGCAAACCATTGTACCAATTTTTATTCTCCATTTATTTATCAATTCATGAAAACCATATGACTTAAATCATTATGTTACACAATTATGCTTTTAAACAACATGCACATTTTCACTATTTCATGTCATTATGTCAACCTTCAATTTTGCAATGATGGTATAATTCCTAGGGAATTATCCAAAAATTTTATCACACTTAGGAATTTATGCCTAGCAAAAATCATTTTAACATTATTTCATGCATACTATTTTTATGAAAATCTGAAAACAAACCATCATCATCATCATTTGCACCATTGCACCAAAGTCTTAAGACAGTCTCTTAAGCACTCTTTTACTTTTTAACAATATTTCTATACTGGGATTAGCTTGATGACCGAGTGAGCGGCGACTCCATGAAATGGTCTATAATAGCGACAATGTCCTTTGAAATTATTGTTAGAAGTCTCTTTTTATCTTTTATCATCATCACATCACAAACAACCAATTTGTTATATCAGATTATTTCATTTAAATTTTATAGCATGACATTCAAACCATAATATTTCCGATGGCAAGCCGGATTCACACAAACAGTTTTACAGTAAATTCACAGTAATTTTCATTAAAATGTCCAGTGCAACTATACAACAGTAATTCCCAGGCATACAACTTCTTCCCCAATCCCGAACTTCACCATCCCCCTACAAAGATTTTCCCCGAGTTTTTAACGAGGCCTCGATCCTCCAGGCATTCAATGCCTCCACCTAACAAAAATTTCAAATTCAAATTTCCCCCTTCCTGGATTTTTGAAATTTCAGTCTTAAATGTCGATCTGCCCGCTCTATCATGGTACCGGCATTGATGGCCTCCCTGCACCGGCCGCATTATTCTGACCGTCCTTTGCACTGTGGTCTCTTCCATTAAACCATCGCTTGTAAATGCTTCAATGCCAAAAATGTCGAGAAGGAAAAGGAACGCGGTCGACACCTTCCTTAACAGTTTACGTGACCCTCAGATTAGTTTGCGTACACGTGGTCGGCTGCGTGTACAACCATCCAAGCTTCCCCCTTGTTGCAACACACTTGACCCACGTGTCCTTCACAACTGCCACGTGTTCGGCTTGGCCTTGCCCGGCCGATCGCTATTCACCCTTGGTCTGGTTCTCTATCTCCCTTCAACTTTCGTAGCCGTCGGAAGACCGGCCACGTGTCGGTCCTTAACTGGCCGCAATATCATGATAGGTCGCGATATCGCGATAGAACTCTAACTTCTCTGCCTTTCTTCATAGGCCACCGCGATAACGCGACGTCGCGATATCGCGACATCGCGATATCGCGACGTCCGAAGCTCCTTCCCTTTGCTTTGTAAAACGGTCGCGATATCGCGACGTCGCGATATCGCGACGTCGCGATATCGCGACGACTTACGCTCCCTTCCTCTGCTTCTCAAAACGGTCGCGATATCGCGATGGAACCCGCCAAAGGTACAAAGCAGCTTCTGGGGTCGCGATTTCGTGACCCCTCTCCCTTTTGCCTTAAAACTTCCTCAAACCGAAAACTTCTCCACAAAAACCTTCCTCAATACTGAAATAAATCGAACAAAGTGCAAATGACTTAGAAAAGAAATTTGTAAGATGCAAGATTGCTTTACTGTCTCTCGGATGCTCCTGCATCAGACACCCGGGTAGATTAGAAGTGATCCTCACTTCCGTTTTGTTGGGGAAAGACCCAGGAGGTCAACCTCCACTTTCGATAGCCAAGTTGCATCTTCAACATGCCTGCCCTTCCACTTGACCAAGTATTCAGAATACTGTCTATTTCTGGTGCTCCTGCCTTCACGGGTATCTAATACTTCCTCGGCCTCATCTGTGCTTGGAGTAGCTGCTGGAATTTGCCATAATTCTGGACTTTGCATTTCTGTACCTTCTCCCTCATGATATTCCACTAAATCTGAAATATTAAAAATAGGTGAAATATCAAGCCAACTCGGCAATTCCACTTCATACGCATTTCCTGACTCCCGCTTTCCCAGTATTTTGCATGGCCCAAACTTTTTCATCTTCAATTTATTATAAGTCTTGGCAGGAAATCTCTCCTTCCTGAGATGCACCATAACCTCATCTCCTACTTTGAACTCCTTGAACCGCCGCTTTTGGTCTGCCCTTGCCTTATATTGACTATTCATTTTTATAATTTGTTTTCTCACTTCCTCATGCAGACTTTTCATATGTTCTACGAATTCTTCTGCCTCGGCACTACACTTTTCTCTTCTGTCCAACTTCCTCAGTTCAGACACATTCCTCGGGCTGTTCCCGTAGATTATCTGGAATGGGGATTTGTTGGTGCTCTTATTAACTAAACTGTTATAAGAAAATTCAGCCTGTGGTAAGACTAAATCCCATCCCTTGGGCTGATCTGCTATCAAACATCTCAATAAATTACCTAGGCTTCGTTCACCACCTCTCGTCCGTCCGTCGATCTGTGGGTGGTATGTTGAACTGAATTTCAGGTCTGTCTTCAACTTCTTCCACAGAGTCCTCCAGAAATACCCAACAAACTTGGTATCTCTGTCAGAAATTATGCTTCTTGGTAGACCGTGAAGTCGTACCACTTCCTTGAAGAACAACCCAACAATGTGAACTGCATCACTTGTCTTCTGGCAGGGAATAAAATGTGCCATTTTGGAGAATCGGTCAACCACCACAAATACTGAGTCAATTTCCCTCTCGTGTTCTCGGCAAGCCAAGAATAAAATCCATGCTTATGTCCTCCCATGGCCTCTCATGTACAGGTAATGGCTGGTATAATCCCGTGTTTTGCCTTATCCCCTTTGCCATCTGACATATTCTGCATCCTTGCACAAACTTCCTCACATCCCGCTCGAGTTGTGGCAGTAATAATTTTCATCCACTAGGGCAATAGTCTTATCCCTACCAAAGTGTCCAGCCAATCCTCCGCTGTGCTTTTCCTTGATCAAGTTCTCCCGCATAGAGCTCCTTGGAATGCATAATTTGCTTCCCTTGAACAACATTCCATCTTGGATCAGGAAATCCAACCACTTCGTTCGGTCCACCGTAACAGGTGTTAAGCAAGCCTTCCAAGCTTCTGCAAAATCCGGATCTGCAGGGTACAAACCCTTTAGTTCTTCAAAACCCACTACTTCCACTGTCAGTTTAATCAGTAAAGTCTGCCTTCTGCTCAAGGCATCTGCAACTCTGTTTGACTTCCCACTTCTGTGCTTCAACACAAAGGTATAACTTTGGAGGAACTCCACCCATTTCATGTGCCTTTGATTCAGCTTTTGTCCGATCGTTAATGTATTGCAAAGCCCGATGGTCGATGAATAGAACAAACTCCTTTGGCAATAAATAGTGTCTCCACTTTTTCGGAGCCCGAACTATAGCATAAAATTCTTGGTCATAAACCGAATACTTTTTTCGAGCGTCATTTAGCTTCTCACCGAAATAAGCAACTGGTTTGCCCCCTTGACTCAGTACAACCCCTATTGCACTGCCACTGGCATCACAGTCCACCTGAAATACCTTGTTAAAGTCTGGAAGTGCCAAAACAGGCTGTTCTATAACTTTTCTCTTTAATGCATCAAAGCTCCTTTCAGCCCCTGATGTCCACTTGAACTCCTTTTTATCCCCCCTCATTGTTTCCGTGAGAGGTGCACAGATGCTGCTGAAGTTCTTTATGAACTTCTTGTAAAAGCTGGCCAAACCATGAAAGGATCTTACTTCTGTTGTGCTTCTTGGGGTAGGCCATTCAATGATGGCTCTTACCTTCTCTCGGGTCCATTTTTAGGCCTTCTCGCTGAGATTACAAACCCCAGGTATACTAACTCCCTTTTGACAAAATTACACTTTTTCAGATTTATTAACAATTGCTCTTCCCGCAGCTTCTCAAAAACTTTCCTGATGTGCATCAGGTGTTCCTCCAGGGTCCTGCTGAATATCAAGATATCATCTAAATAAACAATTACAAACTTTCCCAAGAATTCCTTCAGTACTTCATTCATCAGCCGCATGAAAGTACTTGGTGCATTGGACAGCCCAAATGGCATGACCAACCACTCATACAAGCCTTCTCTTGTTTTGAAGGCTGTCTTCCATTCATCTCCCTCTCGGATACGGATCTGATGATAGCCACTTTTCAGGTCAATCTTTGTGAAGTATTCAGCCCCACTTAAACAGTCCATGATATCATCCATTCTTGGCAACGGGAACCTGTACTTAATAGTGATTTTGTTGATGGCCCGTGAATCTGTACACATCCTCCATTCCCCATCCTTCTTTGGTGCCAGCACTGCAGGTACTGCGCATGGACTCAAACTTTCCCGAATCAATCCCTTTTCTAACAATTCCTGGACCTGTCTATTTAACTCCTCAGTCTCTACAGGCGTCATCCTGTGTGCAGCTTTATTTGGCAAGCTTGATCCCGGTACTAAGTCTATATGATGGCTAATTTTTCTTACTGGGGGTAAACCCTCAGGCACATTGTCTGACACAATATCTGGAAATTCCTCCAACAGATTTTGGACTTCTGCTGGGGTATCCTGGCATTCCTTCCCCCTAACTCTAGGGATTATTGCATAACATAAATGTTCATGCTTCAACCCGTTCAGGAACTTTCTCCCCTCAACTAAACAGACTCTGGAATGGTTACATACCTTTTCATCCGCATCCTTCAAGGGCTTTAGTTTATGGCGTACACCATTCTTTGTCAATGAGTAGGTGTTGGCACGGCCATCATGCACTGCACTCCGGTCAAACTGCCAGGGCCTCCCCAGGAACATGTGGCAAGCATCCATGGGCAGGATGTCACACGAGACCTCATCACAATAATTTCCAATGTTAAATTTAACGGAACACTGCTCATTGACCAAAGCTCGTGGTCTTTCTCGTAACCATGCGACCCGGTATGGGTGTGGGTGCTTCTTCCTTTCTAACTGTAGCTTTGTAACCATTTCCTCATAAACCAGGTTATCCGTGCTACCATTGTCAATAATGATATTGCAAACCTTGCCTCGCACATTTGCATCTGGTGCGGAATAAACTTTTTCTCTGGTCTCGTGTCCTTCTCCTCATTCAACAGGACTCTTCTTACAATCATTGTTTCTCCTCTCTCCGCTTCTTCGGAATGCTCAGACTCAGCATCTTCCTCTGCCACAGCAGCTCTGGCCGGACCCTCAGGCCTCTTGTTCGTTCTTTCTCGGTGTTGTGGACACTCGAATGCACGATGCCCTTCTTCACCACAGTGGAAACATGTTCCACGGAATACTCCCCTTCCAAATCCCCGTCCAGATCCACCCCGTCCCCTTGGGTAGCTGTTCTGGTCTCGGGGCTGATGAGCATCCTCCTCCCTTCGATCTGGGCTACCACTGGCTTCACCAGTCTTCTTTGGGTCCTTATACTTTTCTCCACTGGTCCTCCCACCAGTTCTTCCACCACGGCCCCTTCCTCTTTGCTTGCCTTCAAACCGCCTATTCAGTTTTTCTTCTACCTTTAAGGCAAACTGGTAAGCATCCTCAATGGTGCTTACCCGAACTAGGCTCAGCTCTTCCTGGATGCCGAGTCTCAACCCATTGATATAACGGGCTACCTTCTCTTTGTTCGCCTCTAAATGCCCAGTTCTAATGGAAATTTTGTAAAATTCTTCGGTGTACTCTTGGACAGTTCTGTTCGCCTGTCTCAAACTCTGCATCTTTCTTAATAGATCCAACTCGTAGTCTGTCGGGATGAACTGTCTTTTCAGCTTCTCCACCATTCTGTCCCACCTGGTTATTCTCTCTTTCCCTCGTCTGTTTCTCTCCAACTGTATCCCCCTCCACCAAATGCCGGCATGACCCTTCAACTTGGTCTTAGCAAATCTGACCCGATTAGGGTCCTCAACCTCCTCGTACTCGAAATACTCCTCTAAATCATTTATCCAATCAATTACTTCTTCTGGATTCAAGTTACCCGAGTACGTGGAAACCTCCATTTTTGGTTGCTTTCCAATCTGAGAGATGGCCTTGTATAACCGAGCTTGCGCAGGGTCCATAGCCTCTTCCTCCTCCTCAGATTGGTCTTCCTCTTCAACTTCGTCCTCACTGTCCTCATCCCTTCCGGGTTCGTGCCTTCTGCGTAATTCTGCTTGCAGGGCTTGAACTTGTCTCTGCAAGGCCCGGAAGTCTTCGGCCGGCACCACATTTCCTACCCCGCCACGGTTCCTTCGTGGAGGCATTATAATTTTTTTTTTTTTTTAAATTCCTCCCACAGATCCTGGTGTAACTGCCTCTTTCCGACGATCTGTTACACGCTCAGGAGCTCCCGCTCTGATACCACTTGATGGCAAGCCGGGATTCACACAAACAGTTTTACAGTAAATTCACAGTAATTTTCATTAAAATGTCCAGTGCAACTATACAGCAGTAATTCCCAGGCATACAACTTCTTCCCCAATCCCGAACTTCACCATCCCCCTACAAAGATTTTCCCCGAGTTTTTAACGAGGCCTCGATCCTCCAGGCATTCAATGCCTCCACCTAACAAAAATTTCAAATTCAAATTTCCCCCTTCCTGGATTTTTGAAATTTCAGTCTTAAATGTCGATCTGCCCGCTCTATCATGGTACCGGCATTGATGGCCTCCCTGCACCGGCCGCATTATTCTGACCGTCCTTTGCACTGTGGTCTCTTCCATTAAACCATCGCCTGTAAATGCTTCAATGCCAAAAATGTCGAGAAGGAAAAGGAACGCGGTCGACACCTTCCTTAACAGTTTACGTGACCCTCAGATTAGTTTGCGTACACGTGGTCGGCTGCGTGTACAACCATCCAAGCTTCCCCCTTGTTGCAACACACTTGACCCACGTGTCCTTCACAACTGCCACGTGTTCGGCTTGGCCTTGCCCGACCGATCGCTATTCACCCTTGGTCTGGTTCTCTATCTCCCTTCAACTTTCGCAGCCGTCGAAAGACCGGCCACGTGTCGGTCCTTAACTGGCCGCGATATCGCGACAGAACTCTAACTTCTCTGCCTTTCTTCATAGGCCGCCGCGATAACGCGACGTCGCGATATCGCGACGTCCGAAGCTCCTTCCCTTTGCTTTGTAAAACGGTCGCGATATCGCGACGTCGCGATATCGCGACGACTTACGCTCCCTTCCTCTGCTTCTCAAAACGGTCGCGATATCGCGACGTCGCGATATCGCGACGGAACCCGCCAAAGGTACAAAGCAGCTTCTGGGGTCGCGATTTCGTGACCCCTCTCCCTTTTGCCTTAAAACTTCCTCAAACCGAAAACTTCTCCACAAAAACCTTCCTCAATACTGAAATAAATCGAACAAAGTGCAAATGACTTAGAAAAGAAATTTGTAAGATGCAAGATTGCTTTACTATCTCCGGATGCTCCTGCATCAATTTCCAATGACATAATTACATGAATTCTCAATCCAGTCATCAAATCAATCATATCAAAACATTAAAAGCATCATAAAAATCACATAAGACAAGTCATATGATCAAAAATATCTCATCTATATATCAAAAATATATGTACATCATATCAAAAACCTGGATTGGTATGCCATAATATATATCTTGGCATACTCAAATCCCCTCAATCAAATGTCCTCTGTGCAATGTATCGAGAACCCCTCGAGCTCTCAGTCTCATCTCCTCCCCCGCCCTAAGGTGGACAAGGTGGCCCCATCGTAGTATGTGTAGTACTGTGAGTCCTAGTCCTCGATCGTGATGAAGTCCTCGATGACCCAATCATGATCGGGTCAGCAATGTCGGCTGGTAGCTGTACCCTCTGACCCTCTGGCACCATCTGGAAGTAGATGCCCTAGTAGAACATGGTCTGAGTAATCGACTGTGCCAGCTCCTGTGTGCTCGCCCCTCTGCCCCACGCTCTGAGGCGTGCAATATCGTCTCTGAGCTGTGTAACCTCAGCTCGATGTCGTGCAGCCTCGTCTTGCAATGTCTGCACCTGTTCTTGGAGATGGATTGTCTCTTCTCGGAGAGTCGTTGTCTCGCTACTTTCCCCAGTGTTGATACCCTTTCCCTTATCGAGCAATGATGGCCTCTCTCTCTGTGGATAAGGGGGTCTCTCCGCCCTCCTCTCCCACTACCGCGGCCTCTCCTGCACCTGTGGTCCCCTTGGCTCTCTCCCTTTGTGACCCTGGGTCACCTCCATAGCCGCCTGGTGTCACCTCCCTATCCAACGCATAACTACGTGTATCAGACCCTGAGCCCTCGTCATCCGATGAGGGCCGATGCCTGCATACCAGGCATCGTAGCCATCGGCTACCCCTGCGTCGTCCCCATCCATTGGCTGAATAGGGGCATCGTCTGAGTCCTGACTCTAGAAGTGCTGCATATCTGGAGCCCCGCTCACTGTGGTGTTATCCCAGATAGTTTGAGAAAACTCGTAATCCTTGAGAGATGGGATCCCCTGTTGTAGACCGAACTATCACAAAACTCAATCGTAGCGATGGAGATCCACCTCTCCCCTCTCCATCCGGAACCAGCAAACTCGCCTAATGCAAGCTAACTCCTGTCTGTCCTCGACCCACCCTGGGTGCTCTCACCATGGCCTCTAGGTGATCTGGTCTGGGACAAGGTCATCCAGCAGTCTCCGGGACATCGACAGATCAATCCACCGTTGTGCACCTCTCCGGAGCCACCAGTAGAAAACTCAAGGCCTCTCCCCGTCAATCCCTGTCAGAGGAAGCCCTACTGACCTCCGCACTGCAATGTGCTCCCAGCACCAAACCTGTAAGAGCGATGTCATAACTAGACATCGGTCGCCCTTGTACACGACCCCATGCAGGATCTTGTACAGCTGACATAGCACAAAGCTTCCCTAAGAAAATCTATAACCATGGTCCCGCATGTTGCAGATCACATCTACTAGCATCCATGGTACTCTGCACCCGCTCTGGTGGCACAACAGAAGTCCACCAACCACTCCGACCAAAACCTATGTGAGTCTCGATGCCCCAGGCATCTGACGTAATGCCTCGATGTTCACTCTGCCCTTCTCCAGGGCAAAGCTCTGGTCACCACACAACCGCCCCATAGCATGGCCCTGATTGGCCGCAGGAGTGATCAACCATCCTTGTATGGGGATTCTCAGAATCCTCCATACATCCTCCAAATTAGGAGTCATCTCCCCTGTAGGTAGCCAAAAATAGGAAGAACTCAGATACCATATCTCTGCTAGGGCTGTCAGTAGCCCCATGTCTGTAGACACTTGTGGCATTTCTGCCACATGCAGTAAGCCAGCCTATGCCAGCCGATCCTGCTCTTCCTGTGTTAGAGCAGCCAAGTCTTCTCTCAACCCCTTGTATTTCCATTCCCTGCTCTTTAGCAATCCTCTCTGCAACATAAACAACAATAAAAAACAAATCATTAATAACAAATTCAATTAATTAAAAATGCAAGTAAACTCAGTTCAATTTCATCAACTGATGATATCGTCCACTATTGGATGATATCGTCCCAAATTTGAGCATAATCGTCTCCGATTTCGTAAGCTGAAATCGTCTCTAATTTGATGAAATCGTCCCCCTTTCGTCGATTTCGTCGAACTTGGGACGATTTCGTCGAAATCGGGACGATTTCGTCTCGACGACGTCAACGGCCCAAAAACGGCCGCGATGCTCAAAAATTAACCAAAATTCACCTAAAAAGCATGTAAATTCAAATTCAAATTCAAGCATTCTAAGTTAAGTTTAGACTCTTACCCGTATCCCGCGCCAGACCTCTGTCGATCTGTGCGCCGTCTCCACCATTTTTGCTTGCAGAGCTCTAAAACCAGAAAAATGATTAGTAAAAATGAATTAGGGTTTTACCCTATTTTTCTTAATTTTATTCAAAACACAATTAAAAACATTTTTCAAATTTTGCTTTTCCACGTTTTTACCTCAAACGTTCGACCAAGAATCGTCGCCTAAAAATGAGAATAATTTTTTCTTTCTCGTAAATTGAGAAGAACTCATCTTTAACGCATTTTCTTTGAAAAATTCGCTAAAGAGGGGGGAAAATGTAGCACCCTAAAATTGGCGCAGTGAAATATTAATAATTACATTTACTCTAGTAAATAATTTAAATTCAAATTTTAACCTCCCAAACAGCCTGTTAACCGTCGTGTAATCCGTTTCCCCCTTTCCCGTGCCATTTTTAGAGGTTGTTTTGACCGTTTGATGATATCGTCGTCGATCAGCCGATATTGCCCCAGATCTGACGATTTCGTCTGGGCTAGGACGTCCAGACGATCTTGTCCCTAAACTAATTTTTCATAATTAGCTTATGTTCCAATGAGTCTCTAATCCGGGCAGAAGCGTGTCTGTGCCATTAGAGACCCTCCCCCATTGGAGATCTCCCAAATAGAGATGATCTCCAACCTCCTAACCTCCCTCTTAAGCCTATTTAATCCCAAGCCCTTCCCTTAGCACCCCCTGGCTGAAATTCCTTGTAACTCAACTTCACACACGTTAAAACATCCCAAATTCATATTTGCAGTAGTTCTACTCCAATTTTTTTACAGGTACCTTAGTGTTTTTTAGCCAGAGTAAGCTTACATCATCGCAGATGATCCTGTTCAGATCGGAGGTGATCATGTCGAATCAAAGACGATTTCGTATCAATGCGAGACGATTTCGACTGCAGTCAACATTGAGGCAATTAGTGCCTAAAGTTTGCATTTCTTCATCTTTCAATCTATTGTTTTATGTTGTAATTAGCTAGTTTATTCAGTATTTTATGCTATTCTGCATTTTGGAGTTCACCCATCTAGATCAAATGCATAATTAAGTCATAATTGTGATTAAATTTGCATAATGCATTCATGTTTCTGTTTTTAAGTTCCAGTTTGATATTGTTACTGTCAATTTACACTGTTTCCCTCTGTTAGAATAGTTGCATTTTCTATGTTTTGCACCTATTTCTCTCGTTTGCGAGTCTCCGACGAATTTTTTCGACAAATTCATCAGATTTCAGACGATCTTGTCTGATCTCAGATGATCCTGTCAAATCAGAGGCGATCCTGACTGCTTCAAGAATCAGAATCTTCATCAGACATCTGGATCAGGTATTTTTCTTTTAACATTATTTAATTTCTCTATTTTTTGTCTTAATTTTGTTGTCTGTATTCATTTAATCTGCATCTTCATATAGAATAGCTCAGACGCATTTTGGCCAAACCTAGGACATGAATGCTTAAGGCTAAAACGAACACATAAAACACATTCCCAACCTAGGCATGGAAACTACCATTAAATGTTTCCTAGTGAATCCACCATCCGTCGAAAAATCACCAATATACACCTCCCCCGAGAGGTGGGACATTCGCAAGGCCTCTCAGTCCGAGGTACCGTGCCATCCTTTTCACATCCCCCTTCCGGGCATGGATCCTATAGCCTGAAGGTAAGGGTGTGAAAAATTTGGAGCGATACACTAACATCAACAACATCACCCATAAATAGTTTGTAGATGATACAACCCTTTTTGGGATGGCAAGGACAAATAAGGCCATAGCTTTAAATAACTTTTTTAAGGAATATGAAAGAGCATCAAGGTAAATATTTAATAGGAAAAAATCCAAAATTTACCTCCTTAACACTCCAGCTAATATCAAAGCAATAACTTGTAGGTTACTTCAAATGGAGGAGGCAAATTTACTAGCAACTTATCTAGAAATGTCTATATTTGAGGGGAGAATGAGGGTAGAATTATAGAATCTAGTTATTAGTAAAGTTTAAAATAAACTACCAGCTTGGAAAGGTAGATGGTTATTGTTAGCAAGAAGAGTGCTGTTAATTAAGTCAATCATACAAGTCATTCCAACATATTATATATCATTGTATATCTCTTTTATTGTTTGGGCCTGAGGAATTAAGGCAAGGAATGAGAGAAGAGTATCATATACAAATTGATGATGGGATATCGGTTCCATGCTCAAGGCCATTTTAATACCAACTATCAGGGTTATGCATAGCGGTGAATATACAAATTTTTGAAATTAGAAATTGGTGAAAATGGGGACCCTGGATGTCGACCCATTCGTTCGAAAAATTTGGGCCAAAAAAAATTTAGGGGTTGGTTTACCACATGTTGATAATAATATTACGTATATTTTTTAAAATTTTCTAGCACTCTTGTCTAAATTGAGGACCCTTTTCACCTTAAAATTATAAAATTTTTAAATTATCCTACCAAATTTACCTATTATACTAGTACCCTTTTCACATTAAAATTATAAAATTTTTAAATTATCCTACCAAATTTACCTATTATACTAGTATATATAATTAACACGCCAACGATACTTTTTCATGTAAAAAATTCAAAATATTAGAAAATTGAGCAGTAGCAGAGAGTAAAACCTTGCAATAGAAAAACCAAGAACAAAAACATTCATTTTTTTACAAAATTTCATTGAACTCTAGTCAATACGAATACAACTTCTAATCTAACAAGAAACCAGATCCATATCTGCACCCGGACTAAGATGGATCTTGTTTTGCACCCGAATCATGAGTCGAACCTATTTCTGCACTCGAACAATGATTCGAACCTATTTTTGCACTCGAACCATGAACCAAACCTTAATTTACACCTAGACCAAAAGCCAAACCATATGTTGCACCTAGATTGAGAGTCAAACCTTGTTTTGTAGTTAGACCAAGAACCAGATCTTGTTTTGCACCTTGGTCGAGATCTGGATCGTGTTGTATACCTAGACCAAGAGATAGATCATATTTTACACTCGAACCGAGAGTAGGATCTTTTTTTGTACCCAAACCGAGAGTCAAAATTTATTTTGCACCTGGTCTATAATCTGGATGCCAAAGTACCCCATATGCGGCTCGGGTCCAAAAAGTGATCCGAATGCGAGATGGGTGTAGAAAGTGATCTAGATGTAGATTCGGTGCAAAATTTGTCTAGATGTGGGTTAGGTGTAAAAATTTGGTTCGAATGTAGAACGAGTACAAAAATTGGTATGAATGCAGAGGTGTAGAAATTGGTCCGAACGCAATCTGGATGCAAAAGTGCCATGGATGCGACTTGGGAGTAGAAAGTGGTATGGATGCGATACGGGTGCAGAAAGTGGTTTGGATGCAGGACAGGTGCAAAAATTGATCCATATGCGGGTTGGACGGAGAAATTGGTCTGGATGCAAGTTGGGTGGAGAAATTGGTCTGGGGACAGGATGGATGCAGGAAGCGGTATGGGGAAGGTAGGAAAAAGAGCAAGAGGGGAAATTGAAATTTCATGGGTTCCAATGTAAGAAATAAAAAATGAATTTTTTTAGACCTCCTCACAACCACAACCAAAAATTCAAAAAACCAAGATGACTTGATGTTTTCCAACCCATAAAAAACTCCATAGTTAAGCATGCTCGATTGTAGTAGTACTTGAATGGGTGACTTCCTAGGAATTCCCAGTTTTGCACCCTCTAGACTAAATTTATTTCCTAGGTTATAACCTATAGGCAGTAAATCCACCTCCCAGAAGAAGTGATAAATGGATTTGCCCAATTTTGATAGTTTTGACAAGTTTTGTAAATCGTATAGGTAGGAGTAAACCATACATCCAGGAGGGAAAACCATACAAGGTGAAGGTAAATCATACAAGGCGCAATGAAATGACATGAAATGCATGGGAAATGTAATTTGAAGTTGTAATTGCGCATGTATTTGATTATTAAGGTGTTAGACTTAGTAAAAGTCTTAATTAATGCATTTCGTTATGCATGGGCAGTTGTAAATAACTAATTGCCTTAGGAACCACTTTGGAATGGCCTGGGAAATGTTATATAAGGCCCCATTTTCAATTTTGATAGTCTGGTTACATTCTGGTTATGATCTAGTGTTATTCTGGTTATGGAGGAATACTATGAGTTCTGACTGTGGATTGTTATTGCATATCTCTATTTTTGAGTGACATTGTTGAAAAATAATAAATCTTGACATAGTTCATGGTTTCTCTTATGCAGTGTATGATCCTAGAATGGTAGAATAGCATTTTACAGTTTACTTCTATTGCATGTACTTCCTTGTTGTTGTTATGGCTATTTTATGCATTGCTATGGAGGAATTGGATTGAACCAACACTGGTGTGGCTTTGTGGAATGATATGTGATGATGGTAATATCAAGGAAGATGTATTGAACCCTTTTGTATGATTTTTGGGCGTCACCATTGGATATACAACTCTCTCAAGCCCCATTGATATGTTTTGCATGTTACTAGAAAAGGATTAATTGCCATATTAAACCCTTAAAAAACCTATCTAAGAGAGATTGGTCCAGTAGAGTATCCAATTTAGCACTTGGTTGTACCTTCATTTCGTACAAATCGTACACCAGAGTTCGTACAAATCGTACAGAAGAAAATTACCCGATTTGGCAGTTTATGCGATTGAAGGGAATTTACCCGATTTGGCAGTTTTGGGAAATCGACTTGTTTAGTTACAAAACTGTGTACGAAAGCTTGAAAAACCAAATATGAAGGATTGGTTAAGTGTGAAATCATACAAGATCTATCACTGTATGATTTTGGATCGTACAGTGTGTCGATTTGGGTTCCGTACAAGTTGTTCATTGGGCACAAACTAGTAGTTTGGGAGACTGTACGGTTGTACGATTTGGTGCATAAGTTGGGAATAGTAAGTTGATCATCCTAAGCATTAGAAATCACCTCCCCACTAGGAATACTACACCCCTATGCTACATTTGGTATCATTGCCTTATCGAATCTGGCATTTTTGTTAAAATGGGTCAAATTGACAAAGTAAGAATACTACAAAATTGGAGGTGAATGATAGACACCAGTGTACAAAGGCATAGGAGATGGGAAGTATGAGAGAAAATTCTAGTAAGAAGGAGCATGAGGATTTATCAAAGAGAGAATGCAAGTAACTCAGACCATAGTACACATGAACCAAAAATAGAGCAAGTTTGGGCATCTGAAGAAGGAGATTTTGAAACACTACTGATAGAGACAGAAGATGAGGAAATAGAACCACCTAGCGTAGAGGCACGAGTTGATAGAGAAGTAGTGCATGAGGAAGGAGAGTGGATGGTGACACCTAAGAAAGTGATGGAAGGGTTGCAAGGGAGTGCAGAGGATGGGAGTCAGGCACCAGAGCAACAGGGCGCGAGGTCTCAGGAGGAAGGACCAAGACCATCTCCCTCACATCAGTGAAGGAGGTCATGGAGTGAAGATGCATGTGAGTTTGGTCAATGATTGGTGGGATAGAATAAGATACCTCGGATAGAAACTTTTGATGATGATTGTAGTAAGACACCCCCAAGGAGGAATCAGATAGAGATTCCATGGGAGACCTCAAGTGATGAGGATGATTCTTCGAAGATGGCTAATAAGGTAGCCAAGTAGAGATGTCCACATTTTACAGGTGAGGGTAAGGAAGACCCCACAAGACATATCAGAACTTGTATAACCATTTGGAGGGCAAATGGTGTAGATCGACTAGATGATTGGGTAACCTTATTTCCTGCTACCTTGAGAGGATTGGCGATCGATTGGTATCTGAAAAGGGAAAATACTATAGATTTTTAGACTTGGACTCAAGTGAAGGAGAAATTCATTGAAGAATTTCACCCTTTGAAGGATGATGGAGACATTGTTACTGAGCTTTGCATGATGAAGCAAAAGCCGGATGAAGATGTAAAATCATACAACCGTAGACTAAAGTAGTTAGTAGATAAGATGTAGATGCCTTTGGTAGATGTATTGGTAAAGTGGTGGTTTGTAGATGGATTACTACCAAAATATAAGAAAAATATGAAGGTAGTACCATCAAAAATGTATGAAGAAGTTGTGAAGCATGCAAAGAATTTTGAAAGTGAATCGAAATAGACGTATATAGGAATTTTATCTCACCCCAAGTCTAATGATTCAGATAGTGGAGAAGATGACACTATACAGAGGATAGTGGCATCATTTCATCAGGAGTTTGACAAGATCATGAAATAACAAAGAAACAAACTTGATAGGAATGACATTTGGTGCATAGAATGTAATATTGAAGGGCATACAAATGTAAAGTATCCATGAAATGACTATTGTCACATCTGTAATGTGATGGGACATGAGGTAATGCTATGTCCGTATAATGCAAGAGTACATCCACAGGTCCTGACAATCCAAGAGCAGGAAGAGAAATAGAAGACCCTAGGAGGTGGGCAACAGGCAACAAGTGGTGGTTATAGAAATAGTCGATGAGGTGGAAGGCCAAACCAGGGCAATCGACAAGGAGGACAAAGTCATTTGTAGTATGAATCGAAAGGGAGGCCGATCATACAATGTCACAATTTCCAAGAATGGGGGCATTTTGCAAAAAATTATCCTTCACCTCAGAGATAGGAAACACCGCAAGCAAGCACTACACATATGTGTAGGTGGTGTGGTCCGAGGAACCACAAGGAAGCAAATTTCCCCAAGCAGGCGAGTTCAAGTAACCCATAGAATGTAAATTATTTAGACATTGAGGTTCCTCAAGTTAAGGAGGAAACCCAGGAAGTTTTAGCCATGACAAGGAATCAGGCTAAAAAGGATAAGTATCCAGAGCCAACAAAGGAAAAGCAGTGTTGGCAAGTAGCAAAGAAAATACTACAAGATGAAGCACAAAAAGCTAAACAAGTGAAGTTAGCTGAAGGAAAGGAACTGAAAAAGCCATCAGAAGAGAAGGCAATTGTGCAGAGTCTAGAAGCATAGGTTTTGGACACCACAGTAGAGATCAAAGTGGCAAACCTATTGGAAGCTATTCCATCATTACAAAAAGTGATGGTGGAAGAGATACAACCACATAAGGTGATGGAAGTGCAGAGTCAACCGATTCAGGAAAAGGAAAGAAAATATCAATTTATGGATCCAACTATATTGATGATTGATGTGGGAAAGAAACTTGCATTAGTTCATATGGAGATCCTAGGGCACAAATTGACACAAGTTATTATGGATGGAGGATCCAACGTCAATGTGCTACCTGAAAGGACCTGGCTAGAACTAGGTGCTCCATCTCTATGGGCATCGAGCTTTCGATTATATGGTGTTGACCAGTATGGTATCGAGACAAAGGGAGTCTTGACAACACAACAAGTGGTGATAGCTGACCAAGAGTTTATCTTGGATTTCATTGTGATTACTATGCAAAAGCCTGCATACGATGCTCTCTTGGGGAGAGGATGGCTATGAGTAGCCAAAGTTAATCACAACTAGGGAAAGAATCAGATCACTTTCAAGAAGGGACAACATAAATATATGATTAATCTAGCTAATCAAAAGGTCAGTGAGGATGTAGCTATGATGGATGAATCAAAAAATTCCTTAGGAGATGAAGGGTATGAACTAGATGGAGAAGGAATGTTGTACCTGGATGAATGTAGTGAAGATGAAGCTAGATCTGATAGTGGACTTCTTCATTGGAAAATGGAGGAGTACAAAATTTTTCAGCCCAACTACCTCTGTATTGATTCAGAGGAGATCAAGGAAAAACAAGATGAACCAAAAGTCAGCCAGGAACCTAAGAAGGAGGTGGAAGAGAAATGGACATTCCCAAAAAGTTTTGCAGAGTATACAGTAGGAGATGCAAAAATTGATACAAGATCGACACACCCAAAGAATGTAGAGAAAGCAGCAAGTGAGCTAGAGAATATCAAATATGAAGGACCTCGGATAGTGGACATCAATCTAGGAATGGAGGAGGAACCTAGGATGATTCACTATGGTGATGATTGGAACCCTGTACTGAAAGCGATAGCTTTTAAGATATTCTTGGAATATAAGGATGTCTTTGCATGGACATATAAGGACTTGAAGGGAGTACCACCTGAGTTATGTGTCCATAAGATTACACTAATGCCTGGAGCACAACCCGTAAGGAGGAGACCATATAGAATGAACCCAAAGTATGCTACATTAGTGAATGCAGAGATAGAGAAGATGTTGGAGGTAGGAATCATCTTCAGGGTGACAACTAGTGAATGGGTATCACCTATAGTGATCACCTTGAAGAAGGAAGTGGACAAGATCAGAATATGTGTGGACTTTAGGAGTCTAAATGCAGTAACTATTAAGGACCCCTTCCCTATTCCCTTCATAGATTCTATCCTGGAGGAAGTCATAGGACACGAGATCTATTCATTTTTGGATGGGTTTTTGGGTTACAATCAGATAAGTATAGTCGAGGAGGATAAGCTGAAGACCATATTTATTATGGAGAATGGCATCTATGCGTACAATCGAATGCCATTCGGGCTCTGTAATGCCCCAACTACATTTCAATGCATCATACTATATATATTTGATCAGTTGGCAATAGGGAACTTCAAAGCATTTTTGGATGATTGGTCCATTTATGGGAAGATCAAGGAGCATCTTCCTACCCTCAGTGAATGCATGAGTAGGTGCAAAAATGCACAGATATCATTAAATCCTAGGAAATGCTACCTGATGGTACCATATGGGAAATTTTTAGGACACATAGTGTGCAGTGAAGGATTAAAAATAGATCTTGATAAGATCCATGTGATATTACACATGGAAGAACCATACGATGTGAGTTCACTTAAAACCTTCTTGGGATCGATGGGATATTATCGAAGGTTTATCAGGAACTATGCACATGTATCCTATCCATTGGATTCATTGATGAAGAAGAATATTCCTTTCATATGGATAGAGGAGCACCAAGGAGCCTTTGAGGAGTTGAAGGCTAAGCTTGTGAGTAGCCCAATTTTGGTGTTCTCAAACTGGGATAAGGAATTCCATGTCCATATTGATGCTTCAAATTTTGCAATCGGATGTGCTTTGGCACAAGAAGGATAGTTCAGGCTAGATCAACCTATTTTCTTTGCTAGTCACCTATTGTCAAGGCCAGAGAGAAATTATAGTACAATAGAAAGAGAAGCTTTGGGAATGGTATATGCAGTCCAAAAGTTTAGGCATTACCTATTGGTGAATCCCTTTGCTTTCTATGTAGATCACCAAGCTCTATTGTACTTGATAAATAAACCGGTGATACAAGGATGGGTTAGTAGGTGGCTCATCACCCTACAGGAGTTCGTATTCTGAGTAGTAGTGAGACCTGGTAAGAAGCATGTCATTGCAGACCAGTTGTCTTGGATACGATCAGGAGAGCCTATAGGAACAGGAGTTTTGGATGAATTCCTTGATGCACAATTATTCACCATCAATGTTGTTCCATCATGGTACAAGTTGATTGGCCAATATCTTTCCATAGGAGAGTTGCCATAGGAAATGATGACAACCAAGAAAAAGAAAGTGATCATGAAGTCAACACCCTTCTAGTTGATAGCAAGATTGTTGTATAATATGGGAAGTGATGGTATCTTACGAAGATGTGTGATGGAAGAAGAAGTCAAAGTGACATTGAAAGAAGCTCATGAAGGCTTAGCAGGAGGGCACATGGGACCAGATGCGATAGCTAGGAAAATATTACTAGCTGGACTATGGTGGCCCACACTGTATAATGATGCAAAAGAGTATGTGAAAGCATGTGATACTTGTCAAAGGGTAGGAAAGCTAGTAAAGAGGGACTTTATGCCATTGCATCCATCACAACCCCAAGAACTATTTGAAAGGTGGGGATTAGACTTCGTCGGACCATTGAAGACATCTCATAGAAGGAAGTGTAGATACATTGTAGTAGCAATGGAATACTTGAAAAAATGGGTTGAAGCGAGAGCATTACCTGATAACTCAACAAAAAGTACAATGAGATTCTTGTACGAGTAGGTAATCACAAGATTTGGTATTCCACTATAGATAATGAGTGATCGAGGAGGACACTTCGTCAATGAAATCATCAAAATGTTGACAATAGAGTTCAGGATTTTGCACTCATTGTCTAGTCCGTACTATCCTAGAGCAAATGGGTAGGCGAAAGCAACAAACAAAGTCCTGGTATCTACTTTGTATAAAACCTATGGAATAGAAGGAGCATATTGGGAGGAAAGGCTACCATCTATTTTGTGGGTATATAGAACAACTTTTAAACCAACAATAGAGCATACACCTTTCCAGTTGATGTATGGATAGGAGGTAGTGGTGCTAGTTGAATTCTTGATACCAAGTTTGAGAGTCATGGTAGAGCATCACTTGGGTGATCAAGAAAGTTTGGAAGAGTGATTGACAACACTGATCAAGTTAGATGAAAGATGAGTCATGGCACAATGGGTGATTGAGGTAGCTTAGAAAAGAAGGAAGGCATGGCATGACAAACATTTGAGAAAGTTAGAACTTAGTCCGGGTGACTTGGTTCTAAAGTTTAATGGGAAGAGGGAAATCAAGCTCGGTAAGTTGAAGACTTTATGGCTTGGTCCCTATAAAGTGGTTGAAGTAATGAATAATGGAGTAGTCAAGTTGTAGAACTTGAATGGGATGGAGGTACTCGACACTGTAAATGGCTCAAAGTTGAAGCCTTATAAAGTATAGTGCTTATTCATTTCTTTAGAAGAGATTGAATGAAGAAGATGAGCAGAAGCTCAATGGAGGACTCAAGGTGAGCAAGGTCCATCATAGGAGGAGCCTGACATGGGACTCACACATTTATTTGTAGAAGGGGAGGAGACAAGACCAACCATAGAATAACAAGAGTTGGCACCTCGACCTGGAGAAAGAAGAAGATTGCGAGTGCATGTCAGATTTGTGGATGGGATCGAATGAGTAGAAGAGGAAGATGAAGAATGGATTCCTCCAAATGAAAGAGGACATCAAGAGATAGTACTGTTACCTAAAAATAGGGGAAGGCAAGAAGAAGCACCCCAAGTGAATAGAAATATGATGTATCCTTGGGTAGAATGGAGGGAACTACCCCAACAAGTTGAAGGATGAAGAAGGATACGATTAATAGTACGATACGAGGATAGAGTGGACACCTTTGAAATGGAAGTTCTAGAAGAAGATAGGAATGAGACCATCGATGAAGAATTGGTTGGACTTACTCCATTAGCTCAGATAGGGCTATTACAGTAGAGAATGTGATTGCAAACTCAGCAACTACAGGAAGAATATCAGATGTTGCGAGGTCATAATGCAAGGTTGAGAGAACAAACCATCCAAGAATTGGATAGTACAATATGAAGGTTGGATGAACAAAGAACAACTAGGCTACAGGAGCTAGAAGGAGAACCTGAGGATGATGAGGGGATAACTCCAAGAAGTGGTGTAAGAAATGATGGAGCGAGCACAAGTTCACAAGTACCACCAAGTGATCCACCAATGATGAATGAAGATGCAGAAATGCTATGGCGAGACATTGAGGAAGCAACCACATCACCTGAATCACAAGGTAATGCACGACTAGATTTGAGTGACTCCAGTGATGAAGGAATGCCTTGGCTAGTAAGGGAACCTAGCACAGAAAGTAGTGATGAGGATGATTGCCCAGGGAACCCCCAGAATCCTTGAGATAATCGTGATCCCCCAACATGTACAACAACACAACAACAACTAGGGAGATCTCAGGAGCATCAAACCAACCTTGATCCGCAAGCATATATAATAGCCCATCGATAGTTGAGAAGACAAAGGAGAGAAGTAAGGATATTGGAGAGACTGATGAATTTACCAACAGATTGGGCGGAACAGAGAGAAGAGAATAGGAATGACTCAAGTTCTGAGATAGATTTTTTCGATGCATATAGAGAGGTCTTGGCAACTTCATCTCCACAAAGATGCTTCGAGGAAAGAATATGGAGACGTCACTTAGCACGTGCAGATCATAGAATCAGAGCACTACGACAATTATCACCAAGTACAAGAAGAAGTAGAAGTCCACTAGCCAACATTGAGTTGGTAGAGATAACTCCTGATAACCGAGCAATGGGAGGAAGGAATAGAGAAGGACCCCTAAGGCTTCAGCTAGGAAGGGGAGGAGGTATTCGACTATGAAGTGAGCAAGGACAAGGTGATGTTACAATTAGAGGAGGAAGAGGACGAGGAAGGTTCTGACCCCCTACTCCTAGATGGTCGGGAGATACACCCTTAGCTTGTTGGAACTGGACAAGGAATCTACAAGGTATACCAAGGATGAGAGGGATCTTACCTAACCCCACAAGGCATTATCCATTGGGATGACCATCCCTAATCTGATGAGGACCCCAAAGAGTGGTAGGTGGTAGAGGATTACTCCAAGAAAGGGAGGAATCACCACTAGCATAGAGAAGCCCGATGTCAAGAGGAATAGGATGGGGAAGACACTCACGTGGTAGAGGCCTTGCTGGGAGAGGAAGAGTACATTTTGTAGATGAAAGAAACTAGGGACAACAAAGGATCCGATCACCAAGTCTGGAGCAAGAATTGATTCGAGGAGATAGATGAAGAAGTCACTCGAATGATAGTAGAGTAGTAAGGGCACCACTACCAAGGGATCAATCACTTGTGTGACAAGAGGAAGGGACACCAGGTGAAGATACTCCAACTTGCAATTGTACAATTCCAAATTGTACACATGGTATGGGAAGGCCAGGGAATTTGGTAACATCACAAGTGGAGATGAATCAACCTAGAGAGCAAGTGGTGCCAGGTGATACAACCACTCAGAATGTCATAGTCGAACCTCCAAGAGAAGAATCCGATGGGATCATACAAGTGAATGTCACTATACGATTTCCATGATGGTAAGTGTAAATAGGTTAGGAAAGAAAAAGAAAAAGAAAAAAAAATAATAATAAAATGCCTTAATTGTGAAAATCCCTCGGGATGCAATTAAGAAGGAAGTGGGTTGAAAACCGAAAATGATGACCTCTTCAAAGAGAGAAAAATAGAAAAATTCTCTAAGTGATAGATCGTACAAAGTCAAATTTAAGCTGAAAAAGCACAAGTAAGAGATCGTACAAGCAAAATTGGAAAAAGTACATGTAAAATCATACAAGAGGGCATGTTGTACGATCTAGATCGTACAATGTATGGTTCTAGGTGTAGTTGTATGATTTTCAACCATCGCATTTAATGTTCGCATGTGTGGAATGATGAGTTGTCAAAAAAGCATGGGAAAAAGTTAAAAATCATATGAAAAGTGATGAGTTGTCAATCATCTAGGCAAGGAAGATGAAAAGGCATGCAAAGTGGCACAATTTCAAATTTGGAGTGGTTAGGGTTTGAAGATAGTTTAAATACAAGGCTCACCCTAGCAATTTTTAAAATCGTACAAAGAGGAATTCAAATTTTTTAGGAGGACAAAGGTGAAAAGCATGCAACTAAATGGAGGCAACTACATGGGCATTAAAACTCATCAGTAAGCTACAATAATTCATGACCCATTTTTAAATTCACACCAGGGAGACTTTTCGCATTCGAAGAAATCAAACCGAAGAAGGAAAAAGGAGAAAAACAAGGGTTTGACTCCATTGAAGGAAGAATTCGAGTTTAGCTAAAGATAAAGGAGGGTTTGTAGTAGAAGGCATCCAAATATAAACCAGGTTATTGAAAAATGTACATTAGGGTTTGAAGAAGTGGCGGATTGGAGCCAAAGTGGAGAAATTATAGGGAAAAGGAAGCTACAAACCCTAATATGATAAAAGTGGCCAAAAAAAAAGGAGAAGATAGAGGAAAGGAAGGAGAAGATCGTACAGTTGTATTTAATAGCCATAAATTTTTGTTTTTGGGGATAAATTGTGCCAAGTGTGGAAAAATTGAGAAATTGCTCCCGAAAAGCATTGAAAAGATAGATCGAGGTATTTCAACAACTGGGTCAGAGAGAAATCATGGAAGAAAAGTGGAAAACATGATTTTTAGGTGAAAAAGGGTTTGAAAAGATGTATTGTATGATTTGGTGGTAGAGTGTATGGTCTCAAGAAAAATATTGTACGATTTCGGGTAATTTTTGGGTTGTTTTAAGCTATTTTGAGCAAATCATATGAAATTGTATAGATTCGATGAAGGGAAGCAGCTAGGGAGAGACATTGTATGGATTAGTACAACCCTATACAATTTCACGCTACAATTGTACGATTTATAGAAGATCAAACAATTTTAATATCGAACAATGACAGATTAAACAATTGTACGATCTGGAGGGATTGCTTGATAATATAACTGTATAGGAACAAGATAAAAATGAAGAACACAAACTTATACTAATAGGGGGGTGAACAATATAGTGTCCACTTTTTACTTTCTTTCCAAACCAATATCAATTAGTGTCCTTAATTGCAATATCCAAATATAGCAATGTGCATTAATGACATATATAGCAATAGTAAGCAAGAGCACAAATCACCACACACAATTGAGACACAATATTTAACATGGTTCCCTTAATGTGGGGTACTCCACAAGATAATCTCCTTATAATATTTAAAAAACAAATAGGGATCCTTATCCCAATACAAATGATTACTTTGATCTGCTCAAAGCTAGGCTATCCACTGATCTATTTAGTAAGGCAATTCACTGATATGCTCAGGTAGGCAATCCATCGATCTGCTCAGGTAGGCAATCCTGATCTACTTCAGAAATCTCACAAAGAACTTACTCAAAATATTCTCTAGCAATCTCACCAAAAACTTGCTCAAATTTGCTCCAAAAAGCTCACCAATAACTTGCTTAAATCTGCTCCAGCAAGCTCACCAAGAACTTGCTCAAAATATGCTCTGGCAAGCTCACCAAGAACTTGCTCAAATTTGATCTATAAATCTCACCAAAAACTTGCTCAAATATGCTCTTGCAAGCTCACCAAAAACTTGCTCAAATCTTCTCAGCAAGCTCACCAAGAACTTGCTTCAAAATCTATCCAAAAGCCTCCTCAAATGCTCAATAAATCATGCACAAAAGCTACCACAAATCTGTCTAGAAATATATCCAAAATCCTTCTCAAAGGCTCAATCAATCATGCACAAAAATTGCCACAAATCTATCCAGAAATCTATCCCAAAAGCCTTCTCAAAGGCTCAATCAATCATGCACAAAAGCTACCACAAATATGTCCATAAATCTATCCCAAAATCCTTCTCAAAGGCTCAATGAATCATGCACAAAAGTTGCCACAAATCTATCCATAAATTTATCCCAAAGGTCTTCTCAAAGGCTCAAGCAATCATGCTCAAGTAGCACTCGAATATCATCCACAAATCTATGAAGGCAAGGCTCAATGATGAACTCAACAATGAATGGAAATTTACTCTACAATGGATGACAACAATGATCCACAATTATCTCATTGTTTCATGGAACTTGAACAACCACTTCATACAATAACTTGACTAGGCTCAAACAACTCTACTCAAAAAATCACCACAAAGAACAACTTTTTCTCACAAATCCTAGTCCAAGCAAGTATCAACCAACTCAAATGTTTCCAACAATGCTCAACCACAAATATCACATAAAAATGATACTCATATTGTTCTCTAACTCAAGTTCAAGTTCTTTGTACAATCAATAGGCTTCAACAACAATGCTTATAAAACATTCTTCACATAACAATGATACTCATGTTCTTCTCAAACCCTATCTCAATTTTTTCACACAACTAATGGCTTCAATAACAATGCTTATGAAACAAGGTTTAAAAACAACTCTCAAATTAGAAAACCTTGAATCATTCAACCAACCACTTTCTAAAAGGAAACCACAATCAATTCTTTTCTCTCCAATGATATTTCAAAAATCAACCACCATAAATAAAGTCAATGGAGAATATTGCTCATACATTTTTGATGCCATATTAATTATCCACTAAATCTTCTACACTCAACATACTTTCTTTTTCAAATTTCAATAAGGGTTAGGGATCATGATTAGTAACACAATAATAATATCCAAATAACACCTTATTACTCCTACTCAATAAAATACATCATGTCCCCTCATGAAAGAATTAATCCTCTTTGAAAAAGAACAAAGCAACCTTCACTTTTGAACCTCTTTACAAAATCATAAATATCTCTTTACACACACCTTATTTATCCCTCTAAGCAAGTTAATAAAATAGCCCTTGAAATAAGCTTTCCAATGATATATAATATGATATACTTCTAAAAATAAAATCACCAGAAATGTCTCTTTTTCTTAAGGTGCATCATAACCCTTATTTCTCGTAGGGCAACTTTAGAAAGATAAAATATTAAAAAATATTAACTTGCCTCTGTCCCTGACGGGATTCGATCCCTTAACGCCTCCTAACTCAATGCCTTAACCATGGCCAAGTCGTCATTGTGCCACATGCCCTCATGTGTTCAAAGGGGCATGAACCAAAACAAATACCTCAATATTTTGTGCCCTTCGAAAACTCAAAAACGCTTTGAGCGTTTCAATACAGCAAGCATCCCCGATGAGACTCGATTGCAGGACCTCCTGCTTCTTACACAACACACAAACCACTAGGTTAAAGGTGCCTATATGTTTGGTTATCCTCCGTGAATGATTCTTCAATGGACCCAAATTTTGTAAACCCTTCACACGCCTCTTTACACACGCTTCAACACATAGGCTCTTTTTGCATTATGTTATCAATTCGAATGCATTCGAAAATCAAGGACAAGAATTTATCGAATATTTTGGTGGCATATCCTTTCTTTAGACGTTGGTGCTATTATTTTTAATATATGCCTTTCCTCCTTTATTTAGACGTCGACACTATATTTTTAAATTTTTAAAATTTAAATTTAAATTTTAAATAATTTAAAATTTAAACTAAATATTTAAAATTAAATATCTCCATCATTGGGGCACCTTTTTCGATGAAACAAAAATCCAACCTGGGTTTTAAGAAAACCCCATTTCAAATTTGCCATCAATGGTTTTAAATAAAACCTTTTATTTTTCCTGCCTTGGTTTTCACAAAAAAACCTGTATATATCCATGCTCTCCAAAATATCATAAATGATTATTTATGAAGTGATGTTACCACAAAAACTCAAATGTGATCCATATGACATCAATGATCCATGTGACATCAATGAAAACATAAAATAACTCAAATTTCCAACAATCTCCCCCTTTGTCATTGATGACAACACCTCTAATCCAAATCACCACAATCACTACAAAAACCATCTCTGAGAATCAAAGCTGCTCCTCCTGACTCAATACTCTCTATGGAGGCTGCTCCCCCTAACTCAATACTCTCTTTGGATGCTGGTCCCCCTAACTCAATGATCTCTTTGGAGGCTTCTCCATCTAACTCAAATCTCTCCCCTTTGACATCAATTGCAAAAGGGACACCTATGGGGCTAAAAGATATGACTCTTAAGCATATCCCCCTCACCACCTTCTCTATTGAGGTGATTAATTTTGGGGTGGGTGATGGGGACACGAAAAATGACACCTACCAAATCCAAATTTTCACGCAGAGAATTGGAACACATGCTTTACAAGAAAATGAAATCCCAATGTTTCATTAAATAACTTGCAAATATTACAATAACAGCCTGTAGGCTTTACAAGAAAACTGGCACGCAGGCTTAGTTATTTCACTAACTGGCGCATAGGCACAGTTATCTCACTCTCAATTGCACAGATTCTCTAACTCTGCAACTACAGGTTTTCCCCTATTTTCCAACAACTCTGCATGGCTCAACTTACCCCTTTTATAACTTTCTGGTGTGACAATCTGCTTTCCATCTCATGGCTCATCGATTCCTCTCCCAGAACCTTTCATTTCACCTTCGTGTGTCACTTCGTCACCCAGGTATTCGAAATGACTCCCTTTCTGACTCTTCATCTTTGCCTTGTCTTTCGGGTCATGAAATCGTGATGTGTCACAAAATCGTGACATCTTTGTCCTCCGTACGCTCTTCTGCTTTCGGGTCACGAAATCATGACCTATCACAAAATCGTGACATCTTTGCTCTCCTGCTTGTCCTTTTCTCTTTTGGTCGCGATATCGCGACATTTTTCTTCCTCGCCTCCTTTCTCTTCTTTGGGTCGTGAAAATGCGACCTGTCGTGAAATCACGACATCTTATCCTCTCTGCTCCCTCTCGCTTCTTCGGGTCGTGAAAATGCGACATGTCACGAAATCGTGACATTTTCCTCCATTGGCTCCTTCTTCGCCTTCTGGTCACGAAAATGCGACATGTCATGAAATCGCGACATCTTCCTCCGCTTGGCTTCTCCTTCGCCTTCTGGTCGCGAAAATGCGATGTCGCAAAATTGTGACATCTTCCTCCCTTGGCTTCTTCTTCACCTTTTGGTCGCAAAAATGCGACATGTCACAAAATCGTGACATCTTCCTCCCTTGGCTTCTTCTTCGCCTTCTGTCGTGAAACTACGACCTATCACAAAATTGTGACATTTCTTCCTCCTAGCTTTCTCTCTCCTTGGCGGGTCACAAAACTGTGACATGTCATGAAATCATGACATCTTCTCCTCTGCGCCTTCTCTCTCTTCTGCGGGTCGTGAAACTGTGACATGTTGCGAAATCGTGACATCTTCCTCCTCTGCTCTTCATCCTGCCTTCGGGTCGCGAAATCATGACATCTTAGCTTTCTGCTTTCTCTTTCTTCTTTAGGTCACAAAACCGTGACATGTCACGAAATCATGACATCTTTGCCTTCCATACTCGATTTCTGCTTTCGGGTCGTGAAATCATGACTTGTCGCGAAATTGTGACATATTTTCTTGCAGCCTCCTCCTTCCAGTCTACGTTGCGAAATCATGACATGTCACAAGATCACGACATCCTTGGCATCCTTGCTCCTCCCATGAGACCTATCGCGATATCGCGACAGTTGGCTTTGTTGGCTGCTTTCTCTACTTGTGTCGCGATATCACATCACATTTTCTGTCATGATATCACGACAGTCTTCTCCACTGCTTCCCCTCTCCTCTTGGTGTCGCGATATCATGACACCTTTTTTGTCACGATATCGCGACATATTTTCCTCCTTGCCTTCTTCGGCTTCTTCTGTCATGATTTCGTGACATGTCACGAAATCGTGACGTCTTTCCTCCTTAGCCAAATTTTCAGAAGTGGCCCTCCTGCCACTGGATGCTTCTGCATTAGGTGCTACTAGATGCTCCTACATCAGACACCCGGGGTTGGTGGAGAAGTGATCTTCACTTTTGGCATGGTTGTCCACCTCCTCGTCTGCAGCCTTCAATGGCTTCAACTTCTGAAGCACTTCATCCTCTCTTCCACCAGTTCTTTCTCCCTGGTCTCTTCTTTTCTATTTATCCTCATGCCTTCTGCGTAGCTTCTCTCGTAGGGCTTTCACTTGCCTCAACAAATCAATTCTGAGCAGCTCCTCTTGCAGGGCTTGCACTTGCCTCTGCAATGCTCTGAATTCTTCATCCTGTGCCATGCGACCATGATTTCTTTTTGGAGGCATTCTACTGCACTCCTCTCACAATCCTTGGCAGGTCATGAAACTATGACTATCACAATTTTGCGATAGGTTCCTTAACCCTAGATCCTGGTGCAAGTGCTCTGCTTACACGCTTAGAATCTTCTAGCTCTGATACCACTTGATGGGGACACAAAAAATGACACCTACCAAATCCAAATTTTCATGCAGAGAATTGGAACACACGCTTTACAAGAAAATGAAATCCCAACGTTTCATTAAATAACTTGCAAAGATTACAATAACAGCCCATAGGCTTTACAAGAAAATTGGCACGCAGGCTTAGTTCTTTCACTAACTGGCATACAGGCATAGTTATCTCACTCTCAATTGCACAAATTCTCTAACTTTGCAACTGCAAGTTTTCCACTATTTTCCAACAACTCTGCATGGCTCGGCTTACCCCTTTTATAACTTTTTGGTGCGACGATCTACTTTCCATCTCGTGGCTTGTCGATTCCTCTCCCAGAACCTTTTGTTTCACCTTCTCGTGTCGCTTCGTCGCCCAGGTATTCGAAACGACTCCCTTTTCGACTCTTCATCTTCACCTTGTATTTCAGGTCATGAAATCATGACATCTTTGTCCTCTGTACGTTATTCTGCTTTCGGGTCGTGAAATCGTGACCTATCGCAAAATCATGACATCTTTGCTCTCTTGCTCATCCTTTTCTCTTTCGGTCGCGATATCACATGTCGTGATATCGTGACATTTTTCTTCCTCACATCCTTTCTCTTCTTCGGGTCGCAAAAATGTGACCTGTCACGAAATCACGACATCTTATCCTCTCTGTTCCCTCTCACTTCTTTGGGTCGTGAAAATGCGACATGTCGTGAAATCATGACATTTTTCTCTGTTGGCTCCTTCTTTGCCTTCTGGTCACGAAAATGTGACATGTCGCAAAATCGTGACATCTTCCTCCGCTTGGCTTCTCCTTCACCTTTTGGTCATGAAATCGTGACATCTTCCTCCCTTGGCTTCTTCTTCGCCTTCTGGTCATGAAAATGCGACATGTCATGAAATCGCGACATCTTCCTCCCTTGGCTTCTTCTTCGCCTTCTAGTCGTGAAACTACGACCTGTCATGAAATCGTGACATTTCTTCCTCCTGGCTTTCTCTCTCCTTGGCGGGCCACAAAACTGTGACATGTCACGAAATCATGACATCTTCTCCTCTGTGCCTTCTCTCTCTTCTGCGGGTCGTGAAACTATGACATGTCACAAAATCGCAACATCTTCCTCCTCCGCTCTTCATCCTGCCTTCGGGTCACAAAATCATGACATCTTAGCTTTCTGCTTTCTCTTTCTTCTTCAGGTCACAAAACCATGACATGTCGCGAAATCGTGACATCTTTGCCTTCCATACTCGATTTTTGCTTTCGGGTCACAAAACCGTGACATGTCGTGAAATCGTGACATCTTTTCTTGTAGCCTCCTCCTTCCAGTCTGCATCATGAAATCATGACATGTCACAAAATCATGACATCCTTGGCATCCTTGCTCCTCCCATGAGACCTGTTGCGATATCGCGACAGTTGGCCCTGTTGGCTGCTTTCTCTGCTTGTGTCACGATATCGCGACACATTTTCTGTCGCGATATCGCGATAGTCTTCTCTGCTGCTTCCCCTCTCCTCTTGGTGTCGTGATATCATGACACCTTTTCTTTTGTGATATCGTGACATATTTTCCTCCTTGCCTTCTTCGGCTTCTTCTGTCGCGATTTCGTGACATGTCACGAAATCACGATGTCTTTCCTCCTTAGCCGACTTTTCAGAAGTGGCCCTCTTGCCACTGGATGCTTCTGCATCAGGTGCTACTGGATGCTCCTACATCAGTGGGAGTACTTTTACTCCTAGCCATTCTCTCAAATGCTCAAATGTTTCTCTCGGTAATGGTTTTGTATATATATCTGCAATCTGATATTTTATAGGAACATATTCCAATCTTACTTGTTGCTTTGTAACCAGTTCTCTTAAAAAGTGATACTTTATTGGAATGTGCTTTGTTCTGGTGTGCATTACTAGATTCTTCTAGATACTTATAGCACTAGTATTATCACACAGAATAGGAATGGGATGATCATGTTCTATACTAAAATATTTGAGAGTCTATTTCATCCATAATATGTGTGAACAACATGCTGCCACTGCAATATATTCTGCCTATGTTGTGGAAAGTGAAACTGATGGTTGTTTCTTACTTAGCCAAGAAACTAGGCAATCACCAAGAAAGAATGCTCCTCCGCTTGTTTTTTTTCTATCATCAATATTTCCTACCCAATCTACATCTGTGAATGTTGTGAGAGTAAATTTACTGCTTCTAGGATACCATAGACCATACTCCATTGTTACTTTGAGATATCTGAGTATTCTTTTCACTGTTGTCACATGTGATTCTTTTGGAGCTGCTTGAAATCTTCCCACTAAACCAACTGTCTATATTATATCTGGTCTGGTGGCTGTAACACATAATAGGCTACCTATCATAGATCTGTATAGAGTTTTATTTGCATAAGGAGATTCATCATATTTTCTTAATTTGCACCTTGTAACCATTGGAGTACTAATTGTCTTACTATCTTCCATTTTGAATTTCTTCAACATCTCCTTTATATACTTTGTGAAATAAATATCCCTTTTTCTAATTGTGAGATCTGTAATCTGAGGAAAAATGTTAATTCACCAAGCATAGATATTTTAAACTCATAAGTCATGTTTCTTGTAAATTCTTGACACATTCTGCTATTGCTACCCCCAAAAATAATATCATCCACATAAACTTCCACAATCATAAAATAATTTCCCTTATTTTTAATATACATATTTCTATCAATTGTTCCCTTTTTGAAACCTTTCTTTCGAATATATTTATCCAATCTTGAATACCATGCTCTGGGAGCTTGCTTTAAGCCATAAAGAGCCTTTTTCAATCTGCATACATAATATCGATTATCTGCTTGATTAAACCTATCTAGTTGTTCAATGTAAACTTCTTCTTCTAAGTGACCATTCAGAAATGTTGATTTGACATCCATCTAATATACTTTGAAATTCTTGTAGCTTGAAAGTGCCAAAAATATCTGTATAGCTTCCAAAATTGCAACTGGTGCGAATGTCTCATCAAAATCAATTCCTTCTACTTGTGCATATCCTTTACACACCAATATTACCTTGTTTTTGATGACTTGACCATCTTCATTCAGTTTGTTCCTGTAGACCCATTTAGTACCAATTACATTTTTTCCCTTTGGTCTTGGAACTAATTCCCAAGTCTTACTTTTTTCAATATGATCTAGTTATTCCTTCATTGCTTTAATCCAACATTCATATTTTTTTGCCTATCTAAAATTCTTTGGTTCTATCTTGGATAGTAGTCAAACATTTGCTTGTTCTGTTGAGCCTATGATTCCTCTTCTTGTCTGTCTTACATCAGGGCTACTAATTATCAAGTCCCATGGATGATTTTTTTGAATATATCTTGATGAAGTTTTGTAAGGTATATTCTACAAATCTTCTTCATTTGAATCTTCACCCATTTCTTCCTGAAAACCTTCTTCTTCAAGAATATCTTCCTGAGATGGCTCATTTATTCCTGTTCTTTCATCAACTCTAATATTTATACTTTCCACCATGGTATGTGTTCTTTTATTATAGCATCTGTAGGCCTTACTCTTTGTAGAGTAACTAATAAAAATACCTTCATCGCATCTAGGATCAAACTTGCCCAAGTCCTTATCCTCTCTTTTGATATAGCACTTACTTCCAAAAATTCTAAAGTAGTTTACTGTGGGAGGTCTTACTTTCCAAAACTCATATGGAGTCTTATGTTGCTTTGTTCTAACTTGAGAACTATTCATAACATAGACTATTGTACTGATTGCTTCCTTCCAAAATATATATGAGATTCTTGATTCATTTAGCATTGCTCTGGCCATATTTTTAATAGTTCTATTATTTCTTTCTACTACTCCATTTTGCTGAGGAGTCCTGGCTATTGAGTATTCTTTTCTGATTCCATGTTCTACACAAAACACAATGAATTCTATAGAGATGAATTCCCCTCCTCTATCTGATCGCAAACACTTGATATTCTTTCTTGTTTCATTTTCTACCATTTCTTTGAATACTTTGAAATGATCAAATGCCTTTGATTTCTCTTTCATAAAAACAACCCAAGTCATTCTAGAATAATAATCTATGAACAACATGAAGTAACTTTCACCTTGCAGACCTTTGGTTCTCATAGGACCACATAAATCCGTATGAATCAATTCTAAAACCTTGGAAGAGGAATATTATTTTTCCTTGAAACTTGATCTTGTCTGCTTTCCATACTAACACTTTGCACAAATTGTATTTGAAGGTCTTTTTATCTTTGGCACATCTCTGAAAATTTGTTTGTTGCTTATACCTACTATGTTGTTGAAGTTCAAATGACACAACCTTTTATGCCATAACCAAATTTCTTCTTCTTGAGATAGAAGACATTTTTCTTTTTTTTATTTCGTTGAGCATGTAGAGATTGTTATTGGTTCTTTTTGCATTTGCAACAAGCTTCCCTATTTTTGTTTCCTTTATTTTTCATCCTATAGAGAAAAAAATAAATGTGTACCCTCGATCACAAAGCTGACTTACACTTAGTAGATTGTGTTTTAGACCCTCGACATAGAGTACACCCTGTGTAGTAGTATTTCCATCATCCAAACTTAAAGTTCCTCTCCCTTTGATTTTAGCTAAAGAATTATCACCAAATATCATAGATTCATTGTTGTTCCCTTTTAAAGAAATGAACTTATCATTATACCTAGTCATATGACTAGAAAACCCACTATCAATATACTATTTTTCCATCCTATAACCCAGTAGAATCTGTCCTCAAGCTGTTAGCCTTTCCGAATGAACCCGCTCTGATACCAATTGAAGAACACAATATTATACTGAGATGGAGGGGGTGAACAATATAGCGCCCACTTTTTACTTTATTTCCAAACCAATATCAATTAGTGTCATTAATTGCAATATCCAAATATAGGAATGTGCATTAATGACAAAGATAGCAATAGTAATCAAGAGCACAAATCACCACACACAATCGAGACACAAGATTTAACGTGGTTTCCCCAATGTGGGGTACTCTACAAGATAATATCCTTATACTATTTCACAAAGAAATAGGGATCCTTATCCCAATAAAAATGATTACTTTGATCTACTCAAAGCTAGGCTATCCACTAATCTACTCAGCAAGGCAATTCACTGATCTACTCAGGTAGGAAATCCACTGATCTGCTTAGGTAGGCAATCCACTGATTTTCTTAGGTAGGCAATCCTGATCTGCTTCAACAAGATCACTAATAACTTACTCAAAATTTGCTCTAGCAAGCTCACCAATAACTTGCTCAAGTCTGCTCTAGCAAGCTCACCAAGAACTTGCTCAAATCTACTCCAACAAGCTCACCAAGAACTTTCTCAAAATATGCTCTAGAAGGGTCACCAAGAACTTGCTCAAATTTGCTCTAGCAAGCTCACCAAGAACTTGCTCAAATCTTCTCTAGCAAGCTCACCAAGAACTTACTCAAATCTGCTCAGCAAGCTCACTAAGAACTTGCTCAAAATATATCCACAAATCTATCCAAAAGCCTTCTCAAAGGCTCAATCAATCATGCACAAAATATGCCACAAATCTATCCAAAAATCTATCCAAAAGCCTTCTCAAAGGCTCAATCAATCATGCACAAAATATGCCACAATTCTATCCAAAAATTTATTCAAAATCCTTCTCAAAGTCTCAATAAATCATGCACAAAATATGCCACAAATCTACCAATAATCTATCCCAAAAGCCTTCTCAAAGGCCCAATCAATAATGCACAAAAGCTGCCATAAATCTATCCAAAAATCTATCCCAAAAGCCATCTCAAAGGCTCAATCAATCATGCACAAAATCTACCACAAATCTATTCATAAATCTATCCCAAAAACCTTCTCAAAGGCTCAATAAATCATGCTCAAGTAGCACTCAAATATCATCCACAAATCTATGAAGATAAGGCTCAATCATGAACTCGACAATGAATGGCAATGCACTCTACAATGCATGATAACAACGATCCACAATGATCTCAACTCAAATCAGAATATAGAATAGTTTGTTTCGTGGAACTTGAACAACCACTTCACACAATCACTTGACTAGGCTCAAACAACTCTACTCAACCAATCACCACAAAGAACAACTCTTTCTCACAAACCCCCTGTCCAAGCAAGTATTAACCAACTCAAATGTTTCCAACAATGCTCAACCACAAATCTCACATAACAATGATACTCATGTTGTTCTCTAACTCAAGTTCAAGTTCTTTGTATAATCAATGGGCTTCAAAAACAATGCTTATAAAACATTCTTCACATAACAATGATACTCATGTTCTTCTCAAACCCAATCTTAGGTTTTTCAAACAACTAATGGCTTCAACAGCAATGCTTAAAAAATAAGGTTTAAACACAACTCTCAAATCAAAAAACCTTGAAGCATTCAACCAACCAATTTCAAAAAGGAAACCACAATCAATCCTTTTCTCTCCAATGATATTTCAGAAATCAACCACCATAAACAAAGTCAATGGAGAATACTGCTCATACCTTTTTGATGCCTAATTAGTTGTACACTAAATCTGCCACACTCAACAAACTTTCTTTTTCAACTTTCAATAAGGGTTAGATATCATGATTAATAACACAACAATAATATCCAAATAACACCTTATTACTCCTACTCAATAAAATACATCATGTCCCCTCATGAAAGAATTAATCCTCTTTGAAAAAGAATAAAGCAACCTTCACTTTTGAACCTCTTTACAAAATTATAAATATCTCTTTACACACACCTTATTTTTCCTCTAAGCAATTTAATCAAATAGCCCTTGAAATAATCTTTCCAATGATATATAATATGATATACTTTCAAAAGTAAAATCACCAAAAATATCTCTTTTTCTTAAGGTGCATCATAACTCATATTTCTCATAGGGAAACTTAAAAAAAATAAAATATTAAAAAATATTAACTTGCCTCTGTCCCTAACGGGATTAGATCCTTTGATGCCTCCTCGCTCAGCGCATTAACCGTGGCCAAGCCACCGTTGGGCCACATGCCCTCACGTGTTCAAAGGGGCACGAACCAAAACATTGCCCTCACGTGTTCAAAGGGGCACGAACCAAAACAAACACCTCGATATTTTGTGCCCTTCAAAAACTCAAAAATGCTTCGAGCGTTTCAACACAGCAAGAATCCCCGACGAGACTCAATCACAAGACCTCCTGCTTCTTAAATAGCGCACAAACCACTAGGCCAAAGGTGCCTATGTGTTTGGTTATCCTCCATGAATGATTCTTCAATGAACCTAAATTTTGTAAACCCTTCACACGCCTCTTTACACACACTTCAACACACAGGCTCTTTTCACATTATGTTATCAATTCGAATGCATTCGAAAATCAAGGACAAGAATTTATCGAAGCTTTTGGTGGCATATATATATATATATATATATATATATATATATATATATATATATATATGCATTTCCTTCTTTCTTTAGACATCGGCGCTATTATTTTTAATAGATGTCTTTCCTCCTTTCTTTAGATGTCGGCGCTATAATTTTAAAATTAAAATTAAAATTTTAAATAATTTAAAATTTAAACTAAATATTTAAAATTAAATATCTCAATCACCGGGGCACATTTTTTGATGAAACAAAAAGCTAACCTAGGTTTTAAGAAAAACCCATTTCAAATCTGCCATCCATGGTTTTAAATAAAACCTTTTGTTTTTCCTGCCTTGGTTTTCACAAAAAAAAAAAAACCTGTATATATCCACGCTCTCCAAAATATCATAAATGATTATTTATGAAGTGTTTTTACCACCAAAACTCAAATGATCCATATGACATCAATCATCCATGTGACATCAATGACAACATAAAATAACTCAAATTGTCAAAAGAAAGCATATTGTACGATTTACAGTAGATTGTACAATTTTTGAGACACTTCTAATTATGTAATTAGTGATGTTCGAGTAGCAATATAACCGAAGGTATGGCGATAAAATGAGTTCAGTTGAGGAGTTCAGATATAGGTTAAGAAGAATTTTATCCAATAGGGTGGAATGGTCACCAGTATCCCTGCACGAGAGAGAGTCCCAGTCGCAGTAGTACCAAGGGTGATAGTTTCAGTCTCATGATTGGCGTGGTACTCATCCTTGGAGAAGAGGAGGATACAGGCCATGGAGAATTTAGAGGTACTAGAGGGTTGACCAAAGGAGAACATCACCAAGAAACCAAGAGGAGAGGATGGCACAAGAGAATATCCTAAGGGGGTAATTGAGGAGTGAGGTACATGTTCCAGATCTAGATGAGGATATGAGTAGCGAACCTGAGGAATATCAGGTGGAGATAATGAATATATCATTTGTACAACATGGAGGAGAGACATGCAGGAGGTGGTGGAGTAATGAACAGAACAAGAACCACCCCTAGAGAAAATAGTTTGAGGAGGTTGGTGTAGCTATAATAGCACAAGTGCCACCACACCAAAAGACCTTCTTCTACAACTATCTATTGCAAATGGTTCAAGCATATAATTCTACAACAAGAATTACCTATGTCAATGTGGGCAAAAGGTCAGAGAGGGTAGAATTTTTGGTAGAGGTATTCAGGAAGACATTTGGATTGCCAGCATACAACACAAATATAGTTAAGAAGTTGGTTGATCTGATTGAGACCTATCAAATCATCACTTCACTTACCAATGTGAAGTCACCTATTGATGTTAAGATATTGGTTGTAGGAACTTGAGGAATTAAGTAGAGCTAGTTAAAAGGGAATGATTGTCCATGTGCTATGAATACTGTAGTGGCTCAACTATTAGGAGATACACGGGCTACAAAGATGCCAATCTAGATGGCTTAGTATGTAGAAGGTATCACCAAAGGGATCAAGTATGATTGGTGTACCTATATAGAAAGGAAGATGCATGAAATACTAATGAAAAGATCAAAGAACTTCAGAATGACATTCCATGCCATTGGATTTTTATTAAATATTGCTACAGAAATAGGAATCCACTTTCCAAGTTTAATTGAATCTAGGAATTTTAGGGTAGGACAACCAACCATTTTGATATGGGCAAAGTCAGGTTTAGTTCAAAAGGAGACTCCAGAGAAATCTTGAACAAAGAAGGAGCAACAGGTCATTGAGGTACAGGAGGATACTTCTTCGGATGATGAGGATGTACACCCTTGGATAAAAAGACCTAGGAAGTTGGAACCTGAACTAGAGCAACAAGCAATTCAGTAATGACAATAGGAGAAACCATCAATTCAAGAAATGGGGGAAATTGTGGGGAGGCAGTCCAGTCCAATACAAATAAGGACAAGGAGACAACGAGAAATAATGACAAATAATCTTGTTCTAGAAAAACAAACCAAGATTGTATAGAAGGATCAGCAAGAGGAAAATAGATAGTTAGACTTAAAGAAGCTGGATCTACACGAGTGGAATTAGGCAGAAGCAGAGAAGATGTTGGAATCCCCACATATTTTCTAGCATAACAAATTTGAAATTTTAGATTCTTCAAAAATATTTGAGGATACAGAGGTGAGTCAGATACCATAGGAAGTAGCATCCACTACTTAACAGGAAAAGGAGGAATCTGAAGTGAGAGTGGAAGCCTCAGAGGAAGAGTCCAGAGAAAAGAAGAAGCTCCATTTCAAATTTGTGATGGGGGGAAGTTCAAATCAAAATAATCCAAGTGATGTGAAAAAATAGGTGAAAGCATCACAAGAACAAGAAGAACCTGGTAGACACCAAAATAGCACCAATCCGATTATGTGACTGCAAACACTGATCGCTTTGACACACACACAGCCCCCAGGGCAGCCCTCAGAGGTCAAACAGTGGTCCTAACCACTTTTATAGCAATTTTGTAAGGTCAAAAGGCAATTTGGCACATTCAGGCACTTTGCTCAGTATTCGTCTCACCCAGGGACGAATTAAAACTGGGATCCGTCTCACCCAGGGATGAATTCTTAATTCATCTTTGGTCAGGACGAATTCCAGGTTTAACGGGCAAAAAGAAGAATGGCGCCAAGTGGCAGCCAAAGACAGTCAATTGATGACTCTTGCCTCGCACGCGTGTGTAGGTGGGCAGATGGGCCGTTAGAGGACTGTCACAAGGGCAGTCATGAAAGCCCAAGTCATGGAGGACTTTCCTCTCTCATGAGAAGACATGACCGCCACATGGCACCTATGACCACCACATGGCGCTTATGCATGCCTCTCCAAAGAGACCCCCTGGGTCTATAAAATGGTGGACTTTTCCCACCCAAAAGGACAAGTAGGAGGCATTTTCAAGCAACGAAGTGCTGCCGATTTGATACCACGCCTTTACCCTTTTGATTTACATTTTCCACATCCTTAATCTCTTTCGCAAGAGAGGTTATTGGGTGGCTATTGGAAGTGTGAATTCAGACCCAAAAACCCGACATTTGACCACTTTAATCCACCAATTTGCTGACAACCCCATCCTAAGAGATTTTGGGCCCATCCCAAGTGGATTGGTGCCAAAATCAAGTTCCAACGGTGGGCGGCCCACTTGGGCGCCCCGCACTTTTCTTTTAAGTTTCATTTTAATCTATTCTGTTATCACTTGTTTATATTCTATTCCATTTTATGCTGTTTAGATAGTTTACAATCTCGATTTCAAAAGACATTTATCAAAGATTATCATGTTTTGTCAATTTTTGTGGGCTTCACTAACTTGCAGGTAACAACATCAAATTCCCGCTGATGGAGGTCAAATTGGGAGAATCCGACCATCTGGGTCATCCCAAAATGCCCCCAATTAGCTAACCCCTATGTTTGCAGGTATTTTGGAGGTCCCGTGGTGCGACATTTGGATGACATCACTTCGACATTTTATCACAGTCTAATTCGTCCTACCCGAGGATGAATTACAGTAGGATTCGTCCTACTCGAGGATGAATTACAGTAGAATTCATCCTGGCCAGAGACGAATTGCAGTCGAATGCGAATTGGCCGACTGTTTCGATGGCAGTGGCCCTCTGGTAATGTTTTCTGGTCTCTGTCAAATTTACAGGTCATTTAGAGTCATTTTGTCTATCGATTTGGCTAATCTTTTACATGCATCTTTCATTAATTTTAGAGAACAAACGTTTCTTATTTGCAATAGGTGCTACTAACATCTTTGTTGTTTCTTTGATCGTAGGAGGAGCAGCAAAGGTTAAGGACTCATCAACACCAGCGACGACAACGTTTTGGCCCGCCCATTTCAAATGTGGGCACGCGGAAGGAGGAACATTAAGTCTTGATTGTAACCAAATTCATTTAACGCTCCTAGCCCCTGAAAAGGGAGGAGGCATCTTTGTAACCGAGATCAAGAGAGTTAAATAAAAGGGCTGTGATTTCTCCATTTTCTTGTATCTCCGTTCAATTCGTCTCTTTCACTTCATGCATTCTACATTTTAGGACTTAAGCGTGTTTGATTTTGAATGCATCTCAATTAGTGTTTCTTTCATCCAAAATCTCGTGCTTTCAGTGGCGATCACGGTGGGACCCTGTCCCCTAAATTTTGAGATCACAAAAACTGATTAAAACTTGTGTTTTTGTGCTTACAGGTACCTTTTTCAATTTTTGACTGTTATTCGTCTTTGCCTGTGGCGATTACTTTACTGAAATTCGTCTGACCCTGAGACGAATTCTAATTCGTCTCAGACAGGGACGAATTCTGTTCTGTAATTCGTCTCACAGAGGGACGAATTTTTGTCTGTGAATTTTCAGAGCCGAGGATCAGAAACAACAGGTTTAGGCAGAGAAAGGTAAGGGTTTTAAAACTGTTCCTGTTATTTTTTGTTTTTCTGTTTCTGTTTTCTGTTAATTTTGCCTTCTTAGGGAAAGTTGTTTCTGCCTGTTTCATTTTTTTTAATAAAAAGAATCACACACACTTCACGCAACATTTTTAAACCAAGGAGCTGGTCGTAAAACCCCAGCCCTTGATCAAGACCATCGGTGGATTTCATCACCACCTTGGCTTGATTTTGCATCCATTTCCCCGATTGTCACTGTTGTTAGGCGTAAATCCTGACGAAAGCTGACCGAGTGTCACTGGGGTGATTCCCAGCACGCGAGGATAAGTCTTCTATGGTAGGTGTCATTAACAGGACAATCCCCCTTCCGTACCGCCTACGTACCACGTACCATCTGCTCTCACGTACCTATAGTCTCCCTCTCGTAAGGGCGGGTATATAGAGAGGTTGGTATATCGGCCTGGTTGGTATATTGAAGGGGCGACCATCTATGGGAGTCATATGAGCCAACATACTGCATTTAAACGTTCTTCAAAACTTTCAAAAACAAAACAAAATCATCAAAATGCACTAAAACCAGTCTAGGACACACCATTAATCTTTAAAAGAGATAATCACCGTTTGTGTATGTGTGTGTTCATTTCTGCTTAGTGTAACAAAAAAAAAATCATAAATCATAAACGAAAAGATAAAAATCTGCTTAGCTAGTAGAAAGGTACCACAATGGTGTACACCCGTAGCCAAGCCCAATCAAGGGCAGAAGCTCCGGAAGGTGCACAAGGAGCGGGCACAAGTCGCCTTCGCTTTAGCCCTGAAGACTTGGCCATACCGCCTTGGCGGTCTGGGCCACAAGAGAATCCACATCATTCCATGTCTAGGTGGAATTATAGGGACACCCCTCTGGGGGATACGCCCATTCAGAATAGCCCCTTTCGGGAAGAACCTTTACGTGTGACACTCAACGCAAATAGAAGACCGCCTTTAGAGGCTAGATATGAGTGGCCACCGTGCAACGAAGCGCTAGAGAGGCACAGTGTCCATGAGGAGAGACAACGTGACTATGGCATCTCTCCTTTGCCTCCCATCATTGTTAGAACTGAAAGACAAAACCCAGAGCGCAGGGCTCTCCACACAAGGCGAGCTAACTCTGCCCGCCCCTTTCACACCCATGAAAGGGAGTACGAGGAAGATCATCGCATTCCTCGAGAGCAATATACAGTGTGGGAGCCTTGCACTTCTACACCTGCTAGATATCATGATCACACATTAAGGCCAGAGCCTCAAGTAAATGCCGCCAACCTCGACAGAGGGAAGCGACCCATTGAAATCTCGGATCATCATGACCGAGGCAAAAACATAGGAGAGGCATACAGGCCTCCTAAGCCCAAGATGGCGGATCAAATTGACTTGGCAGTTGCCAGACATGCCGCCCGCCAAGCCCAGATCATGCGGCTTGAGCAAGATCATCAGCAGTTAGAGCGCTTATACCGCCTTAACAAAGAGCGCATTCAGCGCGAAGCAGATGAGCTGCTTTATAAACTACCTGAGAGGGTGCCAACCCCTCACACCCAAAAAGTAGAACAATATGAGAGGTATAATCCCTTGATGCAGGATAGGTCTCCGCGACCTCGCCAAGCTTTGCCTCCGAGACCCCATAGACCTGAGAGGGAGGCCACTCCCCGAAACAACGATGGGTACCCTCAGCGGGGACTCACTCAGGGTCATAGGTCTCGCCCAGAGACTCCTCAGGAAGTTTATGAGGAGTATGAACCAGAAGAAGAATGGGCCGAAATGCCCTATCAAGGTGGGAGGGCTGCCATTCGGCCACCCCCCATAGGCCTCCAGTCTCCCACAACTCACAACGGGAGCAAACAAAAGAGGAAGAGATTAAATCTTTCGATGCATACAAAGCGCTATTAGAGCATTTGGAGTCTGTAGAGACTAAAGCTTCTAGGCACCAAAAGCCCACGTTACGACAACTCCGCAGTCATCCGGTGCATCCGTCAGTGCCCACACCTCTTTATCCCGAACATTTCAAGTTGCCTCAGTTGGCAGTCTTTAAGGGTGAAGAGGATGCTCAAGAGCACATGACAAGATTCTTGAGCCAATGCTTTGGCATTCAGGATAATGATGCGTTGTTGCTAAGGACATTCATAACCACATTCGTAGGTCCTGCCTCGGATTGGTTCACACAGTTGTCGAAGCACAACATAAATAACTTGGATCAATTAGTAGATGCGTTCCTGGAATGCTTTGCCTTCAACACCAAGAAGAAGGCATCACTGAGTGATCTGGCCAACCTCAGGCAATATGAGGAAGAGACAATGGCGGCTTACGGGAATCGATGGAGGGCTCTGCTTTCTAAGCTACCTTACCTTCCCCCTATGTCCGACCTCACACAAATGTTTTCATGGAGTTGTCTGAGATCGATCTCTGGGCTATTGCAGCTGCAGCAATACGCCAGCCTAGAAGAAGCTTTGGCGCAAGCCAGAGTTATCGAAGAGATCAAAATACAGGAGGGCAAAATCACCAAGCCCAAAAAGAAAGAGTGGAACAAAAATACAAAGACAGGGACTACACAACCAAAACCCGCTGCGGTTAATCAAGTTGCGATAAATGTCCCCAAGCTTGTGCAAGAAATACAGCCTCAAAAGGCTAATTATCGAGCAAGTGCCTCCTAATTATGAAAGAGAAAATAAAAAATAGGAGCAAAATCAGCAGCGTCGCCCTAAGCGACAATTCACCCCTTATACGGAGTCCAGGGACTCCCTATTTGACCGCTTGTCAGCGGCAAATCTAATCACCCTTCCAGAAATCCAAACCATAGATCCTAACGCTCCCAAGCCTAAGGGATACAGGGAGGATTTGTATTGTAGGTTCCACAGGCGAAGGGGACATGACCTAAACGCATGTTGGAAATTCAAGGGATTGATACAAGATTTGATTGATAATCAAACATTGGCAGTGGACAACCCCATAGCGCCAAATAATCAGCAGATGGGGGTATTCAAGGACCCTTTGCCTGCCCACGAGGCACAGGCAAAACCTCTTCAGGTCAATGAGGTGCGATAGAATCTCCCCATGCAAGGGTATGTGGGAATGATCAGCATAGTAACCAGGAACAAGAAATACCCAGGAGTTGCCCCTGAGGCAGCTACAAGAGAAGTTCCTTCAACGTCGCAACCTCAACAACACACTGTGCAGTTGCCTCCGCCTAGACCCGAGGTCACGATATGGACCAAACTCACGTAGAGTTTGCGGACTACATCGGCTAGGCTTTCCATCTATGAGCTTATACAGTAGTCAGCGCCCCATCGAGAAGCTCTCATGGAAATTTTGAAAGCCATCGAGTTATAGCCTCATGAAGCGAATTCCTTCAATAACTTTATGGGACATGTAAAATGATGTACGGAGCCGATCATTACCTTCAGAGAGGATGAAGTTAAAATAGTATCGAATGACATGGCAGATCCACCCTTGCACGTTATCGCGTGGGTCAACGGGATCCCGTACAAGAGAGTGTTGGTAGATACTGGCTCGTCCAGTAACATCATTACCACTGTAGCATTAAAACATCTGAAGCTACCAGCCTCTCATATCATGGCTTCCACATACACACTGCGAGCATTCAACGATGCGATATGCTCGACAGTCGGCACAATTGTTCTACCCATCCAGGTAGGACAAAAGACGATACCCACATTGTGCCATATTTTGGAAGGCGAGATGGCATACAACATATTGCTAGGGCGACCATGGATCAGGGACATGAAGTGTGTCCCTTCGATAGCTCACCAGTGTCTAAAGTATGCATTTGAAGGAGAAGTACATGTAGTCCCGATGGACTTAGAACCCTTCAAATATTGCAATGCAGTACAATTGATGCCGCAATCGACCCTCCCATCGACGCACTTGGATTTCTAGTTAAATCCATCTAGACAGGGTCCGATGCCATGGGCACCACTGGTGACTAATCCATCAAAACCCTAGCCAGGTGCATCTTCATCATCTGCTCCTTCATTACCAATGCCACCTGTCATGGCTAAATAGAAGGACAAAGGAAAACAGATCCTGGAAGAGGCTCAACCCCTAGAAGAGGTGTTGCCAACAATATCAACTATCTCAATAGAAGAAATACCTAGCACAATGGAAGTTGAGGCTCCTAATCCACCCAACATGGAATGGAATCAGGAAGGCCTTCCATTTCCTCCCTCTCAATCATCAACAATTACTGTTGAAATAGCCAGTACGGGCCTAGGGGAATATCTAGTGCAGAATGTTGTAGCAACGCCCATGCTAGAATCAGTGCAGGACATGGGGAGACCTCGCCTTCCCATAGGGATAGTTGTTCCTTTAGGTTACCCACCAAACCAGACCAATTTTGTGTATGGGGGCCTTGATCATGGTATCGAACCATGCAAGCAAAAGGACGAGGACGAAGAGCCTTTTGCCAAAAATGTCAATTATCTGTCGAACCCGAACTTCGCTCTGAGATATCTCGGCCAATGCAATTGGCACGGATACGGGTTAGGTAGGTATGAGCAAGGGGTGCGTGTCCTTTGCCAACCAAGATATCAAATGCCTTATGATAAGTCGGGAGTAGGGTTCAACCACCCCCTGCCCTTAGACATCTTGGTGGAAAACATGCAAGGCCTAGGAATAGGCAACAAGGGTGGATTGGCATCAGATCCTTATGCCAACCCAAACACAACGTACACATTGGGAGATTATCTCCCATGGTCAACAACCACCCTTGGTAACATCAATAACCCTTCTCCGTTGATAGAGAGAGGTGAAAGTTCGGACACTAACTTCCAAGGAGAGCATAAACGAGTGTCCAGGATATCTTTTTGAAATTGTTCCCTTTAGAGGTTCCAATTGAACCAGTGCAATGTCAAGAGAATCAGGTCCCCCCATCGAGTGTGGAACAACCGCAATGGGATCATATTAATTTGCTCGAACAAGATGAGCCTAATATGTCGTAGACAGCTGTCGGGGCCAACGAGGGCCTTTGGATCATCGACAATGATTACGAAGATGAAACTGAGATGGAATATCTTAATCATGCGCGATGGCACAATCACCCTGTAACCCATGAAGAACTGATGGCACAACTAGGCATAAGGTTAGGGCATGAATGGTACGTAGACCCGACAGGGGTGGGACCAAGTGTTGGATCCATGGCTCCAAGTTTACGATGAGCACCGTCCACCCCGAGACCCTATAATGACATCAGTGCCGAGGGAAGACCCTGTCTTCCTATCAACACATAGGGCCGATCCGTTCATGCCCGTCCCTACAGAGCCAGATCCAGAGCATAGGGAGCATCCAGAATGTTCGAGTTATCACACCCACGGTAATGGAGACCAAATTCATTTCATCCACATGATCTCCATTGATTTGACCGCACCCATCCGCAATCCGGCCGATCCAACATGGTCATTGCATCTAGACATAGATGCCATCGACTGGGATCGCGTCAATTCACCGCTCTCCCCATCAGAGTATTGGCCTTTCGATAAAATGCCTCATTTTACCCCAGGGACAACTCAGGATATTTTTCAGGCTGAAGAGGGACCCGAGGTTCCAAACATAGATTTAAACTCAGCTAATGATATCCATTTGATCCCGACTCCACATCAGTTGGAGGACGGATCCCACATGTCAGTCGAGGAGACGACTGACGTAGACATCGGCTTAGATCCAATGAATCCATAGATTATCAAGCTGGGGGTAAGCTTATCCCCCGAAGAGCAAGCCGACTACATTGCCCTTCTCAAAGAGAAGAAGGAGGTTTTTGCATGGTCATACGAGAGACATGCCGGGGCTAGATCCGTAGCTAGTCACGCATAATCTAACGCTTGATCCGACAATCAAGCCAGTTAAGCAAAAACTACGTAAGATGCACCCAACAGTGGCCTTGATGGTCAAAGATGAATTGCAAAAGTTGTTGGATGCACAGTTTGTCATCTGCATGGATTATCCGCCATGGCTGTCCAACATGGTGCCCGTCAAAAAGCTCGACGGGAGGATTCGCATATGCACTGATTTTTGAGATCTAAACAAAGCGAGTCCTAAGGATGATTTCCCCTTGCCAAGCATCGACGCGTTAGTAGACGCTACAGCAGGTCATGAAATGCTATCCCTCATGGATGGTTTCTCGGGATACAATCAGATTCGTATCAATCCTGAGGATCAACTCAAAATGGCGTTCACAATGCCTTGGGGGACATTTTGTTATAAGGTCATGCCTTTTGGCCTTAAAAATGTTGGCGCCACCTACCAACGTGCCATGACGTACATCTTCCATGATTACATGCATAAAACTTTGGAAGATTACATGGATGATTTGTTAGCCAAGTCTCTTTTGCGCTCAGATCATCTCGGTGACTTAAGCAAGATCCTCGATCGCCTCATGGAGCATAAGGTCAGACTGAATCCCAAGAAGTGCGTATTCGACGTCACATCTAGAAAACTCTTGGGTTTTATAGTCTCAAAGCGAGGCATCGAGGTGGACCCAAAGAAAGTCAAGGCAATCCTTGAAATGGCTCCCCCAACTACTATTAAGCAGCTCAAAAGTTTGCAAGGAAAGGTCACGTCGATTAAGCGCTTCATAGCGCAGCTATCTGACAAGTGCCGACCCATGAACAAATTATTGCACAAGGGGGTTACATTTCACTGGGATGACGAGTGCCAGTCAGCCTTTGATGACATCAAACAATACTTGGCTTCGCCGCCAGTATTGGCACCACCTAGACCAGGAGTGTCATTCTACTTATACATCTCGACTATTGAGGTGGCACTGGGCGCCATGCTGGCCCAGAAGAATGAACTTCACAAAGAATAGGCTACTTACTATCTTAGCCGCACCCTGGTCGGTTATGAACTTAACTATGCATACGTCGAGAAACTCTGCTTGGCAGTGGTGTTTGCTACCAAGAAGCTATGCCACTACATGCTTGAGCAACACTACGTATGTTGTGTCTAAGGAGAATCCATTGCGATACATGATGAGTCGTACTTATCATAGTAGTCGCACGGCGAAATGGATCATGTTGTTGATGAGAATTTGACATAGAGTTTATTGGACAAAAATCTATCAAAGGACAGGTCATAGCCGATCAACTAGCAGAGGCTCCTCTTGAAGACGATCAGCCTCTAGTCATAGAACTACCCGATGATGGGGTCTTCCATGTCTCAGAATCGCTAGATTCTGATGAGCCTGAGTCACAAGCCGACATAACCTTATTTTTTGATGGTTCTAAGTGTGAGCAAGGTGGTGGCACGGGAATAGTATTCTTCACACCGTAGGGCGCTCCAATGCCCCTGTCATTTAAATTAAATTTCCCATGCACCAACAATAATGCAGAGTATGAAGCCTTGCTCATAGGTCTTCAGACAACAATCGCCATGAACATCAAATGACTGAACATCTTTGGTGATTCGTTGTTAATTGTCAATCAAGTCAAAGGGGTATACCAATGCAAATGCCCAGTTCTACAGGCTTATAAAGCCCTTGTGGACAAATTCTTGGCAAAACTTGAATGGTACGACATCGAGGCACTCCCTCGGTCATCGAATCATTTTGCGGACACAATGGCCTCCTTGGGGTCACTAATCCCGCAAGACCTTTCTGGTGATATGACAACCATTCAAGTCAAAACCCTATCGCAATCCATGATGGAGCGTGCAAGCTCTGACTTGACGTCAGGAATCCACATGATCCAGATTGAACCATCCTCGGATAAGTTCTCTCGAATCCACGATCGTCTGAAACATGCCAAGCTGGGGTCCTTGTTCTCCCCTACTCCCATTAATAGCAACACAACGTTGTTCTTACAAGTTCTATCCCGCTCAACATTTGTTAGGGATGAACTTCAAGAGGGATTGGTTGTTCATACTATCGAGGTTTTCGATCAACAGGATTGGTATTTACCCATTAGAGACTACCTCAAGTTAGGTAATCTCCCGCTTGGATTGACGCATGCCACAAAATGAACATTCAAGCAGAAAGCGGCTAAGTATGTCTTGATAGGAGACATTTTGTATCGTCGTAGCTATGAAGGGATCCTCCTTCGTTGCTTGGACCAGCAAGAGTCCACTTGGGCGATCGCCCAAGCGCACGATGGTACATGTGGTGGCCACTTCAGTGGTATGGCCATCGCAAAGCGCATTCTTCGCATGGGCTATTATTGGCCATCTTTAGAGCGAGATTGTTGTGCATATGTCAAGAAGTGCATGAAGTGTCAACATCATGCCAATTTGATGCACGTACCTTCCCAGGCCTTGCAGACAGTCCAATCTGCTTGGCCATTTTCGTAGTGGGGCTTCGATCTAATTGGAAAGATCTCCCCTACGTCGTCAGGCCATCACACGTTTATCATAACGGCCACAGAGTATTTTACCAAGTGGGTGGAAGCAATTCCGTTGACCTCTACGATAGGACCCCGCATTGTGGAGTTCATTTTGCATAACATCATATGTCGTTTTGGTATTCCATCCAAAATAATCTCGGATAATGGGCCACCATTCAAGAACAAAGACGTGCGTGCTTTGACCACAAAGTACAAAATTCAGCACAGTTTTTTGACACCCTATTATCCACAGGCAAATGGGCAAGCAGAGGCGTCAAACAAAATGCTAGTTGCCATCCTTAAAAATATGGTCGCAGACAGTCATAAGGATTGGCACATCCAAATTCCACTTGCCCTTTGGGCTTATCGCACTAGCATTCGGACGCCCACTAGGGCTACTCCATTTTTGCTCGTGTATGGCTCCGAGGCAGTCATGCCTCTAGAGTTGGAAATTCCTTCCCTACGCATATCAATGCAAGAGTTCATCAATGATGACGCTGCACGACAAGCCCGGTTAGACCAACTTACGTTGCTTGACGAACGACACGTTAATGCTCTCGAGCACTTACGTATCTATCAAGAGCGACTTAAGAAAGCTTACAACATGAAAGTTCACCTAAGGGACTTTCGGGTTGGTGATTTGGTTTTGAAGGAAAACCAACAGAACTCTAGTTTGCCGTCCCACCTAAGGGACAAGTTCATGGCAAATTGGTTAGGTCCATATGTCATTGATAGCAAAATAGGACCCGGGACGTACCGGCTAGCCTCTCTTGATGGAATCAAGGAAATAGAACCCTTGAATATCAGTCATTTGCGACCATTCTATATCTAAGAGAGCCATATCCCAAAAAGCTCCAAGGATTCTTGAAAAATCGCTTGGTCAATCCCAAAAATGCTCCAAGGATTCTGAAATCGCTTGGTCAATCCCAAAAATGCTCCAAGGATTCTTGAAATCACTTGGTCAATCCCAAAAATGCTCCAAGGATTCCATCAATCGCTTGGTCAAACCAAAATGCTCCAAGGATTCCATCAATCGCTTGGTCAAACCAAAATGCTCCAAGGATTCCATCAATCGCTTGGTCAAACCAAAATGCTCCAAGGATTCCATCAATCGCTTGGTCAAACCAAAATGCTCCAAGGATTCCCAAAATCGCTTGGTCAAACCAAAATGCTCCAAGGATTCCCGCAATCGCTTGGTCAAACCAAAATGCTCCAAGGATTTCGCAATCACTTGGTCAAACCAAAATGCTCCAAGGATTCTCGCAATCGCTTGGTCAAACCAAAATGCTCCAAGGATTCCCGCAATCGCTTGGTCAAACCAAAATGCTCCAAGGATTCCGCAATCTCTTGGTCAACCCCAAAAAGCTCCAAGGATTCCCAATCGCTTGGTCAAACCAAAATGCTCCAAGGATTCCATCAATCGCTTGGTCAAACCAAAAAGCTCCAAGGATTATCGCAATCTCTTGGTCAACCCCAAAAAGCTCCAAGGATTCTCGCAATCGCTTGGTCAACCCAAAAAGCTCCAAGGATTCCCGCAATCGCTTGGTCAACCCAAAAAGCTCCAAGGATTCCCGCAATCGCTTGGTCAAAAGAAAAATAAAATCATCAAAAATAACAAAAATTTGCATCTCATTTCTAGGCATGCTCAAATTCATCAATACAAAGCTCTTCTCGCATCTCATCTTCATATTCACAAAAAAATCAATCCATCAAAAATACAAAAATATGTAGTTGCATTAAGCATCACACCCATACATTGCATATTTGTGGTCATACAGGTCAAAGGCACCATAGACTGTAATTATTCTGCTAGTCCATCTTGTTCCATATATTTTCCTATATAAACAAACAAACAAACATAATGACTATCATGTTTACCACAATAGAGTAACGAGTGGTCTTATAATGTATCAAGAGTTTTCGTCTTTCAGTCGTCATTTTGCTTTCTAGCCACGTACTGTACCAAGTCAGAGAGATTTTACGAAGGTAGAGTTCTACTTGAAATACGCCTTGTTACGTAACATCCTATCACAAGCTAAAACACATAAAACAATTCCTAAGTTGTATGAACGAAAGATGAAACCTGCATAGTAATCTAGGTCACCATAAGCGAAACGGTTATCTTGCTTATCCCCCTGTGTAAATGACCCAAAGAATGTTGAGAGTTGGCAAAAGGACAAGCATCCTCCCTACCCAATTCCCCAAGAATCCCAAAATTCTCTATAGTTGCAAAACATCAAAAATTTGCAAACGTCAAAACTCCAAAATTTGACATCCCACAGTGCACACATCAAAAAGCACATACAATAGTGACTCTTATCACTCCATATCCAAATCCCTTGCTCAAAAGAAAAATATATAAAAAATAAACAGTGATTTTTATCACTACAATCGAGCAAGTATCCCAATACAATTGAAGAAAAGAAGGGAGTCGAACTTGAATCCCTGGAACTCTCAGCATTTCGACAGGTCATGAGGTAAGCCTCAGTACCGGTTTGGTTGATAGCCTATTGGTCACTGGCGGTAAACCTCCCGCATGACGATATATCTGTCACATTAACTTGTGTACAGATCAATGTTTGCATGTGGATGAGCTAGCTTATGGTATCCTAGAAAACACCATAGATTAATCTGACTAAATACAATAAAGGAGTTAGTGGAGCTAATTAGGTGATCCTCAGTACAGGTTCGGTTGAAAGCCCATCTGGCACTGGCGGTATCCTGATAAATACCACATAAATGAACTCAATTGCACACACAGGGATGTGAAATAACTTGGTCAAAAACAAGTCCGATTCATACCTTGTTCAAAAGTCTTGTAAGATAAAGCACAATCGTGGCTAGTGAGTTAAAACCGTCGGAGTTTCAGAAAAACTTAGCTACATTTCTAAACCAACTGCGCTACTTTTCATCCTTACAATACCATCAAAAAATACAAAAAAAAGAAAACCACATGTATACATACAAAGTCATTTATTACAGCAATGGCTTAAAAACAAAATAAACAAAGTCCTAAACAGTCTATGGTGCCCTAACCAAACATCACAAATTCCATTCATCCACTTCATTCTTGCATATCACATATAAATCAAAAACATTTGCATTCATCATAACATATGCATCCATCAAAATAAATTAAAATGCATACATCCATATTCATCAACCATCATACATAAGATCAAATCATCACATGTGCATAAACAAAATAAAGTCGGTATATATATATATATCGTCAAAAAAATGCCTATAGGCTACAAAACTGGTCCTCTGACCCCGCAATAACATAACAAAACCACCTAGCCTAAGGCGTCGGCCACCATGATCATGCAGGATCGGTGCGACGGGAACTACCCCCTATGGTGTGGGTCCTATGGGACCCTGCAGGGCGGCTACTGCTAGCCCCAACATCATGCCTACTGCCGCCTCCCTCATCCAATCGCCTACGACGAGATGATGCTGACTGCTCAGTACCACTGTCCCTCGTCCGACATGAAGATCCACCTCTCGAAGGCTCAGGTACCCGCCCCCCAAGGTGGATGATCTCCCCCTCCAAATCCATCCGATGTCGGCACCACTCCGCCTCCCACCTATGGTACATCATGACTACATCGTCGCGCTGCGCCAGCTACACTCGTAAGAGATCCCTCTCCCGTGCAGCATCAGTATCACCCTCCTGCTGGCGAGACGCCACCCGTGCACTCTCTCGCTCTGCTAGCTGAGCCCGTAGGAGATCCCTCTCCTGCAGCGCATCCCCTAGCTCCTCATCTCACCTCCATAGCAGCTCCGCCAACCATGCATTCTCAGCGCGTACCCCAGACTCTATGTCCTCCACATACGCCGAAGGCATGGGACTCTCTGGAATAGCAGCCTGCTCTGGCTCCCACTGCTCCGCCATGTCCTGCATCTTCGGCTGATCCGGAGCCCCCAAATCCACATCAACACCCTCCACCTCCACCATGTCCTCCAAAGGAGCTCCCCAATCATCCCTTGGTGCCTCAGCACCCTCCCCGCCCATCGCTGCCACCTCCGTGCCTCCCAGTGGCCCCTCTCCCCGCCATCACCGTAGTACCCACCACTGGTCATACTCTGTAGTAGTCCCGACGTCATCCACGTCCGGGACGTCGATCATCGTATCTGAATCCTCGCCCAATGGCACGATGACCGGTCGGTCTAGAGTCCTCTCATCCCCTCGATGTCGATAGACCACGGGCTCACCAGGCAACCCCTGGCGCACCCCAAACTATCGTGTAACCCGACTATACGAGAAGAACTCATGCTCGGTCCCATGCCACCCAATCAACCACCGCTCTCTACGTACCCGTCGGAGCCACTCTCCAGCCTCTGGCCAGGCTGGACAGTCTCGATAAGGATGCCAAACCACCTCCCCGAGAGTGAGCCGAGAGAAGGTATCGACATAGTGCCCTACGACACCTGCCCAACGTCGACTCTGTCCCTGCTCTCCGGACCGCCGCCACAGAACTGCATACCCTATCTCCTTATCCTCCATCACCGCCCGAGTCATCCATGGTAACCCGGTTGGCCTCTCAACTGCTATGTGTTGCCAACCCCAGCACTGCAACAGATAACTGTAGCTGATCCCCTTTCGCCGTCGACAGCGGACCTCATACAGCTCCCCATAGAGTTGTGCCAACAATGTCTGTCCCCATCTCAAGATAAGCGGTGCCTCTATCGGGCACTCTACCAACTGCCAAACCAAATCCAGCAGGTTCCATGGGAACCTCGCACCTGAAGAGTCAGGTAATAGCATGTTGGAAATGAGGCCCATAAGGAATGCGTGCCTCACTCCCAACACCCCCCTCTCCTGCCACCATCTGACCAAAATCTTGCCAATCTGGCAGTCGCCCTCTGCCCTCTCCAGTGGCTCCTCCACACCCAGCTCCTCCCCATGCCCGAAGCATCTCGTCAGTACAACCATCCACTGATCACGCGACGATGTCCTGATGGGCAGTCCATCTATCGAAATCCATAGAAGCCGATAGATATCCTCCAAAGTAATAGTCATCTCCCCTGTCGGGAGATGGAAGGTGTTGGTCCGTGGATCCCAGAGATTGATCAGGGCCATCAAATAGGCCTGATCCGTGACCACTGGCTCTAGTCGAGCCACCTGCTTGAGCCCAAGGGCATCAAGCCACTCCCAATCAGCCTCAGTCAGCGCCCCACGCGCTTCAGCAAAAGTAGTGGATACACGGTACCGGCTCCTAACAACCTGCAAAAGAAAACAATTCAAAAAAATTAAAATCATGGAAAAGAACTGTACAACAATAACATGCATATACAACATTGCCTATCAATGTACAGCCAAAAAAAAAAACAAACAAAAATTAAAAAAAATTAAATTTTTAGTTCTAGGGTTTCTAATCCTAACTGATTAATTTAAAACAAAAACAAAAAAAATTCAAAAAATTAAATTTTAGTTCTAGGGTTTCTAATCCTAACTGATTAATTTAAAACAAAAACAAACAAAAATTAAGACAAAAATTAAATTTTTAGTTCTAGGGTTTCTAATCCTAACTGATTAATTTAAAAACAAAAATTCAAAAAATTCAATTAATTTTTCAATTCTAGGGTTTTTAATCCTAACTGATTAATTTAAAACAAAAGCAAAACACAAAAATTCAACAAAAATTAAATTTTCAGTTCTAGGGTTCCTAATCCTAACTGATAAGTTCCAAAAAAAAAAAAAAATAAAACGAAACAAAATTTAAAAAATTAATTTTTCAGTCTTAGGGTTTCTAATCCTAACTGATTAATTTAAAAACAAAACAAAAATTCAAAAATACAAACATTGAGTCTTAGGGTTCACGTTCAGTTTATCCTAGGGTTTAGTTGAAGAAAAAATTCTTTACCTAGATTTTGCGCTACGTTTAGTTGTACACTAAGTCCTAGTTGTCTTAAGCTCAGTTTCAGGGTTTAAGTTTTAAAAAAATATATTGAAAAATAACATCACAAAAACAATTAAACAAAACAATTGCAATTTTAAACAAAAAGTAATAAACTCTAGGGAGCACTTACTGGTCTCGCTTCGGCTCTGCCGCTCGATCCGGTTTGTGCACTCATGATGGCAGGGAAAATCTCGACAGCGCTTCGCTTCGCAGAATTAACTTCCTCCTCCCCAGAGCTCCAAATCGCAAGAAAAATCAAATGCAAATGAGCCCAAACCCTAGTTTTGCACCTTAAATAAGCCTTTTGAGCTGGAATTCATCCTTTACTGGGACGAGCACTCTGGTTAGCACTCGTCCCACCCAGGGATGAATTCTAAAGATGGAATTCGTCCCACCATGGGACGAATTCAGGCCAAAAACTTCAAAAACATCAAAAAATGAACTAAAATGCACTAAAATAGATAATAAACTTGCCCGATAAGAGTGTTGTTGCACTTGACATCCCGGGCATGCAAAACCGATGTTGGGGTCACAAATTGTCATTATCCTACTCCCTAAGAAGGCTACCATAGCCGGACCGCTCCACGGGAAGACGGATTTTTGCCAATTTCAGCCACAAAAAGCGTCGCAAAAAGGGTTACCACCCACCAAAAATAGGTCTAAATGTCAGAAAATTGCATATGCTTAACGCTAAAACCATCTAAAGGCACCCTTGCACAAGTCATCTTGGGTCAAGCGACTCGTCGCTTTTCTCACGAAGGTCATTCCCTCATCGATTCGTCGCTTGAGGGGGTAGTCACACTTAGTCACCAATCAACAAACACACACCCAATCAAGGCAATGACATGCATTCAAAGAATCATTGACAAAGACAATTACGCTCCTGCTTGGGGCGAGTAAACAAGCAACAATCACAATCTGATCGAGATCACTTGGCATTTTGTGAATCATGAACACAAGGTTCCCCCAGTGGACAAAAGGTTGCGCCCTTTGCCTATTCATGACTGATCAATGTCCAAGCTCAAGTCACACCTCACCAAAATAGGTTAATACTTGAAATTGAGTGCCTTCGCTCGTCAGAAGCAAGGATTCAAGAATGCATGCCCTTTCCATACTTGGGGCATCAAAAGTTGGTTAGGTTACCGAGAAACCCTAATCATTAGTGCTTTGGTTATCTATTTTTGCTCAGCGCTGCGCCATGCACAACGCATCCCAAAAAGGGGCATCTGTAGACACCAAAACAACACCAATCCGATTATGTGACTACAAACACTGATCACTTTGACACACACACAGCCCCCAGGGCAGCCCTCAGAGGTCAAACAGTGGTCCTAACCACTTTTATAGCAATTTTGTAAGGTCAAAAGGCAATTTGGCACATTCAGGCACTTTGCTCAGTATTCGTCTCACCCAGGGGCGAATTTAAACTGGGATCCGTCTCACCCAGGGATGAATTCTTAATTCGTCTTTGGTCAAGATGAATTCCAGGTTTAACGGGAAAAAAGAGGAATGGCGCCAAGTGGCAGCCAAAGACAGTCAATTGATGACTCCTGCCTCGCACGCGCGTGTAGGTGGGCAGATGGGCCGTTAGAGGACTGTCACAAGGGCAATCATGAAAGCCCAAGTCATGGAGGACTTTCCTCTCTCATGAGAAGACATGACCGCCACATGGCACCTATGACCACCACATGGCGCTTATGCATGCCTCTCCAAAGAGACCCCCTGGGTCTATAAAATGGTGGACTTTTCCCACCCAAAAGGACAAGGAGGAGGCATTTTCAAGCAACGAAGTGCTGCCGATTTGATACCACGCCTTTACCCTTTTGATTTACATTTTCCACATCCTTAATCTCTTTCGCAAGAGAGGTTATTGGGTGGCTATTGGAAGTGTGAATTCGGACCCAAAAACCCGACATTTGACCACTTTAATCCACCAATTTGCTGACAACCCCATCCTAAGAGATTTTGGGCCCATCCCAAGTGGATTGGTGCCAAAATCAAGTTCCAACGGTGGGCGGCCCACTTGGGCGCCCCGCACTTTTCTTTTAAGTTTCATTTTAATCTGTTCTTTTGTCATTTGTTCATCTTTCATTCCATTTTATGTTGTCCAGATAGTTTACATATGTTCGATTTCATAATACGTTTTGATCAAAGATTTCATCATGTTCTCGATCGCTTTTTGTTGTCCTCACTAACTTGCAGGTAGCGACGTCAAATTCCCATTGATGGAGGTCAAATTGGGAGAATCCGACCATCTGGGTCGTCCCAAAATGCCCCCAATTAGCTAACCCCTATGTTTGCAGGTATTTTGGAGATCCCGAGACGCGACATTTGGATGGCATCACTTCGACATTTTATCACAGTCTAATTCGTCCTACCCGAGGACGAATTACAGTAGGATTCATCCTACCCGAGGACGAATTACAGTAGAATTCATCCTGGCCAGAGACGAATTGCAGTCGAATGCGAATTGGCCGACAGTTTCGATGGCAGTGGCCCTCTGGTAATGTTTTCTGGTCTCTGTCAAATTTACAGGTCATTTAGAGTCATTTTGTCTATCGATTTGGCTAATCTTTTACATGCATCTTTCATTAATTTTAGAGAACAAACGTTTCTTATTTGCAGCAGGTGCTACTAACATCTTTGTTGTTTCTTTGATCGTAGGAGGAGCAGCAAAGGTTAAGGACTCATCAACACCAGCGACGGCAACGTTTTGGCCCGCCCATTTCAAATGTGGGCACGCGGAAGGAGGAACATTAAGTCTTGATTGTAACCAAATTCATTTAACGCTCCTAGCCCCTGAAAAGGGAGGAGGCGTCTTTGTAACCGAGATCAAGAGAGTTAAATAAAAGGGCTGTGATTTCTCCATTTTCTTGTATCTCCGTTCAATTCGTCTCTTTCACTTCATGCATTCTACATTTTAGGACTTAAGCGTGTTTGATTTTGAATACATCTCAATTAGTGTTTCTTTCATCCGAAATCTCGTGCTTTCAGAACCTATTGATGAAAAGTCACAGCAATGGAGACACAATAAAATTAGGAAGAAGAGCAGGTGACTGAAGAGCAACAAGTGGGCTCCATTGAACAGAAAGAATCCCAAGAATCGATAGAGCAACAACAATCTCAACAGGATATTGTGAATATAGAAGATGATGTGGAGGTGGAAAAGATAGTAGAACGAACTCCACCAAGGAAAAAGATAAATATATAGAGAGAACTACTAGATATTGGGGGAAGCTCTAGCCACCACATGGAAGAGGAGGAAGAACAAAATCCTACATAAAAGGAACTGCAGAGAATGCAAACAAGCTATCTTCTGAAGGTACCATAGTTTGGAAATATTGAAACTGAGGAGGCAATGCAGGGAGTAGAATATGATGTGGAACATTTCTTCTCTCATATAGGTAATGTCATAGCTAGCACTAAATTACAATATTGTATTGGACATGTGGGGGAATTGAAGTTGTGTGAGGAACAAGTGCCTCTCGAGTTGGAGAATATAATAGAATGGGTGAGAAACGAGGAGCGTACAAGGAGAATTGTAGACATTCATGTAAAACACCCATGGAAGTTACCCATGGAAGAGGTGACCATGATGTTGGGAAGAGCTGACTTTCTAGAGGGAGTGAGAACCAATTACAGGCAACATTCGAGGTTGTACCTGGATAGAACCAATCATCTGACTTGTCCCATGAATACAACAGAGTTGAAGCATAAGAGGGTTACTGTAATATTGGCCATCACTTTGAGGAAGTTGAAATTCCTAACACATTGGATAGAGTGGTTGAGCATTGAATTGGAGCAGGTCCATTAGCTCAAGGAATCTTAGAAAGAGGATACGAAAGCCCCTCAAAAAGAGATGATTGAAATGGAAGAATAATTGTAAAAGTGTAAGGCTACGATAGAGGAGAAAATAAATAAATTAGAAGAACTTATAAGCACAGGGTCTGATTTTGAGGCCAAACTTAGTTCACTTGAAGAGAAAAAGTGATAGGTCTCACAGATGGTAGAAGACAGGATTAAGGAGTTGGAGGCTCAACTCAGAGCAAAGGATGAACATATGAAAATACAGTTGGCCAAAAAAGATGAGCAAATGGTAGTACAGGCCAAGAAGATATAAGAGCTTACAAAAGACAACAAAAGATATAATGATATGATCCTAGAGAAGCAAGTGCAATTGAAGGCCACAGAAGATATTGTTCATGCATTAGAGGCTAATATTGACCACCACCTGAAGACCATTACTGAGAAGAATGAGGATCTTCAGGAAAAAAATTGAACAGAAACACATTTATAGGAGAAGTGGAAGAAGAGTGCCACAGATCATGAAAATCATATAAGGGAACTCCTAAAGACTACCTAGAGAAAGCTAATTTCCATAGAATGAAAGTAGTGGAAATGGGAAACTAGGCAGCCAGGTTGAAGAACGAATGCGCAATTCTTCAATCCCAAGTGGATGACTTGAAATTTGTGGTTGCGGATTATGAGGTATGACTGAAACAAAAGTATGAGTCAGTGAGGACACCAACCAAAGTAAAGGGGAGGGCAGATGTAAGTAGCAAATCCACCTCCTAGAAGAAGTGATAAATGGATTTGCCCAATTTTGACAATTTTGATAAGTTTTGTAAACTGTACATGTAAGAGTAAATCATACATCTAGGAAGAAAAATTGTACAATGTGAAGGCATATCATAGAAGGCACAATTAAATGACATGAAATGCATGGGTTATGTAATTTGAAGTTGTAATTGTGCATGTATTTGATTATTAAGGTTTTAGACTTAGTAAAAGTCTTAATTAATGCATTATGTTATGCATGGGTAGTTGTAAATAACTAATTTCCTCAAGAACATTTTTGGAATGGCCTAGGAAACATTATATAAGGCCCCATTTTCAATTTTTGATTGTTTGGTTACATTATGATTATGATCTAGTGTTATTCTGGTTATGGAGGAATACTATGAGTTCTGATTGTGGATTGTTATTGCATATGTCCATTTTTTAGTGAAATTTTTGAAAAATAATAAAGCTTGAAATGATTTATGGTTTCTCTTATGTAGTATACGATCCTAGAATGGTAGAATATTATTTTACAGTTTACTTCTGTTGCATGTACTTTCTTGTTGTTTTTATGGCTATTTTATGCATTGATATGGAGGAATTGGATTGAACCAGCACTGGTGTGGCTTTATGGAATGATATGTGAATATTTTAATATAAAGTAATAATTTTTGAATCCTATTGTACAATTTTTGGGTGTCACCATTGGATATACAACTCTCTCAAGCTCCATTGATCTATTTTGCATGTTACTAGAAAAGGATTAATTGCCATATTAAACCCTTACAAAATCTATCTGAGATAGATTGGTCTAGTAGGATATCCAATTTAGCACTTGTATGTACCTTTTTTTCATATATATCGTATACTAGTGTTTGTACAAATCGTACAGAAGGACTTTACCCGATTTGGCAGTTTTTTTGATTGAAGGGAATTTACCCGATTTGGTAGTTTTGGTAATTCGACTCGTTTGGTTAGAAAACTATGTACGATAGCTTAAAAAACTGAATATGAAGGATTTTTAGAGTGTGGAATCATACAATATCTATCATCGTATTATTTTGGATCGTATAGTGTGTCGATTTGGATTTTGTACAAGTTGTTCATTAGGCGTAAACTAGTAGTTTGGGAGACTATACAGTTGTACGATTCAGTTCATAAGTAAGGAATGGTAAGTTGACCATCGTAAGCATTAGAAATCACCTCCCCATTGGTAATACTACATCCCTATGCTACATAACCCAAGTTCATTCGGACCTTATTTTTCACTCATTTCGCATTCAAGCCTTGTCTTGCACTCAGTTTGTATTCGAGATTTTTTTTACACCTGGTTTACGATGAGACCCTGTTTTGCACTCGATCTAATAAAAACTATCAAATTCACCAATATTTTATAATTTTTGGTAAAAAAGTAAGGTAATTCGCCATGTCCTCCTACATGAAGTTAGCCAGGATTCACCAGGGTTTCAAAACGAATTCACCATTTTTTTACAAGTACATTTTGGGTCTGACCCCTTACGCATAACCTTGCCAACCATAGATGAGGCCTTAATGGACTTACCCAAGGATTCTTCCATGAGGATAAAAAATAAGGGAAGAGCAGGTCTCCCTAGCAAATGCCATGACAACTATGAAAGTATCTAGTGGGGGGCGCCATTGATAAGCACTAAAAATTTGGCCAATGAAATGCAAGTTCTAATAACAAAGATCCATATCCCATCAAAGCTAAAATTTTGGAGGACCCTAAGGAGAAAATCCCATGAGACCCTATCATAGGCCTTTTTCATGTCTAATTTTAGAAAAGCTCTTGCTCGACCACTTTTATCCAATGAATGTATGAGTTCATGAATCAAAATAACTCCATTCAATATTTGACAACCTGAAATAAAACCACTTTGGGTAGAATCAATCAGACGAGGCAAGAGAGGTTTAATCATATTAGCCAAAGCTTTAGTAAAAAAAATTAAGATAATATTGTAGAGGCTAATTGATCGAAAGTATTTGAACTCAATAGCACCTATTGATTTTGGAATTAGACCTAAGAAAGTGGTGTTTAAAGCCTCAGGAAGGACTCTAGTAATTTGAACTCCACACAAAGCTTCATCAATCTCATCTCATAGAGGAGAGATTGGAAGGAGATAACCTATGCCCTAATTTATTGGATATCCCCTATTTTAGAACCATCTACTTTACAAAACTCCCTGATCTAATTATGGCTTCTATGGTGAAGATTTGAGGAATAAAAATTGTGTTTATATATCCGTATTTGAGCCAAAGAGCTCTAGAATTTTATCACCAAAGAACATCCTCATTGCTCAAGATATTATGAAGCTTAGTCAAAATTCTTGTCTCCTCTAATCTATTGTTCTATGAGAGGATATCCACTTCCAAGGAATATTGAATAGCCTATAACTAGGATTTGAGATCATTTTTCTTAATTTGGATGTCCCCAAAGACCATTTTATTCTAATATTTTAGATTTTTTTTATCGGTCTCATCTTAGAAACCACCTGATTAATATGTGGGCCAAAGGATTTTGTGTTCCACCATTCCCTAATTCTTACCTCCAACTCCGAATGAGAGAGCCACATGGCTTAAAATTTGAAGGGTCTCAGGAATAAAAGAGTATTATAATCATTATCAAAGAGAAGGGGGTTATGATCAGATCCAATCCTGGATAGAGAGTTGAGAGAAGGGTTCCCAAACAGTTTGGATATAAAAAAATTGTCCAATCTAATTTGTATGTGATGGGCTTCCGTGCATCTATTAATTCATGTATATCTGGAACCTTTCAAATATAAGTCCATGAGATATTTATTGTTGATAAAAGAAGCAAATTATTCCATACATATTGATATTGTTATATCCCCCCTTCTTGTCCAACTGGTACAAAGGAGATTTGAAGTCTCCTACCAAAATATAAATCTTGTTCTTGAAAGCTTCTATGATTGAAATAAGTGTGGACCAAAGACAATTTCTATTTGTTTTGGAGTTGGGGGTGTAAATGTTGGTCAAAATCCATTTTCTACCCAAATACTTGCAATGAAACAACATGTTAATAATTCTATTTGTTACCAAAAGAACCAAGCTAGTGATTTTATTGGGGTTTCATAGACACAATAGACCCCCTCACGCCCCTTGTGTCAAAATGGCCATAAATTCGACCTCCTTCCAAACCATATTTTTTACCTCATCTACCTTGCTTCTATCCATATTTGTCTCTTGTAGAATAATTATATTTGGACCAACATCCTTTCTCAAAGAATACAAAACCCTTTGTTTTGAGGTCCCATTCAGACCTCTAATGTTCCATGATAGGAACCTCATTTATGGATTTTGTGAAATTTTTTACCCCCATTGCCCTAGGACTTATGACAAAATGTTTCAATCCTGAGTTGTTTCCCCCTATTTCTTTGATATTATCAAATTTTAATAGGGTCTAAGATTTATCCACCACATTTGTGTTTATCTCTTTGGACTAATGTGCTTTGTTGAAAGGTCGACCCCCCTTGCACTCCACTCCAACATCAATATTTTTTTGTGGCTTCTATTCTTTGGAGGGGACTTGAGAGTTAGATATTGGGTTAAATCATCAACCAAGAAAGAGGTTGAGGAATTTGATCTTCTAGGGTTACATATTCGAGCAAGCTAGAGTCACAGCCCAAGTAGTCATATAATTTTTTTAACATAACATCCAGACCAAAGGGTCCTAAAATGGGTCTAGAAAAACTAACCTAAAGATGTTCATTAAAATCCAAAGTCTGAGAAAAGCTTTCATTCATTGCCATAATATCCCTCAAGGTGGGTTCACTTTGGGCCAGACCTGCTATTTCCGTGTTCTTTAGCAAAAGACTTTTAGTATTTGGAGTTTGACACCACTTATTTTCCAAGCATCATTTGAATCTAGGGTTTTGTGGAGTCATGCACCACCTCCTGAAGGCCCAAACCTTCAAGCTTAGTCCACTCAGGCCAACCTTTAACAATTTTATCCTACCAAACTTTATCCTTCTTGGTAAGGATCTTAGAGCACTATGAAGATAAATGACTAGGTTTACCATATTCAAAACATTGGATGTGCCTGTTTTTGTAATCAATAGGCTGAGTCCATGTTCATACCTTTAAAAAAAAACTTAATATAGGATGGAAGATCAACCTCTGGATCCACCATAACGCACAACCTTGCAAAGACCATCCTGGATTTTTCTCTAGTCGTTGGGTTGATTTGAATGAGTTCACCAATGCTTTTTGCTATCCCTCTCAAGATGTCTTCCTGCTAGTGGTGAAAGGGGAGACCCAAAAACCTCACCCAAAGAGGAACCAATTCACATTTTGGGTGTTCGGATTGAAATCATGACCCCATTTGTGAAGAAATATAATTTTCCCATAGAACCAGGGGCCCCTGCCCAAGATTCATTTTGAGTCCTCTTCATAGTTCAACTTGATGATGAAAAAGCCTTATGGTACAACCACTATCTCCAAGGATTCCAATGGATTCCATTTCACTAAAGCCCAACATCTAATGGAATCTAGATCGGGTCTGCTTCCTTGGGATTTGCCTACCAGATTCCAAGAACCCTCTTCCATAGCAATCTTTGTGTGTTCATTAGGAATATGAATCTCATCATCTTTAGGGATGAGATAAAATTATACTTTCACCCCGCTAGGTTTTAAACCTTTTGCAGTCACCATGGCAAAATATTCTCCCAGGTCGAAAGGATGTCCCATCCAACATGACCCACTTGATTTACCACCTAGCTCGAGTACCACCAAGGGGACTACATCACTGAAACTTGTTTCAATTTCATGTGAGTATGTAGCACCTGAATATGTTGTAGAACCCACCTTGTGACTCTTTGCTCTTTGAGCTTGAACATCTTCCTCTTGATATTTTAACTATAAATACAGATAAAGGTTTATTTAGAAAGTGTGTACAATATATAATCATTTTGTCTGTATGCTATCAATTAATTGATGTGCACATAATATTTATAGTAGCTTAGTTTTGTATAATTTCAAAAAAAGTATTCATGTGATCCATTTTATACATGGTATACACTAAAGAAAGTTAACTAGTGTGATTATTTCTAATGTTTGCAATTTAAATGTATAGTATAAATATAGAGAAACATTATGTAATATATGGCACCTAGGGGTGCAGCGCAACAGTTTGAGCTTTGGTTTTTCTTCGAAAAATCCAAGGTTCAAACCGTGGCGTGGGTGGGTGTGTGTCTCCTTGGTGGAGTTGTTGTAACAGGTTGGGGGATTCTTGGTCAAAACCCCCATATCTTAATATTACAAAAAAAAAAAAAACATTATGTAATATGTGCATACACCCTACAATCAACTTGTTTTTAAATTATTGTATATAATAAAATCACATCTAAATTTATATTATTTAAATTAAGACTTTGTGATCAATTTAAGTTTAGAAAAAGACATAAATGTTAATTTCCATTAATTAACCTTGTTTATGATATCATTTTAATTTATTTAGTTATTGAATATTTAATAGTTGTATTCATTTACACTATTATGACATTTGAACAATCTAAGTTAATAACATAGATATAGATTTAGGCACAATTTTATGTTATGCTAGAGATTTTAATAGTGTGTAATATAAGACAATCCACGTACTTTATATTTAAAATAAATTAGTATATCATTTTAAAGTACTATTTTTGTGGTCGTATTCAAATATGTTTAGTAAGCTGAGAAAAAAAAATACATACCTATTGCCTAATTGTATCCTATACTTATAATTAGTGCATATTAAAAATAATAGCTATGTATTTATAGCATCATGTGTGGATAAGTTTTGGGTCTTGGTGTATAAACATCGTATTGTGACACATGTTTATCTTTTCCATCATTTATCCTTTTCCATCATTTTACAGTATCTTTAATCACCGATAAAGAATAGTTGCTAGTCAATTTTTTTTTAATACATCCGTGCTGGCGATTGAACCCAGATTGGCTAGGCCTGCAACGCCTAGATAGGTATTAAGAGAGGCGACAGTTCATCCACGGCGCAAATGGATCAAGTGGCACGGCAGATGCCCTCAACAATATGCCCACCAATCCACTCAACATCATATTGACGTCATCAGTGTCGTCATAAACTTTCTGTGTGGCATCTATTTTTCGACATATGAATTTGAAGATGACGTGGTCCTGCCGTCCAATAAATTGTGAGACGGAAAATAACGACAAAGGGAGGCCCATAACGTGGTTAAGTATAATTTATTTACCAAGCTATTCTATTTAACTCTATCTTGTGACCCTTACAACATTTTTTGAGGTTCGTCTCGTTTAGAGAAGTTAAAATTATTTTATTTTAAAAAAACAAATTATAAAAGTAATTTTAAATATGAAAAAAATTAAAACATTTGACTACAATAGATACTTCTAACGTTTTCCAATGCTTAACATAAATATGTGCGTTACTTTACCTTTTACTAATAAAAGTGCTCAATTCGTCTTTGAGGGTTAGATGGATTGGTAAGTGCTTGGTTAGACATTTATCAAGAAGACACGAGGGTTCAAACCTTGGGGGCAACCTCTTTGCAAAGGTAGTAGGTTGATTTGAATCCTCTGAGTGCATGCTAGATTGAAGATGACGGTACGAATTCTGAGTAATTGGTGGTCCCCTTCACGTTAGGTTAACAATAACGAGGTGGAATGGGTTTGGTGGGAGCAGCCCCTATGGTTTGAACCCTATGCTTTTCAGTTACTAAAAATAGTAAATTGCAACCAACTCTCCTATTTAACAAAAAAAAAAAACTTTTTCATTTGCCTTTCAATCAAAAGATGTTCATCATCTATAGGGGAGAAGAATGGTTGCTTCGCAAAGGATTAGGATATTTTTTTCTAAAATACGTCTCATCTTTCAAGAGTCATATCTTTCCGAAGGGTTATTTGATTTAGCTAATTCTTGGACCAACTTGTGTGAAATTTGAATAGCTTTAAAATGAGTGGTCATATGAAGGAATCCGAGCAATATTGAGGGAGATACGACCTTGTGAAGTCAACCATTTGAAACAGGGGCATTGACGATTTTTCAAGTCGCAAAAAACAAAATTGCAAATATTTGTTAGCTAGGGTTCATATGATGGGAAGAGCAATGAAGGGATAGGACTTTAGTGAGGCAAAACATTCTATCTAGACATAATTTTTTTGCTAAGTTTTTTTTTCTTCTTTATCTTAGAAATTTTGCATGAAAATTATTATTATTTTTTATCAAATATATTTGTTATAGGACATTCCGATAAATTTCAATAGATTCTGAGTTTTAGTATTCTTTCCATGCACTGATTTATAGTTAAATCCTTAAAATCATCTCTAGTGGTAGAGGTTAGTGAGCCCACCTCAGAGAGATCTGTAATAACCCAGGTCTCACTACTCACCTGGTTTCCTGGTAAAAGTTCAAACAAAAACTTGAGGTACATTTCATTCTAAAAAGTTTACTATCTAACCTAAGATGTTTTCCTAGAATTCAAAGTTTGGTTTCAAGTAAACATCATTTGGAGCACCCAATATAAAAATAAAACATACATAGTTAAAAAGCATATGCGTAACAAACCACTTTTGGGTTCAAGTATACTGTAGCAAACCACCCAAGTGGACGAGATCAGTCAATTCCCGTAGAGTCACTATTCTATGGATTTGATGGTCCTCATTTACTTCCACATTTTTTGGAATGAGTATCAATCCATGAAAAGGGTTATCCTCTAGGTCTCATAATATCTAGAGGGTGGATGCTTCCTACCCTTACCTCATCATACTGAACCTTTGACTACCTGGATGATTTGTTTAGTGACTAGTACAGATGAGATTAGTGTATTCATACCCTATGACTAACTGGAGATTCCATTTTATCGAAGTCAACTAGTGTCATGCCATTACCTTGATCTTGGAATTCATCTCATATACTTTTTAAACCCATAATGGTTCATACCATAGCGAACCTTGTGATATTTCCAATTAAATTCATTGATTATGGAATTTATCACTATGCTCTTCAAGCAAAAACCTAGTACAAGTGTCCCATACCACCTAATCATACTAGATCTGACTGAGTCATATTTAATGATCAATTCCATAAGTCAAAACTTGTCTCAAAGCTTATTGTGTGCATACCCACACCTCAACAATATTGGGTATCTTATTGATCACAAATTCATAACCCCTTGCTGAATTTGTTTGTCTCTAATAGTTTTATACCTTACCTTAGGGAACATGCATATTTTCCTCAGGTTTAGGGGTTTTATTTTTTAAAGAAACATTTTAGAATACAAGAAAGAACATCTAGATTTGATTTCTATAATTTTCCAAGACTAGGAGTATTTAAACCCCTTAAATCACTTAAGTTAATTTCCAAACATCTTGTAAGATTTTCTATGCAAAAGAACTTAAATGAGTTAAACTACTGGAAAAAAAGGATGAGTTGAATCATTACTAAACCACTGGAGCTACTATTTTTGATAGCTAAGAATTTTATTTTTTTAGATGAATATTCAGTTTGTTACAGTTTAAACTAGTTGATGTTACTTCTTTCAACAGATCAAGGATGCTATTCAAATAAAACTTAATGAAGTTAAACCCATTCTAGTTTTAATCATCAATTCTAGAATTAAATATTGTTATAAAGAATTCAATTTTATTTTCTTTTAAATAGAAAAATGGGAATGGGATATCATCATGATGAAACTTCCTTTAGGTATTTCCAAATTTAATCTAATATTTATAGCCAATAATAAAGGACTATTGAGAATATTGCAATCTAACTAGGTATTCAATAATGCATTCATAATTTTATTTCCATTGTTATAAAACGATAATGAGATAATTAAATATGCTTTATAAAAACACAAAATAGGTATTACAACTCCTCTAAAGGTATTCAGGCTCAAACTGAGATAACATTGTCATTTATCAATCATTAATGTTTTGAGAAAATACACTGAATACCTTAATTACAAGAATTCTATGAGCAAGAATAGTTTCACAGTTTAACTCGTATATGAATATAAATATTTTAAATTAAACAATACTGACAATAGCTTCAATGTGAACAGTGGATACACATCTCAACTAGAAGAACTTAGGTTACAAAATGGCTCTACCCTTCAGTTCCATACATAGGAATATACTTAGTTATATACATGTATACATTCAATTGAAAACCAGGTTTTGGTTTGCGCACCACTCTGAATACTTAACCAATAAGCATAAACAATTTCCAATCCTAAACTCAATCATGCATTATATACAATTCACAATATGCCTCATTATTCTCTAACACCCACCAATGGATTTTTGAACCCTACCATAATCATCTGCACAATGACTTCCACACACAAGTCACCTGGTGTAGTAGCTATTTACACAATTGGTTCTAGGTTTGCTCAAGAAAAAGTCTCAAGGTTTCCACCAGGGATAAAATATGGCTCTAGGTATATGACCATGCAATTCTACCATGTATATGCACAATCTACTCTAAAATATAATCCATTCAAGAGTTTAATATCTCCATGTCCGATATATATATTTTATAGATTCCATACAAACCATTTCAAAACAATCTATGAGATTTTATCATTTCTATACACATAGTACCGATTTACATTCCCTGAATCTATATTATTTACATCTTTATTAGTGTTAAAATTTCATATTATTGGAACTATAACTGCCATATACAATTATGTTTCTCTTTCTCCATTTTCTCAACAACCCAACACCTAGTGTTCATTTTTGGAAAACATGGCACAATTATTTTAAACACAACAACATTCATTGCTATATTTTCAATCAAATATAAAGTATGGAAGACACTCTTTGGATAAAAAAATCATGCAAGAGTTGTCGTTCCTATTCTACATTTACACAACCACCATTAAATTTTAATTATTTCAGTAGCATGTCTTTTTATTTTAGAGAACTCTCCATACAAAAACAAAATACTAACAACAATTTTCTTCATAGATTCACATAGAATTAAATATTAAAGGAAAAAAAAACACTTTTTATTTTATCACAGTCAAAGAGTTTCTCACATAGACACTTGGAAGTGAAGACCAAACTGTAAACACCAATTTCAATTCCATTCATTAGCACACATCAATCAAGCAATAGGTACATGTAAGAACACCACACTTTTATTTCTTTCTAGAACCCACCAACGCATATCCAAAATAATAATCAAATATAAAAATTTCATTATTTTATTTTTACTTCCCTAAACTCAGGATCGGCTTACCTTTTCCCATCTTCCACTAGCCAAAGAACTCGACAAATTTTATTCCATCATCACCCATGCACATTTCCAAAAAAACAAGGCACTCCTCATTTCCACTTTGTGTGAACATATGGCCATCATGGCTATTAAATGAAATTTGATATACTTGCCCAAGCTTATCACCAGTCTATGGGGAGTACATATTCATGCATGATTAATAGAATTAAATTTTAACGTTAATCACACCATATGCTCTATTATTATTCCTAGGTTGTAAAACAATATAAATAATAGCATGTACTTCAATACAATAAAAACATATTATTATTATTCTTAGAATAAACAATAATAATAATATTATAATATTTAACATATGAAAAACCTTCCCTTTTATGTAAAGAAGAAAATACCAAAAGCATAAACAAAAAAATGGCTCTCATTGTCATTACCACCTAACAACATTTCCTGATCCACGCTAGAAAACAATATTAAAATAAACATAACTCATTCAAGGCTGCTATTTTGAAATACACCTAAATGATGTGCAAAGTATGAGTTTCCATGTGCTCATGAGTTGAATCATCACTTCCCTTTCTTACCTTTTTCCACTGACTAGCTTCCTTTCATTGATATCTTGCAACTATCCTGCACTCACAAATATTGTCAAAAATACCATGTTCACAAGAATAAGATAAGTTTCATTACTTCTTTACTTCTCCATAAATCATGTGAGGAGGGTCGTTACATCCTCCTCCACTGGAGACAAACACAATCCCTGTGTTTCAAACTAGGTTAAGCAAAATAATTCTTTTAAAATTGTCTCATATTTTACATTAACTAAAAATACTCAAGCATCTTTTATTTAGCATGAAGTATTGCATTCATATTTATCATCACAAAAATCACATCACATTTTCTCATGATTGACATATAATCACATCAAATATTATGTCATAACAAAAAAAGTTAAGAAACCCTAACATAAGGTCCAAATCATTTCACTTAAATATTAATTAGCTACTCTACTCAACATCTTGTTCCATGTCCATATAGGTATACACAAATCACAAAATTTATAAAATTTTTATGATAAGGTCTTCATCTACTCAAAAAAATAAGGAAATTGATGATGCATCTCCACCACATCTTCCCACATAGTGTTTCTATCTGAGTAGAGATCCCTCTAGACCCGACATTGATCTATGCTTCTTTTCCTTAGATTCTTGGTTCTAAAACCAACCAGATAAGGGAATTCTCGAACCTCAATATTTTATGGATTTATCATATGTAATTTGGAAACATCGAAAACATGGCTAGGATCAAAAATATACTTTCTAAAGATGGACACATGAAAGACATTATGGATTTTGGATAAGCTTGGTGGTAGAGCTCACTTGTACACTACAAGGCTTATCATAGTTATAATCTCAAATGGACCCACATATTTGGAGTCAATATTGGAATATTTTATGGAGATTTTATTTGGTTTCACCCTTAGGAATACTCTATCTCCCACATAATATTCTCTCAGTGATCTCTTGAGGTATGCGTAGCTCTTATGGTGGTTTGTAGCCTCCTTCAACTTCTATTGAATTATATTTAATTGTTCTTCTATTTATTCTATCATTTTCGATCTGATCACTACTCGATCTTCAAAATTATCCTAATATAAGGGAATTCTACACTTTCTCCCATACAAGGCTTTGAAATGTGACATACCTAGTGATGCATGGTAACTATTATTATATGCAAATTCCACTAGGTACAAGAAGTATTCCCACTTTGTGTGTTGATTCATGCAGTACATCCTCAACATATATTCAATCACTTGATTCACCCTCTCAGTCTATCCATCCATTTCTGGGTCATATGTAGTACTGATATTTAGTTTGGTCCCTAATTCTTGATGCAATGCTTGCCAAAATTCAAAAGTAAACCGAGAATCCCTATCAAAAATGATAACTTATGGGAACCCATGTAGCCTTGCCACTTCCCTAACAAACTTACTCACTACTATGGGGGCATCATATTGCACATTACTTGGCATAAAATATGTGACTTTGGTTAGTTTATCCATAATTACTAATATTGCATCATGCCTAAATCTTGTTTTAGGCAATCCCACTATAAAATCCATTGATACTAATTACCACTTTTGTGTGGGTATATCATGTGGGTACAACTTTCCAACTGGATGTAGATGTTTTGCTTTCACCTTTTGGCATTCCAAACTTTTGTCCATGTAATGGGTAATATATTTCTTCATTCCAGGCTAGTAATAAGTTTTTTTTCAAAGTTTTATGTATTTTTGATCCTCCTTGGTGCACAAAATAAGGAGTATTATGTGTCTCCTTAAGGATTGTTTCTCTCGATCCTCTTGAAGTAGGAACTACCAACCTATTTTTGGAAAATAAAAAATCATCTTAGAACACATATTTTGTGTCCTTACCAGGTTTCTACCCAACCTGATCCATACAAGATTAACAAAATTCATCTTTCTCTTGCCATAACTTAATTTGATCTAATAGATCATATTGACATTTTGCCATTGCAATAATATGCCCTATCCTAATTATAGCATTGACAACCTTATTCTCCTTACCCTTAATGTATTCGATGCTAAAATTGTAGTCCACTAAGAATTCAATCCAGCAATGTTGTCTAGCATTTAATAAGGGTTGAGTAAATATATACTTAAGACTTTGGTGGTCAGTATTCAACTCAAATGGTTTTCCTAGTAAATAATAACACTAAAATTTTAGAGCATGCACCACCACTACCAACTCTAAATCATGAGTTGCATAATTAACCTCATGTCTCTTAAGTTTTCTGGATTCATAGGATATAAAAATATTATCATGGGTTAAAACCCCTCATAACCCTTTAATTTATGCATTTGTACATATCATAAACTTCTTATTAGGGTTAGGTAATTGCAAGATTTGTGTAGTCATCAATATCTCTTTCAAAATATGAAAAACATCTTCACACCACTCAATCCCCTTGAAGCTTTTTTCTTTCCTTTGAAGACTTACAATGGGTTGAGCAATTTTTTAAAACCCTCTGACGAACTGTGTATAGTATCCTACAATTCCTATAAAACTTCACACATTTGTAACATTAGTAGGTACTTGCTAATTAGTAATTGCTTCAATATTTTTGAGGTCTACTGCAGTTCCTTTAGTAGAGACAATATGTCCAAGAACTGCACTTGTGGAGTGTAAAACTTACATTTGGTTACTTTCCATATAATTTATTATTTTTAAGAATATCAAGCACAATTCTCATGTGTTGATCATGCTCCTCTTTTCTTTTGGAGTAGATCAAAATATATTCCAAAAATACAAGCACAAATATGTCTAGTTATTATCCAAAAATTCTATTCATGAGATTCATGAATGCAGCTGAGGTGTTGGTTAGCCCAAAAGGTAAGATAGTAAATTCAAAATACCCATACCTTGTTCTAAATGTTGTTTTAGAAGTGTCTTCTTCCTGAATTCTCAATTGATGATAACCAAATATTAAGTCTATCTTAGAAAATATGGTTGCTCCTTTCAATTGATCAAATAAATCATCAATTCTTGGTAATGAGTACCTATTTTTGATAGTAACCTTATTCAACATCCGATAATCTGTGCACATACTTAAGGTACCATCTTCATTTTTAATAAACAAGATAGGAGCTCCCTAGGGTGACACACTTGGTTTAATTAGCCCTCTTTTTAGAAAATCCTAAAGTTGCATTTTTAACTCTTGCAGCTCTATGGGCATCATTCTATAAGGTGACCTCGCAATTAGTGTAGTGCCAGGTAACAACTCAATTAAAAAATTGAATTCCATATTAGGAGGTAGCCCTGGTAGATCCTTAGGGAATACATATTTGAATAATCCCAACACTAGGTGCTTCTGGAAGATATAAAATTCCTTTTCTATCTCTTCTCTTCTATTCAAATTAACTATCAAGATCATACCCTTCTTCCTAATAACCTTTTTAATCTACATTGTAGTCAATAAGTGTGATTTAACCTCTATCCAACCATAATCAACTCTAATCCTTTCATTAGATTCATCCAAAAATTCCACCCATATCTCTTCAAATTTTAAAATATCCTTATACACTTTTAACCAATCAACTCCCAAAATGCCATTAAAAGTGTGCAAAGACATCACATATAGATGTTAGTCACCTTGTGGCAGGGAGATGTGGGGATCAAACAAAAATTGATTAACTTGGTAGGTTTGCTCTAATTCATACTCTACCTTCAAACCATTGGCCAAGAATCTAGGTCTAAAAGGTAAATCCCTCACTAGTATATATGATCTAAAGCTATCATTTGACCCACTATTAATCAATATTTGTAATTTTATATCAAAAAAATTACCATTTTATAAGAAAGAAGTAATTTTACCATTGATTTAAGAACTACCTGTGGCCGCATAGATCCTATGGCTAGCCTCTTTTGGAGATTTCAATGATAGATCATCTATGAGAGGACATTTATTGGCATAATGAGCTCCTTAAAAAACATAACATCCATTTGGTGGAGCCTTATTTCCTTTGTTTTTATTCTCATTTTTGGTCATGAAAGTAGTTTTCCTAGCCTTTTCTTGACATGTTTGTTTCTGGTCCTGTCTTCTGGGAAACTCCTTGGTATTTCTCTTGAACTTTCCACCTTGCTAATTGGATTTATTTTTATTATTTTTCATACTATGATCTCCTCCTTTGGATTCATAAAGCCCACATTTTTTTTCTTTCTAAGTTCATATTTTTCATTTTTAGATAGCTTTTGATAGTTATTTCCTGATTAGCTTCCATTTTTCTTGCCAAATCAAATGCAGTAGGTGAATTGACATGATTGTGCATATTCACCACCGTCATAATTCTAGGATGAAATCCTAGAATGAATTTTTGAGTTTTCATTTGCTCATTAAATTCATATTGTGATGCAAATTTTAGCAGCTGAATAAAATTTTGGTGGTATTCCCACACTAACATGTTCACCTATCACAAATTTAATAATTTATCAAATTTACCTATATAGTATGTCAAGAATCTATCTCTAAATTCTTTGACAAATGCCTCCCATTTAAGGTCAGTAGCTTCTACTTCATGACCTTTATTATAATATTTCCACTAATCCAGAGCTATTTCAGTCATATTCATAACTGCCAAATTAATTTTGTCCTTAGAGGATAAAACCACTAGATAAAAGTAGGATTCTAGCTCACTTAACCAGTTTTCAATTGATTCTCCACCACCCTTTCCATTAAACTTGGAAATTACTACTTTTTCAGGTTCCTATCCAACTCCTTACTCACCCTTGCCCTTCCAATACTGGATCTCTCTAGTTCCCTTGGTGCTTCCACTGTCCTATCTAATCTAGTTTCTCGCCCTCTAGCCAAGTCTTCTATGACCTGCTATTGTTGGACAATAAATTCTTGTTGTTGGGCCATGTGAGTTTTATGTTGAGCCATCTCTTCCCTTTGATATTCCATATGTGTTTGTAGTAATTGCACCACCTTGGTGAGGTTCCCTTCCTCTGCACCAGTTATCATTCTCATTATGAGGAATCTCATTAATCCTCTTTTGTCTTCTCTCTCGTTGAGGACCTTCTCATCTTAAATTTGTTCTTGGTCCCCTTACAGGTCTTTTGATGACTTCCTCCTCCCTACCTCCCATAGTATTTCTTGAGGACCCACCTCGCAGCATTCATGCCATTTAACCTGTAAGTGAAAGAGGTAGTATATTAGTTTTTATTGACTAATCCATTTCACATTCATAATCTACATCTTAGAATTATTTTTGCTCTGATACCATATGTAACAACCCAGGTCTCACAACTCACCTGGTTTCTCGGTAAAAGTTCAAACAAAAACCTGAGGTATTTTTTTTCTAAAAGGTTTATTGTCTAACCTAAGATGTTTCCCTAGAATTCAAAGTTTGGTTTCAGGTAAACATCATTTTGGAGCACCCAATGTAAAAATGAAACATTCATAATTAAACAATAGAGGCATAACAAACCACTTTTGGGTTCAAGTTTGTTGCAGCCAACCCCCCAAGTGGACGAGATCGAACAAATCCCATAGAGTTGCCATTCTATGGATTCGATGGTCCTCATTTACTTCCATATTTTTTGGCATGAGGATCGATCCATGGCAAGGGTTATCCTCTAGGGCCCATATCACCTAGAGGGTGGACGCTTCCTTCCCTTACCTCATCATACTAAACCATCGACTACCTGGTCAACTTGTTCTATGACTAGTATGGATGAGATTAGCGTATTCATACCCCATGACTAATTGGAGATTCCCTTTTCCCAGAGTCAACTAGTACCATGTCATTACCCAGACCTTGGAATTTATCTCACATATGCTTTAAACCCACAAAGGTTCCTCCAATATCGAACCTTGTGACCTTTTCGGTTAAATTCATTGAGTATGGAATTTATCACAGTGCTTTTTGGATAACAACCTAGAATAGGTATCCCATATCACCTGATCGTACTAGATCTGATCGAGTCATATTTAGACCAATTTTGTTAGTCAACAACTATCCCGAAGCTTATTGTGTGCATACCCGCACCTCAATAGTATTGGGTGTCTTATTATTCATTGAGTCATAACCTCCTGATGACTTTATTTATCACTGATAGTTTTAACCATTTCCTTAGGGAACATGCATATTTTCCTCAAGTTTAGGGGTTTTCCTTTTTAAAGAAACATTCTAAAATACAAGCAAGAACATCTAAATTTAATTTCTATCATCCCCCAAGACTAGAAATACTATAACCCATTAAATTACTTAAGTTAATTTCCATACATCTTGCAAGATTCCCTATGCAAAATAACTTAAATGAGTTAAACTATTGGTAAAGCAAGGACGGGTTTACTCGTTACTAAACCACTTGAGCTACAATTTTCTATAGCCAAGAATTTGATTTTCTTAGAATAATATTTAGTTTGCTGCAGTTTAAGCTAGTTGACGACACTTCTATCAACAGATCAAGGATGCTATTCAAATAACACTTAATGAAGTTAAACCCACTAACTTGGCGGCAATCATCATGCTTCAACCACAATCAAACTTCGAACGTAAATGGTTCTTTTTTGTTACAGATCCGAGGGGATTCGTTGGCTAGCAAACCCAATCTGGTTTCAATCATCTATTCTAGCATTAGGTATTGTTCTAAAGATTTCAATGTTCTTTTCTTTTAAACAAAAGAAACGGGAATGAGATATCAACACGATGAAACTTCCTTTAAGTCTTTCTAGATTTAAGCTAATATTTATAGCCAATAATAAAGGAGTATTGACCATATTGCAATCTAAGCAACTATTCAATAATACATTCATAATTTTATTTCCTTTATTATCAAAAGATAACAGATAACGAAACAATTAAATATGCTTAATCAATACACAAAATAGGCTTTACAACTCCTTTAAAGGTATTCAGGCTCAGACTGAGATAACATTATCATTTATTAATCAATCAATGATTTGAGACTATACACTGAATCCCTTAATTACAAGCTTACTACGAGCAAGAATAATTTCATAGTTCAACTCGTATATGAATATAAATATTTTCAATTAAACAATACCGACAAAGGCTTCAACGTCAACACTAGATACACATCTCAACTAGAAGGACTTGGGTTACAAAAGGACTCTACCCTTCATTTCCATACATAGGAATATCCTTAGTTATATACAGGTATACATTCAATTGATGACCAGGTTTTGGTTTGCACTCCACTTCGAACACTTAACCAAAAAGCATAAACTATTTCCAATCCCAAAATCAACCATGCATTAAATACAGTTCACAATACGCTTATTCATATACCATCGCCTGCCTGAGAATATTTGGACCCTTCCATAATCGTCTGCACGACTTCCACACACAAGTCACCTGATGTGGCATTTGTTCATGCAATTGGTTCCAGGTCTGCTCAGGAAAATGTTTTAAGGTTTCTGCCAGGGATTAGATACGGCTTTGAGTATGTGACCATGCAATTATACCATGCATATGCAAAATATACTCTAAAATAAATTCTATTCAAAATTTTATAATCTCCCCACACGAGATATATATTTCATACAAAGAAACCATATCAAAACAATCTATGAAATTTTATCGTTTCTATAAAAAAAAGTACCATTATACATTCCTGGAATCCATATAATTCATATATTTATTAGTTTTAAAGTTTCATATTATTGGAACTATAGATACCTTATGAAACAATGTTTTGCTTTCTCAGTTTTCTCAATAATCCAACACCTAATATTCACTTTTGAAAAACATGGTATAGTTCCTTTAAACACAGCAATATCCATTGCTATATTTTTAAACAAATATAAATTATGGAAGACACTCTTTGGACAAAAAAATCATGCAAGAGATATCATTCCTATTCTACGTTTACACAACAACCATAAAATTACAATTCTTTTAGTAGCATGTCCTTTTTTCTAGAGAACTCTCCACATAGAAGTAAAAGACTAACAACAATTTTCTTCATAGAATCCCGCAGAATTTTAATCTTAAAGGAAAGCAAAACACTTTTCTTTTTATCACAGTCTAGAGAGTTTCTCACATACACACTTGGAAGTGAAGACCAAATTGGAAACACCATTTTCAATTCCAATATTTTAGCACACAGTAATCAAGAAACATGCACACATAACAACACCACGCTTTTCTTCCTTTCTGGAACCCACCAACACATATCCAGAATAATAATCAAATATAAATTTTCTTCTTTTATTTTTACTTCCCCAAACTCAGGACCGACTTACCTTCTCCTGTCTTCCACTAGCTAGAGAACTCAACGAATTTTATTCCATCCTCACCCATGCACATTGCCAAAAAAACAAGGCACTCCTCCTTGCCACTTTGTGCGCACATCTGGCCATCATGGCTATTCAGAGAAATTCAGCATACTTGCCCAAGATTATCACCGATCTATAGGGAGTACATCTTCATGCATGATTAATGGAATTAAATTTTAAAATTAATCACACCTAATGCTCTAATTAGTACTCCTAGGTTGTAAAATAATATCAAATAGCATGTGCTTCAATACAAAAAAAAATTATAATTATTTTTAGAAAAAACAATATTATTATTATTATAGTCTTTAACATATGAAAAACCTTCCCTTTTATCTAAAGAAGAAAATTCTAAAAGTATAAACAAGAAAAGTGACTCTCATTGCCATTGCCACCTAACAACATTTCCCAATCCATGCCAGAAAACAATATTAAAATAAACATAACTCATGCAAGGATGCTATTTTGTAATGCACCTAAATGATGTGCAAAGCACGAGTTTCCATGTGCTCGCGAGCCGAATCATCACTTCCCTTTCTTACCTTTTTTTTTGCTAAGTAGCTTCGTTTAATTGACATATTTCAACTATCATGCACTCACAGAGACTATCAACAATACCATGTTCACAAGAAAAAGGTAAGTTTCATTACTCCTTTACTTCTTCATAAATAGTGTGAGGAGGGTCATTACAAAATCCTCGTTGCTCCAATATAGGGCAATTTTTGATAAATTTAATGGGTATTGGCCAGGGACTTCAACCTTGAAAAAATGGATTGATAGGAGTTGGAAGTCTCTAGGAGTGATTCTATCCTTTCTTCCCAAAGGTTTCTTCCTAGCCATTTTTTGTTCTAGAGAAGAAAGAGAAAAAATCCTAAAAGGGGGTCCTTGGTTTATGGGAAAAGCAAGACTCTTCCTTACCCACTGGTATGAAGGTTTTTCACCTGAAAATGTAAATCTATCCCTAGTACCAGTCTGGGTTGGGATGTTTGGGTTACCCGTTGAATTTTAGGAAATAGATACCTTCAAGGCAATAAACAAAACTCTAGGAGAATTCCTTGAGATTTTAGATACTATGAAAGATGGATTCTTGGCTATTTATGCTTGGATATTGGTCATGATTGATATAAGTAAAACTTTACGAGAATCAATCATTCTTAAGTATGGGGATAAGATGTGGACCCAAACCATGGATTATGAAAATATATAATTTAGAAATAGAAAATGTCATGAGGTGGGGCATATTGAGAGAGCATGCCCTAAGAGGATCCCAACATAATCATATGTAGAAAATCGTAAGAGAAACTTACAAATGCTTATGGATGAAGATGGTTTTCAACTTCCAAAAAATATATCAAAAAATAAAAATAAATAAATAGTGGAGACCAGTAAGGAAGGATATAGGAAGAAATGCCAACTCTTTTGAGGCTTTAGGTTATGAAGAAAAAGTATATCAAAACTTAGAGGATACAATACAATAGGTTCAACATATTAACAAGGAATTGTATGTTCAGTGTGATCCTGATTTAAGGAAGAACATTATCGATGAACCTAAGGAATGTGTATCATTAGATTTTGAAGACTCTCTTGAAGTACCATGCACCATTTAGGAGAAAAAATTTGGTAAAGAAAATGCAGTTTCATAAGTTAATACCTCTGCCATTAATAAGGAAATACCAAAAAATGAGAAAGATAAGTAAAAAACTTATGTAGTAGAGCCAGGAGAGGATAAATATGATGAAAAATAAAATTGTGAAAGAATATTGAGGAATAGAATAATAAGACCTTATTATGATATAAACAAGGTAAAAAATGGAAAACCCTCAAATTATTAAGCAAGATCTAGGGAATCAAGAACAAACATAGAGAAATGAACACAAACTAAGTTGGTTGAACTTCTCTTTACCAAAAAACAAAATGATATTGGTAGTATGCATGCGGGGGTGATAGGCCCTAATGAGATATTATTATCATCTCATGGAATATAAGTGGTACTAATTCCCCCTCAAAGAAAATGTGTATTAGGGACCTATGTTTAAGTAATAAGCTCGATATTCTTTATATCCAGGAAACTAAAATGACAAAAGAAGTTTCAAAAACTATGAAAGCAGTATGGGCAAGATGTGAATGGGATGCTATGGATTTTGAAGGAGAGGAAAGGGGAATTCTAACTTGTTGGAATTTATCTAGAACCTCCTATGTAACCATTCATAAAACTAGGCATTGGATAGCCTCTTTAGTCACTTGCTACTTTCAAGATATTCATTTTATCCTTATCAATGTCCATAGACCTACAACTATCATGTCCCAAAATTTTCTACCTTTAATAAGAGCAATTTTTTTTTTAAACTATAGACTATCCATGAAAAGGTTGATGAAAGATATATCCTAATATTCAATGGTATTATCACAACTATACCTACATTTTCCTATCAATGTAAGTTCACTAGATGTAAAGGTTCACCCATCACTATACTTGCATTTGTCTTTCAATGTAAGTATACTAGGTGTAAATAAACACCCATCCCAATACTTACATTTGTCAATTAATGTAAGTACTCTAGGTGTAAGGAATCACCCATCACTATACTTACCTTTGTTTGCCAAGGTAGTATACTAGGTGATGACCCATCTCCTTTCCAGTCAATGTGAAGTAATGTGATACAACTACACTCCACATAAGTCCCTTTATGTGAGTGATTATCACTTTGACTACCTCACTATTCTATTAGAGAAGCTAGTCATCCCTAATACCAAAATTACCTAGCATAACTGACCACTATCTTTTTGTGGATACACTAATTCAAAATATTCTTTTGTTTACTACCAAAGGTTCTATCAAGCACAAGATAATTCAGTTACCCATTATTTAGATAAATAATAATATCCTGATAGTTTTGAACAATCGGTTTCAATCCTCTTTAGTCTAGCTAGTAAGTTTTTTTCTAGAAATCGATCAACAACATCATCAAACAAATGATTGACTCTGTCATAAACATCTATTCCTAAGAATTATCCAAATTTCTTTAATATTAATCCCATGCATTCGCTAGAGACCTCCAAAAGATAACTCATAGTTCTTTAAGAAATTCGGTTATCGACAACCATCACATCAACAAGATCATACACAGATTTAAATATCTTTTATTAAATATAGGTAATCTATCATTGACGACTGTGAGATAGCTCACATTCAAAATTTAACCATAAATTACTCAATAAAATCCACAATGAACCGATATTACATAGATTGAATCACAACTCGTTTCAAGTGTACACTAAAGACCACTAAAGTAATCCATAGTCATTACTTCCAGTTATAGAGATTTTCAAAATTAATTTCTTTTCAAATATGGCATTACAAAAATACCTGATATGTGTATTTTCTATATTATAAAGCATCTGCTATATCATTCTTTAAAGCAATAAATGCCATCGACAGTCATCTACAACATTCTAATCAAGTACAACAATAGATTCACATCTTGAAAACTTAGTGGTGTGCCTCAACTTCTTTTGGTAACATAGACTTAAGAGAATAGTCTATTCCACATCTTCACAACACGAATTGGATGACTTCTTCTCTGATTCTTTATTTAACTATTGAGAATGGATAGCCTTGTGATAGGATCAAATACGGCTTAGTTTTCAAAAGGTTTTGCATAATTCAATGTATGCATAAGTTTTCAAGACATGCTCTTTAAGCAATGAAAAATAAATAAATATTTCATTATTTATTCTCTAATCCATGTATCTTTCCTCATTCAAAGAGCATACAACATTAGGAGATACATAAATCTTCCTCTTTCAATTTGGATCTTTCAAGAACACATATTCCAAAACCAAATCAATCCATGCCATAGTATTAGACTACTCACATAGTTCAAAAGATAGCATATAACATTTTCTTAGATACAATTCTACGTATTGCCTACTAATCCTTTTCCCAGGCAATGCACAAATTTCCAAACAACCAGATTCTTCTATAAAGGAACAAAAAAAATGATCATCTCTTCTAATAAACAAATAAGAATCAAAAGAATAACAATCATTTCATATCATCAATTGTGTCATTCTAAACTATCATCTAATGTGTCTATTCTAAGTAGTCAATATTTTTCTTTTCCTCTATGATAAATTATTTTAGGCACTCATTTAACAAGATTCCACTATAACACTTATTTCAAACTTAAATCTTTAAATAAAATTTCAGCTGCACAATACTACCCGAGCCCTATCAATGGAATACATGGGTGACAATTTAAGAGACTAAAACTCAAACTATGGTAGTAGCATCTACGTTTAGCACTCATTGGTCACATATCAAGCAAAGGAAACAACATAATGCATCACTGATTTCCATCTACAAACCAATGTGATTTGGCATAATAAAACCAAATAATCTTTCAAAATAGGAAGCCAAGTAATAAAAAAAATGAACTTCCAAAGCTTAAATAACAAAAGTAACTAATAATTCAGCCCTTTTCAATTTCAATTAACATCTTTGATCCCCAATACAGTCCACAAAATTTTATCGGGTTACCTATTTTCATTGGCGTTTCACCTCAAACGAATTTACTAGGTATATTCTTCTTTTATCGTAAGCTTTTCCTTCCTTTTCTCCAAAGAACTACTCAATCACCACGGTCAAAAAGTCCCCTACAACTTCAAACTCTTATTTTTTGGTTCAATCTCATTACCTCCATTACCTCCATTATCAGCCAACCTAGTGGTAAGGAATTACTTCCACCAATAAAATCTCACACCTCCACTCTCTTCCCAATACAAAGGGGAGAATCCCAACCAATATTTTTGTAAGGTCTAATCAATGCTCCACCATAAGCATGATTCCATAATAAACTAATAGTTCCTTTATTTCAAATCAATAAATAAAACAAGGCATCAACACAAAATAATAATTCATCATCCATTTTTATTACCTTTATTTATAAGCTTATTGTTCCTACCTTTATTAATCAGCAATACAAGGGAACAAACATTCATTTATTTCATTATAATATTTTTTCTTTTCAATCAAAATTCCTTCATAAGCAATTATTATGCAACTAAAAATTCAAAGCAATTTAATATTTATTTTCTCATGCAAATCATGTTATGCATCTTCATGAAAGGGGCATTCATCCATGTTGCCTCCTCAAATATTCTAACAAATAACCCATCACATCATTTCCCCAAGGTATCCTTTTTCTCGGTGGTTAATTATTTTTGCCACCATGAAGAGACTTGTTCCTACAAAAGTGCACTTTCATTAGCAACATCATATTCTTATATAAAATACAAGTTTTCACAAAACCAAACATAGAATTATCCTACATCCCAAAATAATATTCACATATCATATTTCTCATAAAATAAATAAGTGTTTTGCATACCAATCTGAAATAGTCAATCACTTCATTGCACAAAACAACATATCAAACATAAATTTATCAACATAAAAAGTTTGCTAAAGGTGGTTCATGAAATCCTCCCCTCCTTAGGCTTAACATAGTCCTATGTGTAACATCATAGTTTAAACATTAAACTAATATTTACATTGCTTCATCAAATAGAAAAGGAAAATATTTTTGCATGTCTTCTACTTTCTCCCAAGTAGCATTTCTTTTAGAATAACGATCCCACTGAACTTTGCACTACTCCAAAGTTCCTTTCCTCATTTATTTAGATCGAAACTCAAGGATTTTTATTGGTCAAACCTCTATAGCCTCTGGATTCACCATCTGCAAGTTAGAAAAGTCCCATACATGTTCAGGATTAGCAATGTACTTTCTAAGAAAAGAAATGTGAAAAGTATCATGAATCTTGGACAAATTGGGTGGTAAGGCAAGTTGGTATGCCATAGGACTAATCTTCTCTATAATTTCAAAGGGTCCCACAAAATGTGGATCAAGTTTTGTGGACTTGATAGCACTCTTCTTAGGTCTCACCCTTAAAAACACTCTATCACCTACAACAAATTCTCTTGGTGTCCTCTTAAGATCAACATAACTTTTTTGATGATCTGCAACTTCTTTAAGCCTTTCCCTGATCGTTCTTAGTTGTTGTTCCATTTATTTGACCATGTCAAGTCCAAGTATAATCTGGTCCTCTAGATTATCCCATGACAATGGTGTTCTACACCTTCTACCATACAAAACTTCGAATGGAGCCATACCCAAGGTCGAATGATGACCATTATTGTAGGAAAATTCTACTAAATGTAGGTAATCCTCCCATCGAGTCTTTTGATCCATACAGTACATGCGAAGCATATCCTCTAATACATGATTCACTCTTTCAATTTACCCATAAGTTTTTGGGTGATAAGCAGAACTGATATTTAACTTAGTACCAATGGCACGATGCAAGGCTTGCCAAAACTTAGATGTAAATCTCGAGTCTCCATATGATATGATTACCTTCAAAAAACCATGAAGTCAAAATATTTCTTTGGAAAATCTATTAGCCACAACCACAACATCATCTTTGGTGTTCCCAGGTATAAAGTGTGCAACCTTGGTCAATCTGTCAACCACAACTAGGATTGCATCATGTTGGAATCTATTTTTAGGCAACCCTACAATGAAATCCATCGATATCACCTACCATTTTTGCATGGGCACATCATGTGGATATAACAATCTAGTAGGATGTTTGTGCTCTACTTTTACTTTTTGATATTCTAGGCATTGAGTGACAAATTCAGTTATGTCTTTCTTCATTCCTAGCCAAAAGAAAGTTTTCTTCATATTTTCCCTCATTTTTGCTCCACCTGGATGGGAAAAATACGAAGATCTATGAGCTTCATTCATGATCACCTTCCTCAAATTTCTAGTTTCAAGTATCACTACCCTATCCTTAAAGCATAAGAAACCATCCTTGATGTTAAAGTCCTTGTTTTCATCTGGTTTCCTTTCCATTATTTCCCAAATTTGATTGCAATATGGATCTTGATGTTGCATTTCCCTGACTTGTTCCATTAAATAAACATGTGGATGCGAGACATAACAACTATGTGTCTCCTCCTACTCAATGCATCAATGAATTTATTCTCCTTTCCTTTTATATACTCAATGCCAAAATCATATTCAGTGAGAAATTCCATCCACCTTCTCTTCCTAGCATTCAATAAAGGTTGAGTAAATATATATTGTAAACTTTGATGATCTGTTCTCAACTCAAAGGGTCTCCCTACCAAATAATATCACCAAATATTGAGAGAAAATACAACTATTGCCAATTCTAGATCATGAGTTGCATAGTTAACCTCATGTCATTTTAGTTTCCTTGATCCATAGGCTATTACTACTCCTTCCTGTGAGAGCACTCCTCCCAAACCTTCCAATGAAGCATCTATACAAATAGAAAAACTTCCCTGAGGATCGGGTATCTTTAGTATAGGTGGTGTAGTAAGCTTTTGCTTAAGCAGAACAAAGGTTGCCTCACATTTATCTATCCACCTAAATTATTTTCCTTTCCTTTGAAGGTTAGTTATTGGAGAGGTTATCTTGGCGTAATATTTGACATATCACCTATAGTAACCAGTCAAACCCATGAAACTTCAAACTTCTATCACATTTATTGGTAGTGGCCAATTCAAAATAGCCTCTATTTTCTTAGGATCTACCATGATCCCTCTTTTTGATACAATATGTCCTAGGTATTGTACTTTTGGTACATAAAATTCACACTTGGACATGTTCCCATACAACTGATTTTTTCTTAGCAATTCTAGCACAATTCTAAGGTGCTTATCATGCTCTATCCTATCTCAAGAATATATCAGTATATCATCCAAGAACACCAAAACAAATCTATCCAAAAGCTTCCTAAATATACTATTCATCAAGTTCATAAATGAGGTTGGAGCATTTGTTAGACCAAAAGGCAAGATAGTAAACTCGTAATGGTCGTAACGAGTCTTAAAGGTTGTCTTATGCGTATCCTCTTCATGGATTCACAATTAATGATATCTAGAATTCAGATCAATCTTCATAAAGATAGTGGCATATTTAAGCTGATCAAAGAGATCCTCGATCCTGGGTAAAGGATATCTATTCTTGATTATTGCCTTATTTAACATTCTATAATCTATGCATAGTCTTAAGGAACCATCTTTCTTCCTTATAAATAGCATAAGTGCACCCCATGGTGACACACTTGGTCTGATTAATCCTTTTTCCAGCAACCCTTGTAGTTGTACCTTCAACTCCTGCATTTCTATTGGATTCATTCTTTAAGGTGCTCTATGTATTGGCTTGGTTCTAGGTTGAAGCTCAATTGTGAAGTCAAATTCACATTTGGGGGGTAATCCAAGTAAATCTTCTAGAAATACATCCCTAAATTCCTAAAGAATTGGGTGTTTCCTGAACACCTCTTCCTTCTTTTCTTCTCCAATTTCATTTATATTTACAACATAGATCATTCCTCCTTTTTTGATGGCTTTCTTAAGTTGCATTATCGAGAGGATTTGGGGTTGGAATGCCCCTTGTAGGTTGTACACCCTTCATACATCCCTACCATATTCTATGTACTCAATCCATATGTCTTGAAAATTGATTACTGCTTTATGCACTTGCAACCAATCCATTCCTAAGATTACGTCAAAGGCATGCAAAGGCACTACATACATGCATCCTATTGTCATTCCACTAGGTAAGGCAATTTCTACCATAGGGTAACATTGATTTATAGAGTAGGTTTATCTTGAACCATACTCAACTTTCCACCCATATGCCAAGATTCTTGGCCTTTCTAAAATATTTTTAACTAAACTAGTGGAAACAAAGCTATCCGTAGCACCACTATCAATCAAAATTTTAACATCCTTACCAAAAACCTTACCCTTTATCAATAGTGGCGTAGCTTGACCATCCAGATCTTGATTTCCTATTGTAGCATAAATCTTGTGTGTGGGTTCCTTAGATGCAAATTCCTTGTACATTGGTTCCTTTCCCTTTGAACTCATTCCTACTCTTTGTGGGAAATTATTGGCATAATGCGGTCCTCTACAAAGAAAACACCCTTCTTTCGGTCTTGGATGTTCTTTTTGCTTTTGTCCCTCTTCTACTTTTTTTGCATGTGGAGAATTAGCCTATCCCTGTGATGGTTTATTGGGATTATAGTTCTTTCCTCGGAACCTCCTAAAATTCCCCTACTTCTAGTCATTTCTTCTATCTTGCTTAGAGGAAATTTTGTTTGCTTATTATTTTTCCCACTTAACAAAACCTACACTATTTCTTTTCCTTAGTGCTTCTCTGCCCTGCTCATCTAAACCTTCATAGTCAAAATAGGGTTTGAGATATGTTTCAGCTTTTTTGGCCAAATCATAGGCCTTCTGTAGAGTAGTAGGTTCTCGCATATCTACCTCTTGCCCTATTCTAGGATCTACTCCTAGTATAAACTTATGAATCTTCATTTTCTCATTATAAGTAGGTACATACTTTAACAACTTGACAAATCTTTGATAATATTTTTCCACTATCCTAGTTCCCTACTGAAGCTCAGTGAACTCTTCAAAATTTTGGAAATAGAAGTGCTCTGTGAGGAATCTCTCTTTAAATGCTACTACAAATTCTTCCCACTTTAGGTCGACTATTGCTACTAGTTTTTGATCCTCACTAAGAGTTTCCCACCAATCCAAACCATCTCCTTGAAAATGCAGGGTGGCATAGGATGTTCGAGTGCTAGAGGAAAATTTCTTCATATTGCAATAGGTTTCTATTTCTTTCAACCAAGCCTTGGATTTATCTCCATCTTCCTCTCCATTGAACTTGGAAGATTTTAAATGTTTCATCTCTTTGCCCAACTTGACCTCAAGTCGAATCCTAGCCAGTTGTGCCTCAGTAAGGGGTTCATTTCCTTGTCTCTTGTTAGAGTTCCTAGTCTGTGTTTCTTGATTCAACATGACATCCAACAACTATTTTTGTGTTTCCACCTGTTCCCAAAGTAGGGCCACTATCATCGTGAGATTCTCTCCTTCATTACTAAGATTCTCTCTTTCATTTCTAGGGTTCTCTGAACCTACATCCAGGTTTTTATTCTCTACATTGGTCCATCGTGTCTGCCTTGTCATTGGGGCAACACTTCCTCTTCTTCTCTTTGGTGGTATTGTCCCTAACCACACATAGAAGAGATAGTAGGAATCAATTCACCATCACTTATTTGATTGGTTTCTCCTAACATCAACTAAGTTTCTAGTTATCATAAATAGTTAGATTAGTTTAACTTTCAATAGTTTCTTTTAAATAAGGTATAATCCTTTCATAGGTATGTTTTCCATTACACACCCAAAAATAAGTTTTGTGCAGTGAACCTATTCCACTACGAACCATGCTCTGATACCAAATGTCATGTCCCCAAAATTTTCTACCTTTAATAAGAGCAATTTTTTTTAAACTATAGACTATCCATCAGAAGGTTGATAAAAGATATACCCTAACATTCAATGGTACTCCCACAACTATACCTACATTTTCCTATCAATGTAAGTTCACTAGATGTAAAGGTTCACCCATCACTATACTTACATTTGTCTATCAATGTAAGTATACTAGGTATAAATAAACACCCATCCCTATACTTACATTTGTCTATTAATGTAAGTACTCTAGGTGTAAGGAATCACCCATCACTATACTTACCTTTGTCTACCAAGGTAGTATACTAGGTGATGACCCATATCCTTTCTAGTCAATCGAAAGGATTGTGATACAACTACACTCCACTTAAATCCCTTTATGTGAGTGATTATCACTACAACTACCTCTCTATTCTATTAGAGAAGCTAGTTGTCATCTATACCAAAATAGCCTAGTGTAACTGACCACTATATTTTTGTGGATATACTAATTCAAAATATTCTTTTTTTTACTACCAAAGCTTCTATCGAGCACAAGCTAATTAAGTTACCCACTGTTTAGATAAATAATAATATCTCGATAGTTCAGGATAAATCCATTTCAACCCTCTTTAGTCTAGCTAGTAAGTTTTTTTCTTTTTCCAGCAATCGATCAACGACATCGTCGAACAAATAGTCAACTCTGTGATCAACATCGATTCCTAAGAATTGTCTAAAATATTTAATATTAATCCCATGGAGACCTTCAAAATATAACTCATAGTTCTTTAAGCAATTCAGTTATCAACAACCGTCACATCAAAAATATCATACACAAATTTAAATATCTTTTATTAAATATAGACAATCAATCATTGACAATTGTGAGATAACTCATGTTCAAAATTTAACCATCAATTACTCAATCAAATCCACAATGAACCAAAATTACATAGATTTAATCACAACTCATTTTAGGCATACACTAAAGACCACTAAAGTAATCCATAGTCATTACCTCCAGTTATAGAGATTCCTAAAACTAATTTCTTTCCATATCTGACATTACATAAATACTTGAGATATGTATTTTCTATATTATAAAGCATCCGCTACATCATTCTTCAAAGCAATAAATACCCTCGACAATTTTTTGCAGTGTTCACATCAAGTACAATAGTATATTCACATCTTGAAAACTTAGTGGTGTGCCTCAACTTCTTCCAGTAACATAGGCTTAAGAGAATAGTCTATTCCACATATTTACAACACAAACTAGATGACTTCCTCTCTTATTCTTCCTTTAACTACCGATAATGGATAGCCTTGTGATGGTATTAGAGATGACTATTTTTAAAAGGTTTTGCATAATTCAATGTATGTACATAGTTTTCAAGACATGCTCTTTAAGCAATGAAAACTAAATAAAACATTTCATCATTCATTATCTAATCCAGATATCTTTCTTCATTCAAAGAGCATACAACATTAGGAGATACATAAATCTTCCTCTTTCAATTTGGATCTTTCAAGAACACATATTCCAAAACCAAATCAATCTATGCCACAATATTGACTACTCACAGAGTTCAAAATACAACATATAAAATTTTCTTAGATACAATTCTACGTATTGCCTACTAATCCTTTTCCTAGGCAATGCATAAATTTCCAAACAACCAAATTTTTATTATAAAGGAACAATGGAAACGATCATCTCTTCTAGTACACAAAAAGAATCAAAAGAACAATAACCATTTCATATCATCATTTACGTCAATCTAAACTATTATCTAATGCATCTATTCTGAGCAGTCAATATTTTTTTTTTTCTATGGTTAATTATTTTAAATTCTCATTTAATAATATTCCACTATAATAATTATCTCAATCTTAAATCTTTAAATAAAAATTTCAACTGCACAATACTATCCAAGCCCTCTCAATGGACTACACAGGTGACAATTTAAGAGACTAAAACTCAACTATGGTAGTAGCATCTATGTTTAGCACTCTTTGGTCACATTTAAAGCAAAGGAAAAAATGTAATGCATCACTTCTTTCCATCTACAAACCAATGTGATTTGGCATAATAAAATTGGATACTCAATTTGTCATGATCCTCCCTAGCAAACTATATGGCACAAAGAAATAATGTATTAACCTATGATGTGGTGATACTTAGTTTGAACAATTGAACCAACTATATGATATTTAGTTGATTTAGAAGGGCATGTTATCGCTAACATATTTCCAAGTGTGCAGGATCACATACACTCCTAGGTGGAGAAGGCAGAAGCATCCACTAGAAAAGAGGGTACTTAAGATCAAGGGAAATGATGATTAAGGTACTCAGAGGTAACATGAATAGATACCTTCATATAGACATGCATTGTTGAAAGTGATAATCATCGATGTTTGATCACCTTGAGCCTTAGTTGATAGCCTAGTAGCTATCATAAAATATTTGGCTGAGATAGGTGATTGGGTTGATGGAAAGATTCCCTCTTTGTTGTTTTATAAATTTGACTTCAATCTACTGCATCATGGCTTGGGTAGCATAATGTTGGAATTTCAATAGGAGAACAACTGCAAAATGTATGTGGATGCATAAAATAAACTATTATGTTGAAGTGATAATAGAGTATCATTTTTATGAAGGAAAATAAATTAAATTTAAATGTTAAATGAGATTAATTTAAATTAATTAATGAGGTTTTGATTAAATAATGATATGATTCATTTAAACTCATTAGTAAACTTCATTTCAATTAATAAATGAGAGTTCATTTAAAATAATTAAAGAAGTTCATTTTGATGATAATATAAATTCATTAATAGACTTTAATTAAGTGAAACAAATGAAAAATCCATTTAAGATAAATAGAAATCTTTTATTTTAAAGAAAGATCAATTATGAAATTGTTTTAAATAAAATAAATATATTTTAAATGGTGATAAAATATCATGTAAAGGATATTTTATTAAAAAGGGTACCATTATTCATTTTAATAATGTAAATATCCTTTTCCCCTATATAGTGCAATCTATGTAAATAATCTATGGGGCTATTAATTTCCAAAGATGGAAATTATGGGTAAAAGAACTGGTTGTCGCCAGAGAAAAATAGGATGAGGGACAAAAGCATTGAAGAAAGGGGAGCTCGAGGTTGGCTCGAGATTCAAGAAGGGACGACGGATGGGCCACATAGAGCAAAGGAAGAAAGAAAACGAGGGAAGAATGCAGAAGATAGAGGAGGACGCAGACCAGACGATTGGGAAAATATAGGATCACACATCAAGCAAAGGGAGAGGTAGCCAAGACACCACCAGATTCCATTCCATAGGAGTATTAAGGTTGGAGGGTTTTAAAACTTTATCCGTTTATACATGCATTTGTATGATGAATGATTTAGATTGAAACCTGGTTATACTCCCCTATAGCGTGATAATCCCTTTGAAAGGTTTGGAAACCACTTGCATCTAAGTATGTGAAGCATTGTGTGTTTAGATGCTTGTAGTGTGAAGCACTATGTGTTTAGATGCTTGTAGTGTGAAGCACTGTGTGTTTAGATGCTTGTATTGGAAAGCACCGTGTATTTGAAGTGTTGCTTGTCGTGGGAAAACCACCTATTTTAAATGGAAAGCACTGTGTATTTGAAGCACTGCTTGTCGTGGGAAAACCACCTATTCTAAATGAAAAGCATCATGCATTTAAAACATCGCTTGTAGTGGGAAAAACCACCTATGTTAAGTAGGAGTGTTGTGTTTGAAAAGCACCACTTGTAGTGGAAAAACCACCTATGTTAAGTAGGAGTGTTGTGTTTGAAAAGCATCACTTGTAGTGGGAAAACCACCTATGTTAAGTAGGACTACTGTGTTCGAAAATTGCCACTTGCAGTGGGAAAACCACCTGTTTTAAGTAGGACTACTGTGTTTGAGAAGCGTTGCTTGTAGTGGGAAAACCACCTATGTTAAGTAGAAGTGCTATGTTTGGGAAGTGCGGCTTGTAATGGGAAACCACCCACATCTCTGTGGAACTGCCATTGTTATGTAAGCTCAGTCCCTTTGGGACAGGTAGTGGCGATAGAAAAGAAGGCCTACCACCTGGTTTTACCTTGTTTGGACTCTAAGTTTGGTAGTCCTTTGACCTTTCTGCAGAGGTTTTTTCGCATCCGCCATGAAGGCGTATTAGTCTAAGGTTGTGAATATTTGATTAGTAAGGTTTACCTATGTAATTTTAATTAAAGAGAAACATTTGATTAATATGAATTATCTTAGGAGATTTTAATTAAAGAGAAACCTTTGATTAATATGAATTATCTTAAGATATTTTAATTAAAGAGAAACCTTTTATTAATATGAGATATCTTAATAGATTATAATTAAAGAGAGACATTTTATTAATATGAATTATCTTAAGATATTTTAATTAAAGAGAAACCTTTGATTAATATGAATTATCTTAAGATATTTTAATTAAAGAGAAACCTTTGATTAATATGAATTATCTTAAGAGATTTTAATTAAAGATAAACCTTTGATTAATATGAATTATCTTAGGATATTTTAATTGAAATGAAACCTTTGATTAATATGAATTATCTTAGGATATTTTAATTGAAATGAGACCTTTGATTAATATGAATTATCTTAAGAGATTTTAATTAAAGAGAGACCATTGATTAATATGAATTATATTAAGAGATTTTAATTAAAGTAAGATATTTGGTTATTACGAATTATTTTATGAGATCTTAATTAAAGTGACCTTTAATTAATGAGATTTACCTTATGTGGTTTAAATTAAAGTAAGACCTTTTGTATAATAAGATCATGAAGGGGTTATTTTTTACTAAAGTGGTGAATCTTTAGATAAGGTTGTGAATCTTTAATTGAGGTTATGAATCTAAGATTAAGGTTGAAAATATTTGATTAGTAAGTCTATGATGTAGACTTTATTAAAAGGATGTTAGATTTATTCTTTGAATTGAAGTTATGGGGCTTTGATTTAGGGAATGAATGAAGGATTTTTTTAGAGGTTAAAGGTATGGTCTTTAATGCTTTAAAACAATATTATATTTAATTGGAATTGTGAATTAAAAGGATGTTAGATTTATTCTTTGAATTGAAGTTATGGGGCTTTGATTTAGGGAATGAATGAAGGATTGTTTTAGAGGTTAAACGTATGGGACTTTAATGCTTTAAAAAAATATTATATTTTATTGGAATTGTGAATTAAAGGATGTTAGATTTATTATTTGAATTGAAGTTACGGGGCTTTGATTTAGGGAATGAATGAAGGATTATTTTAGAGGTTAAAGGTATGGGATTTTAATGCTTTAAATAATATTAGATTTGATTGGATTTGTGAATTTAAATGATGTTAGATTTATTCTTTGAATTGAAGTTATGGGGCTTTGATTTAGGGAATGAATGAAGGATTTTTTTAGAGGTTAAAGGTATGGGACTTTAATGCTTTAAAATAGTATTAGATTTGATTGGAATTGTGAATTAAAATGATGTTAGATTTATTATTTGAATTGAAGTTATGGGGCTTTGATTTATGGAATGAATGAAGGATTATTTTAGAGGTTAAAGGTATGGGAATTTAATGCTTTAAAAAATATTAGATTTGATTGGAATTGCGAATTAAAAGGATGCTAAATTTATTCTTTGAATTGAAGTTAGGGGGCTTTGATTTAGGGAATGAATGAAACATCATTTTAGAGGTTAAAGGTATGGGAATTTAATGCTTTAATACATGAATGGATTTAATTAAAGTTAGACCTTGATCTAAGTAATACTTGTTGGATGGCTTTCTAAGGGAACTTGAGAGGTGAAGATAAAAGTAAAGGATCTTTTATAATATACACTATGCATTATATGGTTGGAAACTTAATTGAATTTTGTATATTTGTAATTTAGAAAAGTAAATGAATAGATGCGCTTAGAGGCATGCCTATCCTGAACCATGAGTACCCTAATCCCCTACTACCCTTAAAGAAATAATGGGAAACAAGGATAAGCAAGGATTTAAATGGAAATAAGGTATAGGTAATTTATATTTTATGCTGATTTACTTATGCTTAAATAGACTAGAATTGTGGGGAGATATCCCTGATGCAGTTAATGTAATATTCTGTAAAGTAAGGAAAACTTACCATGCAATATTTAATGCAACAACTATTTACTGGTTTAGAGAAGGCACTTTTACTTTATTTCCATGTTTGGTTATAATAGGTAATTGATTCTCTTTTCATGGATGACATTCTATTTTAGTGTTAATCCTTATTTATTTTATGGATTCTTAGTGATTACTCTTTGTTGTTTTAGTATCTAGATGTATTCTTGTTTGGTTTCTTAATAATAGAAATCCAAGAGTAGAGTTCTAGGGTGAACTCAAAGGTGACCTAAGGAAATTAAGGATCCCTTAGGGTGAACATAGGTGACCTAAGGGAATTAAGAACCCCTTAGGGTGAACATAGGAGACCTAAGGGAATTGAGACCCCCTTAGGGAGATAAATGACTAAGTTGTGGAGAGACTACATCTGCGTTAAGATAACTCATCATGTAGACGATATGGATAGCTTAACTCGTAATAATCATAGCATACTTATAAATAATGACTTGTGTATGGTATAGAGATGTGCGTATACCTTCTATGGACTGAGGGTGATAAGTCTAGCTCATCAATAGTGATGGGATAAATGGGTTTATTTACATTAACACACGATACGCCTGCATAGACAGACTTGTGTTAAGTTACTTTATGATATGTAGCTTTCAAGAAAACTTAGGGGATAGACACTTTAGATAAATATTATTTGGGTTAGGGATTCATGAAGGGTTCATGTATATCTCTCCTTAGTAAATTTTTTTTTTTTTTTCTATTTTTGTATTTCTTAGTTTGTGTGTTTTTGGGTCATTATACTTTCACAATAGGAAGAAAAGTAATAAAAAAACAAACTTTCAAATCTTAAATAATAAAAGTAACCAATAATTTAGCTCTTTTAAATTTCAATTAACATCTTTGACCACTAATATAGTCCACAAAACATTATTGGGTTACCTATTTTCGTCGATGTATCACCTCAAACAAATTTATTAGGTATATTCTTCCTTTATAGTGAGCTTTTCCTTCATTTTTCCTAAAGAACTACTCAATCACCATGACCAAAAATATCCCTACAACTCCAAAATCTTCATTTTTATTTCAGCCTTCACCTGCCATTACCTCTATTACCTCCATTATTGACTAGCCTAGTGGTAAGGACTAATAAATGCTCCACCATAGCATGATTCCATAATAACTAATAGTTTCTTTCTTCCAATCAATAAATAAAAAAAGGCATTAACACAAAATAATAATTCATCATCCATTTTTATTACATTTCTTTATAAGCTTATTGTTCCTACCTTTATTAATTGACAATACATGGGAACAAACATTTATTTCTTTCATTATAATGCTTTTTATTTTCAATCAAAATTCCTTCATAAGAAATTATTATGCAACTAAAAACTCAAAGTAATTTAATAATTATTTCCTTAGGTAAATCATGTTATGCATATTCATGAAAGGGGCATTCATCCAATTTTCCTCCTCAAATATTTCGACAAATAACCCATCACACCATTTATCCAAGGAATCCTTTTTCTCGGTGGTTAATTATTTCTACCACCATGAAGAGACCTATTCTTGCAAAAGTGCACTTTCATTAGCAGCATTGTATTCTTATATAAAATGTAGGTTTTCACAAGACCAAACATGAAATTATCCTAAATCCCAAAATAATATTCACATATTATATTTCTCATAAAATAAGTAAGTCTTTTGTATACCAATCTGAAATAGTCAATGACTTCATTACACAAAACAACATATTAAACATAAATTTATCAACATAAAAAGTCTCCCAAAGGTGGGTCATGAAAACAACTCATTTAGATAGATTAGAAGTTTGGAGTTGGATTGAAGCCTTTATGAGAAGTAAATACCAAGAATATTGATTCATGATCATAGGATATTTTAATGCCATAACCAAGTTGGATGACAAGTTTGGGGGAATTAGGAAATTAACCCAATGTATGAGATATTTCTTAGCTTTTATTCAAAATAATAATCTATGGGAGGTTGAGTTTGAAGAAGAAAAATATACATGGACCAACAATAGGAGAGGCTAGAACCTAATAGTAGAAAAATTAGATAGATGTATACTCTCAAAGCATTGGCTAAATGAAGGAATTTATGCTAAAATTAACACCTTAACAAGGATTGGTTCAGATCAGTTGCCAATAAGAGTTAAAATGGTTGTAAGTAAATTGAAAAAAATATCATATTTTAAACATGAGCAGATGTGGGAAGACCATCCTTAATTTTTTGATATGATAGCACAAACATGGAATTCTTTAGAAAATGGTGGATTTTATGCTCTTCGAAAATAAATTAAATCTATGACATCTATATTAAAAGAATGGAACAAGAACACTTTTAGAAATATTTTTGAGAAGAAAGAACTAAAAGATAAACTTTTAAAATTCCAAAAAGGTAATCATAATAATCCAATATTAGAGGAAAGAGATTTTCTTAGTGAATATCATAATATTTTGAGTAAGAAAGAGAAAATCTAGAGATCAAAATCAAAACATACTTGGTTAAAAGAAGATATAAATTCAAAGTTTTATCATAAGATGGCTATAGTACAGATATCAACATACATAACTAGTATCATCAAATCAATAAAAGGGGTTTGGATTGAAGATCATAATGAAATTAGAAAAGATACAAAGTCTTTTTATCAAAATATTCTAGGATCATAGGAGACTGAAGTTCTTAATGATAAACTTATTCAAGATGTACCTTAAGTTATAATTAATGAAGACAATATGAAACTATTGGATCCTATTACTCTAGAAGAAGTTCATTTATCTATTTACCAATTCGGCATTTATGTTGGTAAAAAGTTACAATTGGATTCTTTGCATATTTTTACCAACATAGTTGGGATATAGTGAAGGATTATTTATTGGTGGTAATAGAACAATCTAGGGTAAGACAATACATACCTTATAAAATAAATGCAACATATCTTACCCTAATACTAAAAAAGAAGGATGTTGAATTGTTTGATTCTTTTAAATCCATAAGCCTATATAATATGGCATATAATATTATATCCAAAGTGATGGTGAATTGATTAAGACCATTGTTAGACAAAATTATTTTAGAAGAGCATTTGTGAAAGGGAGATAAATTTTGTATGAGATCATAGTATCTCATGAAGTTATACATTCAACAACTTCAAGAAAAGAGAAAGCACTGATCTTAAAAACTTGATATGAGTAAAGCCTATGATAGGGTTAAACTGGATTTTCTTTTGCAATTTTAGAAAAGTTTAAATTCATGAAGAAATGGGTTATATGGATTAAATATTGTGTCTCTACAGTTTCTTATTCAGTGTTGGTGAATGGGTTAGTGACAAAATATTTTAAATCCAAAAGAGGCCTTAGACAAGGATATTCTCTATCTCCTTATTTATTCATTAATATGGTTGAGGTTTTGAGTAGGAACTTAAATAAGGCTTACAAATATGGGCTTATAAGTGGACTTAATGTTAGTAAGAACAAGACGTTGAGTCTATACTGTGTTATGAACAAAATTCTATCCCTTGCTATAGAGAATGCTTCTTTTGTCCTCTCTCATCCCATCCTACCTCTCAGTTAGAGACATCCTTAAGCATTTATTTCAACCTCCCCATCATGGATATTCACCTGGATCCTCCTTCTAACCTAAGGGCCAAATCCAAGTGGATTATCTCTCCTTTAGGTTGGCTAAAGTAAAAATTTGATGGTGCTATCAAGGGCAACCATGGATTAGCTAGTACTGGGGTACCCTTAGAGATAAAAATGGTAGAGTCATCCTTGATTTTATGAAATATTTGAGAATTTATACAAATCAGGTTGCTGAAGCCAAAGCCTTGTGGAGAGGTATAGTTCTAGTTAAATATCTTTTAGATAGACTCATGGTTGAAGGGGATTATTTAAACACCATCAATTATAAAAATAATTCTAGAAATCCTTCATGGAGGATTAGGTATTGTATCGAAGAAGCCAGGTATCTAAGCTAAAATTTTCAAGAGATTATTTTCAACATGCTTTTAGGGAGACCAACATGGCCACTAATAAGATTACAAACATTGGTGCCCACTCCTCAAGCCTGTTGACTTGGACAAGTGGACTTTTGTAGGAACTAATTGTTATCATGGAGTAAGATAAAATTTCCACAAATGGGACAAATGTTTGATGATTTAGTTTCTATTTACACTGATTCCCACGTAACCTCGTTATTTGGATTTTACATCCTCTTTGGTTTCTTCAACATTAATACTCTCTCTACCATATTTCAAGAAGCTTTCTTTTTTAGATTTATCAGCCTTGCTTGACTTGCCATCCACCCCTACCAGGTTGGTCTCTGTTTTATTATTATATGGTCCCACCTCTCCCCCAGTGCCATCATGTTTTTCACCTCATCACCGTCGGGCCTTCCATATCATTCGTTCCTCTTTTCCCATATCCTTCATCCTCCAATCATGTTCGCCTCTCTATTTGTGCCTTCACAATTGAACCCTTCTCTCAGTACACTTTTTTCATCATGTGGGATGTTGGATTGGCCATTCACATGCTCCATATTCAAGATGTTTAAAATGCGGTCTGTCACGTATGTATCAAAATATGTAGACTCACCTTTCCATGATTTACTCGACACCTCAAACAAGAAGGAAATATTATTACTTCCAAAAATGGACCCAGGGCTGCTTCTCTTTATAGCACTTCTTATCCCTTTCATCTCCAATATCTCCTCCAATTTTGTTCTCAAATATTTTGTTGTTCTGTCAATATGAGTTTTGTTGAACCCTCCTTAGTTGTCATGGATTCCATTGCTGAAGTTATCCTCACTGATAGGGGCTTTCTACATTTATTTAAAAGTTTCAATGGAGGTGATTTTGAAATTAATTCCACTTTTATGGGTACCTAGGATAATGGAAGGGTGACAATTTGTGACAAAACCTTTGAAGTCGACATAAATACTCTTGTAGAGCTTACAGGGCAGCAGATGAAAGGGAGGTCTATTCACCACAAAAAACATAATTGGGAAGCTAGACTCAAGGAAATTCAAGACAAGGATCTTTGTAAAAAGGCACGGATGGGCATGCGATGAGCGAAGCTCCCATCACTTTGGAACAACATCATGAAACCTATCATGGAGTTCGTTATTGTGGATGACCTTGATAAGGTTTTATACAGTTTTTAGTTTATTTTATTTAACCATTTTGTGATGTCAACCAGGTGAACATTCTCAAATTTCTCTTCAATTCCATCAGTTACACCTTGGAGAACATTTGTAAGAAAAACAATAACAAGTTACCCTCTCATTAGTGTATTTTTAAGGTTCTGTACAACCATTGGATGATTCATTGTACTCAAGGTGTTATCCTTCCTTACACCCCTAAAGCCAAGCCCATAATTACTCAGTCTAGTATTTCTCAGTATACTCCTTCGTCCTCTAGCTCTCCTGCCATATCAGCTAAAAAGAGGGTAACTGTTGAGGTTGTATGTAATTTGAATAAAAATATTAAAATTGAATCCCCTGAGCCAAAATGTGTTAGATCTTCTACGCGCTTGCAAAAAATGGTGCAAGAAAAGAAATCCTTAATCATCAACTCTAAGGATGATGATAAGGATACCCCTGATCACTGTCTGAAACAATTCATCATCAAATCCATATCCAACTGCATATCCCATATCGTTGATCTCCACAATGATCTACACCTCTTCTTCTTCAAGAAGTCATTTTCTGAGGATATTTGGAAGGTCTCCACTGGTAATGTCATGAAGGAGGTTCTAAATGTCTCAGCTGCCTCTGAGGATAATAAATATGAAGATAAGAATGATGATATAGATGAGTAAAATGACGAGCTCTAGGACGTCAATGCAGAACCAGAAGATGAATCTTAGGGCTTCCTTTTATGCTAAGGTGTTTTGTTAAATGGCATCCTCTGTGTTACCCTTAGTTTATTTTTGTGTGTTGTTTAAGGATATTCTTTGTATCACCTTTAGTTTTGCAAGATTGTGTTCCATTTTCTTGTCTCTCTACTTCTTGTTGTTATTTTCAGCTTTCTCATTTTTGATGTAGTTAGGTTTTTGGTTCCTATCAAAATTTGTTTTCAATCAAATATTTTAACTGATAAAAAAACATCAAAAAAATCACACATCAAAAGTTTTTAGATGATACAATAATTTTTGGGATGGCAAGGATAAATAAGGTCAGAGCTTTAAATAATTTTTTAAAGTAATATGAAAGAGCATCAAGGAAAAAAGTTAATAGGACAAAATCCAAAATTTACTTCCTTAACACTCCAACTAATATCAAAGTAAGAACTTGTAGGTCACTTCAAATGGAGGAGGTAAATTTACCAACAACTTATATATGGATGTCTTTATTTGAGAGGAGAATGAGGATAGAATTATGAAATCTAGTTATTAGTAAAGTTTAGAATAAACTACCAACTTGGAAAGGTAGATGGTTATCGTTAGCAAGAAGAGTGCAGTTAATTAAGTCAATATTACAGGACATTCCAACATATTATATGTCATTGTATATCTCTTTTATTATTTTGTCCTAAGAAATTGAGGCGAGGAATGAGAGAAGAATATCATCTACACATTGATTATGGGAGATCAATTCCGCGCTCAGGACTGGTTTAATACCAACCATAGAGGAGGAGGATTTAAGGGACCTACCTAAGGCTTATACCATGAGGATAAAAAATAAGGGGAGAGCAGGTCTCCTTGATGAATACCACTATAACTACGAAAGTAACCAATGGGGGAGCCATTGACAAGAACTAAAAAATTTGCCAATGAAATACAAGTTTTAATAAGATCCATTTCATGTCAAAGCTAAAATTCTAGAGGACCCTAAGGAGAAAGTCCGATGAGACTCTATCGTAGGCCTTGTTCATGCCTAATTTTATAAAAGCTCTTGGTTGACCACTTTTGTCCACTGAATGTATGATTCCATAAATAAAAATAACTCCATCCAAGATCTAATGACCCGAAATAAAACCACTTTAGGTAGAATCAATCAGACAAGACAAGAGAGGTTTAACCCTGTTAGCTAAATATTTAGTAAATTTTTTTAAGATAGTATTGTAGAGGCTAATTGATCAAAAGTATTTGAACTCAATAACACCTATTAATTTTGGAATTAGATCCAAGAAAGTGATGTTTAAAGCCTCAAGGAAGACTAGTGATTTGAACTTCATGCAGTGCTTCATCGATATCCCTACCAAAGATATGCCAACACCTTTAGAAAAATATTGAGGGGAAGCCATCCGGGCTAGGGGCCTTCAGTCCTTCCATAGAAAATAGTGTTTTATTAATTTCATCATCATTAAGGAGATTGTTGATATTATCATTCCTTTCTTCTGTCACCAAGTGAGAAATGTTCTGAAGGAGTTTTTATTCCAAAAAAACACTACTCACACTTGTCTCATAAAGAAGATATTGGAATAAGGAGACAACACTCACCCTAATTTCTTGGATATCCCCTATTTTAGAACCATATACTTTATAAATCTCCCTAATTTGGTTATGGCTTATATGGAAAATATTTGAGGAATGAAAAAAATTGTTTTTATATCTTTGTCTTTGAGCCAAAGAGCTCTAGACATTTATCACCAAAAAACCTTCTCACTGCTTAGGACATTATGAAGCTCAGTAAAAATTTTTATTTCCTCCAATATATTATTTTATAAGAGGATATCCACTTCCAAGAAAGGTTGAATAGCCTATAACTAGGATTTGAGATCCTTTTTCTTAATCTATATGTCCCCAAAGACTGATTTGTTCCAATATTTTAGATTTTTTTAATCAGTATCAAATTAGCAACCACCTAATTAATATGTGGGCTGAAGGATCTTGTGTTCCACCATTCCCTAATTCTTACCTCCAGCTCTGGATGCAAGAGCCACATGGTTTCAAGTTTGAAGGGTCTCAAGAAGAAAAGAGTATTAGAATAATTATCAAAGAGAAGGGAGTTATGATTGGATCTAATCATGGGTAGAGTTGAGAGAAGAGTCCCCAAATAGAGGAAACACCTCTTTGAAAATAAAAAATCTATCCAATATAATTTGTATGTGATGGGTACCCAAGTATCTATTACTTTACGTATATTTGGAACCTTTCAAATCTAAGTCCATGAGCTCCTGATTATTGATAAAAGAAGCAAATTATTCCACACATATCAAGATTGTTGTATCCCCCTCTTCTTATCTGACTGGTAAAAAGGAGAGTTGAAGTCTCCTACCAGATCAAACCTTGTTCTTGAAAGCTTCTCTCATTGAACTAAGCGTGGACCAAATATAGTTTATGTTTGTTCTAGATTTGGGGGTGTAAATGTTGGTTAAAATTCATTTTCCACATAAAGACTTGCAATGAAACAACATGTTAATAATTCTATTTGTTACCAAAAGAGTCGAGCTAGTGACTTTATTGGGGTTCCTGATGAGGAAAATGAATAGAAAATACACTAAATGATATTATGTCCACATCAGTTCCATAGACATAGGAGACCCCCTGATGCCCCTTATGTCAATATGGCCATAAAGTTGGCCTCCTTCCAAACCACCTTTCTTACCTCATCTACCTTGATTCTATCCATATTTGTCTCTTGTAGAAGAATTATATTTGCACCAACCTCATTTATCAAAGAAGATAGAACCCTTTTTTTTGAGGTCCCATTTAGACCTCTAATGTTCCATGATAGGAACTTCATTTATGGATTTTGTAAAATATTTTACCCTCATTTCCTTGGGAGTTATGACAAAATGTTTCAATACTAAGTTATTTTTTCCCTATTTCTTTGACATTTTCAAATTTTAACAAGGTCTGAGATCCATTTGCCACATATGTCTCTATCTCTTTGGACTGACATGCTTTGTTGGAAGATCAACCCTCCTTGCACTCCACTCTATCATCAATCATTTTTTGGTGTTTTCTAGTCTTCCGAGGGGACCCGAGAGTTAGAAACTAAGATAAAACCTCAACCAAAAAAGAGGTTGAGGAATTTGATCTTCTAGGGTTACATCTTATAGCAAGCCATAGTCACAACCCAAATAGTCATATAATTTTTTAATATAATAGCTAGACTAGAGGATGCTAAAATGGGTCTAGAAAAACTAATCTAAAGATGTTCATTGGCCTCCAAAGTATGAGAAAATCTTCCACTAATTACCATAATACCCCTTAAGGTGGGTTCGCTTTGGGCCAGATCTACTATTTTTGTGTCCTTTAGCAAAATAATTTTAGTATTTAGAGTTTTAGACACCACTTCATTTCCAAGCATCGTCTAAATATAGGGTTTTATGGAGTCATGCACCACCTCCTTAAGATCAAAACCTTCAAGCTCAATCCACTCAGGCCAATATTCAATAAATTTCTTCTGCCAAACTTTATCCTTCTTGTTAAGGATCTTAGAGCATTGTGAAGATAATTGGCCATGTTTACCACAATTGACACATCAGATGGGTTTATTTTTTGTAATAAATAGTCTGAGTCCATGTACCTACCTTTGAAACAAGCTTAGTATATGATGGAATATCAGCCTTCGAATCTACCATAACACACAACCTTGTGAAGACCATCCTAGATTTTACTCTAGTCATTGGATTGATTTGAATGAGTTCACCAATGATTTTAGTTATTCCTCTTAAGATGTCTTCCTACGAGTGGCAAAAGGGGAGAACCAAAAGCCTCACCCATGGAAAAACTAGATTCACCTTTTGGGTTTTTGGGTTGAAATAATGACCCCATTTGTGAAGAAACATACCTCTTTTCCCATAGAACCAGGGACCCTCTTCCAAGATTCATTTTGAGTCCTCTTCACAATTCAACTTGATGATGAAAAAACCCTTTGGTATAACCACTATCTCCAGGGACCCCAATGGATTCCATTTCACCAAAGCCCAATGTCTAATGGAATCTAGATCAGGTTTGCTTCCATAGAATTTTCCTACTAGATTCCAAGAACCCTCTTCCATAGCAATATTTGTGAGCTCATTAGGAATATAAATCTTATCACCTTTAGGGGTGATATTAAATAATACTTTCACCCTGCTAGGTTTAAAACCTTTTACAATCACCATGGCAAAAGATTATCCCAGGTTGAAAGGATGTCCCATCAAATGATACCCACTTGATTTACCACTCAAATCGAGTACTATTGAGGGGACTGCATCACTGGCACTTGTTTCAATTCCATGTGAGTATGTAGCACCCAAAAATATCATATAACCCACTTTGTGACTCTTTGCTCTATGAGTCTGAACAACTCCTTCTTGATATTTTAACTATAAATATAGATGAAGGTTTATCTAGGAAGTGTGCGTACATTCTATAATCATTTTGTCTTTATTATATCAATTAATTGATGTGCACATAATATTTATAGCAACTTAATATTGTATAATTTCAAAAACAATACTTATGTGATCCATTTTATACATGGTATACACTAAAGAAAGTTAACTAGTGTGATTATTTCTAATGTTTACAATTTAAATGTCTAATATGAATATAGAGAAACATTATGCATGTAATATGTGCATACACCCTACAATCAACTTGTTTTAAATTATTGCATATAACAAAATCACAACATCTAGATTTGTATTATTTAAATTAAGATTTTATGATCAAGTTTGGGAAAAGACATAAATATTAACTTCCATTAATTTACCTTGTTTATCATATCATTTTAATTTATTTAGTTATTGAATATTTAATAGTTGTATTCATTTACACTATTATGACATTTTAACTATCTAAGTTAATAACATAGATAAATATTTAGGCACACTTTTATGTTTTTTTTTGAAAAAATTGAAAAAAACTTGTATTAAAACATTGATCAGTTACAATTGGGATAAGACACATCCCAGCCGAAAACAATGAAAGCACATGATTACAAGAGAAGAGGAAGATTTGCACTGGATCCAAATCTCTTGAACCAATACCAAGCTAGCTGAGAGAGCTGATAGGTCTGTTACAACAACTTATCGCGAAAACACGCAGCAAACACCAACTTCACCTCTGTCCACGAAAAAGCTACAAGTCACGAAATCGCGACACAAGACTCCTCTGACCGCAAAAAAGTCAACCTGTCACGAAATCGTGACATGTCACGAAATCACGACAAAAATCCATCCTTGGCCGCGACGGAGCAACATGTCGCGATATCGCGACAAAAATCCACCAACGGCCACAACGACGCAACACGTCGTGAAATCGCGACAACTTTCCTCCAGCGGCCGCGACGGCGTAACATGTCGCGATATCGCGACAACTTTCCTCCCTTGGCCGCGACGGCGCAACATGTCGTGATATCGCGACAATTTTCCTCCCTTGGCCGCGTCGACGCAACATGTCACGATATCGTGACAACTTTCCCTCGGCGGCAACGACGACGCAACATGTCACGAAATCGTGACAACTTTCCTCCCTTGGCCGCGATGACGCAACATGTCACGAAATCGTGACAACTTTCCCTCGACGGTAGCGACGACGCAACATGTCGCGATATCGCGACAACTTTCCTCCCTTGGCCGCGACGGCACAACATGTCGCGATATCGCGACAACTTTCCTCCCTTGGCCGCGACGGAGCAACATGTCACGAAATCGTGACAACTTTTCCTCGATGGCCGCGATGGCGCAACATGTCGCGATATCACGACAACTTTCCCACATCGGCCGTGACAACGCAACATGTCACGATATCGCGACAACTTTCCCTCGACGGCAGCGACGATGCAACATGTCGCGATATCATGACAACTTTCCTCCCTTGGCCGCGACGGTGCAACATGTCGCGATATCGCGACAACTTTTCCTCGATGGCCGCAACGGCGCAACATGTCACGATATCGCGACAACTTTCCCGCATCGGCCACGACAACGCAACATGTCACGATATCGCGACAACTTTTCTCCAGCAGCCGCGACGACGCAACATGTCGCGATATCGTGACAGCTTACCGCCAATGGCCGCGATGGCGCAACAGGTCACGAAATCATGACAAAAACCACCCTTAGCTTTTTCATTGATCATTGTCTCAAGGATATTTCAAGGCCCTGCCTAATCACCTCATCTTCAATAGGCATGTCACTGTGCAACTGCACCCCTACCTCTTTCGCAGCACCCATCTTAGCCAGGAAATCGATCGCTTTGTTTAAATCTCTGCTCACATATACTGGAATCACATCATCTAATTCCCTCCATAATTTCTTGATTTGAGAGACCAGAATCCTCAACCTCCAAGCGTTCAACGAAAAGTTCCTCATGCAGTCTAGAGCTCCAACCAGAATTTGAGAATCGGATTCAAGAATTATCCTCCCGTGACCCTGAGTAATCGCCCAAATAGAGGCAGATTTGATAGCAATGGCTTCTGCTTCATTATTTGTGGCTCTACCCAAACCCTGCAGTTCCCAATAAAGCACTGATCCCTCATGATTTCGGCAGACCACGCCAATACCGATGCTACCCGGATTGCCCTTTGCAGCTCCATCAGTATTGATTTTAATCCAGCCTTCTGGGGGTGATTTCCAACTGGTTCTGTTCTGTCCCTCTCGTTGGTCAACTCCCTCTTCCATTGGCCCAGGAACAACCTGAGTTTCCTCTTTAGCGTAGACGGCAATAGTTTCTGTGACTTTGCTCCAGATGACCTGCCAAACTCCATCTAGCGAGGAAAAGGTTTCTCTAAAAATTCTAGCGTTTCTCTCCAACCACACTTGCCACCAAATGAAGTATAAACCAAGCTCCCACCCAATTTGAAGAGCTTTGGATGTAAATCTACCCCGCTTCCATCTTTCCCAAATATTAGTCCGATTCATGTCACCATTAACCTGGATTTTATAATGAGAGAGCCAGCGCTTCCAAATCTGACGCGTGAAAGGGCACTCAAACATCAGGTGATCAGCTGTTTCTTCGTTCTTGTGGCATAAAACACATTGAGAAGGGCCGATGATTCCTCTACATCTGAGATTGTCAAAAGTGAGAATACCATTGTGCATAAACTGCCAAGCAAAAAAGTTTACTTTCGGCCAGCCCTTAGAGTGCCAAATCTTTCTCCAATCCTCAACCGAAAAAGAATGGGGGGAGGGTCTGGGAGGATCTTGTCATATCCGTCCTTCACTGTATAAACACCAAGGCTCCCATAGCCCCAAGCTAATTCATCCTCCTCGTCTCTCCCTATGAGAAACCTTTCTGTCAAGATTTTGGTTAAGATGGGTGCCAACTCCGGGGGGATTGGAATTGGCCACTCCTCCAACCTCTTAAACTTCTTAAACTTATACTCCCCTAGCTGAGAAGTGTTGAAATAACTTTCAATTTGGACCCAACCCATGATTTCTATGGCAGATTTTATTGGAAGTAACTCGAGGAATTCAACAATGATGGGTGGGTACTGATCCCAAGAATCAGTCCAGAAACGGGCCTTCTCCCCTCTCCCCACTTTCCAAAATAGCTGATCTTTAATAACCTGAGATCCTAGCTTGAGAGCCTGCCACACTAAGGATCCAATACCATCCAGAGGGAAATGGCCCACCTCATTGGGGTTAACTTGACCCAAATATTTACTCGTTAGAATTCTACTGAATAAGGAAGTTGGTTGGGAAATCCACCTCCAGTACAACTTTCCAGCCAAGGCTTGATTATTTAACTTGGATCCTCTCAGTCCTAGCCCACCTTTTGCCTTGGGCTGGGTGACTTTATCCCAACCCACTAAGGCCCACTTTCTTTTTCCTTTAGCTCCTTCCCACAAAAACTTCCTAGCCATCCTGTCCAACTCTTTCCATATTGTAAGCGGGGCAGCCAGGATAGAAAATTTGTAGATTGGCATGGCTTGAATGACTGATTGTAAGAACGTTAATCTACCACCATAACTTAACCACTTGTGAGACCAGTGATTAATTCTGTCCTTGATACACTCCAGCATATTCCTCCAAGTGTCTAATTTTAGCCTCTTGAAGTGCAAGGGGATACCCAAGTAAACCACAGGGAGAGAAGTCCTAGTGAATCCCAGGATTTCTAAAATTCTGTTCTGAAGCCTTTGCTCCAGATTAAAAAAGACCACTTTGGATTTCTTGTCATTAATGACCTGTTGAGTAGCCCTGAGATAGACATTAAGAGTATCCCTAATCGTTCTAGCTTCCCTGATGCTGGCTACTCCCATCAAACCAGTGTCATCCACAAACTGCAGGTGCGATACAACTTCATCCCCCACCCTAATACCCAATAATCTGCCTTGTTGTCTTCTCCTCGAGAAAATTCTGCCAAGACCTTCAGCCAAAATGAGAAAAATATAAGGGGAACAGGGATCCCCCTGGTGCAGACCCCGAGAAGCTCCAAAAGGTTGCGAAGGAAGGCCCTTGATAAGCACAGAGTAAGTCGGGGAAGAGACACAGCTCATGATCCACTCAATCCAGCCCTGAGAGAAGCCGAAGGCTGCCATCATTTTAGCCAGGAGGCTCCATTCAACCCTATCATAAGCCTTTGACATATCCAATTTAATGAACATCCCTTTATTACCAGAAGTGTGCATTGAATGGATTGCTTCCTGGGCCACAACCACCCCATCCAGAATCTGTCGTCCCTCAACAAAGCCTCCTTGCTCAGAGGAGATAATGTTGTGAAGAAGAGGTTTTAGGCGCTCAACCATTACCTTTGTGAGTATTTTGTACACCACATTACATAAGGCAATAGGCCTATAATCTGAAATATGAACCCCCTCCTCCCCTTTTGGAATCAAGGTAATGAACGTGTGGTTTATAGCTTTAAGCATTCTCTTATTTTCTCTGGATTCTTCAACAACAGCCCTTACATCTTCCTCTAAGAAGTCCCAAAAATCCTGAAAGAACTCAATTGGGAAGCCATCTGGACCAGGAGTTTTACCAGTGCTCATTCCAAAGACCACAGTTTTCAATTCATCCCTATCAATGGGTTTGAGGAGGGCCTGATTTTCATCCTCCGAAATAATAGCAGGTATGACAGAAATAACTTCATTTTGGGCCTCTACATCTTGAACCACACTTTCCTTAAAAAGCTTTGAAAAATAATCCATAGCATGGGAATGAATACCTGGAAGAGTATCAAAGGAATGACCGTTCTCATCTTGAAGGGCCTCCATCTTATTCATCTGTCTTCGAGCACAAGTAGTCCGATGAAAGAATTTTGTATTTCTATCCCCTTCTAATAACCAGGAAGTTCTTGCTCTCTGTTTCCAATAGATCTCCTCCTGGTTGTCAATGTCCTCAACCGCAGAACGCAAGGCATCATCCTCAACTTTGAGCTGATCAGTTATTACTCCTTCTCTAAACTATTTTTGGACCTCATCCCAGTGGGCCACCAATGGAGCTCTTTGGGTCTGGAAGTCAGATTTATTAGAACGCCTCCAATACTTCAACTGAGATTTGACATATTGAAGTTGTTTGTGGATTCTAAACATAGCTCTCCCATAAGTCGGGCGGCCCTCTTCCCACCACTGTGGAATTTTCTCCCGAAGTTCTTCTTTCTGAAGCCAAAAATTCTCAAATCTGAAAGGTTTGTGATGGATCCCCATCCTAGTCCCGCTTTCCAACAGAATAGGACAGTGATCAGAAACAGGGCCTGCCAAAATCTAAAAATTGATATTCCATTTTACAAACACCTCCTCTGAAAGCAAAAAGTGATCTAGCTTCACCTTCCTACTATGGGGCTCCCGCATTTTATTAGTCCAAGTGAAGTTATTGCCAGGACATTTAATGTCCACTAAGTGCAAAGCCTGGACTTGAGCAATCATGAACCGGTCCCCTGGATCCAAAAGAGGTGATCCCCCTTCCTGGTCTCTAGAAGATAATTTAGCGTTAAAGTCCCCCGCTATAATCCAGTCTATATCTTCCCTTGATGCTCGCATGTCATGCACAACCTTCCACTGCCGCCTCTGACCCTCTAGAGTTTGAGAACCATAAAAGTTAGTGACAAGAATGAATTCTGCAGAGACATTATTCCTAAACAGGGAAGTGAGAACACCCCTCCAGGCAAGGTGTTCTATTGCAGACCATTCCAGAGAGTTCCACAGAGTAACAATCCCCCCTGAGGCACCTTGGGCAGCCACATCCATATGACCAGCACCCCTCCAAATTTTGTTGACTATTTTAGACATAAGATCCAAAGACATCTTGGTCTCTTGTAAAAGCAAAAAATTAGTATTGCTATGCTCTAATAATATTTGAATAGCAGATTGATGGGTTCTACTGTTTAAACCCCTCACATTCCAAGATTGTATAATCATGGGTTACCCTGGGAGCAATAAGAGTCAATTGTCCTCACCAATCCTCCCATGATCAATTTGTCTCCCTGGGCTGCTAGCAGCTCCTTATTGGATCTTCTACCAGCTCCCTGAGAATTACTATTTTTTGATCTTTTTTCTATCTGGGTTATCCCCAAAGATGGCCTTTCCCTATTTTTCTCTGCTATCCCCATGCGAACATCCTGAGAAACTGTCTGCTCCCGGTTATGGACTACTAAGGCACCAGAACACACTGGCTGTGATACCTCAGAGGGATCAACTATCTGCTGAATGACAGGAGAAGATGAGAGGGGGAGTTGCCCAGGAACAACAGAGGTTTCCTTGAAACCCTCCAAGCCCTCCATAGATTGATCCTCTTCATCAACCAATGACTTAAAAATCTCATACCTATTGGCAGGCCTGAGATGAGATTGCTCCTTTCCCTCCTTTTTCTTTGTCCGTATTTTTCTTCTGGGCTGTTCAAAACCCTCTCTCTGAGCTTCCCGGCCCCGATTGGTGCTAATAGGATCTTTATTGGGTGCAGCCTTATCCTCTTTAGGCGAGTTTGGCATTCCTGAGGAGGCCTCCATATTGGCATTCATATTAAGAGGACAAAAACGGGCCAAATGTCCATGCTTGTGGCAAACCCGACATCTAAAGGGTAGGGCCTCATAGTCCAACTGTTGAATCCAGGAAAGACCTGCCAGTTCAATTTCCAACTCGCCGACAAAGGCCGGCTCGGATTCATCTCCACACATATTCGAGCATACACCGCCATGCTCCCTTCAATAGTGTCTCTGGCAACACCCAGATGTCTACCAATCGAATTGCCAATCATTGCCAGTACTCGCTCACCCCAGAATTCCATTGGAAGAGCATATAATCGAATCCACACTGGGATAGCAGTAGGTTCAACACGAGGATCGAATCCTACCCTCCAGGGTTGAACAAATAGCCCTATCGGGCCATGGTTTTTCTTCTCCGACTCAAAAGCCTTATTTCTATCAGCCAGAGCCGAGAAGCTGACAATAAAATAACCATTACTAATAAACCACAATGAAAACTCACCGTGGGGCTCCCAGTTCTGGCGGATCCAAGAATGCAAAAAGCTCAGGGAAGGGCGAATACCCATGAACTTGCAGATTAAATCATGTCTAGCTCTATAGAGGACAGACTCCTCAACCATGCTGGGATCAATGACGATTTTTGGCCTGGATTCGGCCTGCGGTAAACAACCATTCACACGCCGTGCTGAAGACCTATTCCCAGCAGTCGTGAAGAGCTTTTTATATGCCATATTTTGGGCTTCGGCATTCTTCGGAGGAGAATCTTCTTTAAACAAATCAGCATAAGAGCTAGTACTTCCTGGAAAAGGAGCCGGAGGAGTCCCCATTGGACCCTCCTGGGGCACCGATCGAACCTTCAGAACCACCGTACCCCAAAGACACCTCTGCAAGCCAGCAGAAGCCAGAGATTTTTTGAAAATCCAGAAACCCTAGTTCAGATTCAAAAATCGCCAGAGCTCATTTTCCCACTCCTAACCGTTTTTTTAACAATGTATATTTGTTGCTTTCAGGCACACTTTTATGTTACGCTAGAGAATTTAATAGTTTGTAATATAAGAAAATTCACATAATTTATATTTAAAATAAATTAGTATATCATTTTAAAGTATTATTTTTGTGGTCGTATTCATATATATTTAATAATTTTAGAAAATAATATACATACCTATCCTGTACTTGTATCCTATACTTATAACTAGTGCATATTAAAAATAATAGGTATATATTTTTAGCATCTTTAAGACAAGATGGGAAAGAATAAAAGATTTATCTAGGAATTGTGAGTGCATAACTTGTGGATCTTTGTGTATAATCATGGTATTGTGACACACGTTTATCATTTTCCATCATTTTATTTAAAAATACAGTATTTTTAACTTCATTAAAGAATAGTTGCTAGACTAGTTAAAAATTTGAAGAAGATGTAAACTAAGGAATGTTGTAAATGATGTGTAAAATTATGTCCATGGGTCCCAGGGTATAATTATACTATGAGACATGTTTTTAGCCTTTTTCCTATAAATTTTTAAAAAAATATGTATAATTTTTTTAAAGAAATCCAAATAGAAATATATGAAAAATTCAATGAATAAATACTAGATGTTAAGATAGCCCATTGTACCTTTGAAGGACTGAATGTTGGATTCCACACTAATTTAAAGTGATACATATAATAAATCTATTTAATCATATCTTAGATATAAATAGAAATGATAAAAAACAACAAATGATAAACATAAGTCATGGGTGCCCTTGAGCACTAATAATTACTATATCATTTGTGGATAAGAATCGTAATACTCCAATAAAATGGATCAGGTGGATGGGTGTCCTTATACCAATACCTTAACCCCAATAATAATAGTTACATAATATCATTGACCTAATTTTACATATCATAAAGTCTTAAGGTTAGTTACAAGTTAGGGTATAGCCATGACAAGGTTAAGCATAGGACCTAGGCTTATACATAAATAATAAATAATTACTTTATATAATGGTTTTCCATAGGTTTACACATATTTTACATCATGTAATGTCTACCTCGGTCAATAAAGATAGATTATAACTTTCAACACCCTCTCATAATCTAAATTAAGGATCCACAAGAAGACAATAGTGATAATAACATATTTCCATATAATGAATGCTCTAATGCACTTATATTCTTGGAGAAGACTTAGTTGAATCTCCCTTCATAATATGGAAGTTATATTATCCAAATATGCCCCTTCACTTACACAAGAATATCCTTATACTTGACCATAGTTACCACAACCAATATCAATTGCTCCCGCACATATACAAACAACACCTCCTTCATATGAGGAAGACATGACAATAATACTCCCTCTCATAAACTACTCTAATATTATATAGTCACACAAGGAAAGACATGAAAATTAAATCATCCCCTTTGCAATCTACTTATCCTTTTTTAGACTTTGAATTTTGCTTGACCACTTGATTGTCATAAATAAAGGAGGATTTGATGAACCTATTAATGAGAAGATCCATCATAACCCCCCAAGGAAAATTGGATAGAATATAAAAGAGAGAAGAAATTATAAAGGGCCAAGTTTTCATCCATAAAATGAACCAATAGCCCAAGCATTTGATAGTAGGAGGGATTGAAAAGAGCACATTTTGGATCCTTTTTATGTGACTTCAAATGATCCAATAACTAATTTTACTTCCATGTAGGGATATTAATACAAAAATAAGAATTACTCCAATGGACGACTATGTCAACTTCCACCTCAACCAACCCATGGGTGATAAACAAATTATAACAAAGGAAGTGATGGAGTTTGAACCATTAACCCCTTGGTGGAGGGTGGTTTTATTTAACTAGGCTAGCTATCCATCCACACCTATGGTTTAGAATGAAGAAAGCACCCTCACCCCTTAAGGTAAGCTTGAGATTTAATGATCAACATATGTCTCCTAAAACACAAAGGGATGATTCAAACCTAATACAACATAGAATTTTTTTTTAACATTGCCTACCTACGAATGCACCATCCATAATGAACTGGAGGATGGTATAATATCATCCTTAAAAAGTACATGTCACAAATTAGAAGGGAGAAAAAATTATCTCACATGCTTGTTTTAAAGCAAAAGTGGGGATGAAGCCAAACTGAACCTCTTCATAAAGAATCTTATGTGGCATTTCACTATTTTATGTAGCTTTCATTATCGATGATTCTAAAATAAATATCCCACCTTGATGATATCATTCTTCTTTATCCAAGAAAAGTGTGCACAATCTTGTCTAGATCTATAAGATAAGAAATTTAGATCCCAAACTAGGTATTATATGGGCTGCATGCCAAGGTCTTGCTCATTGTATTATCATCCATAGATTGGTGATGGTTGTTATTGATTCCTTAGAAAAAGAAACCTACAAAATGGTAAATGCATATGATTTGGTAATCCAATCAATTCTTATCATATTATATATGCACAAATGAGGAGAAAATAAATAGTGGTTTCCTTTTCAAAAATTTAAAAATTTGACTTCCAAGCTCACCCATGGAGATAGTGACTTCCAAGCTCAGGTTCATCAAACTTAATATAAAAAGGTGGAATAAAATAGTGTTTGGTGATATTTTCGAGCAAAAATCCAAGATCAAAACTAAACTACATGTCATTCAAAAATCCATTGAAATGAATGCTTTGACTAATGAGTTCAGAGTGGAGGAGATGTCTACTCTAGAAGATCTCCATAACATTCTAAGTAGAGAAGAACTATTCTGGAAACAAAAATCTAGATCCCTCTGGCTTAAGAAAGATGACAAAAACACTAAATATTTTCACTTGTCTACTTTAATACATAGAGGTTATAACAGAATTAGAGAATTTCTAAGATCTGACGGGTCTATCACCAAGGACATTCAAGAGATAAGGAGTGAAGTTGTATCCTTCTTCCAATCCTCACTATGTGATATTCCTCCTGGAGATCTTGAAGTGGAAGAGAGACTATTGAGAAATATTCCAAATCTAGTCTTTGCTCAAGCCAACAATGATTTTATCAAGACCTTTTTAGATGAGGAGGTCAAACATGCAATTTTCTTGATGGTTGGTTTAAAATATCTAGGACTGGATGGCTTTACCCCAAAATTTTCAAAGTTTTTGGTATATAATTGGTAAGGAAATCTATGCAACCCTTAGAAGTATCCAGTCCTCAGTTGTTTTTTCCAAGAATTTCAACTCTACTTTTGTAAAATTATTCCAAAATCTACAGGGACTAATAAATTCTCTAAATTTCAACCCATCAGCCTTTGTGATACAATTCAAAAAATATTCACCAAAGTTTTTGCAAATAGGCTCAAGCTACCCCTTCCTCTTCTTATTGATCTTGCCTAAAGTGTCTTCATGCCTGTCTTCCAGATTCTTAATGAAGTTATTTCTATCCATGAGCTATTCATTCAGTGGATAAAAGTGAGAGTGGGGGTTTTCCTCAAGTTAGACATCACTAAAGCCTATGATCAAGTCTCCTGGTAATTTTTACTAAAGGTGCTGAGAAGATTCAATTTTTTTTTAGCAACCTGGTCAATTTATGCATTTCCTCAGCTAATTTTTCTATGTTGGTTATTGGTTCTATAGTAGGGTATTTTAATAGTAATAGGGGTATTTTACAAGGAGATCCACTATCCTCCTTTCTCTTTATTTTGATGGTAAAATTTTTGGGTCACTTTATTACTACAAATTATAATATTATGGGCATTAAACCTGCTCTCGGGTCTAGCCCCATATCTCACCATTAATTTGTGGATGATACTTTGCTCTCTTTTCTAGCTTCTATAATTCAGGTACACTCTATTAAATATATTATTCTCGACTTTAAAAAAGCAGTAGGTCAATAGGTTAGTTTTAGAAAAAGTAAATTACTATTTCTCAATACTTCAATGGCCATGTAGAGGAAGATAGCAAATATTATTGGTTGTGAAATGACCTCCCTACCCTCTACGTATATTGGATTACCTTTATTTAAAGGCTACTATAAACCAGGTCTTTGGGAACCTGTGGTTGAAAGGATCCAACGAAAGATTACTAGCTGGAAGGGAGCTATTTTAAGCTAGGTCAAAAAAGTGCTCTTCGTTAAGACCTTGCAGAGCATTCCTATATACTTTGTCACTCTTCTAGAATCCCAAAAATATCCTCAAAAGAATTTAGAATATTCAAAGAGATTTTTTATGTTCTGAATCTGAGATCAAGCATAGATTTCATTTGGTGGCCTGGGATCAAATCTATAGGAAAAAAGAATGTGGAGGCTTGGGTTTGAGAAAAACTAGTCTCATGAATAAAGCTTTGATTACAAAACAAGGTTGGAGGCTAGTCAAAAATGAAGATGTGAAATGGATCAGGATTATTAAGTCTAAATATTTGGGTATGGAGAACAATCTATTAACCTCATCATTTCTACAATCTGGATCGACCTTTTGGTTGAATTTGTGTAAGTCCAAATACTTGATCTATAAGGGAGAAAAATGTCTAGTGGGAAATGTGAAGAACACAAGCTTATACTGAGAGGGGGGGTGAACAGTATAAGACCACTTTTAACTTTATCTTTCAAAATAGCTTTCAAATCAATAACATGCAGAATAAAGATAGCAGTAATAGCAGCAGTAAAACAATGCACAAAAAGTAATCCACAAAGAGACACAACAATTTACGTGGTTCACCCAAGGTGGGCTACTCCACGGATAAAACTTTTCTTCTAAAAGTTGTATCAAAGTCCTCTGGGAATCCTTCCCGATTACAATGTTTATGAGCCTCAGCTCAAAGGAGACACCTTCCCCTAATTCTGCTTTGGCTGGTGACCCTCTAGAAGACCTCTACCTCCTATGCCCTTAGCAAGTGGAACTCTTTCCACAGAAGACACCTGTCTTCTCTGCTCTGGCTGGAGATCTCTGTCCTCAACTCTGTCACAGCAAAGCTGGTCCTCGAATTTGTGCTAAACGCAGTCCTTCGGTCTAGCACAAATGTGTCCTCTTCCTCTTTTCTTTTCTATTACAGTTGCACTTGGTCGAAACCAACTTTTCACAGTCTGCGCAAACACAGCAGCACTCGATCAATTTATACTCTTCTATGAAAACACAACAGCACAGTCTTCGCATAAACAGTAGCACAGTCTTCGCATACTCCATGCAAACACAGCAGTATCGACTTCATGCACTCTGTGTCCTTACAGTCTCCTACACTTAGACGATTCGACGAAATGCACTCTTATACTGCAATCGATCTTCGCACTCTGCTTTTTCGATGATCGAACCTCACTGTCGCACTAAATCTGCGAATGCCACTCTTCGAACGCACACTTCGATCGATGCCAAAACTACTCAAACAACCCTCCTTTAATACTCACAATCTCAAGTTGAAATCTTGTTCTTAGTCGACTGTTTTACCCTTCAACCACGTCGGCTATAAAACCCTGCTACGCCGGCCCAGATTTAACTCTGTCGGCTCCACTACCTCCCTGTAGCTACTGGCACGAAACTTCAACATGTCACGATATCGCGACACCTTTGCCTATCGTACACCTTCTATAGCTTGCTGTAGCGATATCGTGACGCTTTTGCTTTTGTCTGCTTCCTTTGCACTTCTATCACGAAATCGTGACACTTTTGCCTATTGCTGACGTCATCTCACTTCTGTCACGAAATCACGACGCTTTAGACTTCAAAGCCTTCTTCTCCGCTTCTATCATGAAATCGTGACACCTTTGCCTCTTGCTGACGTCATCTACAATTCTATCGTGAAATCGTGACACTTCTTGCTTCTTCAACCTTTTCTCGGTTTGCACCAGCGAAAATGGAACATGTCACGAAATCACGACGCTTTCGCTGCCTTAAGCTCTTTTCTGCCAAAAGCCCGTGAAACTGGAACATGTCACGAAATCATGACGCTTTCGCTAACTACAAGCTGCCAACTCAACCTGTCATGAAATCGTGACACTTTCTGCATCCGTACAACTTCTTTGAAACCTGTCATGAAATCATGACGCTTTTGCCAACTGCAACCTGCCAACTCAACCTGTCGCAAAATCGTGACACTTTCTGCATCCGTACAACTTCTTTGAAACCTATCACAAAATCATGACGCTTTTGCCAACTGCAACCTGCCAACTCAACCTATCACGAAATCGTGACACTTTCTGCATCCGTACAACTTCTTTGAAACCTGTCACGAAATCGCGACGCTTCCTGCAATTCAACACTGCCAACTTAACATGTCGCGAAATCATGACAGTTTTGCCCAAACTTTCTCTCTCCTCAAACATGTCACAAAATCGTGACAGTTTTGCCTGCTTCGTCTCTGCCTTCCAGCATGTCACGAAATCATGACAGTTTTGCCAAAACTTTCTCTCTCCTAAAACATGTCACGAAATCGTGACAGTTTTGCCAGCACTTTCTCTCTCCTAAAACATGTCGCGAAATCACGACAGTTTTTCTAGCCGCCTGCAAACTTATTCTAACTTATCTTTTTTCTTGATCTTTTGCAACTGGGCTACTCTGATTTTCTTGGAGACTTACTGACCAGCTGAAACCTTCATCAAAACACATTCTTTGACATAGAAACAAATTGCTTCAAGAACTCCTTGACATCAAAGACAACAACTACCAAGAGCTCCTTTGACATCAATGACAACAACTATACTTGAGCAAAGGCAACGTACTCAAGGTACCCAAAATTGCCAACAATCTCCCCCTTTGTCATTGATGGCAAACCTTTACTAAAAAACACAACTTCAAGAGCCAAAACTGAAATCAATCTCTTTGAAGTTTTGCTCCCCCTGACTTGAAGCTTTCCTCTTCACTAGAAGCTCTCCCCCTTACTCATATCTCTCCCCCTTACTCAAAACTCTCCCCCTTTGTCATCAATGGCAAAGGGTCACCTTTGGGGCTTGGGACTAAGAATGAGTCTCTTAGCTTAGTCCCTCCCCCACCTCCTATTGAGGTGATTTAAAATAGGGTTGGGAGTGAAACTCCCATTAGACACTCATCATCATTAGTGTCTACAATTTCTTTGTCGGGCCTTTTCTTGAGCTCTTTGTTAATGTTTCTGTTCTTGGCACTTTTCTTGTTCTTGTTCTCATCTCTTTTCTTGTCCACACCTTGATCCTTGGACCTGTTTATACCACTGTTCCTGTTCTTGTACCTTGGAAGATCAGCTCTGCACTGACTGGCTGTGTGACCTGTGTTGTTGCACTTGTAACAAACAACAACATTATTTCTTTCAGGCATAGTTGTTCTTTGAATCCGCCTGTTCTGACTAACCCAGTTCTCGTTATTTGCATTGCAAAAAATTGCCTTGTGCCCGAACTGATTACAAGAGTAGCAATACCCTTGAAATAAATTACGACTTCTGAAATTATTGTTACCCTTCTTGATTTGAGACATACAATGTGCAGCCATGTGTCCAAACCTGTAACACGCAAAACATCTATCGTGAAATATTCTTTTAATCGATCTCTTGGGTCCCGAAAACTTCTGTTTCACATTCAGAAATCTATTTTCTATTTCTGCGCATTCATCACTCACGGACTCATGATCTGAAGTACTTTCTTCATCAGAACTTTCTTCCTTTTTAAAACTTTTGCTAGATTCCCCAACCTGTTTCTTGTGCAGCTCAACAAAACCGAGACCTGTTTTATCTGTTGGATTTCTTTGATTTTTGATGAGAGACTTAACCTTCTTGGAGCTATCCTGAAATCTGTAGAGCTTATCCTTGTAATATTTATTTTCTTCTTTCAAAGAAGCCATTTTCTGCTCTAACTCATCATACTCAAGAATCTTAGACTCTAACTCATCCTTGAGTTCCTGTGTTTTGGCTATAGAGAAGTCAAGACTTTCTATAAGATCGTCTCTCTCCACACAACATTCATCTAACTTAATCTTGAGTCTATCATTCATCTTTCTTTCCTTTTTCAAAACACTGAGAGCATTATTGAGTTCACATTCAAGATCCTCTATTCGATTGCACTTTGAATTATCAAGGCCTTTTTCAGATTTCTTATCACTAGAGGTGTTACCTTTTTCAAAAACCATACATGCATCTTCCTTATCATTTTTTGAAGCATCCTCATACATACTAGTAACCAATTCATTATTTGTGCAATCATCCTCAAGGTGCCCAAAATTTCCACATCTAAAACATTTCATGACAGTGAATTTATGTTTCGGTTCTTCCTCCTTTTCTGAAATGAACAACATCTCATTTTCATTATCATTGGAAGAGCTTTCACTATCACTGTTGGAACACTTACTTGCTTTGTCCAGATAGAAGCTCTTCTTGTTCTTGTGTGAATACCTCTTTCCTTGATTGTTGTGCTCATCTTTGTTCTTTCTGTAATACCTGTGCTTTTCAGAATCCTTGTTCTTAACATCCTGTATATCTTCATCACTTTCATTTTTGGAAACAGTACAGTCAGTAGCATAGTGACCATACTTTCCATAGTTGAAACATCTTATATTTTTCTTGCTTTTGAGCTTTCTAGAGAACTTGCCTTTATTGTTGTAATATGCTTCTTCCTCACTAGAAGACTCATCACTTTCTTGAATCTGTTTGCCTTTTGATTTCTTGGTAGCTTTGAAAGCTGCCTCTTTCTTTACATCAACTTTCACTTGAGTTCTCAGTTCAAATGCTGCAAGAATACTATGGAGCTCATCCTTTTTCAACTTATCTAAATCTTTGGCTTCCTCAATAGCAGAAATATTTTCACTAAATCTATTAGGAAGAGATCTTAAAATCTTATCACACACATCATTTTCAGCAAGTTCAAGACCTAAGTCTTTCATGGAGTTAACAATCTCATCCATACGAAGCATGTAGTCACTAATATTTTCATCATAATTCATCTTGAGTTGTTCAAACATACCTTTAAAATGTCTCAATTTGGCCTTTCGGACATTTGCATCACCTGTATGAACAACCTGCAATTGTTTCCACATTTCACTAGCTGTCTTGCGGTGAATAACTTTGGTAAGATCAGCCTTCTGTAAACCCTTCGAGGATTGCATTCATGGCTTTTGAGTTGCTGTGATGTAGGAGCCTGTCTTCTTTAGTATAAGGACCATTTGCAGGAATGGTGTACCCATCTTCAATAACTTCCCATACCTCATTACCAAGAGCCATTAGGTAGACTTTCATTCTTGCACTCCACAGACATAAATCTGATCCATCAAGAATAGGTGTTGCATTGCCGCCTGAGAAATCCATTGTGTTCTTAACCAGTTCTTCCTTCCGGCTGTAAAACCTTTTCGAAGGAACCCGCTCTGATACCAATTGAAGAACACAAGCTTATACTGAGAGGGGGGGGTGAACAGTATAAGACCACTTTTAACTTTATCTTTCAAAACAGCTTTCAAATCAATAACATGCAGAATAAAGATAGCAGTAATAGCAGCAGTAAAACAATGCACAAAAAGTAATCCACAAAGAGACACAACAATTTACGTGGTTCACCCAAGGTGGGCTACTCCACGGATAAAACTTTTCTTCTAAAAGTTGTATCAAAGTCCTCTGGGAATCCTTCTCGATTACAATGTTTATGAGCCTTAGCTCAAAGGAGACACCTTCCCCTAATTTTGCTTTGGCTGGTGACCCTCTAGAAGACCTCTACCTCCTATGCCCTTAGCAAGTGGAACTCTTTCCACAGAAGACACCTATCTTCTCTGCTCTGGCTGGAGATCTCTGTCCTCAACTCTGTCACAACAAAGCTGGTCCTCGAATTTGCGCTAAAACGTAGTCCTTCGGTCTAGCACAAATGTGTCCTCTTCCTCTTTTCTTTTTTGTTACAGTTGCACTTGGTCGAAACCAACTTTTCACAGTCTACGCAAACACAGCAACACTCGATCAATTTATACTCTTCTATGAAAACACAACACATTCTTCGCATAAACAACAACATAGTCTTCGCATACTCCGCGCAAACATAGCAGTATCGACTTCGCGCACTCTATGTCCTTACAGTCTCCTACACTTAGACGATTCAATGAAATGCACTCTTATACTACAATCGATCTTCGCACTCTGCTTTTTCGATGATCGAACCTCACTGTCGCACTAAATCTACGAACGCCACTCTTCGAATGCACACTTCGATCGATGCCAAAACTACTCAAACAACCCTCCTTTAATACTCACAATCTCAAGTTGAAATCTTGTTCTTAGTCGACTGTTTTACCCTTCAACCACGTCGGCTGTAAAACCCTGCACTGCGCCGGCCCAGATTTAACTCTGTCGGCTCCACTGCCTTCCTGTAGCTACTGGCGCGAAACTTCAACATGTCACGATATCGCGACACCTTTGCCTGCCGTACACCTTCTATAGCTTACTGTAGCGATATCGCGACGCTTTTGCTTTTGTCTGCTTCCTTTGCACTTCTATCGCGAAATCATGACACTTTTGCCTTTTGCTGACGTCATCTCACTTCTGTCATGAAATCGCGATGCTTTAGACTTCAAAGCCTTCTTCTCCGCTTCTATCGCGAAATCGTGACACCTTTGCCTCTTGCTGACGTCATCTACAATTCTGTCGCGAAATCGTGACACTTCTTGCTTCTTCAACCTTTTCTCGGTTTGCACCAGTAAAATGGAACATGTCACGAAATCGTGACGCTTTCGCTGCCTTGAGCTCTTTTCTGCCAAAAGCCCACGAAACTGGAACATGTCACAAAATCATGACGCTTTTGCCAACTGCAAGCTACCAACTCAACCTGTCACGAAATCGTGACACTTTCTGCATCCATACAACTTCTTTGAAACTTGTCATGAAATCATGACTCTTTTGCCAACTGCAACCTGCCAACTCAACCTGTCACAAAATCGTGACACTTTCTGCATCCGTACAACTTCTTTGAAACCTGTCATGAAATCATGATGCTTTTGCCAATTGCAACCTGCCAACTCAACCTATCACAAAATCGCGACACTTTTTGCATCCGTACTTCTTTGAAACCTGTCATGAAATCACGACGCTTCCTGCAACTCAACATTGCCAACTTAACATGTCACGAAATCGTGACAGTTTTGCCCAAACTTTCTCTCTCCTCAAACATGTCACGAAATCGTGATAGTTTTTCCTACTTCGTCTCTTCCTTCCAGCATGTCGTGAAATCATGACAGTTTTGCCAGAACTTTCTCTCTCCTAAAACATGTGAAATCATGACAGTTTTGCCAGCACTTTCTCTCTCCTAAAACATGTCGCGAAATCGCGACGGTTTTCCAACCGCCTGCAAACTTATTCTAACTTATCTTTTTTCTTGATCTTTTGCAACTGGGCTACTCTGATTTTCTTGGAGACTTACTGACCAGCTGAAACCTTCATCAAAACACATTCTTTGACATAGAAACAAATTGCTTCAAGAACTCCTTGACATCAAAGACAACAACTACCAAGAGCTCCTTTGACATCAATGACAACAACTATACTTGAGCAAAGGCAACGTACTCAAGGTACCCAAAATTGCCAACAAAATGGTCAAGTTATTGACTTCTAGAATGATCCTTGGTTGATGGATGATCCCTTAGATTATCACCTTGATTTGGATATGGTTGAATCCTCGTGTAGAAGGTTGTTCAACTCTAGAGTTTCTGATTTCATTGTTGCTCTTTTTAATTATAGAATATGGAGATCCTTATCCCACCAATATATTTCTTCAACTAAAGCTCGTACCCTCAACCTCATCGCTAATTTTTTAAATATTTATGTGCTCAAGCTAGATGTGGATGATGATTCATTTTTTTTTAAAACATAACTTTCAAGTTCTTTCTTAGTTAAATATGCTTTCTACCTACTTGAGAAACCAACTCCCCCTTGGCCCCTCTACAACCTAATTTGGTGTGAATGACTCATCCCTAATATTAATATATTCTTTTCTATTGGTGCAACATAAAGTACTCACCTTGGACAACCTTATAAATCGTGGTCTAATTTTACATAACCACTTTTATCTGTGCGGCACCTCTAATGAATTCCCAGTCCATATCTTTAATCCTTACCCATTTACGAAGGAAGTTTTTGACTCCTTTTTTGGTCTTCTAGGATTCTCTTGGGTCCTTACCCTTTTCCTTCCTGATATTATAGCACAGTGGTCATCCCATTTCTCCTACAAGCACCTTCAAATGTTTTGGTCTTTTATTTTGGCCCATATTTTATGAGGATTTTGGAAGGAGCGTAATGAGCAATCCTTTAACAACACCTCTAATTTGGATGGATTTATATTTTCTAGATGTTTGACGACTATTGTGGAGAATGTATCCTCATTTTGTGTAGAAGATAAAACCAAGGAGTTTGAGCAAAGAATGGATAATCTAATAGGTTTTATACTAGCTAGGGATCCAACTTTACTTATTGAAGCTAATAAAATATTATCCACTATTTGGATTCCCCCACCTTTTGATTGGTTCAAATTAAATTTTTATGGTGCTTCAAAAGGTAACCCAAGAAGAGAAGGTGTCGGGGGAATTATTAGAGATCACAAGGGTGATATTCTATTAGCCTATGTTGAAGGGCTTGGAGTAAACTCCAGTCAATTTACAGAAGTCAGGGCCCTTTACCAAGGCATCCAAGTGGCCAGCTCATTGGGACTCCATAAAATTGTCATAGAAGGAGACTCCCTTACTACCATCAATTACATGAAAGGACGACCCTCGGGAAATCTTTCAACAAAAAATATGATTCTTGAAGCTAAAAGAGTTACATTGCTTTTTGAGTATGTCACATTTCAGCATACTTTTTAGGAAGGTAATAAGTGTTAGATATAGAAAATTTGATTTGTAACAAATGATTCAATGATTATCTTGTTTAGATTAGGCTTTATTTCTTTTTTTTAAGATTAGATGTTTTTCTATAACTTCCTAAGTTTAGATTATTTTTGTAACTATTTTTTGGTGTCTAGAATTTTCCAGGTTTATCCTTCTAAGGGCATAAATTTTTGGTATTTCTCAGCCATGGTAGTAGAAGAAGAAGAAAATAAAGAGATTTTTTTGCTTTCTATGTTAATATTTGTAGTTATGTTTTGTGGATTCATTGTTCTATTTTTTAGTTTACCTCTTTTAATATTGTCCTATTTATTTTATTACCTCCATCATCTGGTATTAGAGCTAGGATCAAAATATCAATGAATCCTAATAAAATGCAACTCCAAATTCTCAAATTCAATGGAAAAAATTATGATTTTTGGTTTTTTTAGATGAAGATTTTGTTCAAATCACAGAATCTATGAGATATAGTGGAGAATAGATACTCAGAACCAGTGGATGCAACATCATTAGTCGTGCTCACACAAAATCAAAGAGACATATTATGAGACAATAGGAAAAAAGATCAATAAGTTTTGTTGCTTATAGTGCAGGGTCTTGATGAAACCCTCCTCCCAAGAGTTAGAACCACTACGAAGGTAAAATAAGTGTGGGATCTTCTTGCACAATCATTTCAAGGTATGGATAGAGTAATAAAAATTCACCTACAATTACTTAGAAGAGATTTTGAAGTTTTACAAATTTTAGATTCAGAAATTTTAGGGGATTTCTTTACTCGTGCAATGGGGTTAATTAATTATATGAAATTAAATGGTGAAGTTATGAGCAATCAAATATTGTAGAAAATATTTTAAGATGTATGCCTTCAAAATATGATCCTGCAGTTATAGCCATTGAAGAATCAAAAGATCTCACAATTTTGTCTATAGATGAACTTATCGGTTCGTTGTACACACATAAGCATAGAATAAATAGATCCACAAATGAACCATTAGAGCAAGCCTTCAAAATTAAGGTTTCAATTTTTGAAAAAATAAGAAGCATCAAAAGTGTTATTTTCACAAAGAGGATGAGGAAGAAGTCCAAGAGGAAGAGGAGGTCGCTTTCAGCAAAGAGGCAGAGGTCCAACAAGCAATAGCAGTTATGAAGAAACCAACAACTACACTCAAGCAAGAGGTAGAGGCAGAGCAAATTTTTAACAAAGAGGTAGAGACAGAGCAAATTTTCAGCAAAGAGGTAACAACTCTCAAAGGTATGAAAAGTCATTTGTTTTGTGCTATTATTGTTAAAAGTATGGACATATTGCATCTGAATGTAGGAAAAAATAGCATATGAAAGCAAATAGGAAGCTCAATATGCAAATGAAGGTGAATGGCAGGAAGAATATGTGTTGCTAACATGTAGCACAAAAGAGGAAATAAATGAAGATAAATGGTATATTTACAGTGGGTGTAGTATTCATATGACAGGAAGAAAAGAGATATTACAAGACTTGGATGAGTCCATCAAGTTAGTAGTAAATATGGGTAATAATACAACTGCACCGGTCATGGGGAAAGGGAGGATATTACTCAAAACAAAGCAAGGTGAGAAGAAATTTATTGGTGATGTATTTTATGTACTAGGTTTAAAACATAACTTGTTAAGTGTAGGTCAACTTTTGTAAAAATGCCACACTATGAAGTTTTATAATGGTACATGCTTTATTACTGATTGTAAAAATAAGATGATAACCAAAATACCCATGACTTCTAATAAGATATTTCCTCTTAGCATTGAGAGAAATATGCCTCTGAGTTTCAATACCATAGTAAAATATTCACAATGGATATGGCATCTTAGATTTAGTCATTTGAATTTTGGTGGACTAAATATTTTGCATAAGAAGAACATGGTAACAGGTTTACCACTCATCCAAAGGCTAGATGAAGAATGTGAAGGATGCATCATTGGAAAATACCATAGAGAGCCCTTTGCAGTAGGGAAATCTTGGAGAGCTTCAGAGCCATTGGAGCTAGTACACTCAAATCTATGTGGACCACTTGAAGCCACCTCATTATCTGGTATAAGACATTTCTTAATATTTATTGATGACTATAGTAGAAAAATCCGAGTGTATCCATTGAAAGAAAAATCTGATACTTTCAAGAAATTTATAGAATTTAAAGCATTAGTTGAAAAGCAAAGTGGCTATTTTCTCAAAATTTTAAGGACTGATAGAGGTGGAGAGTACATCTCACATGAATTTCAATTTTTTTTATTAAGAATGGTATAAAAATATAGTTAACAACTAGATATACTCCTCAAAAAAATGGTATAGTTGAGAGGAAGAACAAAATAATTATAGATATGGTGAGGAGTATTCTTAAAACTAAGAATTTACCTAAAATTTTTTGGGCATAGGTAATTTTTTGTGCAGGTTATATTATAAACAGGAGCCCTACAAAGTCAGTTTGGGGTATGACACTAGAAGAAGCATGGGGAGGATTCAAACCTCTTATAGATCATTTTAAAGTTTTTTGTTGCATTGCTTATCCTCATGTTCTAGATGCACTTAGAAATAAATTAGATGATAAGGCCAAAAGGTGTATCTTTGTGGGATACAGTGAAGAATCAAAATTATATAGACTATACAATCCAGGAACAAAAAATTTGGTGATATGTAGAGATGTTAAGTTTCTTGAATACCAGGAGTGGTGTTGGAAATTGAAAGACAACAATCAGCAAGTCAACATTGAAGATGAAGTAGTAAGCCCACACCAAAATTTGGTTGGTACCAAAGGACCTAGAAGCAATAGCATTCACAAATCAACACCAAGAATTAGCTCTTCTTCTCTAGGAAGTAGCCTTTCTTCACCAACTACTAGAAGCAAATTTTCATCACCCACATCAGAATATCTAGAAAGAAGGCAAAATATAAGGAGTTTGTCTGACATATATCAAGAAACAACAGAGGTAAATGAAGATGCTTACCATTTTTCATTTTTTGGGGCTGATTGTGATCCCATTACATTTTAAGAAGCAATACAATATGATAAATGGATTAAAGCTATGAATGAAGAAATTGCAGCCATAGAAAAGAATCAAACTTGGAAACTAACAAACCTCCCAAAGCATAAATAGAAAATTGGAGTAAAGTGGATTTATAAAACTACATAAAATGAGCAAGGAGAATTGAATAAATACAATGTCAAGTTGATAGTGAAGGGCTACAAAAATCATGTACTGATTATCATGAAGTATTTGCACTTGTTACTAGAATGGATACTATTCGAATTATTTTAGCTCTTTCAGCACAAAAGAGTTGGAGACTCTTTCAGATGGATGTCAAATCAATATTCTTGAATGGTGTATTGGAGGATGAAATATACATAGAGCAACCACCTGGTTTTGAGAAAGAAGGTTATAAAGGTAAAGTGCTCAAACTAAATAAAGCTTTATATGGTTTAAAGCAAGCACCTAGAGTCTGGTACGAAATGATTGAATCATATTTTTTGGAAAATGGTTTTGAAAAATATATTTATGAGCACACTTTATTCACAAAACAAAATAAGCAAGGAGATGTTATGATGGTTTGCATTTATGTTGATAATTTAATTTATCCTAGGAATAAATTTGAAATGACTGATGTTGGTTTGATGCATTATTTTCTTGGTATTGTAGTCACTCAAAATAGTGATGGAATTTTTATTTCTCAAGAGAAGTATGCCAATGATATATTGAAAAGGTTTAGGTTGGATAATTGCAAACCAAAAATTACACCTATTTCTATGGGTGTGAAGTTGAGCAAAGAAGATGACAAAAAAAATATAGATTCTACCTCGTATAAAAGCTTGGTTGTCAATTTAATGTACTTAACTACAACAAGGCCAAATATCATGTACGCAGTCAACTTAATAAGCAGGTTCACGGAGGATCCTCATTCTAAAAATTTACAAGCAGGTAAAAGAATACTCAGATATGTGAAAGGGACTACAAATCATGGGAAATTTTATGAAAGGAAGGATGCCTTGAAGTTACATGTTTACACAGACAGTGATTGGGCAGGAGACATAGATGACATGAAAAGTACTTCAGGATATGTTTTTAGTCTTGGTTCAGGGGCAATTTCATTATCATAAAAAAAAAAACTATTGTTGCATTATCCACAATAGAATCAGAATATGTAGTAGCCACTTCAGCTGGTTGCCAAGAAGTTTGGTTACGTAGTATGCTTGAATAATTGATGCAGCCCCACATGGAAGAGACCATTATTTTCTGTGATAATAATTCTACCATTCAATTTTCAAAAAATCTATTTTTTCATGGAAGAAGCAAGCACATACATATCAAATTTTACTTCATCAGACAACCGGTTAAAGATAAAGAAATCAAGTTTTCTCATTGCAGGTCCAAAGATCAGGTTGTTGATATTTTGACAAAGCCATTGAAGGAAAACGACTTTAATAAATTGAAGAATCTTTTGGGAATGAGATCCCTTTCACATAAATCAAATTTGAGGGAGGATTGAGCAATTAATTTTCACAAATCAGATTTTAGGGAGGATGTTAAATATATAAAATTTGATTTGTAACAGAGGTCATTCAATGATGATCTTGTTTAGATTAGGCTTTATTGCTTTTTTCTAAGATTAGATGTTTTTTTGTAACTTCCTAAGTTTAGATGATTTTTGTAACTATTTTTTGGTGTCTAGAATTTTCCAGGTTTATCCTTCTAAGGTTATAAATGTTTGGCATTTCTCAGCCATGGTAGTAGAAGAAGAAGAAAATAAAGAAGTTTTTTTTGGGCTTTCTATGTTAATATCTGCAGTTCTGTTTTGTGGATTCATTGCTCTATTTTTTAGTTTATCTCTTTTAATATTGTCCTGTTTATTTTATTACCTCCATCAAGATGTTTTTTTGTAACTTCCTAAGTTTAGATGATTTTTGTAACTATTTTTTTGTGTCTAAAATTTTCGAGGTTTATCCTTCTAAGGTTATAAATGTTTGGCATTTCTCAGCCATTGTAGTAGTAGAAGAAGAAAATAAAGAAGTTTTTTTTGGTTTTCTGTGTTAATATCTGTAGTTCTATTTTGTGGATTCATTGTTCTTTTTTTTTAGTTTATTTCTTTTAATATTGTCATGTTTATTTTATTACCTCCATAAATAAGTCCGTGGACTTCATGGTAAATCTAGTTGTGGACCACCCTGGACTCCGTATTTTGTGGGAGGACTTCCCTGAGGGCTTGTGCTCTCTGGAGACAACAAATTTCCATGGTAGATAATTGGAGCATGGTTAATTATTATTTTTGTTTACTGCTCAGTCGTCCTACTTCCCTGCATGGAAGTCATTTTCAATTTTCTTTAATCTATTTTTGGCATTTCTCTCTGTTCTCCCCTAGTGGTTGTGGAGCTTGGGCTAAGAAGCTCTGTTGGTTTTTTTGTTTGTGTGCTGCTAGTTTGGCTGTGTTAGATTTTTGACCCTAGGTCAATCTCTTTTTGGCCTTGGTTTGTCTTGTAAAATTTTTGAGGATCCTTTCAAAACCCCTTCTACCTTATATATATATATATATATTTTAAATTGCTTCTATAGAATCACCCTAAAAATGGTCTCCAAATGAAGACAAAACAAGAAGGATGACAATATATCATTGGTCCTTGTTCCAATCTTAATTTATGATTATTTTAAGGAACTCATCCTTTAATTTATAAGAAATATCACAGACTTCAAATAGACCTTATGTGTGACCAAACAATGATGCTTCATATCTACTTTGATACCATATCATACTTTACACCAGTTTCTAGTAATGGACATAAGTAATCTATTTAATCAAATCATATACAACAAGGAAAAGGGATGATAAAACAAATTATAGACGCAAATGATCGGTTATTTTGAGATCCAATTATATTTGTATTGTCTACAAACAAGAATTTACATATTGATACAATGTATTAGTGGATGGGGGATATTTATACCAAGACCTAAAACACAATAATAATATTGTGTAATATTTTTTACCTAAGCTAACATAAAAGTTTTAAGTTAATTAAAATTTAGGGTTTAAAAATAACAATGTTAATCATGGTCCCTTAGGCTTATACATAAATAATTAACAATTACATTGCATAATGTTTTCCTATAGGCTTACACATGTTTACATCATACAATGTCAACCTTGGAAATAAAGTCTAATTATAACTTTTAATACTGAATCCTTAGGATATAAGGAAAAACAAAATTCAAGATAGTTGTTGTTGTCAATATTGTGTAGACTTTCACTTTGCTTTTACTCCAAAGTTATATTGATTTTAAAAAAATCCTCAACCTAATTTTCTCTATCTACATGTACTATTGATTTAATCAGCTCCTTGCTTTTCCAAACTTTTCCAAAATGAGAAAGGATAATATTTCTATAAGAGAGCTTATATTTTAGGCATTTATATTTTATTTAATGGTTCGAGAAAGCTAGTGCATAGCCAATATAACAAATTACAAGAATAACCACTAACATGGAAGAGACATAAATATGTGATATATGCGAAAACTCAATAATGATTCAAATAAAATAGATTTAATGAAGTCTAATTTATCTATAAAAGGATTTAATATAATGTTTCATGAATGAAAATTTTACCAATATATCAAACATTGTCTTGGTGCAAGGTGGCATGATAATCAAATTTGTTCACCATAGTGTTTTCTTTTTATGGTTGATTTTACTAAGAGCTATACATTCTTAGCATAAAAAAGTAATATAGATCGAATACTATTACTCCGATTACCTTTCAATTTTGTACTTGTGTTAAAGGCATGTAGATTAGAATGTTCATAATATGCATAATCATCTTGAACCTTATTGTATGAAGAAAGAGACATGCTTGTATGTTAGTTGTGATGATAATCACTAGAATAAACTTATTTTATTCAACATTATTTTAAATAGTTTTATAGGTACCTACAAGAGGAAAATATCTTATTCAAATAACATTGGGTATGTTCTAATGGGTGTATAAAACAAACTAAATCAGATTTATCATTCATTTTACTTTGTGAACATATTAATATTGATATTTTATTTATTCAAACACTTTTTGAAACAATACATTGTAAGGGGAAGATTCCAGTACATGTGTATATCTGAAGCTACTATATGAAAACATTAAATACAATATGATGTAAAATTTGGTTGGTTTCAACAATATAAATGAATGGTACAAACCTAATCTTATAAGTCACAATTTAATGAAGATTGTTGATGTAAGTTTTTTTTGGGCATGCTATAGGTAAATTTAAGTTCATGACATTTTTAATGGTTTAAGTTATTTTATTTAATTTTTACCTACTCAATTTCAACTCTAACTTGCACGTTGATTAATGGCTTATTGTAGATATTGATCAAAAGAATCCATTCAACTGTCAAACCATAAAATATATGAAAAATTACTTTGTTGGAAGTACAATTGAAACTATATATGCCATATAATTAAGAGATTATTCATGTTATTATGATTTCTATCATGAGTATGAAAATGTACTCTTAGAATTTTAAGTTTCATAATGGAAGGATAAGATACTATCTATGATCCATCATTTAGCTTAACTCGTATTGCTAAAAGAAATGAAGAGATCATGTATTTCATTGAATATGATAATATATCTAGGTGCTTTAAAAAATGTATGCTGAATGAGTTTAAAACACATGTATAAAGGTTTAGATCAAACTCATGTTACATACGTATATTTTATTTTTTAATTTTTTTAACATACAATGTATAGAATAAGTGTTTGTAATGATTGTAAAAGCTAACAATATAGAGAATGTTGATTACTATGCAGTCAGATATACATAGTTAGTAAAATTTACTTAAATCTTGACTTTATGATGGCAGGAATGATTTTAAAATAGGATGTCATGTTCTTGAACTGAATTTTGTTTTTTTAATTTAGCGAAAATAGGATGTCATGTTGGTTTTTTAATTTAGGAAAAAGCCTCTTACCAGATCCCCGTGAGTGTGGTCTATCGGAAAGGATACCACTTTTATCGGTGATGTGACCCGGGTTTAATCTCTATGGTGGATGTGTATAAGAAGTATTACTAGCGAAAATAGGATGTCATGTTCTTGAGGTGATTTTTTTTTTTTTTTAAATTTAGCGAAAAGCCCCTTACGGGATCCCCGTGAGTGTGGTCTACGAGCAAGGATGCCACTTGCATTATCGATGATGTGACCCGGGTTCAATCCCCATGGTGGATGTCTATAAGAAGTATTACTAAAAAAAATCCCTTACGGGATTCCCGTGAGTGTGGTCTATCGGCAAGGACGCAACTTGCATTATCGGTGATGTGATCTGGGTTCATTCCCCATGGTGGATGTGTATAAGAAGTATTACTCAAAAAAACTACCGGTAAGGATGCCACTTGCATTATCGATGATGTGACTCGGGTTCAATCCCCATGGTGGATTTGTATAAGAAGTATTACTAAAAAAAAAACTCGGGTTCAATTCCCATGGTGGATTTTTATAAGAAGTATTACTAAAAAAACCCTTACGAGGCTATGAGAAATCAAGACCAAGGGATTCTACACCAAAATCACTCGAGAATCACTACACCATCAAAAAATCCCCTTACAAGATCCCCGTGAGTGTGGTCTATAGGCAAGGATGCCACTTGCATTATCGATGATGTGACCCAGGTTCAATCCCCATGGTGGATGTGTATAAGAAGTATTACTAAAAAAAAATCCCTTACGGGATCCCCGTGAGTGTGGTCTATCGGCAAGGACACAACTTGCATTATCGGTGATGTGATCTGGGTTTATTACCCATGGTGGATGTGTGTAAAAAGTATTACTAAAAAAAAACTACTTGCATTATCGACGATGTGACCCGAGTTCAATCCCCATGGTGGATTTGTATAAGAAGTATTACTAAAAAAAAAAAAAAAAAAGACCATTATTACAAGGCTGAGAGAAATCAAGACCAAGGGATTCTACATCAAAATCACTCGAGAGTCATTACACCATCAAAATCACTCGAGAGTCATGCCCGACCATAACTACACAAATATTATCAACTGGTGTATTGGTGGATTTGTATAAGAAGTATTACTAAAAACCAAAACACCCTTATGGGGCTGTGAGAAATCAAGACTAGGGGATTCTACATCAAAATCACTCGAGAGTCACTACACCATCAAAATCACTCGAGTCATGTCCGACCCTAAATGAACAAATATTATCAACTGGATTTTGGGTACCCAAAATGTGTTTGATAGAATTGAGATTCGAACCAAGAACCTCCTTTGGAGGATTGCCCTACCCTCTCCAACTCACCTACAACACGTTGGTTTTCGGGTGTTCTTGAGATGAATTTGGAATTATAAATATATATATTAATATGTTTAATGTTTCAAATCAAGTTTACAAACTTTTTATTTATGCAAAGCTATAAATTTAATAAGTTTGTTTTAAAGGTTTGTTAATGTTATATACATAATACATATTTAGATCAAGTAAAAATCAACTATATCACATTTTATGACTTGAATCTTGACATGCATGAGCTATAGCATAATCATCACAATATAGCAAATACTGTTCCTTTAGGCTAGTTCAAAGTTCAAAAGTGTGTTAGATGAAAATTAGGCACTAGTCCCAACGGAAACAATGCAACGGTTTGGGTTTTGACTCTTCTTCAGTAGATCCAAGGTTCAAACCGTGGCATGGATGAATGTGTGTTTATAAAATAAATAAATAAATAAATAGGCACTAAAAATAAGTACAAGTTGCTAGAGGTTAAAGATGATCCTAATTATATTTCATAGGACATAAATGATTTAATGTATTACTACATTATGTGATGCAAGTATATAGAAGGACAACTTTCCAGTTCCTATCTAAAGATAATATATCAGTACAAGTTGTTAGAGGTTAAGGATGATCCTAATGATATTTCATAGGACATAAATGACTTAATGTATTACTACATTATGTGATGCACGTATATAGAAGGACAACTTTCTAGTTTCTATCTAAAGATAATATGGTGGTAAAGTTGTTTTTTTTAATTAATTTATATTATTTGTTTCCTTAGTAATATATTATATCATGGAAATTTATATTTTAATCCAATTGGGTTTTATAAAAATTCAACATTTAGAGAAGATAGGTATTATTTGATTTTAACTAAGCTTGTTTATAGAGGTTATTTGCTCTATAAATGTGGGGGCAAAAAAAATTAGTTTATGCAAAAGTTGCATGAAATTTTAAGTTTTATGCTTCAAATTGGATCAAATAAATACATCATATATACATGGTGGTAAATGACATAGATTGAGTTATAGAGAAAATGTCTCTTGTGGGGATTGCATAGAAACTTTCATAATGCACAAACAATTATATCTAGGTGTTTGTACGCTTAACTTATTACAAGCAATTCAATTTGTATTAAATATTTTTAAAACTTTTATTGATGTCAACAACGTGAGTTAGGTGCATAGAGATTATTTTTGGATGTTGATCTCTATATTTTCATCCACCTATATGCACACTATTATCTACAAGTTATAAAAAATAAGCATTATAAAAACTATTTGACTCAAAATTATACTTATGATTAAATAGAATTTTGTATAAAATAAAAAAATATTAATAAAATAAATAAATTTTTGATATTGACAACATGAATAGGGTTAATGAAGGAGCCTATAATTTCCCCCTAAGTTTTATGGCCCTATTCATGTATACAATGTTAAAAACTAGATAGAAAATTAATGTTATAAAAATTGCTTGTTCAAAATATAATTTACATGTACACTTTTAATGTTATATAACTCTTGATTTAGATTGATACATGCATCCCATATCCATAGATTGGTTTGAGTTGAACTAACCCTATATTTATTCTCATATGACTAAAAAACATAGCCAAACATCACATAAAACTATATCATCATTTCTCTATCAGAGTATGAATTTAACATGAGGAAAATAAGTGGATAAAGCATCCCATATCATAGAGTTATCATGAGTGATGATATTTGATATACACTCATGCAACCTTGTGAATTTATCCAAGTTATTTTATTGCAATACCTCCAAGAACTATACGCAACAAAAAACAAATATAATTTAATAAAGTATTAACTATATTTTTAATATGTAAATGTGAGAAGTATAAGTTTAGGATCACATAATCCATGCTAGGATGGAACTACATGTTGAAGTTAGACCCAATTGAAGTTATAAAACCCTAACTAATAATAATACAAAAGTATATTACATTAAGTTTCAATTAATGATAATGGCATGAAATTTGTATCACCTATAGGTGCTTTAGTATAAACTAGCATGTGCTTGTAATTAGTCCTAATTAATATAATGTTAATATTCTCTATAATGGTTTCATGATCACACATCTTGAATGCATGAGGTGCTATTGGAGAGTATGGCTTGTACATTATATCACATTACTGTATGTGATGATTAACATAGGTTACCTCACGTAGGATATTTACATCATCATCTATATCATGTGCATGATTGAACTTTTTCATGTATAAGATTATCAAAACAATCATGTGTGACATGATTATGTGATGCAATCTCCGCAACCTATTGAATAGCAGGAGTAGGATATGTAGGTTATGCATTTCTCATAAGAGGATGTATTTCAATCATATTACCAGACTAAGTACCAATAATATCATCGATCATAACACCATAAGATAAACATATAATCTAACTAATATGCTACAAATATGTGCAACCAATGATATTGAAATCCTCTTTATAAAATGCTTTAAGGGTCAATATCCTTCAAACATGTCCCTATAATTTTATGTAATTATTTATTATTAATGATAGATACATATAGAATATGAAAATCCTAGTAATATTGTATCTATGCATAATCTACTCAAACTCATAGATCTTTTGAAGTGGTTATATAGTCTAACTAATATGATTAAAAAGATGAAGGATTCTTATTAATCACTCACTTTATTTTTAGACATTTTGTGGACTAGGGCATTAGAAAATTTGGATTTTATACCACATAAAAACCTATGATATATGTTACCATCACCAAGGACTGTATTTTTAAAGTCTAGACAACTACATAAGTAACCCAATTCCCACACTTTATTATATGATGTGGATGTATGATCAACTCCAATATAATAATTTAACCTAATTTTAAGCATCAATTCAAAGTATCATGGGATATCATTATTGTTAGATAGTTGTGCTTGTGTGCACGTGTATATATAGCTACAACCATGTTTATGTGTACATACTTCATAATCCTATATCCTTGATATTTCTCATATTGTCATATGAAGTTCAATCCTATAATAATAATGAATTATAAAATAAATATAAAATATCTTCATAATATGTATCCCCACAAACACCATCCTTTATGGTTTTGATAAATTTATTAATGTTATCTTAGATAAACATTAAGTTATTATCAATAATAGGGGCTCTTGCATTTTCATTAGTTTTTGTAAGGTCAATCAATTTGGCTTGTAATGTTACATGCTCCATAATTGGATGTATATTTTACATGACTACTATTTAAATCATAGCCTATAGTTTATTAAATACAAAATATCTAATGTACCTAAAAAAAAATATTTTCTCAACTAAAATGAACAAAGATTTCAAGCTAGTCTAGTTTTTGTTGTGGTCTAATAAATTTACTATGGATGGAAATTACCCACATGGTTTAAAATGTGGCCAAATTGTCACCCTATGGTGATTCCATGTGGTATTAAAAGGAATTTCAAGGGTTCACATGAAGGAAAATTTGAGCTTGACTAATATTGTGTTTTGCTTTATGACACTTAAAGTTTTGCAAATTTTTTTTTATGATGAACGTAATAAAACATGTAAATCTAGTTTTCTCACAATTTTTAGGCGCAAATACCACATCACCTACAACTAATAACATGGTGTAAGGTTAATAGTTTGATGTAAAATAATTTTCACTTGAAATTAGACCCAAGTGAAGGCTTGGATAAGGCTTGGTATTGATCCATAAAGTGCCACACTGTGGATTCACCTCTATATACAGATCTATGGATCTTGCTTAATCCTTATGCTTCATTAATTTGTGATTTCTACATGCTAGTATTAATATGATAATTGCAGCAATAAAGGAAAATAAAGAGCAATAATCTCAGATAAACATTCACACAATTCAAAGAGAGACAACAAATTTACATGGAAACCCCAAAAATGGGTAAAACCACGATCAAAAGTTTTTTGCAGTTTTTTATTGGAAAAAATATGCATTGATTACAATACTTAACTATTGTATTAAACTACCATATTTTCTTCTCTAATTTTTCTACCCCTACTCTAATTTCTTTCCTACCCTTTGTTCTTTCGTGAACTCAATTTGTTCTTCCTTAGTGCTCAAGAGTTCTCTTGAATATTTCGGAATGCCTCCTTCTCTTCTTTCCCCCATTTCTCTTTGCATTAGAATGATATATAAGCCTCTTTAGAACTCACATAAAGTCCTAAATTAGGTTTGGAAAATTCTATTTATAAGTTATTGTTAGTACTTTTTATAATTTTACCACTTTTCCTCCTATAATTAGCTGTAAGCTTAAAATTACCATAACTTTTTCTAGAGAGCTCCATTTGACGTGATTCAAAGCTTGATGGAAATATAACAAGATAATATTTACAAAAATACCAAATTTGCATACATAGCATCAATATTTCAGAATATTCAGGTGAAAATACTGTTTGGCAACACCAATTCCCCATAATAGTCCACAAATTTCAAAAGGTCGTATATTTTTATCCACAATGAATTTTCTAGTTCTTTCAAATGTTCTAGATACCCATTTGAATGAATTTGAAATGTGGAAAGTTTAAAAAAAGTATGGGCACTTTGAAAGTTTACCCCTTTTTTTTCTCCTTGCTTGTTTCAACTCCCAATTTACTCTGCAAAACTATTTAGAGCTCTTGATAAGGTATGCACAATAAATTATATTTTAAAAATATAAATTTCTCCCTTCCAAGAATACATTGTGGGAAAATATTGTCTCAAAATTCCATGCTTGTAACCTTTGTGAGAAATTTATTTTATTTTACTTATTTATTTACGCATATACAATGTTTTTAATGACTTAGTATTGTATAAGTTACATTACTAGTGAAGTCATTGCATTTGCATATATTAAGTTTCATTATACCAAATATTAGGAGGTCATATTGGACTTTGCATTGATGTGATAGATATGTATATATAATTTCCAATTAAGAATGGAGAGTCCTCTAGTTAAAATTGAATAATAACCACCTCCTAAAGTGATGAATGATTATATTATAGTCTTACAAAATTCATAAAATTCCCCTCCTCTCCTTATTACATCAATGCTCAATCAATGTACAAGCAAGAAAATTTCTAATTTTTTTAAACTTAACATGTGCAAGAGACTTTGTCAAAATATTTTCACATTGCTCCTCAATTAGACAAAGTTGAAGTTTTATATTGTATTCTTGGTCATGTTGATGAATAATGTGGCACTAAAGTTCAATAATTTTGTGTGCTCATAAAACTAGATTGTGAACTAGATTTATAATCCTTTGGTTATCATAGCTTGGGACAAGTGGTTTAATTTTTATTCTTGACAAGATACAACATAACCATATCATCTCATAGTAATATCCTCCTAGAGTGTGATATTAAGTCTTGGTGGAAGATAAAGCAACATGTTCCTTCTTAATTTCTCAATAGATTAGAACAGATCCTAGAGATAAATCATATCCAAGTGTAGAACTCTTGTTATCAATGGATCCTACATAGTTCACATATTTGAAATATATCAAGAAGAAATGATAATTCTTTGTGTAATCTATATTGTTGTTAGTTGTAATATAAATATACCTAAGTACTTGATTTATTTATTTTAAAGTGACACACCTTTGGTTATTGTATGAACCATGAAGGATAGCCAAAATTATAGCTATTATCTAGCCTAGTGTAAGTTAGATAAATGACACTCTCAATAAACTTTAATAAAGAGTTCCATTCACCTATAGGGATGTATTATTTTTAAATAGTTGTAACCCAATATCTAATGGAGTGGTTGTGGGATTTCAATATCTCATATAAAACTTCATGATCAATGTCCTATAATACTTCATACGTGACATGAATACATGGATTTTAATTTTCTATACCTTCAATCCAAAATAATATTCCATAGGAGTTATATTAGTCATGTTTAACAACTACTTTAACACTCTCTTAGTCTATTAAATCAACTTTAATTAACTCCTAGTGATGACCAATTCATTGACATATATGATTATAATAATTAAATATATTCCTCACTTTTAAAAGTAAAGGTTTAGAACATAAGGACTATGATAGAATTCATGTCCTAAAATATGATCATTGATATTCATATACCAGGTTCTTAGGGCTTGCATACCTTCCTCTCCTGACCAGGGATGATGAATCCCTCTAGTTGTATCATGTAGACTTCCTCATTAAGATCACCACCAAGGAATGTAATCTTCAAATCCATTTGATGCAAATTCTAACCAAATTGTGTAGTCATTGTAGAAACTATTTGAATAATCTTGATTCTTTTTATTGGCACAAAATTCTCATTATAATACATTCATTTCTTATATTATAAACACTTTACAAAAAGCCTTGATTTGTATTTCTTGATGCTCCTATCATCATTATATTTTTTCTTGAATACCCACTTAAAACCATGGGTTTATTTCTAGGTGGAATACTAACAAGTTGCCACATATTGTTCTTCATTAATCCTTGATATTCAACATTCATCACATTATTCTATTCTTTTGATGTAAGTGCTTTTTGAATTATTGAAGGTTCATAATTTTTATTCGTTCTCATAAGGGATAGGTTGACCTTGTTTCAAACTATACTCTAAGTTATTGGTTCTATAATATATTTTATTAGGACACCATCTAAGTTTACATCATGAACTATGCTAAGATACCATTGGTTATACAAGTGTTACTCAAAGTGGATGGTCCTAGTTCATCATCTCCAATAGGATCAACTCCATCATCATCATCAAAATCAACATCATCTCTTTTAGAGGTATCATCATCGTCATTGCCACCATCAAACAATAAAATAATAAGTGTTTTATGAAAGGCTTATGATTTATAAGAAGATATATAATTGTTCTTCTCATAAAACATAATATCTTGGATATTATAAAGCTTCTTGTTAAGATCCATGAGTTGATATCCCTTCCACTTACTAGCATATCCAATAAATATACATCACTTAGATTTCTCATTCAACTTTATTTGCTTTTGCTTACAAATGTGCTTAAATGTTATGCATCTAAACATGGGGATATATGATATGATAGGTTTGATACTCATACATACCTATTTAGTTATAAGACCCTTAAATGGAAGTGTTAGTGTGATTTTTAAAGAATAAACCATAGTATGAACAAATTCTATCCAAAATTTTATCTCCAATTTGGCATCCCTTAGTATTCATCACATTATCTACTAAATAGTATTATTATACCTCTTTAGAAATCTAATTTTTTGAGGCATGTAGATAGTTATCAAATGTAGTTTAGTGCTCAACCATCTATTTGAGTGTAATAAAAGAATGATATGACCAATAATCTTTTCCACATGAGATTTAAACTCTTGAAAGTTATAGAAAACTTTATCCTTAATCTCTTAAGTAGTACACCCATACTCATTGTGTATGAACATAAATGAATAATTAAAAATATTAACAACCACTAAATCATGGATCCATGGGTCTACATAATTTGGTCTACACTATGTTATATGGACCATCTACTCTATGACTACCTGATGCAAGAGCATCCGGCTGCAGTCGAGCAATAGTGCATCTTCCAATTTTTTTTTAGATTTTCTAATTACTTTGCATTTTATTTTACTTATTTCCAGATTGGGGAAGGCTTTGTTAAGAAATTTTTGGTTTGGAGGAGTTTTTTAAGGCAAAGGGGGAATTTTGTAAAGAAATGGAAGAGTTTAAGTTTTGTAAAGAAGTGGGGGAGTCTCGAAGAAGTTTGCAAAGTTTGGGCTGAAGTTGGGGTGAGGTCGCAAAATTGCGACATGTCACGATATCGCGACGTCGCGATATCATGACATTACTTAGCAGCTAGAGCGGAGGGAAGTTTCTGTCATGATATCGCGACGTGAGTTGAGCAGCAGTGTGCAAAGGAGCTTCCGTCACGATATCGCGACGTCGCGATATCACGACGATTTTGTAAAGGCAAAGGCGCAGGAGCAGTTTGGTCGTGATATCGCGACGTCGTGATATCACGACAGTTCAGCAACCAGCAGCAAAACAGAAGGTTGGGTCGCGATATCAAGACATGTTGCGATATCGCGACATATCGCGACATGTCGCGATATCACGACTAAAAGGAAAGCGAACCAAGGAGAACACGCGGACGGCCATGCAGGGACAAATTTGACACGTGGCTGCCATGTATAACATGACAGTTGTGAAGGGTAGCACGTGTACCAAATATTTTTGACAAGGAGAAGGCATGGCCAGATTTGCAAGCGGTCGGCTACGTTTAAGAGAACAAAGATGGGAATCGCAAAAGTTGAGAAGGGAGGTATCGGCCACGCATTCTGGCAACACAGCCATTACAGGTGATGGCTTAATGGAAGAGACAACAGTGCAGAGGATAGTCAGAACAAAGCGGCCGGTGCAGGGAGGCCATTAATGCAAGCTCCTGGTAGATCGGACAGATGGCTCATTTATGACTAAAATTTTGAAAAGAACCCAGGGAGGGGGAAAATTCAAATTGAATTTTGTTGGCGGGGCATTAATTGCCTAGGGGATCGGGGCCTCGATAAAAACCCAAAAAATGGTAATGAAGAGAGATGGTGGACTGGAGAACAGGGGGGAAGTAGTGACAGTTAGAGATACCGAAGCCGAGCTCGACCTTTGTAAGCCTGCGGGCTGTTTCATTTAGATGCATGTAAATATTTTTCTAAGATTTTTAATGAGAAATTAGAATTTGTTATTGTGTTGATTCTTTTGGTCCCCATCAGTGGTATCAGAGCCAGTAGTTCCTGAGTGTGCAGCAAACCGCCAAAGGAGAGGCAGTTATACCAGGACTTGTGGGAGGGCTTGAGATCGGGTGAGCAGAATGCCTCCAAGGAGAAACCCCATTGGTGGAAGAGGCATGGCAGTAGAAGATTTCCGAGCTTTGCAGTGGCAAGTTTAGGCCCTGCAAGAAGAACTACGCAGAGGACATGAACCGAGAAGAGATGCAGACAGTGAGGATGAAGCGGATGAAGAAGAAAATCAGTTTGAAGAAGAAGAAGAAGCTATGGATCCGGCACAAGCCAGACTGTACAAGGCCATATCTCAGATCGGGAAGAGGCCGAAGATAGAAGTTCCTACGTATTTTGGGAACTTGAATCTGAAGGAATTAATAGATTGGATAAATGACCTAGAAGAATACTTCGAATATGAAGAGGTTGAAGATCCCGAGCGGGTCAGATTTGCCAAGACTAGACTGAAGGGTCATGCCAGCATATGGTGGAAGGGGGTACAACTAGAGTGGAATAGAAGAGGAAAAGAATGGATAACAAGATGGGACAGAATGGTGGAGAAATTGAAGAGGCAGTTTATTCCCATGGATTATGAACTGGATCTGCTAAGAAAAATGCAGAGTTTGAGGCAGATGAACAAAACTGTCCAAGAATATATGGAGGAATTTTATAAAATCTCCATCAGAACCGGTCATTTAGAAGCAAGCAAGGAAAAGGTGGCCCGTTATATTAATGGGTTGAGACCCAGTGTTCAGGAAGAGCTAAGCTTAGTGCGGGTGAGCACCATTGAAGATGCTTACCAGTTTGCTCTGAAGGTTGAAGAAAACTGAACAGAAGGTTTGAAAGCAAGCAAAGAGTAAAAGGACCTGGAGGAAAGACCGGTGGAAAGAAAGAGGAAGGAAAGGAAGAAAAGAAAGAAGAGGTGAGCAACAGCCGAGGTTAGAAAGAAGAATATGAAGAACCCAAACCGCAATTTCAGAACAATGGCTACCCAATAGGAAGAGGTAGATCTGGACGCGGGTATGGAAGAGGAGTGTTTCGAGGAACATGTTTCCACTGCGGAGAAGAAGGGCATCGGGCATATGAGTGTCCCCAGCACCCCGAGAGAGTGTACAAGAAACAAGTGGGTCCTGCCAGAGCTGTTGTGGCAGTTGAAGATGCTGACTCAAAACATTCTAAAGAAGCTAAGAAAGGAGAAGCAATGATAGTAAGGAGGACCATGTTGACTGATGAAGAAAAATCTGAGCAGAGGAGAAGCCTATTCCGCACACGGTGCAAAAGTGCAGGCAAAGTCTGTAATGTTATTATAGACAATGGGAGTACAAACAACTTAGTTTTCGAGGAGATGGTTGCTAAGTTGCAGCTGGAAAGGAGGAGACACCCGCATCCATACCAGATTGCATGGTTGCGGAAGGACCACAGAGCTTGGGTCCGTGAACAGTGCTTAGTCACGTTCAATATTGGAAGATACCAGGATGAAGTCCTGTGTGATGTTTTCCCCATGGATGCTTGCCATTTGCTATTAGGAAGGCCATGGTAGTTTGATCGAAATGCAGTGCATGATGGTCGTGCAAATACTTACACCTTGATGAAATATGGAGTGCGGCACAAGTTGAAGCCATTGCAGATAGTGGATGAGAAGGTGTGTAGCAATGCCAGAATTTGTCTGGTAGAGGGCAAAAATTTTTTTTTGCCAGAAGACAAAATTTGAGCAGGTTGTAGAGGCAGATGAATGTTAGGAGGTTTTGCCAAAGGCGATGACTGGATGACATCGAAGTGAAGATCACTTCTCTATTTACCCCGGGTGTCTGATGCAGGAGCATCCGGCTGTAGTCGAGCAATCGTGCATCTTCCAAATTTTTTTTAGATTTTCTAAGTACTTTGCATTTTATTTTACTTATTTCCAGCTTGGGGAAGGCTTTGTTAAGCAATTTTTAGTTTGGAGGAGTTTTGTAAGGCAAAGGGGGGATTTTGTAAAGAAATGGAAGAGTTTAAGTTTTGTAAAGAAGTGGGGGAGTCTCGAAGAAGTTTGCAAAGTTTGGGCTGAAGTTGGGGTGAGGTCGCGAAATCGCGACATGTCACGATTTCATGACATGTCACGAAATCGCGACCTCATTGGCTTCAACTTTGGTAGGGGTCGGTTTCGTCGCGATATCGCGACGTCATGATATCACGACATTACTTAGCAGCTAGAGCGGAGGGAAGTTTTCGTCGCGATATCGCGACATCGCGACGTGAGTTGAGCAGCAGTGTGCAAAGGAGCTTCCATCGTGATATCGTGACGTCATGATATCACGACGATTTTGTAAAGGCAAAGATGCAGGAGCAGTTTGGTCACGATATCACGACATCGTAATATCGTGATAGTTCAGCAGTCGGTAGCAAAACAGAACGTTGGGTCGCGATATCGCGATCGAAAGGAAAGCGAACCAAGGAGAACACATGGACGGCCATGCAGGGACAAATTTGACACGTGGCTGCCACGTATAACATGACAGTTGTGAAGGGCAGCACGTGTACCAAATATTTTTGACAAGGAGAAGACATGGCCAGATTTGCAAGCGATCGGCTACGTTTAAGAGAACAAATATGGGAATCACGAAAGTTGAGAAGGGAGGTATCGGCCACGCATTCTGGCAACATAGCCATTACAGGTGATGGCTTAATGGAAGAGACAATAGTGCAGAGGATAGTCAGAACAAAGCGGTCGGTGTAGGGAGGCCATTAATGCAAACTCCTAGTAGATTGGACAGATGGCTCATTTATGACTGAAATTTTGAAAAGAACCCAGGGAGGGGGAAAATTCAAATTGAATTTTGTTGGTAGGGCATTAATTTCCTAGGGGACCGGGGCCTCGATAAAAACCTGAAAAATGGTAATGAAGAGAGATGGTGGACCGGAGAACAGGGGGGGAAGTAGTGATAGTTAGAGAGACCGAAGCCGAGCTCGATCTTTGTAAGCCTACGGGCTGTTTCATTTAGATGCATGTAAATATTTTTCTGAGATTTTTAATGAGAAATCAGAATTTGTGAATGTGTTGATTCTTTCGGTCCCCGTCACTACCTAAAAAAAATAGGAATATATGCTACTTTCCAACCAAACAACTCACACAAATGTCATAATGCTTTGTTAATGATAGAGATCATTTTACCAAGCCATGATTGATGAATGATTTTTAGATAAATTTAGATGTGTAAATCACCTATATGAAAGTGTGCTAGCTTCATCTGCCTTGGACACCAAAGCTTGAATGTTTTGCATTACAATCACAATATGAAACATATTTCCTATGAAAATTGCATGACCAATAATTATCAAACCGTTGGATTATTCCCAATTGAAACAACGTTTATTAGCACATAATTTAAGAAATTTGTTAGAATTTATTACATTATTTATTGATGTTATATAATAATTAAGGGATGAATGATGATGTCACCTTATATGAGGTTGGATTCTCATATCTCCTATGAAAATCAGACAAGTTAAAAAGGATGAGTTGATGGTAAAAAAACAAGAGGTGAAACACCAAGATCTTGAAATGAATAGACACAATGAAGCATAAATATGTATGATGTACAAAATTCTAACTAGTAAAATATGATTAAATATTTGGTTAAATTTTTATCTTGAATTTTTTACTTGTTTGCACTATTTTGTTTAGATATCTGTCTTCCTCCATATCCAAAATTTGGTATCAGAGCACTAAAATGTTCTTGATTGGTTGTATCCTAGGTTCTCTATTTTTGAATTCAAATTTGTTGCCTATTATTTTCTATTTTCCTTGTAGACCCCTAAGAGTTCTAATTTTTTAATCTCATTAGATTCTTTGTACTCCTTTAGAGAGTCCTATTTTTTTTGGTTCCCAAACTTTATCCATGAACTAATTATCTCTTTACATTAAAAAAAAAAAATACCCAACAACAAAATTGAAGATGATGGTGAGGAGATAAATGTTGTGGTGGTTCCTTAAGAATGTGCATGTGTTTGATGTATACTAGATGCTATGGCTTCAATGTTTATCCAAGGGAATCAATATAGATATCATTCTAACTAAGTTTGAGTGAGAAAGCCTATAATATGTCCCATGCTTCCTCTCCCATCCTAGAATATTCTTTGGTCCATATCGATAAAATTATTGGAGCTTAGCATAGGCTTGAATTCTTTGATATCTTATAATTTTTATTATTTATCATTGTTCCTCAGTTTCCATGGTATCGTAGTTTGATTTACTTTGAATGGTGAAAATTTTGGTCACATCGATGTTTTCCATTACCATTTTCTTAAAGGGTGGATGTGGCGTGCAACAAATAAGTACAAGGATGCATAATTTTGAGGAGAGGTGGAGAATATCCCAAACCTTATTGCATGGAATTATTTCCACTGTGAATACTAAGTGACTTCCATAGTTGTTGAACCATTACAAAGTTAATATTATTAGTAGGAGAGAGTTTATTATTTTTTAAAACATACTTTGACCTCCTTACAAGCAAAATTGAAAGTGTTATAAGATTTGTACGTAGGATAGGAGGAGAATCAGTTGAGAGAGTTTCTACATAAATAAAATTTTAAGGAGACATGTTCATATTGCAAGCCCCAGGAAGGACAAGAACACATGGTTAACCAGTAAATTATTGGTGCCCAAAAGTTGTAGGATAAAAAGATAAGGCTAAGAGAATAGTGGTGTGAAAAATGCATGGCAATTATCCTTAATTTAATTTTTTCAAAGTGATGAAATATCGCCTATAAGGTTAGAGTTACTTTTATTTTAATATAGGGAGTCAATAATTTTGAAAGAAAAGTATTTTTACAAATAAAAAAAATATTTTAAAAACATATAAAATTAAAAATTAAAAATAAAGAAAGAAAAAGGAAAAGTGCTTATTAAAAAAAAGGTCCATGTTTTGTCAAAATTCTTCAAATTTTTAATGTAAAGTATTTTTATCAGTAAAGAGTTATAGTCCATGTCAAGGTGAGATGACTTGTAAGGTGTGAATAGTCAACTTGAAAAGTGTGTGATTTTTCACAAACGTCAAGGTGATTTCAAGGTTCATGCTATGAATGTAAATGTCAAGTTATTATATCATAGTATATAGTGTCTATGTGTAAAAATATTCATAGCTATAATTAGTCAAAGGTCAAGGGTTTATATTGAAAAGGTGAGAGTTTGTTGAGGGGTCATTGTATTTTTGGTGTAAAAAATAAATTATAACTATTAAAAAATGTTGTGTTGTAAATAAAAGTTGGTCTATAGTAGGGAAGCATTGTAATTTGACATTTTTAACTCAAATAAAATGTGTGTTTTAGTATACTTACAATATTTAGTATAAACAACACCTTTGACTTACGTTTGTAGGTAATGTTATCAATTAAGTTTTTGTGTCTAATGCCTAATATAGCTACCATAATGATGTCTGCAAATTGATTCTATAAACCGTCATGTAGAAATAAGGATACATTATTTTATTTATTTTCACTCCATATTTTACCCCATTTGTTACTATTGTTAGATGTAAATCCTAAAATTGAGAAAATCCAAGTATATAGGGAAGTTACACCCATGTATGAGGATTTCTCTTTAAGTAGATGTCATTGATAGAACAAATTATTTTTAGTACTACCTTGGTACCATGCATCGATCTATTTTATGTACCTTAAGGTATATCTCACATATGGACACATATACAGAGGACTATATTTTTCCATGTACCAATAGGTATATAGAAAGGGCGAAGAATATTAAAAGGTCTATTATATAAGACTAGTGGTATATAGAAAAGGGGAACATTTGGGAGACATAAGGAACCCTCACTATTGTGTTGAGAAAAAATAATTCCAAGTGTTCACATCGCTTAACTAAATGGTAAAAGAAAAGAAGAAACATGCTAAGAAGCAAAGAGAAGTTCAATAAGCTAATGGAGAGAAGCAAGTTCAAGATCAAATGCACGTAATACCAAAACTCCAAGAAGGTTATGAAGATAAAAAATTATGAACACTGAAGTGATGCTTACAAATAATTCTCAACGAAGCCAATCGTTTTGAATATGGTGTTATAATCTCTAATGGTACTGTGAAGAAAATGTACTTGGCATCAATCAATCATGACATCCTTGAGGTGAAATGTAAAAGGTGAAAATAAATAAATGAAAATATGGAGGACAAGCCCATGATGGAATATGTTTGTTCTGACATAAGTGACCTTGTCAAAAGGATAATTGTTTCTTGTTATACTAATGATTTTAAGTCTATAGTGGTAGTTATTTGTTGTGATATAAACAACCTTATCAAATGGATAAATTTTTCTTGTGAGACTAGTGATTTGAATATTGTTGGTGATAGTGGGGTTTGTGTTGAAGATGAGTATCATGATATCATTGATTGTGTTGGTCATGTCAAAGGCCATAGCACTAAAGATCATAGTGTTGCTAAAGATTTTGGGTGTTTGAACATTTTTGGTGGTATTGTATGTGACAAAGAAAATATTGATGGATATAGTAGTAAATAAATTAAGTGATTTTAAAAGCACACCAAAGGAATTGGCTCAAAATTAATGAGAATAATGGGTTATAATGGTATAGGACTAGGAAAGAATGGGTAAGGCGTGATAAATCCCATAGAACCAAATGTAAGACCAAATAATAAAGGCCTTGGTTATGATGGTCCAAAAAGAAGTGGTGAGACCAAATTTATGAAGAAATAATCATATGTAGAAGTTCTTATAATGAGTTGTATTTGTTGTGGAAGAACTAGACATGTGACAACTAGGTGTTGAAACTTGCATTCTTGTGAGATTTATTAAGGTCATAATCACTCTAAAAGAAATTTTTGGTACAAAGAGAGAAGGAAAAAAAATACATATAAATTATGGATGAATGAATGCATTATAAAGGGATAAAGCAAAATATATATTGAATGTTTTTATAGGAGAATATGGAGTTTGTTGAGTGAGAAGAATATAAGTTTTCCCATGAAGTGTTGTAATCTTGGGAAATTTGAGATGCATAATTTTTAAATAAAAATATGATCTAGGATATGATCAAAAAATACCTATAATGATAGTATCCTATAGAATAATATGATCCAAGTTATGCTTGGAAGGCCTACAGTGATATGATCCTATATAAGAAGATAATCCAAGCAATGCTTGAAATCCTTGTAGTGATAAAACCTATAGTAAAACATTATGTGAAGGATTTTAAAGATGTGGAAGACTCCAAAGTTATAATTTAATGGTTATTTCCTAAAGGTGATGACCTAAAGTAAGATCTAAAGGCTGACCTAGGATGACCCAAACATGACCCAAAGGCAAGGACCAAAAGTTGACCTAGAGGTAATAATGACTTAAAGAAAAATACCTAGAGGTAACCTAGAAAAAATAACACAAAGTTAGACCCAATGATAGACCAAACAGGTAAACTTAGTGGATATTACTTAAAGAAATAGCTAGATTCACCAGAGCTAGAGCATGAGCCCGAGCTAGAGCTAAACCAATAGCTAGAGAATAATTCCAATGTACCACCCTTGGAATCATGGGGAGTAATTATATTTATACCAAATATTGTAATAAGGGGGGGTTTAGACTTTATTACATTATTTGTTGATATTATATAATAATTAAAGGATGAATAATTATGTAACCTCATAAGAGGTTGGATTCTTATATATCTTGTGAAAATGAGAGAAGTTGAAAAGACTAAGTTAAGGGTAAAAAACCAATAATATATTGAAATTAAGAGACACCATGAAGTATAAATATGCATGATATACATATATATTAACTAGCATAATATGATGAAATATTGGAAGGAAATTATATCTCAAATTTCTTTCTTGTTTACAATATTTTGTTTAGATATTTGTCTTCCTTTGTTTCTAATAAATTTCAGCTCTCAAATTATGATCAAGTAATTGAATCAAAGAATAAGTTCTTCATAAGTTCAAAATTAAAAAATTATAGTTAGAAAATAGGTATATGAAGCAATACACAAAAAAACATCACTGATATTGCTAATGGGGTATGTTGAGTTATCTCCAAAAATAATGTACCTATGATAAGATGAATATTCAAGGACATGCGCCATTTTGTTTGGCATTTCATATGCCTCGTAGCTCCTAAATAAACATACCAAATTAGTATAGTTTTTTAACAACATTAGGATGTTGAATGGAATAAATATAGTATTGCTTTAGGTGTTAGAATCAATGTCCTAACCTATATTTCCATGTTGAACTGAGGTGAATTTTCATCTTCCACTAAGGACCTTTTTGCTTTCATCCTAATGAATTGTTTGGTTTGTTATTATTTGAAGAACCTAGTGAGAATAGGTTGTACTTAGACTCGTAAAGTGCATGATCTATATTACCATAAATGAAACATGTGACATTAGAATTCAAATAGTTCCCTTGTACCTATAGTTATTGTTGATTTTGACCTTCATATTTTTGTTGATGCTTGTGGTTGTTTGAAAATTTTCCACCTTTCTTTGACTACATCAACTTTGTGATTTTTTGGTGTGTGCCTAAAGCACATTCTTCTTTAGTATTTTTCTCTCTAATTACTTCCTTCTATTGAAGCAAATTGATAAGATTCACAATAGTGGGACTATAGTTAGTCATGTTTAGAGTTGGTACTAAAACATTAAACATAGGTGAAAATGCTCACAATATTATTGTAACAAGTACATCATCACCAAAAAATTCATATAATGCTCAAAGTGATGCTCATAACTTAGAAATATAACATAGAAAGCCCTCCAAATTCTCACTAGTATCCATATTCAAGTAATACAATTAACTATATAGATGTATAATTTGATTTCAATTTATATATTTAAAAATGATATTTAATTTTTCCCATGCATCCTTGGTGGTTATGGTGTCAAGAATGTATGGTTGGAACTCATCAATCACATCAATAATTATGATCAATTAGGATTTTTGGTATACTTTATCAAACTTTATTTTCTTAACAGGATCAATGGTATGTCTTTGTATAGTGTTAAACACTACTCTCTATAAATATTTGAATTCATGGGTAATATTCAACCTTGTATTTCATCCAATATAATTGTTACCTTTCAAATATTGAACATCGTGCAAAAACATTTTGGGGAATTGATAGTCATGTTTAATATTCACAAAACTAGAAAACATAACTCTAACAACAAGTTATTTGTAACAAGTATATAAAATCTTATACTCACAAAAAATATGTGCTTCAAATCACAAGAATTCAACATTATCTCATAGGGAAAAACAAGGTATGGAGTTTGAGGTCAAATTAATGCCAAATAAATTAAATCAATAAGGAAATTTCTAGTCATTATCCCATTCAATGTGTGATTCAACAATAAAAATTAAATTATATTTACTACACTCCTTTTATTCACATCATAAATAAGAATGAGGTAAAGAAGGTTTAAATTTCAAACACACCATCCCACCATGCATGTGAATTTAATTTTCTTCATCCTTAAAACTAAAAAATACACCCAACTAAATCAATAGTAGTGCTCCAATCATAGGCACCCTCGTAGCCCTAATGAAGTCAACGCTCAAACTATTAAAGATCAAATAAATCTCTATTGTTAAATATCAACTGAATGATATGATAATTTAGTTTTTGGAGTGTTTTTTTACTATTTATATCTTCAAGTAGTATGGCACTTCATTTCAAAACATCATACTCAAAATATATTCTTTCATCAAGCACAATAGCATTCTATGAAAACCTCCTCCTCTTAACTAACAACACCTCTTCCTTAAACATATCATGCTTTATATCTTACTTGAATTTTGTAGTCAATATCTTGTTTACCTCTAGATAGAATGTCTCCATGACTATGCACTATGACAAGGCATCCTCTAGTCATCGATTCTTACTCTTGTAGCATCTAACAACACTTTTTCAAATGAACAATTACTCATACATGCTTAAATATTTAGCAATAGATGGAGCTTCTTGAACATTTTATTACAACCTAAGACAATCTCATATCAATTTGAGATGACTATATTACCTTTGGATGATACTATTTGCATACACTAGATTACATGTACTTCAAGTGATGACACACAACCTTGGGATAACTTAGAATATTATTATATGACACTTATTTTTATGACAATCCATGTAGTCCTATTTTTTTAATAATAATTGCATGGCAAATAATATATAAATAAGGTGTTAGATGGTCTTTTATGCACATTAAATAACCTTTTATTTTTTAATATGATCATAAAATGCTTCAAATAACCTAGCATTTACATTTAGTTGAATCCTAAATCCATTCCTCTCAACCAACAGGTGAAAGTATCGAACCATTAAATGGCAAAAACTAAGGCAACCTCATATAATCTGATAGAAAATATGTTGAGTAGATGGCCATATGTGAAAAAAGTACAATACAACATTTATACTTCATTTAGAGGATGCTCTTATCACCAATTTAAATACAACAACAATTATGGTTCCTTATTCTAAGAGGTACATCCCAGATTTTACAATCATGTAGATGGTATGTTCTTTGAACAAGATGCCCTTGTCCCACTTTATATGTTCATTGCCTTTATGCCAAACAAAATCCACTCAAACACACCAAACATCTTGTTGATGTTTTAAAATTGAACTCAATAGTAGCCTGAAAAGTTAACTTTTGTGTAGTCAATCATCATGCTTTACAATGGTAATATGTATAAACTTTGATATTTATCCATACTCTATAACATAGCTTCACCTTTACAATGTCAAATTTATTATACTAAATATGAGAAACATAGATTAGTTGTGATAAAATTTTCTTTTATGTAATATATATGTATATACAATAATCAATCAAGAATAGAATGGTCTCTAACTGTGACTAAAAAATAACCACCCCTAACTAGCTTTGGGATGAATGATTATATCATAATCTTATAAAATTGACAACAAGAACAACTTAGTATAGTATAAGTTATGTTACTAGTCACTATATTGCATTGATATATATTAAATTTCATTATAAAAATAACATATGGAGTTAAGGAAAATATGCATCTTCCTTTTGCTTATATTCTGTATCTTTTTTAATTACAAATATAAAGAGTGAAAATAAGCTTCTAGTTTTTTATCTGTTTTTTTGTAAATAAATGATAGAATAATAATGTTGGATTTATAAATATTGTATATTGAATAATTTGGAATTTTTTTGATCAAATTTAAGAAATGGGAGAAAGTGGAGGATGTACTTTCTACATATGGTTTATCAAATTATGATATTTTTAAATAATGCTTGATTGATGATAGTGTTATGTTATGAACGTCTATTCTTATCATAATAAATCATTCACAAATATGCAAAAATATCAAACATGCACTCACAAATGAATTCCAAAATAACAATCCAAACAATAAAATATAGATTGATAATACCCTTAAGGTAGGGAAACATCATAAAATGCTCCTTATTGGGAGGAAGCCACTCCATAAGATCTCTAGATCCATGAGCCTAGACTTCTACAAATATTACTTGATATCAGACCCTTTTACAATGGGGGTACATCTCTCTTTATACAATAATGTGATGATTCACCTTCCATGAGTTACAAGGTCATCCGTGTAGTGGTTCACCTTTCATGAGTTACAAAGTACAATATACAATACAATATTAAGTTATTAAGTACCTATCTTGGATATCTAAAATTTCACTTGTACTATCATGACATATATATCATTAATATTATAGTTGTAACATCTTGCATATTTTTGTTATATGTTAGATCCTTTAATAGGTGGATGGTATTGTAGGAAAAACCTTACACTTTTTTATTTCTCAACAATTAGTGTATGATTCTCAAGGTTATTGCATATGGCTACATCCATCGTTATGTAATGAGTTGAGAAAATATAGACAACAATTGTATGTGCACATCCTATAGTTATAACCAATGCATACTAAAAATGTTAGGCATAATAATTTCTAATGAGATAAATAAATATGCAATGTAAATAGATAAACCTAGTAGTATGTGTACACATATTTCAATCATCTTGATTTTATGGCATTGAATAATTATTACACATAACACCAATTATAGAAACTTATTTTTATACAAGATATAAAACCATTGTGTATATTGTATTTATAATTAGTTCTCATTCAAGAATGTTTGGGCACAATAATTTCCATTATGTGCTATATAAATGAAAAAGTAAAACTTATAAAAATGCTATTTAGGTAAAAAATGTGTATACATTGCAATCATATCAATTTTATATTATTTAAATTAATCAATGCACACAAGCCAATCATATCATCTATGTTTCATTTTTTTAATTAAGTATTACTAGTAGAAAGTAGTAGTATTTGTGAGAGTTGATAGTACGATATACACCTTTTGCATGCTTGAATGATCATGTTGAATTAACTATTCATTTAAATATTTATTAAAAAGGGCATTTTAGATGTACTTACTAATTGTATAGATAGAAAGTACTATCCTTTGATAAGTGATAGTATTATAATCCTTAATAGGATTGATAATAATATGCATTTTTCTTAGATTTAAAGTCTATCTTAGCTACTTAAATTATAGCCATTGTAACAGTTAAAAATCGTTATAGACACCAATGCAATTAGATTTAATATAATCAATAATTTCAATATTACAAAATGTCATGGTTATTCTTGGTCTTATTGCATTTGTGTCTTGATAATCACTTTTAAGATTTTTCTATGTAATCTACTATGTTCTATTATTTAAGTATGACTATATGTGTGTGTGTGTGTGTGTGTGTGTGTGTGTGTGTGTGTGTGTAATCATGTGTATATATCATTATATATTTCTAATAAAGTAATATATTAACTTGTTGATATTTTATGTGCATTTTAGAATACACATCGCTAAAATTTATTTGCTTCTATGTTATTTAAGATTCAACACAACAACTATGTGCAATAACAATAATTACACATATCATTACAATAGTAATATAGAAAATATCATCTCATATATAAAGATTGCACACTACCATTAAAATTGAAGGAATGAGACTTAGTTATATAAAAATGTATTATTCAAAAAATATGTAGAACATGTCACTACAAAAATCATCTTGAAAACATGCAATGAAGAAAGAAATAATAAGCATATTTTCACCCTATGAAGTCTAACAACACTAGCGAAAATATATTGTAAGGGTACACATTAATAAAAAAGGCTTTTAAAGCATATACATAAATATACAAAGCTTTCACATTATCACCATTCTTATATAATTATGAAAGTAGATAAATTATATATTATAGAAGTGTTGCATCTATGAAAATAGGATGAATTAAAAGTTGTTAACATGGAATACTCAATAATCATTGTAAGGAATTCAAGCAAGGGTAAGGTTATGTTAATGAACGCTTTTATTTATTATCTATATCCATATCATGTTTGGTTGATTGTAGTTGTGTAAATATTGCATTCAATGTATTTAATGCCATAAGAAGACCTCATATTTTTGACAATGGAATTGTTAAGAACCTTCTAATTAAAATAAGAGCATTCACATAAATATTACAATAAAAGAATAAATTCATGAATAAAATATTGCAATACAAAATGTAAATGCAAAAATATAATAATATCATGAACACAAAATAGAATTATGGTCCTCTTCGAGGGGGAAACCTCATTCAATAATTTCATTCAATATGCAAAATATGCATTCATTTATAGACCCTTGTCTTTTAAATATATGCTTCATGCAACCCTAACCTAATGCACATTAGTTGGATTACATGAAAAATACCACTCGAGCTACAATATTCTACTAAAAAACAATTACATTCTTAATAATGGTCATGTGAAATGGCCCCACTTGTATAGGCACCTCAATTACTACATACCTTTACAAAATATTACAAAATATCATTATAGTGGGGTCTCCACGTTGGAAAGGGATCATTACATAATAATATGAGAATTATATAATAATATTAGGATGGGTTTCTAACATACCCTTACCCTTAAAAAATATTTATCCTCAAAGGTATAGATGAGGAAATTATTGTTGTAGCTACTAGGGAGACTCCTAAGTGGCATCTTCAGGTTGTAATCTATATCATTTAACAAGAGTGATGACATGGTTTCAAAGGGTGCATGATATTTAATCCAAAATTTGTTCAGGGTCAAGTAAGATGGAATTCTCTTCATCTAGTTTTGGTAAAGCATATTGAACCTATAACTTATTTCCCACAACATTCTTGATAGAGGAGACATGAAATATGGGATGAAGCTTCGACATAGCTAGAAGGGTCCATTTTTAGGTCATTGCACCAATTTACAGTAATACAAGGCCCATAGTATTTGGCTGCTAGTTTTTAGCATTTGAAAAGCTAGAGTGATGTTTTTGTATAGGGATAAAGACAAAGAAAAACCATATATCCTACTTAAAATCTATGCTCAAAATGGTGTTGATAAGATTTTTGATGCATATGGTTCTAAGCCAATTCTAGATTTATTTTCAATTGATGGAGGACTACAACATGTTGGTTGAGTGTAGTGTCAACAATATGAACCTTAGAGCTTATTGGTATGTAGGAGGAGGGCATTGGTGGAGGACGATCGTAGAATATTTCAAAAGAGGTAACCTTTGTTGTGGGGTGATATGAAGTATTATATCACCATTCTGCCAAGGGAATCCACTTTTCCCAATATGCAGGATGTTTAAACGTAAAGCAATGAAGGTAGGTCTTCAAGAATTTACTAATAATTCATGTTTGGTAATTCATCTATGGATGATAGGCTAAAGTAATTTTGAGTTGATTTACTTACAACTTAAACATGTTCCTACCAAAAATGACTAGTAAAGGTAAGATCTCTATTAGACACAATAGATGCGGGCATGCCATGAAGGTAAAATATAAATTCTAAAAATATTTGGGTAATACCGAGGTTGTGTCGGGATGGGGAAGGTAAAAAATGAGCATCCTTGGTGAGATGATCCACTATCACTAGAATAACTCTTTTTTTCCTAACTTAGGTAACCCTTAAATAAAATCCATGGAAATGTTTGTCCATACTTGTTTTAGAATTGGCAAGGGCTAAAGATTTCCAGGGGAATGCACCATTTTTTATTTCATTCTATAGAACATGTCACATTCATCCACAAACATTTTGAATAGCCTTATTAATTACATTCTAGAATGAAGTACATGTAATACTTTCATATGTCTTTAGAAACCCAAACTACCTCATGGTTGGTGAGGCATGCATTTGCTTCAAGATGAGTTTTTGTAGTTGTGAAGTTCAGGAAATAACAAGGAGATCAAGATATCACAAATATTTTCCATCCCAAGTCTATATTGGGAATGAGGTAGTCTCTATTTTAAGTTTGGTGATAAATTTTTTCAATCATGAGTCCTTGATCATGTCCTCTGTAAGAGAAGTAATCCATTGAGGTATGGGAGAAGAGATAACATTTAACATACTCTAATACTCAAACTGTTGGGAGAATTCATCATACATAATGTTATCCTTTCATTTTTATATGTGATCTCATAATGATAGCCCATTAATTTAGAGATCCACTTTTTTTGTTCATGTATGGTGACCTATTGTTCTAGGAAGTACTTGAGACTTTGGTGGTCTGCTTTGATTGAAAATAATACCTAATGAATTGGGGCCTCCAATGATTAACTGCATGCAAAATAGCTAGCATCTCCTTTGCATAAGTAGATTTTCCCAAATTGTGGATTGAAAGTGCTTTACAGGTGAAGATCAATGGTCTTCCCTCTTGCATAAACATAGCCCCTATTCCATTTCCCACAGCATCACTTTTAATTATAAAATATTTAGCAAAATCAAACATTGCTAACACTAGGGTGGTTATCATGGTGATATTTAAGTCAAATAAATCCTTCTCAATTGATTCTAACCAAGTAATTTTTTTTTTCAACATGGCTATTAATAGAGCTTCTATTTTTCCATAGTTTTGTAGTAATACCCTATTAGTCCCAAAAATCCTTGAAGTCCCTTGAGGATGTGAGGATTTGACCAATCTTCAATAGCTTGAATATTTTTAGGGTCAACTTTAATGTCATATTTTATGACAATATGACCCAAATACTCCATGTATATCATCCCAAAAAAATACTTATACTTCTTGGAATAAAGTTTATGTTGAGAAAAAAGTTGTAGAGTTTGATCCAAATGTATGAGGTGCTCCTCCTAAGAGTGACTATAAATCAAAATATCATCAAATAAAACTAGAATAAATTTGTGAAAGAGTTTTTGGAGAGTATTACAATATTTGGTACATGCTAATGTACCCCCATGGTACCTTCATGGTACAAATGTAAATATGTAATAGATTAGAGTTGAGTCTATAGTTATATGAGTGATTTATGTTTCATCTTTTATGTAAGTATCAATGTGCAAGAAATGCACAAGTGTCATTGTGGGTGAAATTTTGCACTCCTTCACTCACTCTTTTCTTTTGCTGCAAGATGATAACCCATAAAAATGGCTAAGTTTTGGATCAATTCCCACGAGTAAAGGGTGCTAGGGATGGTGGTGAATTTTTGATAGGGTGAAAGAGTTGGACTCTGCAAGTCAAGGAGAGCAAAGCATTGTTTTACCAAAGAACTCATCCTAAGGATTCTCGTTGATTTCAAATTGTTAATTTTGGCTAAATAAAAGGATCGGTGGATGTTTGGGCAAACAAAATTCTTGGGTGGATCCAAAAACCTACCTCGGTTCTTGGGTTGATAAATGGGAGGGTAGTGGACCAGGGTAAGTCCTAAAGTCCTGCCCTAGCCACATCTACTCAAGAATATATTCCAATGGAGAAATGAGAACTAGGGTGATGGAAGAGCACTCCCAAAAGCCTATCCATGCAAGGTGGAACTTTGGGATAGTAGTGGAAGGTGAACATGGCTAGATTACCTACCAAAATTATGGGTAGTAAAGTGGGTGGTATTTTGGGATGATAGCAATCAGAGATACTAGCTCGATCCTTCGCTCTATTGAAAATCCTAGGTGGTATTTTGGGTCTTCAATAGGAACAGGGCGAATCCCAAATACCCACCTAAATAATAGGTGGATTTTTGAGGTAATAATAATAAGAGGTCACCTCCCAAAAGGTTTCCATACCATGGAATCACCATCAGGTAGAACTGTGGGTTACAAATAGGTAGAGGGCAAGTATTGAATCCCCACCTAAGGCTGAAATCACCACCCACCATAGGAAACCACTAAGAACATTTGGGGAGAGCATTAATGATCTCAAATACTTGAGTACAAGCTAGTAGTTGATGCAAAAGTAGTAATTTGAAAGGCACAGTCTCAAAGGTGATTAAATCTAGCTTAACCACCTGGTGTGATAGTCATAAATAAAAGGAGCATAATTAATTAAAGTTTCTAGTCTTCCAAGATTTTTAGAATGATAAAGGACTCTAATTTATGTAAAATCACATACTTCCTTCGAAAAACTACCTTCAATTGAATGAGGCAGTGTACCAGATGACCACCCAAATGCCACAACCATTTTCCCGCCTAGCATCATTAATGCTTGAATTTGAATTTATTGCAAAATATTTATAAACACTAGAATGCCAACCATTCTAGAGGTTAGCTCTTTAGACATTACAATTCATATGTAAAAGCTTACGGTATTCATAACTATAATTGTTTTTACTATTTGGTTTCCAAATTGGTCCTTATATCTTTATGTTGAATTTTAAATGCTAATTTTTACTAAATTTGTATGAGTGATTCCACTCTAACTATGCTATCTATATTTCATGTGTTTTACTCAATAGTCCTAGAGTTCACATTGCATATTGGGTTGGGGTTTATTTCTACTTAGGCTAGTTGGGTGGGTGTGATCTAATTATGCATCTTGGATTTATACGTCCCACTCACCGATTCTGGAATTCACCTTCAATCAAGTTGTGTTAAATGACAAGGGTAATATTAGATGATATTTTAAGTAAACCACTTGTGTTCTCTATTATGGAATCTACTTATTCTGCATGTGTCTTGATGTGGCTATACCTATCCTTGTGAGTTTTGGTTATGACCTCATTTTCCTTCATTTTTCCCCCATTTTCTTTCATTTTAGGATCGATTAGCTAGGACTTCCCAAAAGGAACTGACCTTCTCTAGAGATTGGTCACCCAGCCTATTTTAGGCATAACAGTCGTTCAATGTTGGTTGAGGTTCATAGGGTGCGCAAATCATTTAAACATCCTCCTTTTTTTTAGGTGCAATTTGCCAACTAGTAATATTTGGTACACCCAGTGGGACCATGTGGTCCCATTATTTGATAATTAGGAGTTTGGTGAAACTTTGCTATGTAAAATCTATCTATTCACCTGACAAATTTATTGCGTAAAAGTATAAGGTTTCTATAATTGGTTTCCTTTCAAGCAAAGCAGAACTTGGCAACTTTGTTGAGGATCAACCAAGGTTCAAGATCGATTGTCCTTTTATTCTCTAAGTACTAATTTCCTATAGGAATCAAGGTTTGGTGAGCAACCTTGACCTCATGAGTGGAGAAAGCATTCTCATATGATGACTTCAACCTAAAAAGGGAATCTAAACCCTATAAAAAAATTAGTGCTATAATGGCTCACTGCAAATGTCCTTCTTGGAATTTTGCTAGCCCTATAAATATTCAAAATATTCATGATATTCCTAGGGCCTCTTTGAAATACCTACAAAATTTTTATGGGTCAGGAAAAACTGCACTCAAGCATTGTTAGAATGTGGCTTCCCTAGCGGTAATTCATAATATCATACATGGATATGTGACACTTAGGTTGCTTTTTCTCTCTCTTAAGGGAAGGACCCTACTGTGGTATAAATCATTGGAATATGGAAGTATCTGCACATGCAAATATAAATAAGGTCCATGTATGCCCACAACCTATCCAAAGGATTTCCTCCTCAGCCAACCAAATCATGGTATGTCATGAGATCTGATTAGGTACAATCAACATGGTCATCCCATCCTAGGTGTAGACACCAAAACAACACCAATCCGATTATGTGACTACAAACACTGATAACATTAACACACACAACCCCCAGGGTAGCCCCCAGAGGTTAAACAGTGGTTCTAACCACTTACACAGCAGTTTTACAAGTCAAAAATCAGTTTGGCACCTTTTAGACACTTTATTTCTTATTCGTCCCACCCAGAGACGAGTGCGAATTTGTACTCGTCCTACCCAAGGACGAGTATGGATTTGTACTCGTTTCACCCAGGGACGATTATTAGCGCTCGCTTCGAGGTGGGACGAATGCCAGGTTTGGCCGGCAAAAAGTTAGACCTCAGCGCATGACAACTCAGAACTACCACTCAGCTTTTCATGCATGACATAGGAGTGCGAGCGAGTTCTTTTGACAACACACATATGCCAATTGACTTTCCCTTCCATGCATGGGAAGGAGAGTAAGCTTTTTAAGACAACTCAGATTTTCCACTTAGCTATCCCTTCATTGCATGGGAGTGCAAGTGAGCTTTGCTAAAACATGCAAAGACATGCACAGAGGCAATTAAGAAGCCCTTGATCAAGAAGAAGTCTTCTCTTCACAAACAAAAGCATTCATGCAAAGAAACACTTTTGCATGTTAATTCAAAAATACCCCTTGGGTCTATAAAAACGGTGAGTTTTCTCACCCAAAAAAAGCATATACAGAGAAAGAGCATTTTGAGCGACGAAGTGCTGCTAGTTCACTTACTGGCGATTTGTGCTTTCATAATCGTGAGTTGCAGCATTAGAGGAGCGGCGAGGAGTCTACCTTACCAACGCAAGCGGCGGCAACATTTGGCCTGCCCATTCCAAACGTGGGCATGCGGAAGAGGAATTATGAAGCAAATTGTAGAGATCAATATCTAACGCTCCTATCCCCTAAAAAGGAAGGAGACGTATTGTAACATGAATTGAAAAGAATATCAATAAAAAGGGCTATAGTTTATATTGCTTTTATATCTTGTGTTCATTCATTTGTGTTCTTTCCTTTTAATGCAATTTTGTTTAGTTTTTTCTTAAGTGGGTAGTCACACTTAAGTCACAAATCAACAAACACACACCCAATCATGGCAATAGCATGCATTCAAAGAATCATTGACAAAGACAATCACGCTCCTGCTTGGGGCAACAAAAAAGCAATTATCGCAAACTGATTAAACACTTGGCATTCCCGAAGCATGAAGACAAGGTTCCCCCATGGATAAAAGGTTGCGCCCTTTGCCTATTCATGACTGATCAATGTCCAAGCTCAAGTCACACCTCACCAAAATAGGTTAATACTTGAAATCAAATTCCTTAGCTCGTCAGAAGCAAGGATTCAAGAATGCATGCCCTTTCCATGCTTGGGGCATCAAGAGTTGGTTAGGTTACTGAGAAACCCTAATCATTAGTGCTTTTGTTATCTATTTTTGCTCGGCGCTATGCCATGCACAGGGCTTCCCAAAAAGGGGCATCTGTAGACACCAAAACAGCACCAATCCGATTATGTGACTACAAACACTGATCACATTAACACACATAGCCCCAAGGGTAGCCCCCAGAGGTTAAACAGTGGTTCTAACCACTTACACAACAATTTTGCAAGTCAAAAATCAGTTTGGCACCTTTTAGACACTTTATTTCTTATTCGTCCCACCCAGAGACGAGTGCGAATTTGTACTCGTCCTACCCAAGGACGAGTATGGATTTGTACTCGTTTCACCCAGGGACGATTATTAGCGCTCGCTCCGGGGTGGGACGAATGCCAGGTTTGACCAGCAAAAAGTCAGACCTCAGCGCATGACAACTCAGAACTACCACTCAGCTTTTCATGCATGACATAGGAGTGCGAGTGAGTTCTTTTGACAACACACATCTGCCAATTGACTTTCCCTTCCCTGCATGGGAAGGAGAGTAAGCTTTTTAAGACAACTCAGATTTGCCACTTAGCTATCCCTTCATTGCATGGGAGTGCAAGTGAGCTTTGCTAAAACATGCAAAGACATGCACAGAGGCAGTTAAGAAGCCCTTGATCAAGAAGAAGTCTTCTCTTCACAAACAAAAGCATTCATGCAAAGAAACACTTTTGCATGTTAATTCAAAAAGACCCCTTGGGTCTATAAAAACGGTGAGTTTTCTCACCCAAAAAAAGCATATACAAAGAAAGAGCATTTTGAGCGACAAAGTGCTGCTAGTTCACTTACTGGCGATTTGTGCTTTCATAATCGTGAGTTGCAGCATTAGAGGAGCGGCGAGGAGTCTACCTTACCAACGCAAGCGACGGCAACATTTGGCCTGCCCATTCCAAACATGGGCATGCGAAAGAGGAATTCTGAAGCAAATTGTAGAGATCAATATCTAACGCTCCTATCCCCTAAAAATGAAGGAGACGTATTGTAACACGAATTGAAAAGAATATCAATAAAAAGGGCTATAGTTTATATTGCTTTTATATCTTGTGTTCATTCATTTGTGTTCTTTCCTTTTAATGCAATTTTGTTTAGTTTTTTCTTAAGTGGGTAGTCACACTTAAGTCACCAATCAACAAAAACACACCCAATCACGGCAATAGCATGCATTCAAAGAATCATTGACAAAGACAATCACGCTCCTGCTTGGGGCAGCAAACAAGCAATTATCGCAAACTGATTAAACACTTGGCATTCCCGAAGCATGAAAACAAGGTTCCCCGTGGATAAAAGGTTGCGCCCTTTGCCTATTCATGACTGATCAATGTCCAAGCTCAAGTCACACCTCACCAAAATAGGTTAATACTTGAAATCAAATTCCTTAGCTCGTCAGAAGCAAGGATTAAAGAATGCATGCCCTTTCCATGCTTGGGGCATCAAGAGTTGGTTAGGTTATTGAGAAACCCTAATCATTAGTGCTTTGGTTATCTATTTTTGCTCGACCCTGTGCCATGCACAGGCTTCCCAAAAAGGGGCATCTGTAGACACCAAAACAGCACCAATCCGATTATGTGACTACAAACACTGATCACATTAACACACACAGCCCCTAGGGTAGCCCCCAGAGGTTAAACAGTGGTTCTAACCACTTACACAGTAGTTTTGCAAGTCAAAAATCAGTTTGGCACATTTTAGACACTTTATTTCTTATTCGTCCCACCCAAAGATGAGTGCGAATTTGTACTCGTCCTACCTAAGGACGAGTATGGATTTGTACTCGTTTCACCCAGGGACGATTATTAGTGCTCGCTTCGGGGTGGGACGAATGCCAGGTTTGACTAGCAAAAAGTCAGACCTCAGCGCATGACAACTCAGAACTACCACTCAGCTTTTCATGCATGACATAGGAGTGCGAGCGAGTTCTTTTGACAACACACATCTGCCAATTGACTTTCCCTTCCCTGCATGGGAAGGAGAGTAAGCTTTTTAAGACAACTCAGATTTGCCACTTAGCTATCCCTTCATTGCATGGGAGTGCAAGTGAGCTTTGCTAAAACATGCAAAGACATGCACCGAGGCGATTAAGAAGCCCTTGATCAAGAAGAAGTCTTCTCTTCACAAACAAAAGAATTCATGCAAAGAAACACTTTTGCATGTTAATTCAAAAATACCCCTTGGGTCTATAAAAACGGTGAGTTTTCTCACCCAAAAAAAGCATATACAGGGAAAGAGCATTTTGAGTGACGAAGTGCTGCTAGTTCACTTACTGGCGATTTGTGCTTTCATAATCGTGGTATTTCTTTTAGTTTCATGTTTATGATTTTGTCAAGTCTTTCATTTAGATTCATTTCAACCATCGTTAGATTCATCTTTTATGCTTCATACACAGGTGCTACTGACTTTCTTGTTTGTTTCTTTGAGTGCAGAGTTGCAGCATTAGAGGAGCGGCGAGGAGTCTACCTTACCAATGCAAGCGGCGGCAACATTTGGCCCGCCCATTCCAAACGTGGGCATGCGGAAGAGGAATTCTGAAGCAAATTTTAGAGATCAATATCTAACGCTCCTATCCCCTTAAAAGGAAGGAGACGTATTGTAACACGAATTGAAAAGAATATCAATAAAAAGGGCTATAGTTTATATTGCTTTTATATCTTGTGTTCATTCATTTGTGTTCTTTCCTTTTAATGCAATTTTGTTTAGTTTTTTATTTTTGTTTTCGGAATCTCGCAATTGAAAGCACGAGATTCCGGAAAACAAAAAGGAAAAACTAAACAAAATTGCATTAAAAGGAAAGAACACAAATGAATGAACACAAGATATAAAAGCAATATAAACTATAGCCCTTTTTATTGATATTCTTTTCAATTCGTGTTACAATACGTCTCCTTCCTTTTTAGGGGATAGGAGCGTTAGATATTGATCTCTACAATTTGCTTCGGAATTCCTCTTCCGCATGCCTACGTTTGGAATGGGCAGGCCAAATTTTGCCGCCGCTTGCGTTGGTAAGGTAGACTCCTCGCCGCTCCTCTAATGCTCGCAACTCCACTCAAAGAACAACAAGAAATTGTTTTTTTTTTTTGGAAAAAAAAATAAAAATTTAATTTTGGTTGGGGTGAATTTAAATGAAATGAAAAATTTGACAAAAGCATAAACCTGAAACTAAAAGAAATACCACGATTATGAAAGCACAAATCGCTAGTAAGTGAACTAGCAGCACTTCGTCGCTCAAAATGCTCCTTCTCTGTATCTTTTTTTGGGTGAGAAAACTCACCGTTTTTATAGACCCAAGGGGTCTTTTTGAATTAACATGCAAAAGTGTTTCTTTGCATGAATGCTTTTGTTTGTGAAGAGAAGACTTCTTCTTGATCAAGGGCTTCTTAACTGCCTCTGTGCATGTCTTTGCATGTTTTAGCAAAGCTCACTTGCACTCCCATGCAATGAAGGGATAGCTAAGTGGCAAATCTGAGTTGTCTTAAAAAGCTTACTCTCCTTCCCATGCAAGGAAGGGAAAGTCAATTGGCAGATGTGTGTTGTCAAAAGAACTCACTCGCACTCCTATGTCATGCATGAAAAGCTGAGTGGTAGTTCTGAGTTGTCATGCGCTGAGGTCTAACTTTTTGTTGGTCAAACCTGGCATTCGTCCCACCCCGGAGCGAGCGCTAATAATCGTCCTTGGGTGAAACGAGTACAAATCCATACTCGTCCTTGGGTAGGACGAGTACAAATTCGCACTCGTCCCTGGGTGGGACGAATAAGAAATAAAGTGTCTAAAAGGTGCCAAACTGATTTTTGACTTGCAAAACTATTGTGTAAGTGGTTAGAACCACCGTTTAACCTCTGGGGGCTACCCTGGGGGCTGTGTGTGTTAATGTGATCAGTGTTTGTAGTCACATAATCAGATTGGTGCTGTTTTGGTGTCTATAGATGCCCCTTTTTGGGAAGCCCTGTGCATGGCACAGGGTCGAGCAAAAATAGATAACCAAAGCACTAATGATTAGGGTTTCTCAGTAACCTAACCAACTCTTGATGCCCCAAGCATGGAAAGGGCATGCATTCTTGAATCCTTGCTTCTGACGAGCTAAGGAATTTGATTTCAAGTATTAACCTATTTTGGTGAGGTGTGACTTGAGCTTGGACATTGATCAACCATGAATAGGCAAAGGGCGCAACCTTTTATCCACGGGGGAACCTTGTGTTCATGCTTCGGGAATGCCAAGTGTTTGATCAATTTTGTGATTATTGCTTGTTTGCTACCCCAAGCAGGAGCGTGATTGTCTTTGTCAATGATTCTTTGAATGCATGCCATTGCCTTGATTGGGTGTGTGTTGTTGATTGGTGACTTAAGTGTGACTACCCCCTCAAGCGACGAATCGATGAAGGAATGACTGACATGAGAAAAGCGACGAGTCGCTTGACCCAAGATGACTTAAGTGAGGGTGCCTTCAGATGTTTGTCCGTTGAATGTGCAAGCAATTTCTCAAATTTTTTTTGTGGACCTATTTTTGGTGGGTGTGAACCCATTTTGGGATGCCATTTGGGGGTAACATGGGCGAAAATCCGTCTTCCCGTGGAGCGGTCCGGCTATGGTAGCCTTCTTGGGGAGTAGGATAACGACAAGGTAGACCCCGACATCAATTTTCTAATGCGAAGAGGTTAAGTGCAAGAGCACTTTTGTCCGACAATTTTTAGTGTTTTTGTTGGCATTTGTCATTTTTATATTTTGGTTGTTTTGTTATGTTTGTTTTTTTTTTTTTTTTTTATATTTTGGTTGTTTTGCGTGTTTTTATGTATGTGTTTGATGTATGCAGAGGCGATTATGAATGTGATGTTTTTAATTTGTATGATGTATGGATAGGGAATGAATGAAATGAGGTGTTGATGATGTGTCGATGCACCATAGACTGTACAAGATTTGACTGACTTGCTATACTAATGGGATGACTTTGTGAAATGACTTTGCATGTGATAACTATGTGTTTTTGTGTTTTGCATATATTTTGATGATGATGTATGGAATAAAATGTGACAGTTGTTTTTTTTTTTAAATGTAGTTAAGCTTTTCTGAGATTCAGATATTTTAACTAACTAGCCAAGACTGTACATTTATCTCGCAAGACTTTTGAACAAGGTATAAATTCGACTTGAATTTAACCAAGTTATTTCACATCCCTGTGTGTGCAATTGAGTTCATTTATGTGGTATTCATCAGGATACCGCCAGTGCCAGATGGGCTTTCAACCGAACCTGTACTGAGGATCACCTAATTAGCTCCACTAACTCCTTTATTGTATTTAGTCAGATTTGTCCGCGATGCTATCTAGGATACCATAAGCTAGCTCATCCACATGCAAACATTGATCTGTACACAAGTTAATGTGACAGATATATCGTCATGCGGGAGGTTTACTATCAGTGACTGATAGGCTATCAACCAAACCGGTACTGAAGCTTGCCTCATGACCCGTCGAAATGCTGAGAGTTCCAGGGATTCAAGTTCGACTCCCTTCTTTTCTTCAATTGTATTGGGATACTTGCTCTTTATAGTGATAAGATCACTGTTTATTTTGTTTTATTGATGTTTTTTTTTTTTTTTTTGAGCAAGGGATAGGGAGTGACGAGAATCACTATTTTACGTGCCTTTTGATGTGTGCACTGTAGGATGTCAATTTTGAATGTTTTGACGTTTTGCAAATTTTTGATGTTTTTTTTTGCAACTTTTGAGAACTTGGGATTCATGGGGAATTGGGTAGGGAGGATGCTTGTCCTTTTGCCAACTCTCAGCATTCCTAGGGTCATTTGCACAGGGGGATAAGCAAGATAGCCGTTTCGCTTATGGGGACCTGGATTACTTTGCAGGCTTCATCTTTCGTTCACACAACTTAGGAATTTTTATGTGTGTTAATTTGTGTTGGGACGTTACGTAACAAGGTGTGATCCAAGTAAAACTTTCCCGTGTAAAATCTGTTTAACTATGTACGCTTTTTGGCTAGAAATTTAAAGACATCCGAATGACGAAAACCCTATATACATTAGGAAACAACTCGACTATGCTAAAATAAAAAGGTGATATGTCTGGATGTATGCGTTTATGGAAATGGATTTGAGGTGGAAATGATGGAATTGCCAAGTAATGACAGCCTATGGTGCTTTTGACTTGTATGACCTATCGAAGTATGCAAGGGATGGATGCAATGTTTAATGCAACCTATATTTTTGTATTTTGATTTTTATGAGAATGCATGGAATTGGAATGCAATTGTTTTTGTAATTTTGATTTTTTTTATGAGTATGCATGGAATTGAAATGCAATTTGTTTTGTGATTGTTGATGATTTTATTGTTATGCATGGAATAGAAATGCAATTGTTTTTGTAATTTTTGATGATTTTATTGTTATGCATGGAATTGAAATGCAAATGTTTTTGTGATTTTGATTTTTGTGTTGTTTTTGTTGATTTTTGAATACTTATGTTGACCAAGCAATTATGGTAACGCTTGGAGCTTTTGGGTTGACCAAGCGATTGTGGTAATCCTTGGAGCTTTTGGGATGACCAAGAGATTGCGATAATCCTTGGAGCTTTTGGGGTGACCAAGAGATTGCGATAATCCTTGGAGCTTTTGGGATGACCAAGAGATTGCGATAATCCTTGGAGCTTTTGGGATGACCAAGAGATTACGATAATCCTTGGAGCTTTTGGGGTGACCAAGAGATTGCGATAATCCTTGGAGCTTTTGGGATGACCAAGAGATTGCGATAATCCTTGGAGCTTTTGGGATGACCAAGAGATTGCGATAATCCTTGGAGCTTTTGGGGTGACCAAGAGATTGCGATAATCCTTGGAGCTTTTGGGGATGACCAAGAGATTGCGATAATCCTTGGAGCTTTTGGGGTGACCAAGAGATTGCGATAATCCTTGGAGCTTTTTGGGATGACCAAGTGATTGCGATAATCCTTGGAGCTTTTGGTTTGACCAAAGGGTTTATGGACACCTTTGGAGCGTTTGGTTTGACCAAAGGGTTTATGGACACCTTTGGAGCATTTGGTGTAACCCACTGGCTCTTCAGGGAATAGAGGTACCCCCAGCGTGATGATCTTTGTGCACCGGATCTGGCTCTGTAGGAATTGGCACGAATGGATCGGCCTTATGCACGGATAGGAGGGCAAGGTCTGCCTTCGGCACTGATGGTGCTATGATATCTCTGGGTGGAAGGTGCTCGCGATCTTCCCAAAGGAGTGGAATCAACATGTGATGCCAGTGGGCTGGGTCTATGCGCCACTCATGCCCTAGTCTTATGCCTAGTTGGGCCATTAGTTCGTCATGGGTGACAGGGTGATTGTGCCGTCGTGCATGATTGAGATAAGCCATCTCAGTTTCATCTTCGTAATCATTTTTGATGATCCAAAGGCCCTCGTTGGCCCCGATAGCTATCTGTGACATGCTAAGCTCGTTCGGCTCGAGCAGATTGACATGGTCCCGATGGGGTTGTTCTGCGCTTTGCGGGGGGACCGGATTTTCTGGCAATGGCACGGGCTCGATGGGAGCCTCCAAAGGGAGTAATGTTAAGAGAATTTTGTGATGCTCATCCATGGGGACCACCTGTGAATTAGTGATGTCAAACTCGAACGGGTCCCATAGCACTATTGCATATGCTGACTCATCTTTGGCAAGAGAGTCAGGCTTATCAGAACCTGGTGATTCTAAGATATGGAAGACCTCATCATCAGGTAGCTCTACAACCAGGGGTTGATCCTCTTTGAGAGGAGTTTCACGTGAGTTGGGCTTTTGTGGCCCCAAAATCTTGGTCTCTACTGACTCTAAGTGCTTGGGTAGCGCATTGCTTGTATCGAGGGATTTGAGCTCCTCCTCTTTGATTTGTTCCCGTTGCAGGTTGTGGGAAACTTGATGCCTTGGGAGGGATGACCGAATAGCACCCCCCATGCTTTGGTATTTCATTTTATTCCGACTCTTCTTCTCGCTCAGGTTCCTCGGAGGCTTCTTGAAGAATTTTTGGGGGTGGCCCATGAACCTGGGTGGGCGCCTGAAGAAGGCACCCGTCATTGGTCTTAGGATTGGCCTCCCGCTCAAGTCTAGGAGGCATCGAGGGCAACGTTTGATAAGGTCGTAGAGACCCGTCTTGCACCCAGTTGTGTTTCTCATAATGTTTTGTCTTATGCATGTGAGGGGTTGGAGTCTTCTCTTGCATAGTGTGTTGTAACAACTCATCCTCCTGGCGCTGAAGGCACTCTTGATTTAAAAGATATTGTTGCTCTAACTGTTGTTGTTCCAGCTCAAGTATCGTGAGTTGCATCCGACGTGCAATATGCTTGGAAGATTCTAAGATAGTTGGTCCTGTCGTCTCATGTCTAGAAGGCCTAGATGCCTCTCCTAGATATCTATCTCGGTCATGGTGATCCGAGATCTCTATAGGTCGCCTCCCTCTGTTGGGGGTAGTGGCATTCCCCTGAGGCTTTGGCCTCAATAGGTAATCCTGAAAGCTAGCAATTGCGGAGGCGTGTTGCTCCCGCGATGTATATTGTTCTTGAGGAAGGTAAGGGTTTTCCTCATGCTCTCTTTTGTAAGTGAAAGAGGAACGGGAAGAGTTGGCTCGCCCCGCCTGAGGAGCCTTGTGCTCTGTATTTGTCCTTGTAGTCCTGACAACTAGAGGGGGTGAAGGAGGGATAGTGTAATCATGTGGTTCCTCCCGTCGAACCCTATGTTGACCTAGCGCTTCATCACGCGGTGACCACTCATAGCGAGCATCTAAGGGAGCTCTCCTATGGATATACCTCTCATGGGAGGGTGTGTGCTGGGTGCTATGCTGAACAGGAGTGCCCCTAAAAGAGGTACCCCTATAGTCCCTTTCCGTTAAGGTGTGGAGGGGACCGCCTCGTGTGTTAGGTCGCCAAGGTGGTATGACTAAATCCTTGGGATTGTAATGGATGTGACTTGTTCTTCCTTGGATATTCCCCATAGCCTCCGCCCGTGATTGGGCTTGGCTACGGGTGAACACCATGACGATGTCTCTCTAAAAACCCTAAAAATTGAAATGAGTTAGATGGGGCCCAAAATCGGTGTGCGCATCCCTCTTATAGTAGATAAGACAAAAATGAAGTTTCAAGTCCTAGCTCTAAATACATTAGGAGATATTGACATCCGAATAGCTCAAAAAGTGCATAGAATTGCGTGCCCAATTTTAAAACCTAATTTCGGGGCACTAGATGATGGAATTTGGCCCCGAAAACTGACTTTTCTGGGCAAATAGGATTCTAGGGAATTATATTTGTTTAAAATTATCCCAACTAACTCCCTGTAAAATTTCAAGTCAATCGGAGCTACGGTTGAGAAGTTATGGCCCCGGCAAGATGCACTAAAATTTAGGGAAAAATATAAGATTTCCCATATTTTGTTGGATGGTCCCGCATCACTTATGGGCACATTTGGGGTGCTTTTGGGTTGACCAAAGGGTTCATGGACACCTTTGGGGCATTTTGGAGTGACCAAGCGATTACGAGAATCCTTGGAGCTTTTTGGAGAAAATGACAAAATGCGTAGATTTTTTTTATCTTTGTTTTTAATGATTTTTTTGTCTACACTAAACAGAATTAAACACACACATTCACAAAACCGTGATTATCTCTTTTAAGGATTCTTGGTGTGCCCTAGACTGGTTTAGTGCATTTTGGTGTTTTGTTTTTGTTTTTGTAGGTTTTGTAGAACGTTTAAATGCATTATGTAGGCTCTTATAACTCCCAAAAGGTCGCCCCTTCAATATACCAACCAGGCCGATATACCAACCTCTCTATATACCCGCCCTTACGAGAGGGAGACTATAGGTACGTGAGAGCAGAAGGTACGTGGTACGTAGGCAATACGAAAGGGGGATTGTCCTGTTAATGGCACCTACCATAGAAAACTTATCCTCGCGCGCATGGGAATCACCCCAGCTACGCTCGGTCTGTCTTCGTCAGGATTTACGCCTAACAACAGTTGACAATCAAGAAATGTATGCAAATCAAGCCAAGGTGGTGATTAAATCCACCAATGGTCTTGATCAAGGGCTGGGGTCTTATGACCAGCTCCTTGGTTTAAAATTGTTTCGTGGAGTGTGTGAGGTTCATTTTATCCAACGAAAATGAAACATGCATGAATGACTTTTCCTAAGCAATGCAAGCTAAAATGGAAACAGTCAAATAAACAGAAACAGAAACAGAAAATTTCAACAAAGATGATGAAAATCCCTACCTCTTCTCTGCCTGCTCCAGTTGCCTCCGAAATTTTGCTCTGAAAAGTTGCAGACAGAAAATCGTCCCTTGGTGAGACGATTAACAGAACAGAAATCGTCCCTTGCAGAGACGATTTTACAATCGTCCCAGGGTGAGACGATTGTCAGAACAGAAATCGTCCCTCGCAGAGACGATTTTACAATCGTCCCAGGGTGAGACGATTTCCAGAACAGAAATCGTCCCTTGCAGAGACGATTAACAGTCTGCAAGAAAAAAAATGTACCTGTCAAGCACAAACACAAAAATTCAATCAGTTTCTGTGATTTTAAAAACATGGGGACAGTGTCCCACCGTGATCGCCATTGAAAGCACGAGATTCCGGAAACAAAAAGGAAAAACTAAACAAAATTGCATTAAAAGGAAAGAACACAAATGAATGAACACAAGATATAAAAGCAATATAAACTATAGCCCTTTTTATTGATATTCTTTTCAATTCGTGTTACAATACGTCTCCTTCCTTTTTAGGGGATAGGAGCGTTAGATATTGATCTCTACAATTTGCTTCAGAATTCCTCTTCCGCATGCCCACGTTTGGAATGGGCGGGCCAAATGTTGCCGCCGCTTGCGTTGGTAAGGTAGACTCCTCGCCGCTCCTCTAATGCCGCAACTCGCACTCAAAGAAACAAACAAGAAAGTCAGTAGCACTTGTGTATGAAACATAAAAGATGAATCTAACGATGGTTGAAATGAATCTAAATGAAATGAAAAACTTGACAAAAGCATAAACATGAAACTAAAAGAAATACCACGATTATGAAAGCACAAATCGCCAGTAAGTGAACTAGCAGCACTTCGTCGCTCAAAATGCTCCTTCTCTGTATATCTTTTTTGGGTGAGAAAACTCACCATTTTTATAGACCCAAGGGGTCTTTTTGAATTAACATGCAAAAGTGTTTCTTTGCATGAATGCTTTTGTTTGTGAAGAGAAGACTTCTTCTTGATCAAGGGCTTCTTAACCGCCTCTGTGCATGTCTTTGCATGTTTTAGCAAAGCTCACTTGCACTCCCATGCAATGAAGGGATAGCTAAGTGGCAAATCTGAGTTGTCTTAAAAATCTTACTCTCCTTCCCATGCAGGGAAGGGAAAGTCAATTGGCAGATGTGTGTTGTCAAAAGAACTCACTCGCACTCCTATGTCATGCATGAAAAGCTGAGTGGTAGTTCTGAGTTGTCATGCGCTGAGGTCTGACTTTTTGCTGGTCAAACCTGGCATTCGTCCCACCCCGAAGCGAGCGCTAATAATCGTCCCCGGGTGAAACGAGTACAAATCCATACTCGTCCTTGGGTAGGACGAGTACAAATTTGCACTCGTCCCTGGGTGGGACGAATAAGAAATAAAGTGTCTAAAAGGTGCCAAACTGATTTTTGACTTGCAAAATCGTCGTGTAAGTGGTTAGAACCACTGTTTAACCTCTGGGGGCTACCCTTGGGGCTGTGTGTGTTAATGTGATCAGTGTTTGTAGTCACATAATCGGATTGGTGCTGTTTTGGTGTCTACACTAGGTAACATGACGTATTCACTACGTTAGCATTCCTTGGAGAATCAATTCTTGATTCTCAAACCCCATGGTTGCTAATGAATGATGAGTATGATAGCTGGATGACAACTCAATTTGTCATGGAAGTAAATCAGGGTAGGGTATGGGCCTTGATTCAAGTGGGTCCAAGTATAGTGCACCCTTGGCACCTCTCTCTAAATGGCCCAAGTGTTATATTAGATTGGATGGGAACTCCCCCTATGTAGATTGGTTATGAACTTGGTCTACTGATCTCGAAGGAGCGTACAATATCTAGATGGTGTTTCATGAGACTTAAGAGAATTCGTAGGTAGTACCAAGATCAACATAAATAAAAACTCAAGTTTGATATCATCTGGTCTAGACATTATAGATTTAGAGGATAACCTACAATGGCATTCATTTCCCAGGTGTGTTAGCCATGCTAAAATTTTGTGTAAATAATACGACAAGTAAATAAAATAGCGTGGAAAGAGTCTGGTCATTGGGTGGATGTCATCATCTTGATTATGTATTATAAATAAGTACTCCAATGACAAATTTATAGCTGGACATGGTGCTAGAAAAGAGCATAGGGGGATGCCCCAGGTTGTACCTTGGAAGCATAACACTTTCATTCTATTTCTTCTTTTTCTTCCTCATTTTTTTTTTTGTTGTTGTCTGTTATTTTATTTTTGTTGTTGCAACCCTGTAGCCCAATGGATACCTCCATCAAGATCCAAGGATTCACATGTTGTCCTCAAAAATCTAAAAAGAAAATATGTGGACTCGTGTAAGTATGACAATATGCCATCACAGAATGGACAAAAAATCATAAATTCAAAAAGTGTCTAAAAAGGAAGAATCAAGACCCAAGTGCTAATGCAGTCTCCTCATCATCTAACACATTTCAAGTCTATCCAAAATGGAGCAAATATTCTATAAATAGAACCTCATTCAAAACTGTGGATGTGGTCAAGAAATATAAGCTACAAAGTGTAGCTAAAATAGGATGACCCCATAGTGGATGGTGATAAGTAAAAATGGGTCCTTGCTGGACTCTATGAAGAAGAAAGGCTCAAGCACGATATATATGTACCTTTGGCATTTTTTTTTCTTTTGGAATTTCATTAAGCCTCAATGGGGTATGTTTATGGGAATCTAATCTATGGGGGTGTCCCATGGATTAACTTCCCTTTTATTTATTTACTTTTCTACGTCCTTCTATTCTCCCTATTCTCCATTTTGGGTTGTTGTCACTAACCTCTTCGGTTAGTGGTTGTTGTCTTCTTACATTTGTTGCTTCCTATTTCCTCTCCTTTCTTCTTATGTTCTCTTGATCTCTTTCCCTGGTTTTTATTAGTGTTTCTACTTTTGGTCCCTCTTCTTTTCTTCTCTTTTGTGGTGTTCCACCCTGTTGCCCTTCCCTGATCACCCATCTTCCTCCATTGTCTTGTAGTCTCATCTGACTGTGTGTGCTTTTCTCTATTCTTGTCATTATTCTCTTATTACTTATTTTTTCAAAAGTGTTATGTACTCAACTTGTCTACCTAGGTTTACTTTTACTCAAGATGAAATCCCTTGTGAGTCACCATAAGTGTGGGTGAAATTTTGCACCCCTTCACTCATTTTTTTCTTTTCCTAAAAGATGATGATCCACAAAAATGGCTAAGTTTTGTAGCTAGTCCCATGAGTAAAGGGTGCTAGGGGTAGAGGTGAATTTTTGATAGGGTGGAAGGAGTTGAATGCTGCAAGTCAAGTAGGTCAGAGCATTGTTTGACCAAAGAACTCATTTTGAGGAGTCCTACTGATTTTAGAGTGCCAATTTTGGCCAGGTAAAAATATGGGCAGATGTTTGGGAAAACATAAATATTTTTCAGATCCAAAAAATCTGCCCCAGGTCTTGGGTTGAAAAATGGTAGGGCAGTGGATCAGGGTAAGTCCTAAAGTATTTCCCTAACCACATCTCCTCAAGAATATAGTTTGATGAAAAAATGGGCACCAAGGTGATGGACGAGCACTCCCAAAAGCCCACCCAGAAAAGGTAAAAATTTGGGATAACAGTGGAAGGTGAACATGTCCAGATTCTCCATCAAAATTATGAGTAGTAAAGCAGGTGGTATTTTAGGACAATAGCAAGTAGAGACGCTGACCTGAACCTTTTCCCTATTGAAAATATTGGGTAGAATTCTTGGTCATCAATAGGAGCAAGGTGAATCCCTCCAAAATGCTCACCTAAATCATGGGAGGTAATAAGAAGAAGAGGGATCATCCCAAAAGGCCACCCTATTGTAGAAGCACCATCGAGCAAAACTATGGATTACCGATAGGTAGATGGTAAGTCTTGAATCATTTTCCAAGGCTAAAATCACCACCCAACAAAGGAAAGCATTAGGAAAATTTAGTGAGAACATTAATGATCTCAGCTACTTGAGTATGAGCTATAGTTAGCATGAAAGTAGTGATTTGAAAGGTATAGTATCAGAGGTGATTAACTCTAGTAGCTTAGCCACCTGGTGTGATATCCATCAGTAAAAGGAGCACAATTAATTGAAGTGTCTAGTCTTCCAAGATTATCAGAATTATTAAGGGCTTAGACTTATGTAGAATCATCTACTTCCTCTGGATAGTCACCTTTAGTCGAATGAGATAGTGTACCAACTGACCACCCAACTACCACAACCATTTTACTGCCTAGCACCATTAATGCTTGAATTTGAATTTATTGTAAATTATTTATAAATACTAGAATGCCAGCCATTCCAGAGGGTAAATATTTAGCTATTATAATTCATATGTAAAATATTATGTTCATAAATAAAGTGTTTTTATTGTTTGGTCTCCAAATTGGTCCTTATATATTTGTGTTGAATTTTAAATGCTTATTTATGCTAAAGTTGTTTAAGTGATTCCACTCTAATTCTACTATCTGGATTTCATACATTTTAATCAATAGTCTTGGAATTTATATTTCATATTGGGTTGGGATTTATTTCTTATTAGGCTAGTCGGGTGGGCATACTCTAATTTTACATCCTAGATTTATGCATCCCACTTGTTGGTTATGGAATTCACCTTCAATCAAGTTGCATTAAATGACAAATAAGGGTAAGTTTGGATTATCTGTTAGGTAAACTACTTGAGTTCTATGTGATGACAATGCTTATCCTACATGTGACTTGATGCAGATATACCCATACTTGTGAGTTCTAGCTATGACCTCCTTTCCCTTCCTTTTAGGATTTATTAGATAGGAATTACCAAAAGGAACTAGTCTTCTCTAGATATTGACTGCCCAGCCTCTCCTGGGTGTGGTGTCCATTCAATGTTGGTCGAGGTTCATAGGGTGAACAAACCATTTAAAGCTCCTCCTTTCCATTAGGTGTGGATTTTTGACCAATATTCATGGAAGTTAGAGTGCAAGTGTGTACTAAGATAATGTGCACAAGTGTTATGTATGTAAGTGTACAAATATGTATAGTGACTATGTGCACAAGTTTCTTATATTAAGAGTGCAAGTTTCATAGAGTCAACTATACATGTAAGAAGAGAATTAAGAGTCTCATATACAAGTGGCAAGCTGATAATACAATGGTCATGGGAGTTGTCATATGGAGAGAAATAGTCAAGTACATAAAGATTCATCTTCTATGTCTATATTATAGAGATAAATATCCATACAATGTAACAAATACAATATGAGAACAAGGAGAGACAATTTATAATAAATCTTGTATACTATTTTTGAACAATTAATATTGTAAGTTTTCTTCATGCTTGTACATGAATGATTTTGGCCATTTACATTCATATTTGATATTATAAGTGAATATTATTTCATTATTATATTGTCCTTGATATACATATTAGATTGCTCATATAAATAATTCTACTCTTATTATTGATATTTTGACCTTTATTATTATGACTTCTTTATATTGGGACCTGTGATATTTTGTGGAGGTAAATAAAATAGTGCATAAAGAGTCTGGTCATGGGTGGATTTCATCATCTGGATTATGGATTGCAAATAAGTGCTCCAATGACAAATTGATAGTTGGCCATGGTGTCAGAAAAGAGCATAGGGGATGCCCTAGGTTGTACCTTGGAAACATAACACTTTCATTCTATTTCTTATTTTTCTTCCTCATTTTTTTCCTTTTCTGTTTGTTGTCTGTTATTTTATTTTTGTTGTTACGATCTCATAGCCCAATGGATACCTCCAACAAGGTCCAAGGATTCACATGTTTTCCTCAAAAATCTAAGAAGAAAATATGTGGACTCGTGTAAGTATGAAAATATGCCATCACAACATGGACAAAAATCATAAATCCAAAAAGCACCTAAAAAGGAAGAATCATGACCTGCATGTTGATACAGCCTCCTCATGATCTGATGCATGTCAAGCCTATCCAAAATGGGGAAAATATACTATAAATAGAACTTCATGCACAACTATGGATGTGATCAAGAAATACAAGCTACAAAGTGTAGCTAAAATAGGATGACCCCATGGTGGATGATGATAAGTAAAAATGGGTCCTTGCTGGAATCAATGAAGAAGAAAGGCTCGAGCACGATAGCTATGTATCTTTGGCATTCTGTTTGATTTTGGAATTTCATTGAGACTCAATGGGATATGTTTATGGGGATCTAATCCTATGGGGGTATCCCTTGGATTAAATTCCCTTTTGTTTCTTTACTTTTATGTCCTTCTCTTCTGCCTATTCTCCCTTTTGGGTTATTATCACTAACCTCTTCCTTTAGTGGTTTTTGTCTTCTTGCCCCTATTTATTTCTATTTCATCCCATTTCTTCTTATGTTCTCTTGATCTCTTTCCCTGGTTTTGCTTGTTGTTTCTTGATCTCTTTTGGTTCCCCTTATTTTCTTATCTTCCATGGTGTTCCACCCTATTGCATTTCCATCATCACCCATATTCCTCTATTATCTTGCAGTCTCATCTGATTGTGTGTGCTTGTATTTTTTCTTGTCCTTCTTCTCTTCTTCCTTCCTTGTTCAAAAGTGTTATGTACTCAACTTGTCTAGCTGGGTTTTCTTTTACTTAGGATAAAATTCATTGTGAGTTGCCATAAGTGTGGGTGAAATGTTACACCCCTTCACCCTCTATTTTTTTTTGCAAGATGATGATCCACAAAAATGGCTAATTTTTGGATCTAGTACCATGAGAAAAGGGTGCTAAGGGTGGTGGTGAATGTTTTATAGGGCAAAATAGTTGGATGCTACAATTCAAGGAGGATGGAACATTATTTTACTAAAGAACTCATCCTGAGGAGTCCTACTAATTTCAAAGTGCCATTTTTGGCTAAGTAAAAGGATGGGCAGATGTTTGGGCAAAAAAAAATCTTGGGCAGATTAAAAAGCCCTACCCTAGTGTTTGAGCAAATAAATGTGAGGGCAGTGGACCAAGGTAAGTACCAAAGTCTTGGCCTAGCCACATATGCTCAAGAATATGGTTTTACGAGGAAATGGGCACCAAGGTTATGGACAATAACTCCAAAAATCACATCTAAAAAAGGTGAATCTTTGGGATAATAGTGGAAGGTGAACATGGTTAAATTTTTGATTAAAATATGGGTAGTAAAGCAGGTGGTATTTTTGGATGATAGCAAGCAGAGAGGCTAACCCGAACCTTTAATCTATTGAAAACCCTAGGAAAAATTTTGGGCTATCAATAGGAGTAGGGTGAATCCCAAATGCTCACATAAATTATGGGTGGATTTCTGAGGCAATAAAAAGAAGAGGTCTCCTCCCAAAATACCATCCTATCGTAGAAGCACCATCGAGAAAAATTGTGGGTTACCAATAGGTAGAGGGCAAGTATTGAATCCTTACCCAAGGCTAAAATCACCACACACCAAAGGAAAGCATTGGGAATCTTCAAGGAGAGCATTAAAAATATCATCTACTTGAGTATGAGTTGGTAGTTAGAATGAAAGCAGTGTTTTGAAAGGTATAGTATCAGAGGTGATTAACTTTAGTAGCTCAACCACTTGGTGTGATAATCATCGATAAAAGGAGCATAATTAATTGAAGTGTCTAGTCTCCTAGGTTTTTTAGAATTATTAGGGGCTTAGACTTGTGCATAATCACCGACTTACTCTAGACAATCACCTTCAGCCGAATGAGACAGTGTACCAACTGACCATCCAATTGTCACAACCATTTTCCTGCTTAGCACCATTAATGTTTGAATTTAAATTTATTGTAAAATATTTATAAATACTAGAATTCCAACCATTATAGAGGACAATTCTTTAACCATTACAATTCATATGTAAAGATTATGTTCTTCAGAAATATAAGTAATTTTACTGTTTGGTATCCAAATTGGTCCTTATATCTTTATGTTGAATTTTAAATGCTTATTTTTGCTAAAGTTGTCTGAGTGATTCCACTCTAATTATGCTATCTGTATTTCATGTATTTTACTAAGTAGTCTTAGAATTCTAATTTCATATTAGGTTGGGGTTTATTTATTCTTAGGCTAGTCGGGTGGGCATGCTCTAATTCTACATACTAGATTTATGCATCCCACTCACTGGTTCTGGAATTCACCTTCAATCAAGTTGTGTTAAATGATAAATAAAAGTAAGTTTGACTTATCTATTAGGTAAACTACTTGTGTTATTTGTTGACATATGCTTATACTGCATGTATCATGTGGATATACCCATCCTTATGAGTTATGGCTATGACCTCCTTTCTCTTCCTTTTCGTTCACCTTTTCCCTTACTTCTAGTATCTATTAGATAAGACTTCCCAAAAGGAACCATCCTTCTCTAGAAATCAACTGCCCATCCTCCCCTGAGTGCGATTTCCATTCAATATTGGTCAAATTTCACAGGGTGCACAAACCATTTAAACATCCTCCTTTTCATTAGGTGCAAATTTTTGATCAACAGTCATGTAAGTTAGAGTGCAAGTGTGTACTGAGAGAATGTGCACAAGTGTTATGTATGTAAGTGTGTAAATATGTAAAGTGAGGATGTGCACAAGTGTCTTAGATTATAAGTGCATGTAGAAGTGTGCAAGTTTCATAGAGTCAAGTATGCATGTAAGAAGAGAATGAAGAGTCTAGTATACAAGTGGCAAGATGATAAGCCAAAGGTCATGGGAGTTGTCATATGGAGAGCAATAGTCAAGTACATGAAGAGTCATCTTCTATGTCTATATTATGGAGATAAATATCCATACAATGTAACAAATACAATATGATAACAAGGAGAGACAATTGATAATAAATCTTGTATACCATTTTTGAGCAATTAATATTGTAAGTTTTCTTCATGCTTGTACATGAATGATTTTGGCTATTTACATTCATATTTGATATTATAAGTGAATGTTATTTCATTATTATATTGGCCTTGATATGCATATTAGATTACTCATATATATAATTCTACTCTTATTATTGATATTTTGACCTTTAATATTATGACTTCTTTATATTGGGACCTATGATATTTTGTGGTAGTAAAGCTTAAAAGCCAGTAGTGGTATCATAGCTACCACTTAAATTTGTTCATTCTTGATAGAGTTATTTTATTAGCCATCATTTAACTTTGTCCATTATTGATAGAGTTATATTAGAGTCTATCCACTTTGAAAGTAGTGAAGACTTGGACTCTATTTTATAAAGGTTTTATTGAGTAGAGATTGAGGGGACAAGGATAAGTCACCCTGATTTGGATGCTAGGGTATTTCTACTTGGTTGAAGGAAAACCAATGAAGACTAGGACTCATCTAAGATTGATTAAGAGATAACTCATAAGAAAGTTGGAAGTTTGGGGACATTCAAAGTCACCTCGATAATATTCAAGATTCTTTAGTCATTCAAGGACATTCATAGTCACCCTGATATTGATATTGGATTATCTAGAAAAGAGGATAAACATATTTTGTTCTTAGGTGAGACCTAAGACATTACGGATAGATTCCAAACATTTGAGACTAAACATTAGATATAGCTTCTAGAGATAGAGAAGCATCATAAATTCCAAATATTGAGAAACATCTAAGCTTTTTGAATATAAAGATAGGTACATAGATTAAGAAGCATCTAAGATTCTTGAATATAGAGATAGATATTGAGAATACAAAGAAGAATTTAAGCTTCCAGAGAAGAGAAGAAATACATGGCTTCTATATATCAGAGAAGAAAAATACAGAGAATAAGGAAGCATTATAAGCTTTCCAAGATAAAGAAATATTGAATAACTAGATTCACTAAAAATATATTTATATCAATTCAATCTTGTCCATGGGTCAGTTTTTGAAGCAAGTTCTTCAAGAATAATATTTAGTAAACAATGAAGGAAAGGGCCATCATTTAAAGGCTAATATAGAGGCTACAAAGATAGCAATATAATAGAATGGTTGTATAGCTACTTGAGAGCTATAAGCTTTAGACTACCTAAGAACTATAAACCAGGTATATAAGTGCTAATATTATAACTACCTAAGAAGTTATAAGTGTCATCATACAAAAATTATCTTATATGCTATAATCATAAGAGTAGAAGCGCTAATAGGATGCTAGCATAGTGAAGAAATTAGTAAAGCATAAGTGCTAACAGGGTGCTTGCATATGAAGGATATAGAAGGATTATAATTGTTTCCAAAGTACTACCATTCAATAAGAGACTAAATTTCTACCATAGAACTACCATAAAATGGAAATAGAAGTATTATATGCAATATTGAAGCACTTCCAATTGAGAAGAGATCAAAGTGCTATAAGAGCGCTACTAGACAATCTAGATAAAAGAGTTAAAAGTGTTACCAACATTAAATTGTTAAAGGTACTTGGAATATCTCCACCAGGGACATATACACTTGGATATTGCATATGAGTTAGAGGCACCTAAAATTTGAGAGTTGTCACCTAAGATAATGGTACCTAAGGTGTCTCCACTAGAGATAAATAATCCTGAGCATTTCCATTTGAGATAGAGGAACTTGAGATTCTAGATAATTTTGAACACAACCATAATTTAAATGAGCATGTAATAGCATCAAAACATTTAGCATAATCACCATTCAGACAAGTAAGTAACAACAAAGAAGAACGTTGAACATTACCATCATTTAGATGAATGAGTGATAAAGGATATCACACAAAGAATACAAATGAAATACAAAGCAATCTAAGCATTGCTAAATTGGAATGCCTAGCCTGACATGGTAAATTTACATGCTATTTAGCCAATATTATTATAGCACGAATTAAGCCAACTTTGGACAGGTAACATCTTAAGAGTTACTTTCTTATGCGTCAATTAACTTTTGAAGGGAAAAAGCCTTTGAATTGATTTGAAAATTCATTAAATGGAGCTATAAGGTTTCTTTATAAATTTTAGTTATATGAAATTTGAATTTGATAATAAGTTATGGAGTGATAAGGAATGCTACTAGGGTTTTGAAGTTTAGAATGTTTGAAGTTTATTAAGTATTTGGATATTTAAGCTTTAGAGTGTTTTTTAATTTTTGAAAGGTGTGAAGATTTGATTTGTGGAGTTAAAAGGTTTTAAGTTTTTAAGATTTTTTATTTATTTCAAATTTTAGAAAATTAAAAAAAAAAAAAAATTGAAATTTTGCAAATTTAATTCAATAGGGAGTTAAAAGGATTTCTACATCAAAGGTTTAGAAAATTTAAAATTTGCAAATTTCTTATTTGAGTATTTATTTAATTTGGGAGATATAAGGTTTACTACTTCAAAGGGATTGGATCATTGAATTGCATATCATGGAAATAATTATTATAAATGCATTCAGTAAAAATAGTGAAAAAATGGTAAACAATTTTAATGTTTTTCTCAATACTTGATAGATAGGAAGAAGAAAATACCAAAATGGTTTAGAGTATGAAAACTCAAAATCACAAACTAGTAGTTTGACAAAAAAAATTATTTAACAAAATCTACAACTACGTTATGTACTATGGATTTAAAAAACATACGACTTGTTTATAAATAAAATAAGGGAATACTAGCCTTAATAGTGCATCAATGGTTATGTTGTTTTCTTAATAATATAGATGATCATAAAGTATTATCATGGAAGCATAGATCAAAGAAAGCACATTGTATTCAATTGAAGTGTAATTATTGCAATAGAATTGGGCATGAAGAAGCTAATTGTTGGAATCTCTATCCATGTAAATTTTGTGGAAGAAAATCTCATTCTCTAGCATTTTGTTGGTACAAAATAAAATATTATGGGATATTTGAAAGAATGTTATTATTCAGATTAGACAACTTTCTTCAAAATATTATTTCTGAAGCAACTTCTAACAATAGAGCAAAGTGTTCTATTTTTGAAATGTAAGAAAAAATTGAAGGAAAACTATCAAGGATTAGATTAATGTGATACCTACATCCATAATCCTGCAACATTCTAGGCTATTGTTCCTAAGGTGCCTAGACATTGAGCATCAAGAACAACATCACATCCTCTTATTTAAGAGCAAACATATCAATTTTGAGTTCATAATCTCCTATATTCAACTTAACATTGCAGTATTTACCCTTACAAGGTAATGTTCTACCATTTTCTACCATAACCTTAAAGGAGTTGCAAGCATGTATGTAACAATTTTCTTGCTTGGCTACTTGAGGATCAATAAAATTATATGTATTACCTAAATAAATGAGAATTGTAATACGTTACCCTTTGAATAATCCTACTACCTTTATCATCTAAGGGATATAAATTATTGCAAGTGCATGGACACGGATTTTTTGTTGTGGTTCTTCTTGTGTTTCACTCTCATCCTTAAGTTGCTCCTCGGGTGATTCTAATTCTTCATCAAGTTGTTTACTTCTTACTGATTTTTCTACATCCAACAAAAATAACTTCTTTTGGGTGCATTTATGCCTTGGTGAATACTTCTCATCACAATTATAACATAAACCTTATGCTTTATGGGCATCCATTTGTTTTGTAGTCAAATTCTTGAATGGGGTAGACTTATTACCAATATTGGGTGTGAACTTAAAATTAAATATGGGTTTTACCTATGGAAATTTATATGGTCTCGTTTGAGACAAAAAAATGATTCTGCTAATCTAGCCAATCCTATGGATTGCATCATTGATTTTCCTTTGAATATTTTTACCATAGCCTTGTATCACCCTTCAATCCATTGATAAAATGACTCTAAAAAAATCCTTCATTCAGTCCCTTTATCCTATTAGTTAGTTTCTCAAATTGGTCATGATATTCATGAACAATAGAGGTTTTTCTCAATTTGGTCAAGGATCCTATAAAGTCCTCATAGTCACTAGGGCCAAAACAAGTGAGTAATTGTGGCTTAAAATCTTCCCATAAAAGGTCTAGAGTCATGTTTTATAACCATTGATACCATTGTAAGGCTTAATATTCAAAATTGAAATATGCAATGGTGACCCTAAAATATTTAGGTACATTATGAAGTTTGAAGAACTGATCTACTCAACATAACCACTTGTAAACGTCCTTTTAATTGAAATTAGAAAAGTCTAATTTAGGCATCTTAAATGAAGTATATGTGTCAAAAAGAGAATGATAACCTTATTTATCCTTATGGACTCCCTTATCTTTATTGCCTAAACTACCACCCACTTTTTTAATTTTAAGATGCTCGAACCTCTTTAGGCCTTCGCTTAATCTATCTTCAAACTTTAGGAATTTTCTTCAAATATAGCTTTGGATCTAAGTTGGTCACTTCTCATAATCGATACTTCTTCCTTCATCTGTTTAAATTTATTTTTGAGGTTAGTGAGTGTGATACTCATTTTCTCCATAAGTTTGCTTTGTTCTAACTCCTTTTAGTGTCCTCTAGTTCTGCCAACCATTTATGTATGATTTGAACCTCCCATTGACTAGAAAATGTGTTTGGGTTCTATATATCAAAATGATCAGCTTGAAAAGGAAAATATAATAGACTAGGTCTCAAAATGACATTTTTTGACACCCTAGAAAAAGTGCATGGAGTTTATATACCAAAATTATTAGCTCGACAAGATGATCACAATGGGCTATCCCACAACATTGTATTTTGCCACCCCTTTTTTGAGAGAGAAGTGTTGTCTTCAAGTGTTGTCATTTTTTCTCCTAGAGTCTTGGTCCACTCAAAAAAGTGACTTATGTCTAACAACCACTTACTAAAATCTGCACTATCTATTATTGACTCTATTTTATCTGATACTATAACTCATTATCTCTAACAATTGCCTAAACCAAATCTATTACTAACCAATTCTTTATCTATTATGACTTGAATATTACAAGTAATTGTTACTAATGTTTGTAGACTTTGTCTTTATTGTTACTAAGTACTACCCGATTGTTATTGATAGACCCTATTGTGATTGTTATTCTCACAACCATTTTCTATCAATTGTTTATGTTCAGTTAATTCTAGGATAGTGTAGTCTCCTAAGAATGCTCATTTTATTTTTTATGTAGTTATTTGACATGTAAGATAAACAAAAATAAGGTACTCTAAGCCAAGGTATTTATACCACCCATAGTGATGAACAATAGTACTTGGACCAATATTTTAGGCCACTACTCAAGGAGGATTCCATGCATACCCTTGAGCACACTACTCACCTCTCTTACAATATGGGAGGGTGATATTTTCGAATGCTATGTTTGGTGTAATATGGAGAATGCATGGTCACAAATATTCCTAGGGCTATTTTTTTTCTAATCCTAGGGGTCTCTCAATATACCTAAAGATATGTGGGAGCTCAATTCCATATATGGGTGTTGTTTGAGACCTCTATATTAGAACCTGGTTACCCCTTCACTAGATGCTTTATGGACAATCTAGCTTAGCCAATAACAATAGCTCCTCTATAATATTTTAAAACCCCTAGAATAGTGTTTCTAACCTAATAAACTAATTCAAAAAGCTATTTTTTAATAAGGAAACAAGTGAAAAAATAAAAACATAAAAAACTTATACCTAACAATAAAAATGGTAGGGTAAGAACTGTCACAGTCGTAATGAAACATGACAATGGAAAGTGCTATGATACCACTTGTTTAGAAAATTCTAATTAAAATAAGCACATTCACATGAATATTGCAATTAAATAAAAAAATCATGAAGAACAAAATATTGTAATATGAAATGTAAATGCAAAAATATAATAATCTCACAAACACAACACAAAATCATGGGCCTCTTCAAGGGGGCAATTTCCTTCAATACTCTCATTAAATATGCAAAATATACATTTGTTTATGGACCCTTGTCTTTTAAATATACACTTCATGCAACCCTAACCTAATGCTCAAGAGTTAAGTTATATGTAAAGTATCACTTGAGCTAGAATCTTCTACCAAACAACAGTTACATTCTTGATAATGATTACAAGAAATATCCCCACTTGTCTAGGCACCTCAATTACCACATATATTTACAAAATTTCATTATAGTGGAATCCCCATAGTGTAAAGGCATCATTTCATAAAAATATGAGAGTCACATAATAATGTTAGCATGGGTCCCTAACATGCATGATTTGTTAAGAAACAACTTGTGATGCACTTGTACTATGCATTGCATATATGTTAAATAATTTTGATAGACATAATCAACAAATAAGCTATGGTAGTAGTGTATAGTATGATAGGCATATTTGTGAGAATGAATTAGGATTATAGATATGTTGATTGAAAATATTTGATAAGGCATTTATGCAAAAATTGGCTTTGTTGAAAAATGTAGAAAATGCATATTCTATAATTAAAAAAAAAATCAAATGAAATAAATTATTTTTCATGTATATATTGTGTAAAATATTATATACTTACTAAAATAATTTTTTCTTATTTCATTCACTCTCTTAATTGAACATATCCATTATTAAAATTAACTTTTGTTTTAAAATAGAACATTTTTTTTGAAAAAGTGTGATAATTATATTACATTAGAAAAGAAATATAATTCACAAAAAAAGTGGATGGATGGAAAATCAAACCCTAAATTCTATACTAGGTAGAGAAATTAATCCATAATTAACAAATAAAATTAGACATAACATGTAAACCACAAGATATTAATGAAGCAATCTATATGGACCTAGAAGAAGGTGGTGGATCATGGTCCAAGGGGCCTCCCCATATAGAAGGTAGATATTCAGTGTCTGGTGGAGGATCCCAATGATTTGGAACTCTCGCTATCTGGTTTAGTTGCTTGGTTGTCTTTTGCATCCCTCCTCGAGGAGGTTGCAAGGTTAATATGAGGAAAGTTGTCATTTTTGTGTCATCCCTAGGCTTTCTAGTCATAGGGATGAGAGGTACAAGGTGGAAATCAGTTGGGTGTATTTGGATGGCATGTTGGGCTAGTCACCTAGAATAATCATGTGCTAGGAGAAAGGTTTGGGTCTAAAAGGATTGAAGAAATCATGGATTCATGTCTATTCCATTTGACCTTTGGGACAAAACCAAAATATATGTTTGATGTTTTCATAGCACACATAAAAATGAGCATCATTGGTTGGCGATCCCTAAATGAGCTAGTCTATCACCAAGGGGAAGACCCTAATAGAGGATACACCAAATAAAATAGGTAAGCTTGGGTTCCACTATGGAAAACTAGACAAATCTATATTCTCAAATTTTATTGGTAAACTATAGCCTCCATCTATCATTGAGTTTTTACACCATTGAGATATGGAATACAAGCCATTTTTATCCTTTTTTTGGATTGTACCTACAAAATAGGGTATATAGGAACCATTTCTAGTCTATCCACCAAATTTGGGAGGCTCTAATTCTAATATTATGAATTATTTACGGAGGGATAGAGTCCACAATAGCCTATAAGGATCCCATATCATGATTAATCAACATAAATTTGGATTTGGCTTCAGGACAAGAAATCCAATTTATTATTGCTTTGTAAAATAGGTCTAAAACCACTCAAAACCTTTTGTGAAATAATTTTAAAACATGAATCCAAAGGAATTTTGCAAGGGGTCAATCCTTTTGAGTGATTATAGGTGACCACCCCAAAGTCTATTGGTTAACTAAAATTCAGGTATTGAATCTATTCCCATTCCAAATTAGCTAAGGTTTAAAGGATTTCTAGATGCTTTTGACCACCAAGGTGCCCTAGATTTGGATAAGCACCTTGAGAGTAAGAATGGTCTAGATGCCAATCCCCTTCTAGGCTATTGACCATATGGAGTTATGTAGTAACAAAGAAAAATTTTCAAGGATTCATTGCCTTCCAGGGCTCGAATAACCCATTTTGTGCAAATGGAAATCCCCTAAAAATTGATGTCCAAGTGTCCAAGACCTCCAAAATCACATGAGAGACAAAAAAATTTCATGCATCATGATGAAATACTTTTCATTGCTCAAAGTAATCCCATAAAAAGTCTTTGAGAATTTTTTCATTTTTTTGGTAGGAAGCTTTGGAGGGATCTAAACAAGAGGAGTAGTACACATGCCTTACAACAAGCACCTTGGAGAAAACTTGGAATTTGCCTACTAAAGATAGTAGTTTTGAAATTTGTTACTCTAGCTTCTTCTCAACTCTGGTAATTACAAATTTCCAAATATTAGAGGAAGAATATTGAAAGGTAAAGGGGATTTCAAGAAACTTAAACATATCACCATGGTCAATTCATTTCCAACCAAATTTAGCTAGAAAGTCTTAGGATAGAAGGGTTGATGATAATATTGCATCTTTTACAATTGAGTGCTATAACTAGATGCCAAATAGAATGCGTCCAAGTATAGTAATACATATTTGATCCTAGTCTCTTCCTCTAGTAGAGTAAGGAAGGATTCATAAATGAATTGGTCATTAACTAGCTACTAATTAGTTATGTAAGATGATCTTTTATTGATATTGAGAAACTACATGGGCAAGTAAATACTCAAATTCCTCAGCAACCAACATATAAACTATTGGATCAAGTTGACAAACCTATCAAATACACTGAAAAAGACCAAAGGAGGAGGATTTTTTGCCATTTATTTTCAAAAAATAAGAGGCTTTTACAAAAATCATATTAACAAAGCGGATTTTGGTTGGCCCAAATACCAAAGCCTATAACATTGTAATGATGAAATACCACTCGATATGATCATAAGCTCTAAAAAATTTAATTTTAATAAATAAGGCTTTGTTGAGGTTTGATCCCATTCCATAGATTCCCACACAATAATTATGTTATCTAGAATATACTTTCTTTTGATGAATACTATAAATTTAGGATGGATAATTAGTGGAAGCAGGTTTTACAAATGGAGTGTCAAATCCATAACAATGATTTTGTGAGAAAGGTTCAATAAGGTAATAGAACTCTAATTGTTGATTTCCTTTGGATATTTGGTTTTAGTTTATGAATTTAATATTACCCTTGTTGATGAGATTGAATAATGTATTGGTAATTATTGGATACCAATCTGACACCACATGCAAGGTGGGGATGAAAGATCAACACCAAGCATAGAACAATCGTTGTATTGATATGGGGTAGATGATCTCTGGAGGAGGCCGGTTCCTTTGAGGGTGGTTCCATCTATCTATGCAGCAAAATGGGAAAAGAGAAAAGGGAAATAAAAAATAAATTAAGGCTATAGCCAGAACTCACAATGATGGGTAGAGACACATCAAGAATTATGCAAGTGTGATACCATGTATGAGACACAAATCTGGCACCTAACATATCACCCGATCGTATCTTTTTTCTATCTCTTATCAGCAAAGGGTAGGAGGAAAATTCTAGAACCAACAAACATGTGCACAAGATCTAGGATGCAGAATCAAAGTGCTCCTATTCAACTGGCATTAGTAGAAATAAACCCCCAATCCATATTAATGAACACTCACTCCCAAGTCATTCAAATAAACCCCATAGAATCCAGACATCAGAATAACAAGGGATAACTTAAATGACCAAACATAAATGAACATTCATGCATTTAGTAAATAACAAGAGGACACAACTAGAGACCAAACAGTGTAAAATTTGTATTTACATAGGAGAAACCTTAAATAAAAATTGTAATGACTAAATATCCACCTCTAGGAATGACCAAAATTCAACTATTTATAGGTATATTTACATGAATTACAAAATCGGTCATTACTGGTGGAAGGTAGGAAGACAATCCTTGGATTAGACAAGCATCGCACTGGTATATTGTTCCTTTAGATAACACTGATATTCTAGGAGGTGGATGTACCTAGTTCAATATGGGCCTTTGGATATTTTGATGCTTCTATCCACTTGTCAATTCTCAGATACCTCATACTTCTCCTTGAATGGCGATCCTCTAGTTAGGTGATGGGTGATAGGTATTAAAGCACCTCAGGAGTTATGCACCTCAAATAAGTCACATCTATGTACGTTGTTAGATACCTGGACTACTGTAGTAGCATGTACATATTCAGTTTATAAATTTGGGTGATGGAGGGAGTTTTACATGCTAAGTGAGGGCTTCCTTTGCTCTTCTTTTTTCTCATGGAGGTACTAGGGAGAGGGCAAGTATTTATCTAAATTTTTGCCTCATTTGCATCTTGCATCTCCTACTTAGGATGGGCGGGGTTATTTCTATTCCCCAAGGGTGAGGTTGCAGAATTAGTTAACCCTTGCTAGTCCTTTGAAGTTTCCTCCCAAAAAGTTGGATGGGTTTCTTGAGAATTTCTACCCAAGGTTAGGGGTGGGTGTTTGCCTGATATTTTCGCTTGCCCTGTTTCATTATACCATATGCATAATGTTTTGGTCCACCTGCGGCTACTACTATTACCACCTAATATATTTCACCCATCCATCAATATCCTCAAAATATAGAAAAATTACTTTGAGTAAAGGGAATCACTTCCTAAAGGGAAGAGTGGGTGAAGGATGTAAAATTTCACCCACACTTATGGTGACTTATGAGGTTTTTTCATTTTATGGAAAAAAAGAACCCAAAAGTATTAGAAAATGGAAGTCAAAATAGAGATATGGAGAGGTAGGGAGGTCATGGAGGAAAGGACACAAAGAAAGAAACAACATAGGGAATAAAATAAGCATGAAAATATGTTGAAAGAAGAAGGGTGAATGAAAAGGTACAAGGGTAAAATCGATGAGAGCGGAAGGGAAAAACAAGAAAAATAAAACCATAGAGGTAGGACCAGGGTATCCATAATAGAAAGAACTACTATAAACAAGAGCAACAAAAATACAAGTAGTGGAAACAACAAGCAAATGGTTAAGAAGATTACTGTAATATGCACATAGGAGGGAAGGGGAACAAGAAACAATAGAGATGATGAAGCCTTTGTTACCAACATAAGAGTTACATGAAACAAATGGGAGAGGAAGATGAAGGAGAGGAAAGGGTAGGAGAACAAGAAGACACGAAGTAAAAAGTAATTTGAAACCTATCAAGTGAAACTGATGGGGCAGACCTTTTTTCATGAGGTATACTTACAAATTGAATCACCCTAAATGTGACCCACCAAAGGCCTAGGATATTCCAAGAGCAGATATATTACCAATATTTCTTATCTCTTCTATCCCATACCTTCTTCTTCACACAATCCAACAATGATCCTCTTTTACTAGCTCTTATCAACCAGGAGGCCATTTTTGTTCAACCATGATTTATGGTCTACACTTTATGGATTCATTTGCATCTTACGGTAGGGGCTATTTATAGCATACTCACCTTACCATGTGCATGTATCTATGAGTTCTAAGGCTTTTTTTAGCTCCTACAGATGAGTTAAGAGACATTGCAAATTGCTAAATGTATCCATTGGGCTACGAGATCACGATAACAATGTATAGAATAATAGAGAACTAGGATTATAACACAAATATGAAGAAAAATATTACATTTCCTAAACAATTTTTAGGAAAATCCTTGTTGATGCCCTCCGGTGCCTGACCAAGTGGTAACTTTTCATAGGACCTTGTTGCACCAATGGTCGGTGATAAAACTTGTGATTCCCAACGCACTGGCCCTGCATAATGCAAGGCTTTATTTATTAGCCATAAAATTGTGGCATGAAAAGCATGCATGATCCATATTATCATCCATAAATTAGCCTCTGAATCTATAGTGGTTAGACCAAATAACATTGTATTTGAGGCACCACTTGTGATTTATCTAGCACCATCCACACTAGCTTATAATTATGATAAAATCATAATTCTTCTTGATTTTCTTGAGCATATGAACACTCATGCTTTCAAATCCTAGAGTGGCAATTCCTTTTACCACCGTATTCTACCTTTTGTATGGTGAGCTATCAGGGACCAAATTTTCATGTTGTCCCTCTCTAAGATTGGCCAAATGTACCAATCCCATGGTTGACTCTTCCTCCATCTTAAGGTACTACTCCCACTCATGGGCATCCAAATCCCTATCCAAGTCATACTGAGTTTGGGGTTGATTTATTTCATTGCCTTTGTGTATGTGGTTGGTGTGGTACACTTCCTCTGGGCATGTGCTCACTGCATGATCTAGCACTAACTCATGAAAGGAACTGATAGGATGAAGCCTCAACATCATAACTTACTTGGCTCTAATAGCTTTCTTTTAGAGTTGTGGGAAACTGGTTTCCCTTGATTGGTGTATAAGGAATTTTATCTCAAGACCAAGAACCTGAATGTAGAACAGATACACCTGGATGAAGGTTGGGATGATTTTTCATGAAATCATCTTCCAACTCTTCTCAAAATGGACATTGAAGTCTACCACACTTTCAAGAGGGTTCCTCTTGATAAATTTGAATTGGTTCAAAGACTAGAAGGGGTACTTTATTTCACCAAATATATCCATGAGAGGCTCTACCAGATCTACCCATGTAGATATACTTCTAGGTTGTAGGGTTTTGTACCAAATCCATGCTCTGCCTTCGAAGGAAGCAACTAGTAGCTTGATCATTGCATATTCATGCACGATATTATGAAGGGTGGCCAGAGAAGCCATATTTTCAAGGTGTTCCTTTGTAGCTCCCTTGATGCCACTATATTTTATAAATTTATTTAAGGCAACTTCTATAATATCATGTTGATAAAGGATATTGAGAGGATTGAGATCATTCCATTGGGGGAACAATAGCTAAGTCATTAAGGCACTAGTATTTATAGGTCTTGATTCTACTATTGGAGTTAGATTTGGAGTAACCAGGTGAGCATACTATCATCATCAATGAGGTCAAGGTTGCTCACCATACCTTGAGTCCTCCAAGATATTTGGATCTTCAGTGCAAGCAAGCGATTGGTCTCATGATTTGGACATGTTGTGCAATCAAAGTTGTTAGGTGACTTTGAGAAGATATGGATAAATCAAAGAGTCACAAAACTCTTTTTTCCTAAAACACAGGGACTTAGTGAGTTCCCTAGTAGAGTCACCAAAAACTATTGACCATAAATTTGACACCACACATAGGGTAGGGGCAGCAGATCAATGCCAAGCATCGAATGATGATCATATCAAGATGGGGCAGATGATCTTTGGAGGAGGATGGTTACTTTAGGGGTAGTTCCAGCTATCTATACCATAAAAGGAGAAAAGGGAAAGGGAAAGAAATAAATAAAGGAAGGTCATAGCCAAAACTCACAAGGATGGGTAGAGCCACATCAAGACTTATGCAGGCATGATACCGTACATGAGACACAGATCTGGCACCTAAAATATCACCCGACCATATCTTTTTTCTAGCTCCTTTTAGTAGTAGGTGGGAGGTGAATTTTAGAACCAATGAATGATTGCATGAGATCTAGGATGTAGAATTAGAGCGCTCATATTCAACTAGAATTAGCATAAATAAACCCCAACCCTTATTAAATAACACTCACTCTTGAGTCACTCAAATAAACCTTACAAAATCTAGACAATATAATAACAAGGGATAACTTAAAAAACCAAACAAAAATGAACATTCATGCATTCAGTAAAGAACAAGAGGACACAACCAGAGACCAAATAGTGTAGAATTTATATTTACATAGGAGAAACCTTACATAAGAATTATAATGGCTAAAGATCCACCTCTAGGAATGACCAACATTTAACTATTTATAGGTATATTTACATGAATTTCAAAATTAATCATTAATGGTGGAAGGCAGGAAGACAATCCTTGTAGTAGAAAAGTGATGCACTGATACATTGTTCCTATGGATAGTGTCGATCTTCTATAAGGAGGTGGATATACCTAGTTCAATATGGGCCTTTAGATATTTTGATGCTTCTGACCACTTGTCAATTCTTAGATAACTCATGCTTCTCCTTAACTGGTGATCCTATGAGTAGATGGTGGGTTATAAGTACTGAAGCACCTCAGGAGTGATGCACCTCAAATTAGTCACCTCTATGTACATTGTTAGGTACCTAGACTGCTACAACAGTGTGTACATCTTCAATTTTGAAATTTAAGTTATGGCAAGAGTTTTACATGCTAGGTGAGTGCTTCCTTTGCTCTTATTTCCACTTGTGGAGGCACTATAGAGAGTGTGGGTATTTATCTAAAGTTTCACTCCAATTACACATTGCATCTCCTACTCGGGTCGGGCAGGGTTCTTTCTACTTCCCAAGGGTGGGGTCACACAAGTTTTCTACCCTTGCTAGACCTTTGAAACATTTTTCCAACATGTAGGGCATGTTTCTTGGGAAGTTTTTCCCAATGTTAGGGGCGGGTGTCTACCCGCTCTTATAACCTGCCTTACCTCATTCTACCATCCACCTGATATTTTTTTTTTCTCGCTGCTACTATTTTTGCTATGTAATATCTTTCACCCATCCATAAATGCCTTCAAAATCTAGAAAACTCCTTTCGAGAAAATATAATCACTTATTGAAGGTAAGAGTGGGTAATGAATGTAAAATTTCACCCATAGTAATGAATGCTTCCAAAAAGACTTGAAATAAATCCTAACCAAAAGTGTACCATAAGGATTTGTAAATTTATGGGGGAAGCCATCATAACTAAGAGCTTTATCATTGGACATGAAGAAGATCACCTTTTGCAATTTATATTTAGTGAGAAATTTGTCACATAAGACCCACTATGAAGTAGATAGTCTATAGGGGACCATATTTCTACATTTTCATAGAGCAACATCCTTCTCTGGAAAAGGATATTAGGTCTTGAAAACTTGCTAACAATGTCGAACAAAATATTGTAGGATATCAAGGAGTTATAATAAAACATGTTGACCTTCCCTGATGCATTTCATCTCTTAGAAGATCAAATAAGCTCACAAGGCTTGAAATAATTTTTTGGAAACTTGATCTCTGACCTTAAGCCAATGAAGGTGGGCCTTGATTTGGGCTTCCCAAGCTATGTGATATTTAACAATTTGTTTCTATTAGCTAAGCTTTGGGATGCATAGTTGTAGAGCGAGTGATAATGGAAAATATTTGAACTCAATTGTAGCCTAGCTCATCTTTGAGTTAGTAGCCTCATAGGAGTGATGATGGAGAAGTGCTAGTTGGTATCCATAAATACAAAGAAAATGTGATGTACATTTTATCACACTATTCCACATCTAGATCCAACTAATACCATTATAGGGACAAGGCTCAAGATTCTATATGTTTTGGATGTGGGCCAACATAGGTGTATGTGCCAACAATGACGTGTTTACAAAAAACTAATATTTTCCTTGGTACTGTCACTTGTCCATTCAATGTAAAAGCAAATAGAAAAGTGGTTAGAAAGGACAATATCTAGTATGGTCTCCATTGGAAAAGATAAATAATTAGATAAGAGGAAAATGTAGATATCTAAAATGTGTCATGTTTAGGAGACCACTCATATGGGCACATCTGCAGACGATATGACCAATATTGGACCTTTACAAGAGAAAGAAATGGTCCTAACCACTCAAAATGGTAGTTCTAGCCCATTTAGGCTCGATAGCTATAGACTAGAGCAGCAAACCATTAGTTGTAGACTAGAGTGGCTAGTCGGCAATTGTAGATTAGAGCAGCCAGCTGGCAGATGTAGACTAGAGTAGCCAGTAATCTTGGCTTCTATAGTCTAGAGAAGCCATAACTAGCCACTACTAATTATAGTGGCTAGCCCTAAAATATGAACGACCATGAGGTATTGTCTAAATCATGGGCGGTAACTCCAGTTTACATGTATTTCAAAGGGATATTGGCAAGGAACTCTTAGAGTTCCTCCTAAATTCCACTTCCATGCCAAGTCAAGACTAAACCTTGCCTTTGGAACAGTCAGTTGGCATGCAAATCTAGAGCTTGGCTTCCCCAAGAAGCCAAGCCCTAGATCTAAACCTAAAACCTGGAATTCTATATATGAAGTTTTCCAGTAAGGCAAAAGAGATAGAGAGTACAAATTATGTGCAACTGAGCTTTGTAAAAATAGAGAGCCAACCTACATCCCTTGAGGAGCATTGGAGAACCATTCGACTGAGCCACGTCCATGCATCAACACTTATATCCCTTGTTACCAACCATCAACTAGTGTAAGAGACATGCCCGATGACCCTTAAGCATCAATTCGAGCAAGGGATCGATTGCCACAACCCATAAGACCTGAGGTAACTTTTAAGTTTGAGGCTAGTATCAAATACAATGACCCATAATCATAGGAAAATTTTAAAATGGTCAATTCCTTTGTTCTTAGTAATAGATCTGCATTTATTATTATTTCATTTACATGTATTTAGCATAGATCTAAATATTTTATCGTATTTAGATTAGTATTCTTGGTTTCTATATGCACATTACTTACATCTACTTTTTTTTAATGCATTTTATGCTTATTTATCTAAATTATCATATGTGCTAACAAAAGGTCTCATCTAGGGAGGCTTCTCATTCTATTTATCATGCTTTGTTGTTTCCATGAACGTAGGTATAGGTCTACAAGATCGAATCAAAGCATTAGGAGCACAAGGATCCATCCAGGAGTAGATCTAGAGAAGGAGGCATATGTAAGCCCTCGTATAGTTTCATGTGCGGGATCAAGAAGCCTATGAAAGCACACCTCTCCTTTGCAAGGGGATTTATTCCACCAATATTTATGCCCCGCTTGTAACTAATTGTATCACATATTGGGTATCCCTTAGAGGGAGGAATATGTAATTGTGGATTGGAAATATCAATAAAAAGCATATTTTTTTTTCTTATTTATGTGTCATTTGCATGTTCATTCCTTTGAATTTTATATAATAATAAATACATTGCAAGTCAAGTTGGTTGCATTGCATGCTTCTAGAGGTCATACAAAAGGTGATCATGGTGGGACACCCACCAAGTTTTTATTTTTGGTTGTTTTATTGATGTTTCAAGAATTTTTTTGTGTGTAAGTTTGGCCACTTTGGTTGATAGTAGCCATAAAATCTTAGCAGATGTAGCTGACAATGGCCAGCTTAGCAACTATAGCTATTAGTGGCCATCTTAGCAACTATAGCTGTTAATGGTTAGCTTAGTAGTTGTAGCTATCAGTGGCTAGCGTAGCTACTATAGTTGTCAGTGGCTAGTGTAGCTACTATAGTTGTCAGTGGCTAGCAGATATTAGCTATTATAGTTGTCAACAACCATAATTAGTTGCTCTAGTTGACAACGACCAATAGTAGAGTGTAGCAGAGCTCAAATTTTTTATCACCAGAGTGGGATTTGATGTTGGTTTTAGCCTCTGTATTCCCTATGATTTTTTATCTGCATTTATGTTTCAGAAATAACAAGAAAAAACATAGTCTACGTAGGAAAAAATGAAGAAAATAAAAAGAAAATTGCATTGTACTTTTGTTAGATTTCTTTAGTTTCCTCTAGGTGATGCTAGGAACAATGGGCCTCTACTTGTAAGGTTTGCCCAAATCTCTAGCATGCTAAGCTTTTGTATGATTAGTCTTCTTGCATGTGGTCCAACCAGTGGCCACCCATTCACAAAGTAGGAAGTACATTGCATGAAAAATAATTTAGATTAAGTTAGATATGCATATTTATGATGATAAACATTATTTTTAGGCATGTATGAAAGTAGTCATGAATGTTGGTTGATTCATCGCTTTCTATTTTAAAAATATAAAATAACCCCACACACTTACATGTACTACATTAACATTGGTGAGGTTGGATTTCATAACCAACCTCCAATTCAGATCAGTGATGTTGGGATTCACCTCATTCCACTAGATTTCCACCTATATGTCCTTAGAGAGAATAGGAAACTAATATAAGTTGGTGTAGGTCACTTGTGTTCAAACTGCCTCCCACTTTTGGAGCAATTATTGATTCAGAGTGGAAGACCTACGTGAACCCCCCATTGGGATTTAAGTGATGTACCCTAGAATATTTTGAGAAATCATGTTTGGCACTAGTGTTCCTAGTCACCACTTTGATTGAGTTCCCTCATTCTAAGTCCAAAATGTGAACAAGAAAGCAAAATCAAAAACACATTTGAAACACACTGAAACAAGTTCTTAGGATACACATTTAATCCTTAAAATAGATAATAATATTGTCTACTTTGTGTGTTTATTTATTGCTGGGGTAATTAACCTAACCCTATTTTTTCAAAGAAATTTATAACACCCACAACCTTTTTCGGAAGTCAAATTTCACAAGGTTATGGTCAATGCATGGGGTATTCCCCAATCTAAGACTTAGTTTGCATTCAATACACCAGAGGGCCCAAAACACCATAGAGGCAGCACACCTACCCAAAACATACACAAACAAACTTTAGGTAGTCTTAGGGGAGACAACACCACTCACAATGGATCTTACCAAGAAATCCTACTCAGGAGAACTAGCACTAGATCTTCTCATGACCTAAATGAGAATACTTCCATACCCACCATATCTCATTATACTGAGAGTTAAAATCAATCCAATGAGGGGTAAGATAGAGGGAAGGCAACCAGTCACATGCCCATTGTAATACCAAATATTTTTGAACATGGGAGATGTTAGTTGTCTGACCATAGTATTGGTGAGGAAGGCACTCTTCTTACCCAACCTTGGAATACCCATCACCTTGACTTATTAGATCAAGATGCTAAGATATTCCAACATGGAAATTTGAGCATGGTAGCATATATTGTGATCATACCCCTCATGGATATATTGGATCTACTGAAGAATACATCACGGATGAAAGAACCATAACTCAGTTGCATCCTATCCATACCCATGATAAGTGTTACCAGTGAACACGCAACACCCCCATAACATAATTGCATGAGGTTTACACCCCTAGGGAAGAGCATAATATCAATGCAACATCGAATCATCGAGGGAAGAAAGTTTCCAACCTTGTTGCACAATCTAAAGCAAACAAGAAAACTCGCATGGAGTTGTAGAGTCATAGACCCAACATAGAAAATTGATCAAATTGGTCATTTAGGTTAGATGCAATTCAGAGAGAACAAATGATCCAAGATCATTTAGAGGATTTATGCATTAAGTGTGAGCATTTAGAAAACATAGAATGAGAAGACGTAAAACAACAACTATTACACCAACAACGACTATATGAACACCACCTAGAAGAGTAGTGTCTCCTTGATCTAAAGGAGCATGAAGAGCAATCAAACATATTGGCTCAATAAGAATAGCCTTCCCATAGTGAGTATAGGTAGTAGCACAATGAGATATGTGCTACTTTGCACCTTGAGTTGCATAATAGGCGAGTAGACAATTATATTCGCCACATCACCCAACATGCTTCTCAACCACAAGAGCATTTAGTGCCAAACAAGTCCGAGCATAGTAATTATGAGAGATCAAATTTGGATAACCAAGATTAGCAATATCCTAAACCATATTATATAAATATGGTCAATAAATACAATCAAACACATTGTACTCAAAGAAAATTACCTCCACTTGCACCCCAAAGACCCCTTTGAGAGGAAGAGATCATTTCTTCTTGAGCATACAAAGTGCTAGCTGATAGAGTCAAGTATCTTGAGAAGTTGAAAATCATGTGGAAAAAGCCAACCTTAAGTAGGATACATAATCAACCTTTGTACCCCTTGATACCAAGTCCTACTTATCCTAGGCACTTTGAGATGCCTAGGTTAGTGAAGCAGAACTAAGGTAACATACAGAAAAATTCACACGAATTTCATTAACAGAAGTCTCAAACTCGAAAATACAGCGGTTCTATTCAAAATGGCCAAAAGTCCTTTTTATAATGTATGCATTTCTCTTATAACAGACTCGACCCCCTTCAGACATCATTACACAAAATTTTGGGATTCCCTATAACCGCACGCACGAGTGTTTTGTCACCGCATGCATGTTGTGTCCAGGTATCTTCTTTCATCATGGCATGGGGTGGCGGAGTGCCCTGCAGCCACCTGTGCATCCACCTGTCGAGTCATCATTCAAAGGAATGCTCTAGCCATCTGTAATCTGCTACCACGTGCCCTCCTGCCATGGCCTCTATAACCGCATAGTGCTCTATGGCCGCCTGTGATTTGATGCCACATGCCCTTCTGCCATGGTCTCTGCAACTATCGGCTGGTCTGAAGTTGTGAGCATTTTGTCGTGATATCGCGACGTGTTTGCTTCCTTACGCTCTCTCTCCTCTTCGGTCGCGATATTGCGATGTTTTGGCGTTTGGCCTTTGTTTTCTCCTTCAGGCCGCGAAACCGCGACATGTCATGATTTCATGACCATTTTACCCCTTGGTGCCTTTGCCCCAAAAGTGTCACAATTTCATGACCACTTTGCACCCTGACACCTTGCTTCCGAAAGTGTCACGATTTCGCGACCACTTTGCACCTTCGAGTCCAGCTTCCGAAAGTGTCACGATTTCGTGACCACTTTGCGCTTTCGAGCCTAGCTTCCGAAAGTGTCACGATTTTGCGACCACTTTGCGCCTTCGAGTCTTGCCTCCGGAAGTGTCACGATTTTGTGACCACTTTGCGCCTACGAGCCCAGATTTCGAAAGTGTCACGATTTCACGACCACTTTGCACCTTCGAGTCTTGCCTCCGAAAGTGTCATGATTTTGTGACCACTTTGCGCCTTCGAGCCCAGCTTCCGAAAGTGTCACGATTTCATGACCACTTTGCGCCTTCAAGTCTTGCCTCTGGAAGTGTCACGATTTCGCAACCACTTTGTTCCTTAGAGCTTTGCCTCCGAAGGTGTCGCGATTTCATGACCATTTTGCGCCTTGGCTCCCTTGCTTTGAAAATGTCACGATTTCATGACCATTTTGCGTCCAGACTGCTTTGCTTAGAAAATGTCACGATTTCACGACCATTTTGTGTCCAGACTGCTTTGCTTAGAAAATGTCACGATTTCACAACCATTTGGCATCTAGGCTGCTTCACTTCGAAAATGTCACGATTTCGTGACCATTTTGCGTCCAGACTGCTTTGCTTAGAAAATGTCACGATTTCGTGACCATTTTGCATCCAGGACCCTTTTCTCAAAAAGTGTCGCGATATCACGATAGTTTGACCCTTTGGCGCCCTTTCTCAAAAAAAGTGTCACGATTTTGTGACAGCTTTGGCACTTAGAGAAATTTTTTTTTTTGGGTGATGCAAGATTGCTTTTCCACCTCCGGATGCTCCTACATCAGACACCCGGGGTGAATTGAGAAGTGACCTTCACTTCTAATCTGTCTGAGGTAGACCCAGGCGGTCAACCTCTGCCTTCGACAACCAAGTCGCATCTTCGATGGGCCTGCCATTCCATTTGATCAAATACTCATAATAAATCATGTTCCTAGTACTTCGGCCCTCACACGTATCAAGGACTTCTTCTATCTCGTCTGCGACTGGAGTAACCACGGGAATGCTCCACAAATCCGAGCTTGGTGTTGCACTGTTATCTCCTTCATGAAACTCGACCAAATCCAAAATGTTAAAAACCGGTGAGATGTTAAGTTCACTCGACAACTCCACCTCATATGCATTGCCCGAATCTCGTTTTCCAATGATCCTACATGGCCCAAACTTCTTCATTTTTAGCTTGTTATAGGTCTTGGCAAGAAACCTCTCTTTCCTTAGATGGACCATGACAGAATCTCCTACTTCAAACTCCTTAACCCGACATTTATGGTCTGCCCTGGCCTTATACTGAGCATTCATCTTGGTAATATGCCTTGTCACCTCCTCATGCACTCCATTCAGGTGTTCAGCAAAGTCTTCAGCTTCAACACTACATTTTTCTTTTATATCCATCCTTCTCAATTCTGAAGTGTTTCTTTGGCTGCTCCCATAGATTATCTGGAATGGCGATTTATTAGTACTCCTGTTGACTGAGCTGTTATAAGCGAATTTTGCCTACGGAAAAACCAGATCCCATCCCTTGGGCTTGTCTCCAACCAAGCATCTTAGTAGATTACCTAAAATCCTATTCACCACCTCTGTTTGACCATCTGTTTGGGGGTGGTATGCAGAACTGAATTTTAAATCCGTCTTCAGTTTCTTCCACAGGGTTCTCCAGAAATACCCTACAAATTTGGTATCTATGTCTGAAACAATGCTCCTTGGCAGCCCATGAAGGCATACCACTTCCTTGAAGAATAAACCAACCACATGGACTGCATCGCTAGTCTTCTAGCAGGGAATGAAATGAGCCATTTTTTAAAACCCGTCCACTACCACAAATATGGAGTCGTGTCCCCTCTGCATCCTGGGTAAACCAAGAATAAAATCCATGCTAATATCCTCCCATGGCCTTTCAGGTATAGGTAGTGGTTGATATAAACCAGTAGGCTGTCTCACACCTTTGGCCATCTGGCATATCCTACAACTTTGCACAAATTTTGCCACATCTTGTTGCAATTGCGGCCAGTAGTAATTTTCACTAACAAGTGAGATGGTCTTGTCTCGACCAAAGTGTCCAGCTAATCCTCCACTATGCTTTTCCTTGATGAGATTATCCCACATTGAGCTCCTTAGAATGCATAATTGGTTCCCTCTGAATAGCATTCCATCTTGAGTCAAAAAATTCAACCACTTAGTCCTATCCAATGTAACAGACGCAGTGCAGGCTTTCCAAGCTTCTGCGCAGTCGGGGTCTGCAGGGTATAAACCTTTGAGCTCAGAAAACCCTACAACCTCCACATTCATCTCCATCAATAAACATTGCCTCCTACTCAAGGCATCCGCAACTCTGTTGGATCTCCCGCTCCAGTGCTTCAGCACAAAGGTGTAGCTCTGCAGGAACTCCACCCATTTCAGGTGCCTCTGATTTAATTTCCCTTGACTGTTAATATACTGTAGTGCCTGATGATCAGTATAAAGGACAAACTCCTTTGGCAACAAATAAAGCCTCCATTTCTTTAGATCTTGAACTATGGCATAGAACTCCTGATCATATACCAAATACTTACTTCTAGCATCATTGAGCTTCTCGCTAAAATAAGCAACAGGCTTACCCTCTTGGCTCAATACGGTTCCTATGGCACTGCCACTCGCATCACAGTCTAACTGAAACAAATTATTGAAATTTGGAAGTGCTAAGACAGGTTGTTCTGTGACCTTCTTCTTTAGCATAGCAAAGCTTTTGTCTGCTCCAGCTGTCCACTTGAATTCCTTCTTGTTCCCCTTCATTGTCTCAATAAGGGATGCACAAATACTGCTGAAGTTCCTAATGAACTTTCTATAGAAACTGGCCAAACCATGAAACGATCTCACCTCAGTCACACTTCTTGGAGTAGGCCATTCTATGATAGCCCTCACCTTCTTGGGGTCCATTTTGAGACCATCTGCTGAGATAAAAAATCCCAGGTATACTAGCTCCCTCTTCACGAAGTTACACTTCTTCGGATTTATCAGTAGCTGCTCCTCCCGTAATTTCTCAAAAACCCTCCTGATGTGCATCAGGTGTTCCTCCAGGGTTTTGCTAAAAATTAGGATATCATCCAAGTAGACAATAACAAATTTTCCTAGAAATTCCTTTAGGACTTCATTCATTAACCGCATGAAGGTACTCGGTGCATTGGTTAAACCAAATGGCATAACCAACCACTCATACAGCCCCTCTCTGGTTTTAAAGGTTGTCTTCCACTCGTCCCCTTCTCTAATGCAGATCTGATGGTAACCAATTTTAAGGTCAATATTCGTGAAGTACTCAGCTCCACTCAAACAGTCCATGATATCATCCATCCTGGGCAATGGGAATCTGTATTTAATAGTGATCTTGTTAATTTCCCGAGAGTCTGTGCACATTCTCCATTCCCCATCCTTCTTGGGTGCTAGCACTATAGGTACTGCACATGGACTTAGACTCTCCCTAATCAATCCATTATTGAGCAGATCTTGAACCGATCGGTTTAACTCAGTTTCTACAGGCGTCATCCTATGTGCAGCCTTATTCGGCAAGCTCGATCTAGGCACCAAATCTATGTGGTGACTGATCTTCCTAACAGGTGGTAAACCTTCAGGAACATTATCAAAAATGATATTTGGAAACTCCTCCAATAGTCCCATGACTTCCACTGGAGTTTCCTTACATTCTTCTTCCCTGACCCTAGGGATTATTGCATAGCACATACGATCTTGCTTCAGGACATCTAGAAATTTTATTCCATCAACTAGACAGAATCATGCACTGTTGCATACCTTCTCATCTGTCTCCTTTAGGGGTTTCAACTTATGTTGAACTCCATTTTTTGACAAGGAATATGTATTAGCTCGACCATCATGTACAACACTTCGATCAAACTGCCATGGTCTCCCCAGCAGCAAGTGACATGCATCCATAGGCAAGATGTCACATAAGACCTCATCTCGATAAGTTCCAATGTGGAACTTCACCAGGCATTTCTCACTGACCAGAACCCGATGGTCCTTTTGCAACCATGCAATCCGATAAGGGTGCGGGTGTTTTCTCCTCTCTAGCTGTAGTTTGGAAACCATCTCCTCAGAAACCAAGTTGTCAGTGCTTCCATTATCGATGATGATATTACAGACCTTGCCTGCGCACTTGCATCTTGTTCAAAATAGGTTGTTCCTCTGGTTTGCCTTCTTTTATTCATTCAACAAGACTCTTCTGATGATCATCGCTTCTCCTCTTTCTACCTCCTCAGAGTGCTCAGATTCTACACCTTCGTCTACTACAGCAGCTCGGGCCTGACCCCTAGGTCTTCGATTAGGCCTTTCTTGATGTTGCAGGTAGTTGTATGCCCGATGTCCTTCTTCTCTGCAATTGAAACAGGTTCCTCGAAAGACACCTCTTCCAAACCCTCGCCAAGGCCTACCTCTTCCCCTCTGGTAGTTGTTTTTCTAATTGCATGGGCGTTGGGTATTTTCCTCTTTCTCCTCTTTTTGTTTCTAGCTACTGCTTTCTTCACCAGTCTTCCCCACATCTCTGTATCTTCCTCCATTGGTTCTTCTGCCAACTCTTCCTCCTCGATCCTTTCCTCTCTGCTTACCATCAAATCTCCTATTTAGCTTCTCCTCCACTTTTAATGCAATTTGGTATGCATATTCAACCGTGCTCATCCTAACCAAACCCAATTCTTCTTGAATGCTAGTTCTCAATCCATTGATGTATCATGCGACTTTCTCCTTATTCGCCTCAGAATGGCCAGTTCTAATCGAGATCTGGTAGAACTCCTCTGTATACTCCTTGACAGACCTACTTGCCTGTCTAAGACTCTACATATTTCTCAACAAATCCAACTCATAATCTGTAGGGATGAATTGCCTTTTCAACTTCTCTACCATCCTATCCCACCTGGTGATCTTTTCCTTTCCCCTCCTATTCCTTTCCAGCTGCACTCCTTTCCACTAGATGCTAGCATGTCCTTTCAGCTTTGTTTTCATGAACCTGATCTGATTTGGGTCTGAGATCTCTTCATACTCAAAATACTCCTCCATGTCGTTGATCCAATCTATCAACTCCTTGGGATTGAGATTCCCAAAATAAGTAGAGACATTAAACTTTTGCTTCTTCTCGATCTAGGATATGGCCCTATACAGACTAGCCTCTACTGGATCCAATGCTTCTTCCTCATCAAATGGACCCTCTTCTTCCCAAACTTCATCTTCACTAGGTTCCTCCCTTCTTGGCTCAACTCCTCTTCTGATTTCCTCTTACAGGGCTTCAACTTGCCTCTGCAAGGCTCTAAGATCGACCTCTGCTTGCCTATTCCTCACACCACCATGGTTCCTACACGGGGGCATCCTGTTCACTTCCTCACACCCACAACCACAATCCTGGCGCAAACTGCCTCACTATCGGCGATCGGTTTGTGCACTCAGAACCTTCTGGCTCTGATACCACTTGAAGCAGAACTAAGGTAACATACAAAAAAATTCACACGAATTTCATTAACAGAAGTCTCAAACTCAGAAATACAGCGGTTCTATTCAAAATGGCCAAAAGTCCTTTTTATAATGTATGCATTTCTCTTATAACAGACCTGACCCCCTTTCGACATCATTACATAGAATGTCGGGATTCCCTGTAACCGCCCGCATGAGTGTTTTGTCACCGCATGCATGTTGTGGCCAGGTATCTTCTTTCATCATGGCATGGGGTGGCGGAGTGCCCTGCAGCTGCCTGTGCATCCACCTGCTGAGTCATCATTCAAAGGAATGCTCTAGCCATCTGTAATCTGCTACCATGTGCCCTCCTGCCATGGCCTCTATAACCGCCTAGTGCTCTATGGCCACCTGTGATTTGATGCCATGTGCCCTTCTGCCATGGTCTCTACAACTACCGACTGGTCTGAAGTCGTGAGCATTTTGTCATGATATCACAACGTGTTTGCTTCCTTATGCTCTCTCTCCTCTTCGGTCATGATATTGCGATGTTTTGGTGTTTAGCCTCTGTTTTCTCCTTCAGGCCGCGAAACCGCGACATGTCACGATTTTGTGACCATTTTACCCCTTGGTGCCTTTGCCCCAAAAGTGTCACGATTTTGTGACCACTTTGCACCCTGACACCTTGCTTCCGAAAGTGTCGCAATTTCATGACCACTTTGCACCTTCGAGTCCAGCTTTCAAAAGTGTAGTGATTTTGCGACCACTTTGCCCTTTCGAGCCCAGCTTCTGAAAGTGTCGTGATTTCGTGACCACTTTGCGCCTTCGAGTCTTGCCTCTGGAAGTGTCATGATTTTGTGACAACTTTGCGCCTACGAGCCTAGCTTTCAAAAGTGTCACAATTTTGTGACAAATTTGTGCCTTCGATTCTTGCCTCCAAAAATGTCGCGATTTCGTGACCACTTTGCGCCTTTGAGCCCAACTTTCGAAAGTGTCACGATTTTGTGACCACTTTGCGCCTTCGAGTCTTGCCTCCGAAAGTGTCACAATTTTGCGACCATTTTGTGCCTTAGAGCTTTGCCTCCGAAGGTGTCGTGATTTCATGACCATTTTGCACCTTGGCTCCCTTGCTTTGAAAATGTCGCGATTTCGTGACCATTTGGCGTCCAGACTGCTTTGCTTAGAAAATGTCATGATTTCGTGACCATTTTGCATCCAGACTGCTTTGCTTAGAAAATGTCGTGATTTCACAACCATTTTGCATCCAGGTTGCTTCACTTCGGAAATGTCACGATTTCGCGACCATTTTGCATCCAGACTGCTTTGCTTAGAAAATGTCACGATTTCGTGACCATTTTGCAGCCAAGCCCCTTTTCTCAAAAAGCATCGCGATATCGCGACAGTTTGACCCTTTGGCGCCCTTTCTCAAAAAAAGTGTCACGATTTCGTGACAGCTTTGGCACTTAGAGAAAAAAATATTTTTGGGTGATGCAAGATTGCTTTTTCACCTCCGGATGCTCCTGCATCAGTTAGAAAAATTTAAGGGAGAGGAAGGCGTGCAAGAGCATTTGACCAACTTCATGAACATGTGATTCCACCTTGATAAGAACAATACCCTAATGTTGATAACATTCATCATGATGTTCTCAGACATGGCAACACAATGGTTCAACCAGTTTTCCAAGCATAACATCACCGGTTTTAAGCAAATAGTAAATGCGTTCCTTGAATGGTTTTCCTTTGGATCAAATAAGGTGAACCTGTTTGATATGGCCAAATTGAAATAATATGATGACATGCTAGTGATGGACTATGGGGACATATGGAGAAAAATCATGGCAAAACTATCATTCTCTGTCCCCATAGAGGAACTTATTCGGATGTTCACCAAGAGCTATGCAAAGCACATCTCCCTGCTATTGTAGTTGTAGCAATATGAATCATTCAAATAAGCCTTGGCTCAATCCAATCTCATTGAATACATTAAGATGGAATAAGGAAACCTAAAGCTCCATAGCAATGAACAATGTAATAAGAGCACGTGATATCAATCACAACAGACCCAGCCTATGCATGTCAACCAGATCATGTTAAGCGTTCCAAAAGCAACACAGAGCCAACAAAAAGAATACTATCAGGCTCAACCTCCTACTATGCATTATAATCAACACAATAGGAATCAAATAAGGGGAAAATAGAAACAACCCCCTCATAACTATACACCATTGCCTAAATCCTTAGCATTAGTTTTCAACTGCCTTCTCAAGGCCAAGGTTTTAAACTTGCCTAAGGAGTGCATCTTGGATCCTAATTGCCCCAAACATAAGGGGTATAGGGAAGATCTCTATTGTGTTTATCATAAAAAAAATGGCCATGATATCCAGGATTGTGTTGTGTTCAAGAATTTAGTGTAGAATATTTTGGATAAGAATGAATTGTAGAACATTGACATATTCAAAAAATCTCCTCCCAATCATGGGGCCAACAACAATCAAGTTGATCATATCAACGAGATGCATATAGCTCAACCTGATGAGGGTTTTATTAGTATGATCAATACTATAATAAGAAGAAAAATATACCTTGATCAACCCAACATATCGAAGAGATCAACTAAAGTTGATAATCTATCAGGTCCACACCAATAATGAGTCCAGTCCACTTAAAAAAGGACCCTATGATTACCTTTCATAGATAGAAAATTAGACTAGTATTTAAGGATGAATCTGATCCTCTGCTATACATCATAGCAAGAATCAATTAGATTCTATACAAGAGAGTCTTGATTGACACTAGGTCATCTATCAACATCGTCATAGTTATAGCTTTGAAGCACTTAAAATTTCCACCTTCATGCATTGCAAACTCAACATTCACATTTAGGGCCTTCAATGATTCTACTTCCTCAACAATTGGCACAATAATCCTACCTATATAGGTTGAGATAAAGATGATACCCACATTGTGCCATATCTTGGGGGGTTAGAGGTAGTATAATATATTGTTAGGAAGACCATGGATGAGGGATATGGAATGCGTACCTTACATAGTGCACAAAAACCTAAAATTCACACACCAAGGACAAGTGTATGTGGTCCCCCATGATCTTGAGCCATTCAAGTATTACAAGAAGGTCAATAAGACACAAGAAAAAGTGCCTCCTCAAGAGTTTGTGGCAGTGGTCAACAGTAATACTGAAGACCAAGTGACTCTGAAATAGATAAAACAAGATGTGGTGCAATCATATGTTACTTCCCTATTGAAGGGATCAAAACCATTGATATTATTCACCCTTGACTCACTTCTCTTGGTGCCTCCTCAAGAACAAGAACAAGTGTTCCCCCTACATCATATTGGGGGTACCAAAGCTAGAACAATGTAATACTACAATATGAAATAGAAACACAAACTAAGTAATAAACATGAGCATGTGGACACCACTATCAAATTGGATCATCATGAAGTCTCCACATCAACTCAAATAAAGGAAATGGGTGATTTATAGTTACCTGGTGGATCTTTAGCACCCACTCATTCACCTCCTTCAGTAGAAAATATTATTTCAAACCAATCACTAGAAATACACATGGGAGCCTTATCAGTATTGGAGCATATGCAAAATCACCTCTATAATATAGAGGCACAAATAGAGAAACAAAATGAGGCATTGCACTTTATCATGAACCAGCTTGAGAACCTAGAATTACGAAAGCTAACCTCATTTGAGATAAAAATATCTCCTACACATCCACAGGAAAAGCCTCAACTAGAATAAGCACCAAATCAGTCACCTCAGCAACCTAGAAAGAATCCCTCATTGCTTGAGCCTGTTGTATCGATTTTCAATTGGTTAACTACCACAAATACCATCACCCTATCTGAGGTGCAACCTTTAGATCCAAATCATCCAAAACCCCGAGGATATGAGGAAAAGTCACACTGTTTATATCATAGGAAAAATTGGTATGATATTCAATCATGTTAGGGTTTTACAGCCATAGTATATAACATGCTTCAAAAGAAGCAGCTTCAGGTTGTTGACCAACAAATGATATTAGTCAGCAATCCATCTCTTGCATAGAAAATGCAAGAAGGGCCCCCTGAGCTATCAAGTGACATACCTAGGGATAAACCTAGTCCTCATACTAGGCTAAAGCATGCTAAATGTTCAAAATAGCAATAACGCATTTGGACTCCTTTAAATGAGTCTATGTCATACATATTTCAAAAGCTATAGGAATTTAAGGTCATAACCTTACCTGAAATAAAACCTTTAGACCCAAATAGAGCTAAACCTAAGGGTTATAGGGAGGACCATTATTGTCTCTAACACCGAGTGCAGGGCCATGGAATTTATGATTGCAAATAATTCAGACATGTAGTTCAAGATCTCATAGATAGTGGGGTATTTCCCATAGTTGGTTCATCCACAGAACCTTAGCCTACCAAAATATAGGCTACATCATCCCAGTTGAGATCCCAAGGTTAGTCACAACCTCATAGGCTAAGCAATCCACCTCAATGAGTGGTCACATTTTAAATGACTACTACAAATTTATTTAAAAAATTGTACAATATGAATGCATTTGTGTTGCCCGAGGTCAAGAAAAGAGATCCCAAGCATGGGTCCACTGATGAAAGCATCCATTGTATGTACCATCGTATACAGGGGCATGACATCCATGACTTTCATTCATTTTGTAAGGTGGTCCAAGGTATATTAGAATGAAATGATCTCCACGCAGATGGTTCACTCATTTCATCTCATCAATATAAGGGCACCCCATAGAGGTCCATGCCCCAATTGGAATATTTGATTTCTATCACTCTCCCTAAGCAAGATGATTACATTGCGATGGAAAACATACACAATGGGGGTCCTAAAGGTAGCATACCTTCCCCACCATCCACAACAAGTTCAATGAAGCAAAGTGAGACTGCTAAAGGTATCACACCTTCCTCACTTTCATTGAGTAGCACACACATGGGGGATACCTAAGGTATCATACCTTCCCCCTGTCATAAAAATAAAATTCAAAATTTCAAAGACATTCAAAACATTCAAAATTACAAAATAATATAAAATATCAAAAAATCCAAACAAATCATAAAGCATTAAAATAAAAAACAAAAAGCTCCAAACGCATATAAAAGCCCTTTTTTCAAATCACAAAAGCTCCAAAGGCATCCTAAGATCTTTGGTCAAAAGCAAAACATAAAATCACAAGAACAATGTAAAATCAAGAAAATTCAAAAACATTCAAAATAATAAAAAGTTCAAAAACAATTGAAAGCATCAAAAATACAAAAAAATTTGCATTATGCATTCACACTCACATCCATATAGTTGCATTGCATTAGGTATTTGCACCCATTACATTTGCACTATATACATTTGTGTTTGCAACCTTAAAAAAGACACCACATTTGTACCTCAATCATGCATCTTCAAAATCTATCATCATCCACAACCCATGTGTGCAACTATGTTTTTCAACACAACCCCCTCTTTTTGCTATAAGGAATATACCAGGGTTTCCTGGTCACTTAGCCATACCTAGTGGTTTTATAAAACTGTGTAGAAAGCTATCTTTGCTTTTGATAGGTGAGGTTTAGTTTTGATAGAACCTGGTATATTTCAAAATCCTATCACTAATCAAAACACTAAAATCCTAGTTGAAACAAGGTAAATATGAACACTACAAAGTGGTATTAGGTATCCTAAGGTGAAAATTTTATCTTGCTCATCCCCCTGTGCAACCGGTTTAGAAATGCTGAGAATTGGAAAAAGGACAAGTTCACCCCTACCCAAAGAAATCCCTTGCTTTAATCAAAACAAGCAAAATCTTGAACAAAGATAAATTCAAAAAAAAAAGTAAACAAGTGATTATCATCACTACAAAAATCCTAAATAAAGCAAAATTCAAAAGCAAAATAAATAGTGATTATCATCACTACGTAAATCCCTTTCTCAAAAGGAAAACAAAAATTCAAAATAAACAATGATTTTCATCACTAAATCATCAGAAAGTATCCCAAATAAATATGAATAAAAGAAGGGAGTATGAACTTGAATCCCTGGAATTCTCAGCATGAATGAGTAGTAAGGTATCCTTATGCACAATGATATGTCTATCACATTAGCATCTCGCTTTTGTATAGACCAATGTTTGCATGTGGAAGAGATAGCTTTAGGTTTCCTATACCACCTAGTGGTTTAATATAAGTCCAACCTAGGATTAGGATGAACATTTCAGGATCCCCAATACAGTAATGGGCTGAATGAATATCGCCTGGAACTAGGGTATTCTTATGTTTTATCTAATATATTCATTTGCACACATAGGGATAATGAGTATATAGGTATTCATGACAAAAATTTATCCTTCAAAAGCTCTGTATGGTCAATATACAACTTTTGATCAAGTAACTAGGGTTTTTGAGTCTCATGGAAAACCTCAAAAATTCCTTAACAAAAATAAATCATTCCATCTCATAAATCACTACATACATATCATATCATCGCATCTCACATTTGAATGCTTAAATTATTAATTATTATGCTAAGAGTTATTATTTATATTCATAATTGTTATACATTTTGTGGTGTCACCCATTAGATTATTAAACTCATATCACATGCATACCTTATGTTTTAAGTGATAAAACATACATGTTCATTTACATTATATCACCATCATAATGCATTACACACATTTATTTTATCACATCATAACAATATAAGTTGAATGCATACAATTAAATCAAAATTAAACATGCATTTAACAATAAGCACTACATCCACATATGCATCCATCACCATCATCTAGATCATACCATATAAAGCATACATATATCATCTAGCTAGTGCATGTCACTAGTACATTGCATAAATATAGCATAATCAAATAATTATCTAGGTATAACATCCATCATTGCATCCATAACATAAAATCAAAACAAAAATATTTGCTAAACATCAACTAGGGCACTATTGGTATCATACCTCCCCTAATTAACAATCATACAATTAAGAAATCAACCCAAAAATCCCAAAGGTATTTATAAACCCTTTGGTCAAACCAAAAAACCCCAAAGGTATCCATAAACCCTTTGGTCAATCCAAAATGTTCCAAAGGTATCCAAAACCCTCTGGTCGCCCAAAAGGATCCAAAGGTATCCATAAACCCTTTGGTTAATACAAAATGTTCCAAATATATCCATAAAACCTTTGGTCAATCCAAAATGCTCCAAAGGTAACATAAGCCCTTTGGTCAAACCAAAATTCCCCAAAGGTAGCATAAGCCCTTTGGTCAATACAAAATGCCCCAAAGGTAGCATAAGGCCTTTGGTCAAACCAAAATGCCCCAAATATAGCATAAGCCTTTTGGTCAAACCAAAATGCCCCAAAGGCATCACAAGCCCTTGGGTCAAAAACAAAAAACCCCAAAGGTAGCATAAGCCTTTTGGTCAAATCACAAAATTCCCCAAAGGTATCATAATCCCCTTGGTCAACTCAAAAAATGCCCCAAAGGCATCACAAGTCCTTTGGTAAAAAAAAAAAAATCCCAAAGGTAGCATAAGCCCTTTGGTCAAAAACAAAAAGCCCCAAAGGTAGCATAAGCCCTTTGGTCAAAAACAAAAAGCCCCAAAGGTAGCATAAGCCCTTTGGTAAACTTACAAAATACCCCAAAGGCATCATAAGAACTTTGGTTAAAAAAAAAATCCCCAAAGGCATCTTAAAGCCCTTTGGTCAACTCACAAAAAGCCCCAAAGGCATCACAAGCCCTTTGGTCACCTCACAAAATTCTCCAAAGGCATCACAAATCCTTTGGTCAACTCACAAAATACCGCAAGGTAGCATACGCCCTTTGGTCAACTTACAAAAATCCCCAAAGGTGGCATAAGTCCTTTGGTCAACTCACAAAATGCCCCAAAGGCATCACAAGCCCTTTGGTCACCTCACCAAATGTTCCAAAGGCATCACAAACCCTTTGGTAAACTCACAAAATACCCCAAATGTAGCATAAGCCCTTTGGTCAACTCACAAAAATCCCCAAAGGTAGCACAAGATCTTTAGTCACGTCACAAAATACTCCAAAGGCATCACAAGCCCTTTGGCCACCTCAAAAAATGTGCCAAAGGCATTACAAACCCTTTGGTCAAAAGTAAAAAGCCCCAAAGGTATCACAAGCCCTTTTGTCAAAAACAAAATTCCCCAAAGGAATCATAAGCCCTTTGGTCAGCTCACAAAAGTCCCCAAAGGGCATAAGTCCTTTGGTCAACTCAAAAAATGCCCCAAAGACATCACAAGACCTTTGGTCATCTCAAAAAATGCCCCAAAGGTATCACAAATCCTTTTGTTAACTCACAAAATTCTCCAAAGTCATCTTAAAGTCCTTTGATCAACTCACAAAAATCTTCAAAGGCATCACAAGCCCTTTGGTCACCTCACAAAATGCCCCAAAGGCATCACAAATCCTTTGGTCAACTCAAAAAATGCCCCAAAGGTAGCATAAGCCCTTTGGTCAACTTACAACAAGCCCTAAATGTGGCATAAGTCCTTTGGTCAACTCACAAAATGCCCCAAAGGCATCACAAGCCCTTTGGTCACCTCACAAAATACCCCAAAGGCATCACAAATCCTTTGGTCAACTCACAAAATGCCCCAAAGGTAGCATAAGCCCTTTGGTCAACTCACAAAAAGCCCTAAAGGTAGCATAAGCCCTTTGGTAAACTCACAAAATGCCCTAAAGGCATCACAAGCCCTTTGGTCACCTCATAAAATGCCCCAAAGGCATCACAAGCCCTTTGGTCACCTCACAAAATACCCCAAAGGCATCACAAGCCCTTTGGTCACCTCACAAAATGCCCCAAAGGTAGCATAAGTGATTTGGTCAACTCACAAAGTGTCTCGAAAGCATCTCAAGCCCATGACTTGGGGCATCCAATATTGATCAGATCAATGATCATCACACACCCTACAATATGGCCTTAGGTGGGCTACTTTTTTTTGCTTTGTGTTGTGTTTTGCTCATAGTGCATCCCAAAAAGGGACATCTATAGACACCTAAAATGTGTCATGTTTAGGATACCGCTCATACGGGCATATCCTCAAACCATATGACCAATATTGGACCTTTCCAAGAGCAAAAAATAGTCCTAACCACTCAAAATGGAAGTTCTAGCCCATTTAGGCTCGATAGCTATAGACTAGAGTGTCCAGTCGATAGCTATAGACTAGAGCGGCCAGCCGACAGCTATAGACTAGAGTAGCCAGCTGACAACTATAGAATAGAGAGGCTATCCGACAACTATAGACTAGAGTGGCCAGCTGGTAGCTATAGAATAGAGAGACCAACAATATTGACTGCTATAGGCTAGAGCGGCCATAACTAGCCACTAATGACAACAGCTAGCCATGAAACATGAATTATCATGAGGGATTGCCCAAATCATGATCAATAGCTCTAGTTTACATGAATTTTTAAGGGATCTTGGTAAGGAACTCCTAGAGTTCCTCCTGACTACCCCTTCCATGCCAAGTCAAGACTGAACCTTCCCTCTGGAACAGTCAATTGGCATGCAGATCTGGATCTTGGCTTCCCCAGGAAGCCAAGCCCTAGATCTAAACCTAAAACCTAGAATTCTATATATGCAATTTTATAGTAAGGCAAAAGAGACAGAGAGTTCAAATTGCGTGCAATGGAGTTCTTTCAAAATGAAGATCCAATCTATATCCCTTGAGGAGAATTGGAGCACCGTCCAATTGAGCGACATCCATGCAGTAGCATTTAGATCCACCATTCCCAACCACCAACTAGTGTAAAAGACACACCTGACGATCCTTGAGCATCAATTCAGGTAAGGGATCAATGGCCATAGCCCATAAGACCTAAGGTAACCTTTAAGTCAGAGGCCACTATCTTTGACAATGGCCCATAGTCATAGCCAGGTTTTAAAATGGTCAATTCCTTTGTTCTTAGTAATAGATCTGCATTTATTATTATTTCATTTACATATATTTAGCATAGATCTAAATATTTTATCGTATTTAGATTAGTATTCCTAGTTTGTATATGCACATTACTTATATCTACTTTATTTTAATGCATTTCATGCTTATTTATCTAGATTATCATATGTGCTAACAAAAGGCCTCATCTAGAGAGGCTGCACATTCTACATATCATACTTTTTTATTTCTATGAACACAGGTACAGGTATAGAATATTAGATCAAAGCATCAAGAGCACAAGGATCCCTCCAAGAGTAGATCTGGATAAGGAGACATCCGTAAGCCCTCATACAATTTCATGTGCAGGATCGAGAAGCCTATGAAAGTGCACCTCCCCTTTGTGAGGGGATTTATTCCACCATCGTTTATGCCCCGCTCGCAAATATTTGTATCACACACTGGGTATCCCTCAGAGGGATGAATATGTAACCGTGGATTGGAAATATCAATAAAAAGCATATTTATTTGTTTTTCTTATTTACGTGTCATTTGCATGTTCATTCCTTTCAATTTGATATAATAATAAATACATTGCAAGTCGGGTTGGTTGCGGTGCATGCTTCCCAGGGTCGCAAAAAAAATAGGCTAACTTTCCAGCATGTCTCTTTCAAGCCATTTGAGAATTATTTTTGTACCAAATCGCATATTATTCCACGTGTACCAAATGGAATTAGAGTGATGGAAGCTAGTATTATAGTTAAAGAATCCCAAATTATTATACTTGTAGTACCATGCAACCCTTTCACCAACTATCTAGCATATTGGGAGGTTGTCACATTTGTTTGATCCACATTCAATCATATTAAAATATTTACACAATAACCAAGATGTGGTAGGTAGTGCATCTATGATCCAATTCCAGAGATGAGATTATTTGATAACATCATTAGAGGAATAAACATTAATAATCTTCAATGAATAATTGTTAATGTTGAAAAACCATAAGGCTTGATGAGTGGGTTCACATTCATGGCCAATTAAATATAGCTGCCACCTGGTAGGGATGAGGGTGATAACTCTACCATGTCCTAGATTATGGTTGTTATGGAAGAAAAAAATTGTTGGCCATATGGTACAATAGGCTTAGGGAGCAAAAAACTTAAGATATTTAATTATTTTCAACAAAGAATATTGAGATAGGGATACCTCTATCAAGTTTCCGACATGTTATACTTTCTTTTGGAGTTTGTTAGACCCTTAACATTCCATGACAAAAAATTCATGGAAGATTTTGATCGAGAAACATATCCTCACTATTGAGCTCAACCAAAACTCTATAGTCGCTTTATTTTTAATAGACTCCTAGTCATACGTATAACTTCCTAATTGCATAATTGGTGTGAAATGTGGGTATTTTTCTAGCACAAACTCCTCAACCTTTTTATTGTAGCTTGGGCTACATGAGCACCTAGCATTAATTATAGGAGATGATGGAGGAGAACTTGTCTAAGTGGTTGCTTGGATGAAGATTACACCAGTAGCCTAGGGAGTTTTAATATAATGAGGCCTAGTTACCTCTTTGGGCTTATTTTAAGAAGGGGTGGTTGAGAAACTTCCTTCCCCTTGCTATCTTGGGTGTAGATTCCATAGAACCATTGTCATGGTTATTCCTCTAGTTGCTCATAGTTATCCACCCCTCCTTAATAGATTAAGGGGCGGTGTTATTAGGCTTTAGAGTCAATTTAGCTCTCTAGGTACCCAAAGGAAAATACTTGATCTTATGCTCAAAGGATTAACATGTAAATCATATATTTGGAAGGTTTAGGTATAAAACCCTCTCAAATATGCACTAGGCAATAATCTAAATATCAATGGTATCCTTAAGATCCTTGGAGATAAATATCTTAATGCAAACCGTTTTCTAAGGGTGAGCCAAAAAAAAATTATGTCTTGACACAAATAACATTACCAAGGGATGTTACAATGTGGTTGGGATAAGGCCATAAAGGTAATAAAAGTCTTTGTAACTTGACCCAAACTATAATATGTTTTACACGTTCCTCCAAAATGATGAAATCTTAGGTCCAAGGGAAAAAGAAAAGGAGAGAGTTATAGACATACCATAGGCCATGTTGTTAAATGGCATGGGCATGTTTTGGTTCAACAAAGCAAAATAGGAAGAAACCTTTGGTACGGTTTTAAATGGCTTCTGGCCAAGCCCAATGGGGGGCCCAAGAAACATTTACCTAACCCTTTACAACACTTTTTGGTAGGATTCTACCCATAAAATACCCAACTAGGGTATAATTCTCAAGCCACTTGCATGCAGTATCAAACTCAGGAATGGGGATAAAAACATCATGAGAAGAGGGTTTACCTCATAAGTTGCTTTTAGTACAAACTTGCTTGGCCACTTTAGAGGTATCATTTGCACTTGCATCCATGCTAATGATACTAGCATCAAATATTGGCTCATTAGGATTAGAGGCCATAATAAGGAAATTGTTCAAAGGTAAGGAAAATATCTATAAAGGGACATACATAAAATATGAGAGATTAATTTATCTTGTAGAAAGGTGGTTTAACAATGTGAGGTCGACCATCCAAACACTCAATAGACTTTCAAAAATAAACTTTTTAGGTATTTATGTACATAACAAATAAAAAGAAATTTTTATTCATGAGAGTATTTTATTATACTGTATTTTCCTTATGTAAAACATTTTGAATATTCAAATGTGTTTGATTACTTGTATATATAAAAAATATTAATATTTATTGTGATTCTTTCTGTAATAAATTTTACATTCTCTTAATATTTTAAAAAGTTATAATATTTGTAGGTTATTGGAGTGGTAAGAGCATTGACCTCTCTTTGATAGGTCTAAGTTTTAAACCCCACTTAGTATAAGGGTATTGGGAACCCTCATAAAACCCGTGCAAACTCATAAAAAATCAAGAGGCATTAGCTCAACCTGTTAGATTCCTCAACATTTCAAGGAGGAGACCCATGTTCAAATCTTGTCAAATGATACATGGATAATATCCAAGCTTTGTTGTAATACCACTATGTGGTGATGATGTAATACAGGTGGGACCCGTTTCAATCCCATATAACCCATTATATATATATATATATATATATATATATTAAATTTATACAACCATTTTCAAAATATTGACCTTGATTTTCTTTATTTGCATAAAAATATGAATATTTATTTATCTTACAACCTTGAATAATATAAAAAAATTATATCTTCAATATAAAAAATATATTTTAACAAAACAAAATTGATAATTATAGAAGGGGTGTTGAAAGGTCCTTGAACCTTTTACAATGGGAATAGAGCCAAGCCTACAATATTTTAAATAGGGGAAATAAAAGAAAGCAATCCACATAGGGACTTAATACCAACCAACTCACTAGGGCATAACAAGAACATCCCAGAAATAAATCATGGATCTAGCTAGAAAAATGTGCAGACCCCTAATAGAAAAGGCTCACAATTATCAGTGAGAAACATAAAATAAAATATTCAACTTCTATGCAAAAATTATCTCTCCAAATAGAGAGATTATGCTAGCTTAGCCCTAAATTAGCTAATAAGTCAACACTGTTGTTATCTTCTCTAAAGATGTGTATGACTTGAAGTCCCTCCATATTATGATAGAATATCTTAGCTTCCTTAATTAGGTTGAAGATGTTCCAACTAGGATTTTGATCATCAAAAAAGGCCTTAACCACATTTAAAGAGTCCCCTTCAATAATGATTTTTTTACAATTCAAATATTCCATTAACACAGTGCCCTGATACAATGCCCTTGCTTTCACAAAATGATAAGTTTGAGGTCCTAGGTTTTTCATAAAGGCAAGGAGAATCTTCCCATTGTGATTTCTAAAGAGGCCACATCCCCTCACAGGCCTCAAATTCCATTTTGACACTATCAAAATTAAATTTAATCCAATCCTAAGGTGGGGGTTACCATTTAATATAGGTTCTAATATTATCTAGAAGATTTGTCGTTCTAGCACTAATTGAAAAACCTATTTTTTTTAATATAGCAGTCTCTACTACCCCTCCATGGTTGGGAACTGTTGGTCCAAAATTTGCCTATGGTTGATTATTGTACCCAAGATAGACAATATTGAATTATTGAGTAAGTTGTAGAGCTTAACCGGGTCAATCTCTAGATAAGGCTAGATCCTTTGAGGTTCTAACTAGCTAAAACTATGATGCAGGAGGAAAAGAGTGTTGAAAGAGAACAAACGTATCCAAAGCTATAGCTCAAGATGGTATAGGTTAGAAAACAACAAGAAATGCATAAAGATCATGAAATGAAGTAGCCATTAAAACCTCCTAATAGACCAACCAATTTTTTCATATGCAAAATAATATTTAATCAATATTTAGTTTCATAGACTATCAATTCCAAAACTAGAGAAAAAACATGCACAATAATCCAAAAAGTAGAATTAATATCATGCATATTCATTTAGCTAAATAGAAGCATTCGTCCATTCATACATACATTTTCTACACAATGTTGAATCAGAGGCCAAATGAATATTTCTATTACATTGCTCCTTCTAAAAGTATTTACACATACAACTTGTAAATACCTAAGAGCTGACCCTTACATAAGAGGCCATCACTCTTATTTATAATACCTCCATGGTTCAATATTCAAAATACAAAAATAGATTTATTAAAACTTTTACAACAAAATTCTAGGTTGCCAATATCGTAAGACCATCGTGCAACACCATTGGTCCAAAAATAGAACAAAGTGCTTGACTTTTAATCATATGTTAAATGCTCCATGCACATGAACAAGTAGTGGCAAGGAAATTGAAATCTAGTCCATACTTCATTATTTATGAATTCTTGTAACAGCCATATCAGACTAAAATTTTTGTAGAAGATTATGTTTGTTGTAACTCACAGTGGCTATCACACAGAGACATCACGTTATCACATTCCTTTTTCACCTTCGGGACTCTCCAAATTTGGTGACCGTTATGTGGGAACATGTTGTGATGTTGTACTATTTTTATTACCTTGAAGATTTCCAAACTTCTACAACCATAACATGGAGACATGTCGTAGTGCCTTACCTTCATTTTTTCTCATGATCCTTTGGAGCTTTTACTGTCGCGATGTCACAACAATTTTTACTAGTGAACCTTTTCAGGCCTTAGTGATCACAATGAACACTCGTGTCATGATTTCATGACACTTTTATTCCCTTAAGCCTCTTATTGTCTTCATAATCACAACATGAAAACGAGTCATGACATTGTGTTAGTTCTTCTCCTTGGGTATCCTTAATCATTTGCAACCACATCGATGAGTCATTTTGCGATGTTGTGCTCAATTCTGCACTTGGGACTCTTCAAGCTGTTTCAGCCATGACATAAATACATATCGTAATTTTACACCTAACCTTCAGACTTCAAAATTTATTTAAGGCTTATCACCTTATTTCTCTTAATGTAGTCATTTTGACCTACATTATTGGTGCCTCTTGGCATATTTTGCTCGTATAATTTTTATAACCTAGAGCCTTATCCATTGGGTGAATGGAGTCTAAAAATAGGAAATAAAAAAAGGATGAAATGAGAGTGATAGGTGAATGGAAAATTTGAAGGAAGAGGGATGAACGAATGATGAGGAATGAAATGGGATGGATGACATAGAAAAAAATTGAATGGATGGTTCTTTTACTCGATCCTTTAGTCACTTGAGGATTTTTCTCCTTCTACTCCTCTTTTTGCTTCTTCATATTCTTCCTTATTTGTATCCCCTCCAACTTATTATGTTTCTCCTCCAGATTCACCTTCTATTTCTTCTTCAACTTCTTCAACTTCCTGTGTTGTATTTCCAACACTCTAGTATTGCAGTCTCTTAGCAACGTTAGGGTCTGATGAATTAATGAATAGTTCAAGAATGAATTCCAGTTCAAATACCCTATCATAGGATAAGGTTTTGGAATTCAAAATCAACTCATATAGGCAATATTTTATTTGAGTAAGGTCTTGCACAAGCTTGAAGACATGTTATTGCTACATAGGCTCTGGACACTAATCTATTTTAGACTCATTATCTATGATTTTTTTTAGGGTAAGTTTGAGTTCTTCTTCTCAAAATACACTAGAATCCTCACCCTATGGTCCTAGGAATCCACATTTCTCAACCAAATTTAGATGTTTTAGTATTCCCTTGGATTTAGCTTTTAGCTCCTAGATGAGTTTCCAATCTTGGCTCATGAGTCTATGTATTTTAAAAAAGCATCTAGTTGTTATCTTGGCATTGGACCATTTTATGTTGGGGAATCTATTTGCTACCCACTCATATCTAGTTTTAGCTAAGGCTTGAATATTTTTTTCTATATATAGTCTCGATAACATAAAACCTTCAACCCTCTTGAATTCATCCTCTGCAATCTCCAATACTTATTTCATTTCCTCCATGTATAGTAGCACAGTTTGTACCTTAAGGGTCATATCCAGGATATATTTAGATATATCATTTATCATATATTTAGATATATTGGATAATCCTATGGCTTTGGCTCTCTCCTCCTGAATCTACTATTGAAGATCCTTGAACTGTTCAACTAGAACTTGATTTTTATTGTGAGCATATTTGAACTCCTTTTTTTATTTGGCCATCTAATGAGATTTGTCTTGCTATTTATTGGCATTATTTTTAGATTTTTTTCAACATTTCTATATTCACTCAGTGTTGTCTCAAGTTCCTTAATCGTCTCTTCGGATCGTGCAAAATTCTCCTTGAAATAATCCTCATGCAAGTAAATGGTTTCCAACTGAGTCTTGATGGTCATAAATTTATCTTCCATTGGAAGCTAAGTGATATCTTCTATTACTACTTCATTTTGATAGTATTATATCATCATGTCTTATTTTGGCTTACCCACCAAGGGTGTGATCATCATCTTCAACCATTGGATGGTGGTTGGACCTATTACAATAGCGGTGGACAAACTTATTGGAAGACTAGGTATATTTTTTATTCCACCAGTCATAGGTATTCTTATTTGCCTTCTTAAATTTATTAAGGTTTGATATGGTGGGGTGAGTTCAATAGAAGAAGTGGGCAGGGACTGTAATAATGGAAAGTGAACAAAAGGGAATAATAAGATCATTACAAGAGTGAAATCTACACTAGTGGGAGTTGTAATGGATACTGCTACAAAATTTGTAGAGTTAACAAGGGGTGGTACTATAGATGAGAGTGTTGAAATGTAAACTATCTCAGCTAGGATATATGAAGAAGTTGGTGGTGGAGTGGTATGTTGCTAATATGGGGATGCTTTTTGTGGAGGTGAAGACTTGACATCCTTTTCACCAAAAAGAGAAGGAGATTTCTCTGGGGGATGAGGAGAAGGAGAAGAAGAGGAAATAATAGGAATCATACTTGGCACTATTGATTGTGGTTGTAGTTTTCCTTGTGTACCTTTCATTGGTGGTGGTTGTTCTTGTGCATACTCCATGGGTGGTGGTTGCTCAACCACCTCTTCCTACCCTAAGGCACTTACATATTGCTAATATAGTAGCTACTCTATATTTTCCCGTTACCCTAAGGTACTTACTTCATATACAACTTCTTCTTGCTTGATCTTCTTTTGTATGCTTTCCCAAAATGTATCTTATGAGAGGAAGGGGGTCAGATTATATTTTGAATCTTGCTACTGAAGATGTGATCGTGTTATATTAATTAAGGGAGGTGCTACCCTACTAGGTGGTACAAATTTTGAAACGACTAACTCAAAGCCTTTACCTTTTGAATTCCTTTCCCTTAGGGTTATTTTATTTACCTCTTGTACACCTGGATGGGCTCAGTATTCCCTTGGCCATGTTTTCCAATGCCTTCTCCAATATAACCCACATTTTTCATTATTATTGGTGCTTTTGAATACCTCTTCAACTGTTTTTGTGTAGGAGTGTACACCATATTTTTTCCTTTAGAAGAAGAGGGAGGGGATGTACCTTTTATAGTTTGTTTTTGAGCCTCAGATATTGCATTTCCTTTTCATGTATATACTTCTTTAAAAGTGTATTTTATGTCATGCCTTTCTCTTCGGGTACTACAAGATTTTAGAACAATCTTATTTCCAATGGTATCTACCCAGGTCTCTTGGTACTTATTATACCTAAGGGAAAATTCATCATCACTTTTGAGACCATATCTTGAAGAGAGTGTATCAATTTCAACCCTCATGAACCACCAGACATGTACCTTGACCTCTATCCATTGTTGCTTATTCTACATAGTTTGAATAGTTTTCTCATCCAATAAATATTATTCGATATTCTTGGTATCATAATGTACAACTTGCTCATATAAATCATGTCATTGGGTAAATGACTATATATAATCCAAATTTCATTCTAACTCTTCATATTTGCTATTTTTTCTTTGTTTCTCAATATGCTTCTTGGTTGATTTGGTGAACTTTCAGGTCCTAGTGTTATTAATTATGGATAGTCTTTCTCATTGCAACCTTGGAAGTTGAGTATGAAGCTACCATTATGGTACTTCTACTTTCTTGAGCACTAGTGTCCTAAAAACTCCTCTAAAATAACTAATGTGAGAGAAAAATTTGGTGATGAAAGGCAATTCTATGAGAAGACTTTAGTAAAATGAAGACTTTCTAGGGTTTCTTAGCCGTATACAAAGCTTCCACGAGAATTAGGGAAACATGAAATTATTACAGTAGTTGGTCATTTTCTTGATGAATTAATCAATATTTCACTTATTTTTCAACTCGTGTGCCACATTTTTTGATGAATCATAGACAATTGTATTTATGATATCACACTTCCCATTGCTTTCTCAAAATTCTCAATATTTTTCTATTTCTTTGCATGACCGTGTCTCTTCTTTATCTAGAGTTTTTTTGACTATTTGACAGTGACATGATGACTCGTGAAATCGTATTAATTTTCCCTTTTCAAAGGCCTCCATTCATTGTTATCATGATTCATTGGCATATCATGACATCATGCATCTTTCTTTCTCTCCTGTCTATTGTGACTTTGAGAAGTGTCATAAAAAAATGACATTCTAAAGAAACACACAATAAAGTACATATGATACATAAAATAGAATAGGTGGAATGTTTTTATTGAAAATAGATTTTCGAGTGGAAACCATTGATAGTAATGGGTTGAATCCTTCCATGTCCATCCTGGAGTTGGAAAGCATTGTGTTGTTTCTCAACAATTATTTTAAAATGGCCTTCCCAAAAAGAGTTAAAGTTTTGGTGATTTCTTGGTTTTGCCTTTTTTCATTCTATCTCAAAACCAGATCTCTGACTTTGAATTTCTTGAAAATGGTCTTTCTTGTTAAACAATCCTTTGGTTTACCCTATATATTGTACATAATCCTACTCCCTTTGTTCTTATAGCTGCAAAAGTTGCATCAATATATCCTCTATTAGGACACCCTCTATATTAGGGTTCTAGTTAAGCAATCTTACAACTGGTATCTCCATATGTATGGGGAGAATAGCCTCATTTCCATATACTAAAGTGTAAGGATATGTTTTTATGGACTTATTAATGGTGATCCTATCAACCCATAGTGCTTTATTTATCAATGAATTCTAGCTCCTTTTGTTATCCTTTAGAGTCCTTTTCATAATCCTAAGTAAATTCTTATTTGTTGATTCTTCTAGGTCATTTCCCTATGGATAGTAGCTTGAAGAATTTTTTAAATAGATCCCATATCTACCAGAACAATTAGTCATATTTTATCTGATGAAGGATGGGTCATTGTCACTAACCAATGCATCAAGTATGCCAAATCTTGTAATCAATATTTCAACAAATTCAATTACTACCTCTTGGTAAACTTTATTTGTGGGTATATCTTCAACTCATTTTATGACATAGTCTATAGTAGTCAAAATATAGTTGTGTCCTATTGATGAATTTAGTTCTATCACCCCTATGAATTCCAAACCCCATTGTCAAAAAGGTTGCTCTACATGGATGGACTCGATAGGTAAAGAAGCATTTTTATTTATTTCTACATACCTTTGGCATTATTCACATGCCTTTGTGATTTTAAAAGCATTAGAGAAAATAGTTGACCAATAACAACCTGTTATTAGAAATTTTAGTGCTATGGTCTGAAGAACACAAGCTTATACTGAGAGGGGGGGTGAACAGTATAAGACCACTTTTTACTTTTTCCTTTTTACTTCAAAACAATAAAGCAATATACCCAAAGCAATATCAAAGCAATGCATGAAACCATCCACAAAGTGACACAACAATTTACATGGTTCATCCTCAAAACTTTTCTCTAAAAGTTATCTCAAAGTTCTTTGGGAAACCTTCCTAATTACAATGTTTATGAGCCTCGGCTCAAAGGAGAAACCTTCCCCCAATCTGAATTTATGAGCCTCTGCTCAAAGGAGATACCTTCCCCTACCTCTGCTCTGGTTGGTGATCCTCTAGAAGACCTCTTGCCTCCGCTGCCCTTAGCAAATGGAACTCTATCCACAGAAGACACCTGTCTTCCCTGCTCTGGCTGGAGACCTCTGTCCTCAACTCTATCACCTCAAAGTTGGTCCTCAAATTTGCACTAAACACAGTCCTTCGGTCTAGCACAAATTTCCTCATCCTCTGTCTTTGATCAGCACCAAACACAGTCCTTCGGTTTGGCACAAATATGTCCTCAGGTTCTTCTCATAGAACCAATGCACCTCTGTCCTCAAGTTCTCTGATAGAACTATCAACCTCAGCTTCACAAGTCCTCTGCTAAGACCTGTCCAAATCTGCTCACAAGTCCCCACCGAAACCTGTCCAAATCTTCTTACAAGTCCCCAACGGAACTTGTCACCTGCTCACAAGTTCATAAAGAAAACTTGCTTGGCATGAACCCACAAAGAGAATTGTTAGAGACCCAAAGTGATTCATCAATCTCATAGAAGCATAAAGAGAATTGTTAGAGACTCAATATGTTCTATACTTAACTCCCAATCTCAATCTCAACTCAATCTCAAATCTCAAAAGAATAAGATAGATGTAGTATGCTTTTCTCAAGAACATGAAACACAACCCAACAATTGCCAACCATGCAATATCTCATATAACAATGATACTCATGTTCTTTCCAAAACCAATATCTTTTCTCAATCAATTAGGGCTTCAAAAACAATGCTTAAAGACAAGGCTTAACCAACATCATTCAACTCAACATTAACCTTGAAGCATTCAACCAATCATCACAAGAAAAGGAAACAAGTAGAAATCCTTTTCCCTCCAAAGATATTTGAACAAAACAACCACCAACACAATATCACCAAATGCATAGAATAACTTGTTCAAATCAACTCAATGGAGTAAGCCCAATATCATGTATCAAGTAAAGCATTAACTTGATCAAAACAACCACAATGGAAGCACTCATCCATTAATATCAAAATAGCCAACTAAGGGTTTCACCAACTCAAAGCAAGTAGCAAGACTCACAATCATAAACCTTAGTGGACAATGCTTTCACTACCTCAAACCAGAATTATGCATTCACCAAAACTCTCATCAATGATAACAATGCATAAGTAGTCTTCAACAAACCAAAAACTAGGACTTACACTCAACCAAAGGAAACCTTGTTGAAAACCTTTTCACTCCAATCTTATTTCAGGAATAACATACACCAATCATACTCATAAGAAGAATGTGCCCATACCTTATTGTAGTGAAGGAACCCCTTTGGAAATCTACCACCATCACAACTTTCTTTTGCCAATCTTCACAAGGGTTAGTGAATCACAAAATAATCAACATTATTCCACCTTTCAATAATCATCACCAAATACTTTAATTGCACAACTCCCTTATCTCTCCTAAAGCCACTTGTACCATAAAATAAAATAAATCATAACATTGCATAACCTTATAACTCCCAAAACCACTTATACCATAAAATAAAATAAATCACAACAATAAAATAATAATAAACAATCTTTATAGTATACCTTTTATTGCAACAACATATTGTAGATTCCAAGTTTTAATAAAATTAAAACATATACACATAACCATTATAACTCCCACACTTTAGTATAGAGCCCAACCAATTTTATGGACAACCTTATAGCTCCTCAAAAACTTAGACCAAAGTGTTTTTAATTTAAACTTCAACAAAATGACTTACCTAAGTTCGCTGCCGTCACCGTAGGAAATTGAACCTGCATCTTATGCTAGCCTGCACCCTATCTTGAGAGGGTCAACCACGTGGGCTAGCACCCCACTTGACTCTAAGGGAGCACGTACTCCGATTTCACTCTCCAACCGACATCAAATCTAGTGCCCTTTGCACATCACAATGATCTCTCACAACATCAACTCTACAGGATTAATCCGAGAATATTGTTACAGTCAATTTCTCTTCTACCAGCGCTTCACACAGCCTGTTGTTATTGTTCAGTTTCACTACGAACCGGGTGTCAATTTTATTTTGCTCTGCTGCAGTGTCAATTTAGCGAATCACACTTCTACCGTTAAGAAATCTCAAATCATTCCACTTCCACAATCACTTAACTCCTCCTCCCTTTCGATTGGCGTGCCTTGTATCATCGTGAGAATTCTAGATCATCAATTTTTTATCATCACGCATACCCTGGTGCTAGTGTTCTCAATTTTTGTGCATTTTGTTTTTGCGTCGTAGGATATATTAATAATAAGCTCAAACCATGAATTGATCCTTCATCTTTTTCATGCGAATTAAACATATCTCTTTCTCTCCCCAAGTCGTGCTCTTTCTTTGCTGGCGCAGATGATGTACGAAAATTAATATCAATCATTGTTCTTTTAATGAATTCCAATGCCACATTTTATATGCACTAAGATGCATTGATTAACACGTCGGCACTTTAATTTATTTTAATATTTTAATTTAAATTTTAAATAAATAAAATTTAAACTAAATATTTAAAATTAAATATCTTCATCACCAGGGCACATTTTTCAACGAAACGAAGAGCCAAGTTGGGTTTTAAGAAAAAACCATTTCAAATATGTTGTCCATGGTTTTAAATAAAACCTTTTATTTTGTCTACCTTGGTTTTCATGAAAACCCTTCTGCTTCTTGACATCAATGACAACATCAACACTTGAGCAAAGGCAATGTACCCAATGTACCCAAAATTGCCAACATGGTCCTACCTGAGTAGTGTCCTACTAATAAGCCTCCATGGAAATCTTCCAAGATTCTCTATTTTTCATCATCATCGATACATCTCAAAAGAACACCTTACAAATTTGTTTTGTACAAGCCTTTAGGTAATAGAACATATTTCAAAGCTTATAGCCTGTACCTCTTCCTTTGTGAGCCATTCAGGTTCATTGGGAAATTTTCTATTTGGAAGTAGCTTATAAGTTCATCAACCCAATATGAGGTCTCTAAGGGCTACATAATCTTCTAAACTAATTCTTGTCCTTGATAGGACATAAATTTTGTTCTAGCCCTTTTGTCAATTCTTGACACAAAGCTCTACCTCTTACTAGCTTAGTTGGATGGATCTCTATGTCATATTATTATATTTTTGACACCCATATTGATATTTTTTCACCAAGATCTCCCTGTATTATAAATTTCCTAACATACATATGTACCACATATACCAGGGTCTTGCTTTGGGATAGAAAATGTTTCAATTTCTTCAAGGACTTCATGATAGCATACACTTGTTTCTCAATGAAGTTATACCTTTCCTCATTATCTTGCATAGTATGACTTAAGAAGGAAATTGGCCTCTCCTCATTGTCTTCTCCATTTTTACTAAGAACAACATAACTTTCATGTTCACCAACCGCATACAAAATGAAATCCCTTGAATAATATGGATTGATGAGTATATATTCCTGAGAAATTGCCTCCTTGATATTTTTGAATGCTTCCTTCCTTAGATCTATCCATCTAAATGTTAGAAATAATAAATGTGAGCAATAAATAAAATGTAGAAATATAACGTAGAATATCACAATATAAGAGAGAGAAATATATACATGGTTCACCCAATATAGGCTACATCCATGAAGAAAATAACTAGACCTTCTTTATTCTATCTAGCAAAAATGAAGGGATACAACCTACAACACATTCGTTGTAACCTCATCTTCTTTCTATTGTCGTCTATTACCCTACATATCCATTAATAGAAATCCTCTTTATAAAAAATAGTTAAATTTTAGGGTAAAAACACTAGCAAAAAATGCTACCCTCTCATCTATGACCTAATAATGAATGGTCCATATTTACAAAGGGAAAAGTACATCTATTTTTGGATTCGAGGGTGCAAGCGATATTAGAAGGGAGGCAAGCCACCCTAAACCCCCCCTTTGTGGATTGGATCCAAGTGCGGCTAAAAACAAGACCTTCGAATTAGAGAGATAATAAGGCTCCACAACAAACACTAAATTCTGCATTTTTCAGTAATTTGATCATAGGATTTGCTATTTATGAAAAATTTGCAACAAACTTCCACATAAAGTTTATCTATCCAAAGAAGGATTTCAACTCTTTCTTGTTCAGTGGCAAAGGAATATCTAAGAGAGCTTTCAAACTTTATGGGTCAATGGTGACCGGTCCTTTTTTGGAGATAACATATCCCAACAGAGTTCCCTCCTCAACAACAAAGATAGATTTCTTTGGGTGTAGGAAAATACCAAATTCTCTCCAATTTGCAAAAACCATCATGAGATGTTCAATATGCTTTTATTTTTTGTGGGATAATACTGTCATATCATATAGATAAATAATTATTACTTTATTTACAAGTTATCCAAAAGCTAGATCTACTTCCCTTTGAAAAGTAGCCCCTACATTGGATAGACCAAAAGGCATTTGTTTATAATCAAAAGTTCCCCATTTAGTAGTGAATGCAATCTTATGTTGATCTTCATATTTGACCCAAACTTGATTGTAATAGAAGCATCCATCCAATAATAAGAATATCTTTGCTCCTTCTATAGTATGCAATATTTGATCTATTTGAGGTAGAGGATAGTGATATTTTAAGGAGGCTCAGTTCAAATTCCTGAAGTCCATAATCTGATATCCCCATTCTTATTTTTGAAAAGCACCAGGTTAGCAACCTATGTGGTGTATTTTATAGGGTATATTATTTTATCATGGAGCATCTTCAGTAACTCTTGCTTCATCACTAATTCCATATTTGGGTTGACAAGACTCTATTTTTTTTAGAAGGGCTTTGAGCTATGATCAAGTTCAATGGTGTGTTGTATTTTTTGGGTTGAAAAGAATCTATTTTTGTTATAAGGGCTTTGAACTATGTCCAAGCTACAATATTAGGAAAATTTTTACATAATTCTTGGACTTGGTTTACCACTTCTTCTAAACATTGAACCCCGACCTTGAGCACTTTTTTGGGCTCTATCTGCATTTTCTTGTATTTTTTCTTATCAATTTTTATTTTATGGTCCACTTCTTGATCATTGCTATAAAATAGGCTCTCAAGAGTTATCAAACCTTTTGGTATATGATTATTCTTTATTTGGATCAACCCTTCATATTCTTTGTGTTCCAAAGCTCGATAATTTAAAAACTTCATTTCATGTATTAGGAAATCCAAAACCTATTCATCACACTCAAAGACCTACTAGAAGGTATCTTTATTTGGAATTCAAGTCTTGTATATCAATATTAATGTTTTTTTTATTTTTGGATGACATTGCCTATTGGGCAATAGTTGGCTCCCATAGATTCCAATAGATCAACATGAGTATTATGCCCCTTAGGGATAGCCTTGATATTTAAAGATTCAAAAGCTTCAAATAAATCCCACACTTTGTTGCGGTAGGCCTTGAGGTAATGTTGTTTGCTGATACATTTTTTGGTGATCTGATTCACTATGAACTCTAAGTATCCATATATCTACAACTATTTGACCTCTAGTTTTTTAGTTTTTATTAAGCCCAAAAAAAATGCCTCATATTCTACTACATTTTTTGTGTAGCTCCATGTCAATGTATATGAGAAGACTTTCTTGTACCCAATTGGAGAGATCAGTAATATACCTATTCCAACCCCAATTTTATATTGGTGCCATTAAATAAGAGTTTCTAGATCTGGCTTGTGGGGGAATATTATTTTACCATAGATGAGTGTTTAACCTTTTTTAGGTTTTGTTATTAAATAGGTCCTCATTTTGGATCTCTCAATCATAGCATTAAAATATTTTAGAGAGAATTGGTCCTTAATTTGTAGCTCTTATAGGACTTCTTCCATCAGATCTATCCTTTCAATCTCTTCAGTGGTTACACACATTATTTACCTACTTGATATCCTCTTCAATTTTCTCTATATGAAAGGAAGAAGGTTTTTTATTGAATATCTTAATCCTTCTACCTTTATATGGAATCTCCATGTGCAAGTAATCAAGAGATAAATATCCTCCTATTTTGGTGGTGAAATCCCTTGAAAGACACATTCCAAAGTAAGGCTCTAGGTCTACCACAAAAACTTCTTATATAACTATGATCTGTGTATTCTATTCAATACTATATAAATATCTTTGATTACTCCTACAGTCTTGATTGGAGTGTCATCCAACTACAATACTCCTAGACTACTCTTGGTATATTCCATCCCCATAATATCACATACAACTTTATGCATCATTGTAGTTGCTACACTTGAATCTATCATGCAGATATGTACCATCCATCCTTCCATTTGCAAGGATAAATAGAATGGAGGTCTATTCTTCCATATGGCTAATATTAAATCAGCTTGAGCTAGATTCAACTGAGGATGAGTTTTAAATTTATTATTGATTTATATGAGAGATTCCTATAGTAAACCAATTTGCCTTGGAAGCGACAATACATCATACATGCTTACCTTTGAAGGTGTCTTTTCAATTCCTCCACTATGTTGAAGGTAGGTTCATCATATTTCTTGTATTTCTCTTTTACAAGTATATCATATCTATTTCTATACCTTTGGTTTGTTTCTATTCTTTTATTCTTGGTTAAATATGGGTATCTCAATTTATCCCACTTGTTCTTGGATCTGAGCTTCTTTCTATGAAGTGACATTCCTGCTTGTTTTTGCTTCTTATTTTTGGCCTAGATTTTTAGATGTAGTATCATGGGGATTTTCCTTTTTAGCATAATTTTTTGTCGTTGTAGATAATTTTAGAGGACTAAAATCATTGGGATCCACTTGAAGAGGCTTCTTTCCTGATATAGTCAGGATGATAACTTTTTCTATAGATGGCATCATGAAATTATGGCCCATTTCTCTAATCATGTTAACTTGTCCCTTCTGAGATTTTTTTACCTTTTCAATAGCTACCTTTTGTACATGGTGTTAGTGAATCATGTAGGAGATCTCATCAGTGGATCATTACATGTGGAACACTAGTAATAAGATTTAGCTAAGGAGGTGGAGGTTTTGTTGTCTAGATTTGCATACACAATACCTGATATTTCTTAATATTTTCTAGTTGAAGCAGCTTGATCCTTTACCACCTGTAAGAATATCCTTGGTTGGAAATTTATCTTAGCTTCCCATATCTCCTTTGAAGTGATTTCATTGGTTACATTTTTCATAGCCATTTATATTTCTAGGAGAACTACAAGCTAAGGATCCAGGGTTGGTAAATTAGGTAATGTAGGCACTGGAGGTAAATCTGGAAGGGTAGGGGGAGCATGTATTTCTAGGATAGTTGGTAATCCAACCCATTTTGGAAGATCTACCATGGGAGTAGAAGTAGGATATGATGTATTTGAACTAATAACCTAATAGAAATCTGGAAATATGGGCATAATAATTTTAGGTGGTAACCTACCAATAGCAATAAGGTCCTTTTCTACCTTCAAGACCTCCTAAAATATTTATGGGAAGGTGAACACCTAAGACCCATGCCCAAATATGAGTTGAATACCCTTATATAATAATACATTGCTTGCTCATTTATTGGTCGAAGACCATAAGAAACTCTCTTTCATGTGTGATTGAATATGATATTAAAATAAACTATCTAAGCAGGGAGAAAGGATATGCTTACTTGTTAAACTATTATATAAGTTTCCCTACAAGACCTACCCATGTAGTTATGGTTTGATAAAGGAGGGTCTTGTACTAGCATAATATCTTCCCTCTTAATGATATAACTAATAACCTTATCATCACATTCTCTTCTATGATTTATGTATAGCTGCTAATGATGCCACATCTTGGCAGTGCTCGTAAGTGGTATTGCTCATGCCATCATACATCAGTAGTGCCTTCAAATTTTTTTGGGGGATAGAATTCTGAATAAATAGATTCAAAGGGCCTGAATGATTCCATGTAGGATAGGGATAAGCATTTTAGTTTGGATTGACAACCATTGTTGCTACTGTATTGACAAAGGTTGTAGGGAAATATTAGTTGTATTAGAATATCCACTAGTGTCTATGATGAGAGGAGTTGAGGGAGTGAGATATACAGTGCTAATTTATTCCATGGTGAAAGGGGTATATGGGGTGGATCTAGGAGATAAAAAAATATGCATTCTAAGGTTACCAAGATGCAACTCTAGAAACTCTATAGGTTCTTTTGAATTTTTAGCCTTGGATCTAGTGATCATATATTTTGAGAATAAACAACAAGTGGATATATGGCTTTTTTGTATTTGATATTTTGAATGGAATAAAAAAGTGATTTAGGTTTAAATAAAGCAAAGACAAACACCAAATCTCTAACCTGTGCGAGTAGTGGGATTTGGTCCCATCATGTTTACCAAAAATTGTTGGTCCAAAATATACCTATGGTTGATTATTGTGCCCAATATTTGGCCAACATTGAATGACCAGATAGGTTGTAGAGCTTAATCAGGTCATTATCTAGAGAAGGCTAACTCCTTTGAGGTTATAACTAGCTAGAACTACTATGGAGAAGGAAAATATTTTTGAAAGAGAATAAACATAGTCAAACATAGAAATTGAGATGGTACAGGCTAGACAACAACAAGAAATGCATTAATATCATGAAATGAAGTAGTCGTTAAAACCTATTAATAGACCAACCAATTTTTCATATACAGAATAATATTTAATCAATATTTAGTTCCATAGACTATTAGTTCCATAACCAGAGAACAAACATGCACAAGAATATAGAAAGCAAAATTAATGTCATGCACATTCATCTAGATAAATATAAACATTCATCCATTCATACATACATTTTCTACAAGATGTTGAACCAGAGACCAAACAAATATTTCTATTGCATTGCTCCTTACAAAATCTTTACACATGCAACTTGTAAACACCTAAGATCCAACCCTTACACAAGAGGCCATCACTCTTATTTATAATACCTCTATGGTTCAATATTCAAAATACAAAATAGCTTTATTAAAATTGTTACTATAGACACCAAAATCTAGCCACTTGTCCTCCATCCATAGCTTCCCACCACACATATCCATTATTTATATATATTTGTTTAATATATATTTAAATAATAATATTTTATATATTATATTTATATATATTTAATAAATATATATATATTTATATGAATTAATCCCAGCCATCCATCATGTTTTAATCTTAGCCATCCATCCGCCTTAATCCATGCCACTTACCCCACTTTAATCTCCACCCTTCCTCATGTTCTAATCTCAGCCACACATTTCGTGTCATCGAAACCCTAACATGTCTAAGGGAAGATTATAAAGAGGAGTCATTTTGATGACTCAACCCCTAAGTTCTTTGAGTGCCCAAGTTCCCTAAGTTTTGAATCCTAAGTCTCCTAAGTTCTTTAAGAGATTTTTGGAGTTCAAACCCTAGCTCCATCATACCCATCCTTGCATCCCCTCATTACCATTTGCATCCTTTGCATCCATCATTATCCACCTCATGTAAACTATATCTGGTTCTACAACTTTCTCCTCAGTCATCGAATACCCTCTAGAGCTTCTCAAGCACCCACCAGAGTCTCTAGAGCACCTCTAGGTATTTTTGGTCAGCACCAAGCACCCGTAGATGTTTCCCATTTATATTTGTAGCCCTATGACCCTTCGGTGACCGTTAGGGCATCTACGTAATCACTCTCTACATCAATGATGAAGATAGAAATAACGTTATTTGATAAGGTAAAATTTCATTGTTCTTATTTCATATTATTAGATTTTATTTATAGCTTTATTGCAATATTAGGGTTTAGTGATTTTATTTTTTGAGGGTCTCACGTAGTGGAGCCCTCATAGATATTACTGATCCTTGTTATTTTTTGTTGTGTAGGTGTAAGAATTATATTTATTGGAAGTTGTTGAAGCTTGAGTGGCCTTGCATAGGATACCAAAGCCCACTCACCACTCTATTGGGATCAAATCAAGCATGAAGACACCACCATTTATTTTTAACTAGGGTTTCGGAGAACCCTAGTGCTTTGTAACAATTGTATCAAAATAATAAGCATTGTAAACCCCTTATTTGGGGTACATTTGATTGTAATACAGGAGATCCATCGATAATAATAAAAGAGTTCATTTCTTTGTGCAATCATTTGTGTTACTTTGCTTATTTTTATTTCATAGTTTATATTTGGTGTTGCTTGATTTTTGTATTCACAAATGGTGATCATGGTGGGACCCACAATGGGTTATTTATGCTAAATTATATTTTCATTAACTCACTATTTTTATTTTCTATCTTGCAGGTTTTAGAATTCTATCGCAATTTTTATAGAACTAGGGTTTTTGGAGCTATAGAAGTTGATCTAAGGTTGCGCAGATGCCCTATGGTGCTTGAGGGATGCCCCTAGAGTTTATAAGGTTCCCTAGTGCATTTCAGAGACTCTAAGAGGTATTTCATAGAGTGGGAAAAGGATACATAGGCTTCTCTATAAGTCTACCTCAAAACCCTAACCCCTCTATTTCATTTTTGTTTTACATTTTTTATAGATAAATTGCTAAAAAGAACATCATTCAATTTCTATTAAAAACAATCATATTACATCTGCATTTTAGGAATTTGCATTTTTACATTGCATTTAGATTCACTTTGCATTCATATTCACATTAGCACACATTTCAAATTTAAAATTTTGTTGTTTTCTGATGTGTTTTTCATTCAAAGATATGCATACTATTTTCATGTAAAATGAGAATTGCATAAAATAGTTTGCACAATAGGGTCAAGAATTCCTCTTTTGCTTGTCTAAGTAGGAACAAAATCAGGATAACTAAGTATACTCCCACATTTGGTGATTCAAGGTGGAAGAGTAAGCGAACCCTCCACTATTCAGAGTGGGTCTTAAGCGGTGTACCTTACATATTTTGAGGAAATTAGTATTTCTATTTTTGGCTTCTGATTTAGGCTTGTAAAATTGGTTACTATTGACATTGTATGAAACACAATAGAAAACATGAAATTTTAAAATGAATCACACACAACATGTATCACATTAAATAGTAATGAGTTGGATTTCATCACCAACCATTGCTTGAGATTTGGTGATGGTGGGCTTCATCTCCATCCACCAATCTCTACCCTTAGCCACCATAGGATACCCATGAGCAAAATTTCTGGACTTCATCACCAGAAAGAATCTCATTGCCCATCCAAGCCATAGATTTCACCCTTCATAATTTATATTAGTACATCAAAACACACAAAAACAAAAAAAAATATTAAAATGAGATAAAAAATAAAGGAGGTAAGAAACATTGTTGCAAAACATAGAATTGAATTGCTTATTTTGTGAAGTTTTCTTCTGCACTTTCTTTACTACACATTGCATATTTGATTCAGTAGCTTATGGTATTAACTAGAAATCAAACTAAAGTATTGAATCAAATTTCCATCCACCAAGACAATTCATCCATGGATTGTTCATCATCTTTCCCCACCACTTCTATGGTCAATCCCACTAGTGTGATACATATAAGTTGTTCAGATTTGTCTATGGGTCCCTCACACATTATGTCATCCACATCATATCACATGGCCATTCCACAAATAGAATCATCTTCACCTACCATTGACCACCACATAACCCATATAGACATGGCCAAAGTGGAGGCTTTTAATAGATCCACTAACTATGTCTTAGAACCAGTCCATAGCTCACCTAGGCATGATCCTTCTTTCCAATAGGAACTTATCTCCTCCCAACCTTCAAGCCTTACCTAGGTGTATAACAACCCTCTTTTTGAGGCATCAACTGCACCTTCCCAACATTGGTCCATACCCCAATCATCATGTGCTCAAAGCACATCCATCCCATCATATTACACCACTACCTATGGCAACCCTTTGTATGAAGCACATGTCAATGTTGCTTCACAGATGCCAACTTCCAGCTCAGCCAATGTTACCCATTCAATTGTAACTATGGTTGCAACTTATCCTTCACATACCTCAGCCACCACATCCACACCTTCCACTTCAGATATGGAAATACATGAAGCATGGGAACACCTTAACAAATTGCTTAAGAAGTGATAGAATGCTCAGTCCTATCCTCAACAACAAGTTCATGTGGTCAATCCTAAGCCTCAACCTATTTCCACTCAACCCACCTTTGTCACCCAAGGTCCATCATGGGTACCACAATATTCTATGGTTTCCATTCCCACACCACCATCAACCCATACCCATTCTATGGGTCAATTCATCCATAGTCCTCATGCATCTTCTCCATTTCTTCATTCACAATCATTTCATCAACCTTATCATCACCAATTCCAATCCACTCCACCAAGTCATAATCATCTCATTATGCCTCAACATATTTCCACTTCACCTTCACAAAATCATCAAGTGATTTAGGGCTTCCACATTCCTGGGGAGGACCCTAGAATTCAGGTTATGCAACAATAGATTGATAGTCTGATACAACATACTCCTAGTATGATAAACTAGAAATCCACTTTATGTCAGCTGATCAATCAACCAATCCATCCTTCGGTACCATCCTCCCATATCCGATAGACTTCATAGTACTAAAGTTTGATAAATTTAAAGGGATTGAGGACCCTAAAGAACATGTGAGCACATTTATCCATTCATGCTTTAGAATCCAAAGTAATGATGCTCTAATGCTTCGAACATTTCCTCAGACATTGGGGGGAGATGTTGTAGAATGGTATAATCACTTGCCTCACCATAGTATTTATACTTTTGAGCAATTGATTGACCAATTTCTTGAAATATTTTCCCTTAATGTTAGAAATAAAGTCTCATTATCTGATATATATGGTCTAAAACAATATGATGATGAGTCTGTCTATGACTTTGGTAACCATTGGAGGGTCATTATCACCAAATTGCCATTCACCCTACCAATGGAGGAGTTGATCCGATTGTTTACTAAGAGTTGCTTAAAACCCATCTCTTGGTTATTACAATTACAACAATATAGATCATTTGATGAAGCTCTTGCCCAGGCTAGCATAATTGAGGAGATAAAAATCCAAGAAGGTGTGCTTAAGCCTAAAAATAAAGAATGGCAAAATAAGGGCCAATATAAAGGTAGTTATTCTGGCCAATCAAAATCAAACCAGGCCAATCCGACCAACCAAGCTAACCAAGTTAATCAAGTGGTCATGAGCCAACCGATAATGGCTCAACAACAACCTATGCAACAACAACCATGACAAATTGAATATCATGCGGTTCCTTCAACAACTCAATCAAGTCAAAACATAGTGCCAACTATGGAAAACTAACCACATCGATAATCTATTTGACAAAACCATCAATACACCCCATTGGCCGAATCTTATGCTTCCATATTCCATAGGTTATATGACACCAACCAACTTCCCTTGCCTGAGGTTAAACCAGATGATCCCACTAAATATGGTAAACACTACTAGGAGCATTTATTTTGCCCTTATCATAGGCAAAATGGGCATGATATTAACAACTACCATGTATTTAAGGATAGAGTGCAAGATCTCATTGACTTAGGGGCAATCAAGCTTGATAGTCCCTTAGCTCAAAAAAACCAAAACCTTAGAATTTATCAAACACCACTTCCTCATCATGAGGAGGTGCAACCAACAATAGGAGGGTCTAATACCAAAACCCCTCCTAATCAAGTCAATCATGTCCAACAATACCAAGGTTTTATGGGTGCTATTCATGTAGTAACCTAAGGTCAACAACAATGCACTAATCAATAAAATGCTCAACAATAGTCTGTTCAATCACCCATACCTCCATAGGCAAGTGTGTCTCAACCTACAAATTCATCATCACCCATCCAAATTTTTACCAATCCTTCTCAACCCATCCATATTCCAAGTCATCCAAATCCCCCCATTCATCCCATCAATCATCCATCAAGGCCAATCATTTCTTTGAGTAGTCGGTTAACCACAAGCCTTAAAATAGCTTCGGCTAAATTATCTATATATGAGCTCATTCAACAATCTCCCCCACATCATGAGGCATTAATGGATATTCTAAAATCCATTGAATTTCAATCTCAAGATGCTAATACCTTTAACAATTTTGTGGGGAATATTCAAACATGTATGGAGCCTTCCATTACATTCTATGATTTTGAGATTAAACCAATATCATCAGAATCGGTGGACCCTCCATTACACATCATGGCTCAAATTGATAGGAAGCCATTCAAAAGAGTTTTAATTGATATTGGCTCCTCTATTAACATCATCACCACATCTACTCTTCATCATCTCAATATTCCTCCATCCCACATCACCAAATCCACTTTCACCTTGAAAGCATTTAACGATGCTCTCTGCTCCATAGTTGGCACTATCATTTTACCCATCGAAGTGGGGGTCAAAATATTGCATACCATGTTCCACATCTTGGAAGGATCCATGGCATATAATGTACTCCTTGGATGACCTTGGATGAGGGAAATGAGATGTGTCCCTTCTATACTACATCAATGCTTGAAATACGTACATGAGGGACAAGTACATTGCATACCGATGGATGTTGAACCATTTAAGTATTACAATTTCATCTCCAATCCCTATGAATCCATGCTTCCTTCCACTCATCTATTTCTCACATCATCAACCACTTCATCATCCACCCAATCTGGATCATCATCTAAAGCTCCTATCCTTGAGGAGCTTCCCATCACCACATCACATCAAGCTCCCACTTCCATGCCCCCATATTCATCACCTTTGACTACATGCACATGTGGTCAAACTCAATCCACATCAGTTTCATCATCATCATCAACATCATCCTCCACCATTCCTTCCACATCATTTCCAATTCAACAATCATCTCAGTCAAATCCATCACCATCCACATTAGCCAATGTCTCACAAGTCGAGTTAATAGATTGTGAGACACCATCTCAATCCATACCCCAAGCCAATCATGAGTCATCCATTTCCACATCCACATCCATGTCATCCCAAGTTGAGGTCCACCTCACTAATCTTGGTATTGGTGAATATATGGTCCAAGATATTACAGTCACACCACTCAACATCCAAACTACCAAGGATTACGGTCACCCATGTGACCCACCCTTATCTATAGGAGTGGTGTATAATATGGGTTCCATGTCAAATAGCATAAATTTTGTGTATGGGGGAATTGAGTCATTGTCCAATCCTTCTCCTCCAGATGAACCCAAGCAACCAACAACTACCAATATATAACAAATATCGGGTTTTCCATCCCATTATTTTCATCGATATAATTGGCAAAGAAATGGCCTAGGCTGATATGAATAGGGAGTGCATGAGCTAATTGATACTCCATATCGAGAAGTGCATGACCATTCAGGTCTAGGCTACCATCCATTTTCTTCCATCTCTTCTTTTGAACAAGCCTTTCAAAGGCTTAATTTGAATTTAGAAGAAGATGACCATCACCCCGATGACTCTAAAGAAGAAATTTATGAAGAATTTGACCTTATGTCGATAATTTCTGATGAATCTAAAGAGGAATCAGAGCCCATCATTCCACACATTGAACATGATGAGTTTTACCTCAGAATGTTCCCCATCCATCAACCCATCATTCACTTGCTTCTTCCATAAGAGCGAGTTGAACCAATTAGTGAACCACCACCTCCATTCCATTGATCCACATCATCGACCATTTTGCTTGTAATATATGTACATAACTCAAATTTAAAAAAATCAAAAAAAATAAAAAAAAAACAAAAATATTTTGCATTACATGTACATTGCATTTATTTGTGTTGCTTGTTGTTGTTTAGGTTTACTAGTGTTCTAGTATCGGTTCTAGCAAATAGGATCCACCCATCCATTCACCTTTTCCAACCATCCATTTTCCCCTTAAGTCAACATGAATCTTGTTGACTTATTCACCCCACTCTATAATCCATACGATTTGGCAAAGCCAATTCCAATTGACATGAGCCTTATTGATATGGATCAGATTTCCTCACCACCATCCTTTTTCGAGTTTGTCCTATTCGAGGAATTGTTAAGGGCTTCATCCAACTACATTCCTCCATCACCCCCACCTTCACCTTCACCTTCACCTTCAGATCCTGAGGTTTTCTAGGTAGACATAGATGAGGTTGAGTCAGAAGAGTTTGATAATGTCATAGATGACATTCATCTGATCCCAATGCCCCATCAACTTGAGGAAGGTTCTCACATGTCTATTGAAGATACTATCGATGTGAACCTTAGTTCAGATGCAGACAATCCCCAAATTGTCAAACTTGGTAAAATTTTATCCATAGATGAACAAGAGCAATTAATTGCTCTCCTCAAGAAGAAGAAGGGCATTTTTGCATGGTCCTATAAAGACATGCCTGGCCTTGACCCTAACTTGGTTGTCCACAATCTCACCTTACATTCTGATGCTAAGCCGATCAAACAAAAACTTAGAAGGATGCATCCTACCATTGCCCTCTTAGTCAAATAAGAGCTTCAAAAGCTTTTAGATGTGGACTTCATTGTCCCCATTGACTATCTTGAGTGGCTTTCAAACATGGTACCCATTCGTAAGCCTAACGGGGTGATACACATTTGCACTAATTTTTGAGATCTTAACAAAGCATGTCCTAAGGATGATTTTCCTCTTCCAAACATTGATACTCTTGTCGATACCTACGCTGGCCATGAAATGCTTTCTCTAATGGATGGTTTTTTAGGATACAACCAAATTCGAATAAATCTTGATGACCAACACAAAACAACATTCACTACACCTTGGGGGACTTTTTGTTACAAGGTGATGCCCTTTTGGCCTCAAAAATGTAGGTGCCACTTATCAACATGCCATGACATACATCTTCCATGATTACATGCATAATATCATCGAATATTATGTGGATGATCTCTTGGAAAAATCTAAAACTCGACAAGAGCACATTGGTGTATTGGAAAAAGTCTTTGATCGACTTCTAGAGCATAATGTAAGGTTGAACCCCAAGAAATGTGTCTTTGGTGTTACCTCTGGAAAACTACTAGGGTTCATTGTCTCCAAAAGAGGCATTGAGGTGGACCCAAACAAATTCAAGGCCATCATGGAGATGCCTCCCCAATAAACTTAAAGGAATTGTATAGTTTACAAGGAAATATTCAATCAATCCATCATTTCATTGTACAACTTTCTGATAAATGTAGGCCATTCAATCACCTGCTACAAAAGGGGTGACATTTTCATGGATAGATGAATGTCAAAAAGCTTTTGATGATATCAAGCAATACCTGGCTTCTCCACCAGTCTTAACTCCTCCTCGTCTGAGGGTCCCCTTCCATATTTATGTTTTAACAATGGACTTTGCATTAGGGATAATGCTTGCACAAAAGAATGAAAACAATCAAGAGCAAGTTGTCTATTACATTAGTCAAACATTGGTAAGCTATGAAACCAGATACACTTACATGGAAAAATTGTGCTTAGCAGTGGTTTTTACCACTAAGAAACTCAGATATTACATGCTTAGTCACACCACATATGTCATAGCTAGAGAAAATCCTCTACGTTATATGATGTCTCACACTTACAATAACACCTACACCGCTAAATGGATAATGCTTCTCACTGAATTTGATCTTGAGTTCATTAGCCAAAAATCCATTAAATGTCAGGTCATAGTCGATCAACTTGTGGAAGCTCCACTTCCTAGTGATCAACCCTTGATTATTGAGCTCCTAGATGATTCGGTATTCACTATCACTGAACAAGAAGAAGATGTCATTCCAGAGGAAGATGTCGATATCACTCTATTCTTTGATGGTTCTAAGTGCAAAAAAGGTCAAGGTGCTAGAGTCATGTTTCATACACCCCAAGGGGTGCCTATCCCCTTATCATTCAAACTAGACTTCCAATGCACAAACAACAATGCAGAGTATGAAGCCTTAATATTAGGTCTTCAAGCAGCTATAGCTATGGGTATAAAGTGTATCAGGATATTTGGTGATTCTCAACTTGTTGTTAGATAAATCAATGGAGAATACCAATGCAAAGAACCTACCATAAAACTTTACCATGAAGTAGCAATGAAATTGCTCTCTAAGTTTGATTGGTATGAAATTGATAGTTTGCCACGTTCGACTAATAGATTTGTAGATGTGATGGCCTCTCTTGGATCATTGATTCCAAAGGACTCCTTAGGAGAGGTACAACCACTCATTATCACAATGATCTCTAAATCTGCAATTATCCATGTTGAATCTAAGGATGAAAAGGATGTTTGCTTTATCCATTTGGAGCCATATGAGCCTTGGTCAAACCAAATAATAGCCTTTCTCAAGTTTGGAACACTCCCATCAGATATGTCATGGATTGCTAAATGCACTTTCAAGCAAAAGGTAGCTCGTTTTACTCTCTTGGGGGATGTGTTGTATAGACGTGGTTATGATAGAATTCTCCTTCATTGTCTCGAGTCTGTAGAGGCACAAAGAGCCATAGTTGAAGCTCATGATGGTACTTGTGGTGGTCATTTTAGTGGAATGGCCATTGCAAAGTGTATTTTATGCATGGGTTATTATTGGCCCACCATGGAACATGATTGTTGCACATATGTCAAACATTGTAAGCAATGTCAAGAGCATGCTAATTTAACTCATGTGCCATCACAAGCATTACAACCTATTCAAATCCTTTGGCCCTTTTCACAATGGGGTCTTGATTTAATTGGAAAAATCTCACCTCCTTCCTCGGGATAACATACATTCATCATCATAGCCACTGAATACTTCACAAAGTGGGTTGAGGTAATTCCTCTAACTAGTATGATAGGACCTAGAATTGTGGAGTTTATACTTCAACATATCATTTGTCATTTTGGTATTCCCTCAAAAATCATCTCTGACAATGGTAAGTCTTTCAAGAACAAGGATGTTCGAGCACTTTGTGAGAAATATAATATCCAACATAGTTTCTCGACTCCTTATTACCCACAAGAAAATGGACAAGTTGAGGCTACCAATAAGACCTTAATTGCTATTCTCAAGAAACTTGTTAAATAAAATCATAGAGATTGGCATACACAAATTCCCTTGGCATTATGGGCTTATCGAACAAGCATCCACATGCCTACTAGGGCAACACCATTTTCATTGGTCTATGGAGCCAAAGCAATCATACCTCTTGAGCTTGAGATCCCCTCATTGCAAATTTCATTGCAAGAATTCATAGATGATGATATTGCTAGACAAGCACATCTTGACCAACTCACACTCCTTGATGAGAGGTGAGTCAATGCTTTAGAGCATTTACGAGTTTATCAAGACCACCTAAAGTATGCTTACAATGCCAAAGTTCATCTACATGAATTCCAAGTAGGAGATCTTGTTCTTAAATAGAATCAACAAAATACCAATGCTTTACCGCATCTTCATGATAAATTCATGGCTAATTGGTTAGGTCCATACATTGTTACTCAAAAAGTGGGTAAAGGAACTTATAGGCTTGCCAGTCTAGAGGGAGTTGAAGAGCCCGAACCACTTAATGTTATACACTTGAGAGCATTCTATGCATAATGTGATTTATATATATGTATATATACATGGCTATTACACAAAAACAACATTGCATTTCATACATTTCATTTCACACATTTCATTACATTTCACACATTTCATTTTACACATTTCATACATTTCATTTCATAAATTACATTTCATACATTGCATTCACAACCACATTTCACATTTCATATTAGGGATCATTTATTCAGTTTAGATAATAATTGGTCCAATAAAGTCATGTTGCCTTAATCAGGGGCACCTTCAAAGTCATCATCCATTTCATTGCACCATTCCATAAAGTCAACATTATCATTTGCAAACCACATGTCCATAATTCCTAGGTGTTTTCGGTCACTCAGCCACTCCTAGTGTTTTAAGAAACCTCCAAATACATGTCAAGTTTTCTTTAGGACCAAGACACATTTTCACTAAGAAAATCTTGAGTTCTAGGAATTGACTCTAAAACATTCTTGAACCAAACACAATTACACATCTTAAAAACATCTTGTGTCAAAGAGGGATAACACCATACTTGGGTTGTACCTCGAAGTGAAAAGGGTATTCCTTGCTTGTCCCATCATGCAACATAGTCCACAAAAATAGTGGTTTTCACTACTATCACAAATTTCAAAATAAAATAAAGAGTAGGGTAAAATCCCTAAAAACTCTAAATATTTTACACATCACACACCACTGATCCTCAAGTTGTAAGGATAGTACTACATTTCTAGTCATACGGTTAGGTAGTCATCCCCAAAACTTAGAGATCAAATTCTTGGACTATGGAGCTAATCTCCACCGGGGCTATAGATGCTTGACTGGTAGTGGAGTACACTCACGCGTGGTGACACATCTCTTTTAAAGAGACCTCTGACCGCACATAAGGACAAGCTAGCTTCTTGGTCTTCTCCATAATAGGTTTCATCCAATTTACTCAAGATGAGTTAATGAACTCACTTGCACACACATTGGTTCTTGATTACCTCGAGTCATTACCATGCTCATGATTCGGTAAATGAATTCACTACACACACATTTGGTCTTAGAGAAATTAGGTAGTATTTAGTGAGTTTGTTTGATACCACTAGTATGTCTGAGTCTCTAAAATAATCAGTTTTCCATATCAACATCCATATCTTCTTATATATTACATGAGTCTTCCATTTTACATACCACTAGTTTGGTGCCCCTGATTAAACAATAATGCTAAACATGGCCAAGAAAAATCTAAACTATGAATGATCATTAGAACATTTGCATTCATACACATTATCACTTGCATTAATCATCCATATACACATGCATCCACACAAAAATTCACACAAAAGCATAACACAAAAGTAAAATCCATGTATATATATTTAAATATTAATATCATATACAATGAATACCCAAAGGCTATATACAATGGAGCACCAAGGCTCATATACAAAAAGTGCATCTAAGCACTAGCTAATGCCTATAAGAGGACCCCTATGACCTTGAAGGAGCCCTAGACCTAGAGCTATGCCTAGAATCACTAGGCCTAATAGACCTAGATATGGATGAGGAGGGTGGATCTAGAAGCCCAATGTCATGCTCCATCAATCGATCCTCCAATAATTAGATATATCCATCTTGAGCTTGAAGGTGTTGTACATCATGTCTCTATTGATGACTCTTCTCTAGTAGCTCTACCTGGAGCCTCATGATCCTATCCTCACCTCCACCTATAGTCGGTCATACCTCTAGCTCTACTTATAATTGAGCTATCTTTACATCTTGAGCCACCATCTCCACATCCCATAGTTGAGCTATCTCTACATCTTGAGTTGCTACCATAGCATCTTACTCTACCACTAACTTCTCTAACCTCACCCAATCCTCCTCACTCTAACTAGGAGGCCCATCTAAAATCTCCTCCCTATCCTCCATGCCATCTCCATCACCTCTAATATTAGGTGCCTACTCAGTTGTACCCCTAGACTACCTCCTTCGATTACTATATCAAAGGTGCCTTTGATGCTTAGGAGCCTCATCGACCTCCTCGACCTCTACCTCATCCCCATCCCCATTCCCTCCATCTACTACTAGACTCGGTACCCATGGTGGTTGTGTAGTGAACCATGCATCATACTCCATAGTAGTCCCTACATCATCCACATCAAGGAGATCCATCTCCTCATCATCCTCATAGGTCACCCTCCATGCCTCAACACAAGGTAGACCCATCTCATCCCGATGATGCCTGTAGAGCATTGGTGCCTTAGGAACTCCCTACCTTAGTCTAAACTATTATAGCACCCATGAGAATTAGATCAGTTCCACCTCACTTCGTGCCTCCCAACTACCCACCTAGCCTATCAAACCCTTCATAGATTCTCCCCATCACCTATCCACATGGCACCTCACCATGGCCTCCATATCACCTGAGTTGATGTTAATCCAACCCATAGATCCCTGTACCATTGACTCATCTAAATAGGATGACTCAGTTGCACCTCCTCTACCATCGCCATCTCATAGCATAGGGTTTCTCCCTATCCCATGACTCAGTAGGTAAGCCTACTGGTTGAGCCACACTAAAATGCTCCTAGCCCCAACACTATAGTAGCACACTACACCCTAGCCCCTTTCCCTTCTACCTCCTCACCTCATATAACTCTTGGTATAACTACACCAATAATGTAGGAGCCCATGCATATACCTGAGGTGTAGTGATCATATCACACACCAACCTGATAAGGTTCCATGGGAACCGATAGCTAGTATTATTTGGGGCCACTATGTTGGCCAACATGAACATCACCAATGTAGGTAGGGCATCCAACTTCTTGTCCATATACATGGACAAGTATGTTATCCCTCCACCCATCACATCCACATCCTGCCACCCATATCCGAACAAGTGGCTCATCTCATGCCCCTTATCATGTCCAACCTCGACACGTAAGCCCTCCTTTAGCAACTTGAGGATGCGATATACATCCTCAAGTGTCACTGTCATCTCTCTAGTAGGGAGCTAAAATGTCCCCCTATCTAGATCCCATCTCTCTACCAAGGTAGAGAGATACCCCTCATCCACCCTCACCACATCTATTCACTGCCCTAGCTAGCCCCACATCCTCCAGCCACTCCCACTGGTCCTCCTACACCACCTTCCTCATCCCTAGGGATGAGAGGTGAGAACCGATGTCGAGCCTCCAAAATCTTCAACTACAACACATTAATGTCACATGCATTGCATAAAAAACAAAAAATTTTTGCACAAAACAAAGAGCTTCAAAGGCATTTACCTTAGCAAAATGCACATCTACTCCCACTGCCACATCCACACCCTCCATCACCATAGCTTCCGCAACACTTCACCCACTCACTCCACTCCACTCCACTCCCTCAAATGCAACTTTAGAAATTTGCAAATGCAAGAATGAATCTGATTTCCCCTCTGTAGGCTATTTATAGCTATTTTAGGTGCATTGAAATGCCCATGGGTGCTTCCAGGTGCATTGAAATGCATCCCTACATTTGGAGAACAACAAACTCTAGTCGACGTTTACACATGCGGTAGGTGCCCATCGACGTTTGCCATCAAAATTGACAAAAGACCAAAAATGATCCAAAAAGGTAGCTTACCTCCACAAAATCATTCCAAATTGCATCCATACATCACTTTCATCATAATATCATATTTTGTGAAAACCAAAATCGATTTGGATTCATAATTTTTGCTTGCAACCAAAAGGCGCAAAATCACATTACAAGTTACAAAATACTTCAAAATGGTTCAAATTTTCACAAAATGACCATTTTCATCATTCTCATCATCCATTCCATCATTGCATTCAATTTCATGATAATATGAATTGATTTGGATGGCTAACTTTTATTTGCACCCAAAAGGTGTAAAATTGTCCAAAATTGCTTCAAAATGCCCCAAATCAATGCAAAATTTCACAAAATCATTCAATTCAATCATCAATGCATTTCTCATCATCACATATTCATTTCCACATCATTTTCATTCATCAATCATTACATTTACACATTTTCCAAGTTCATATACAAATTCAAGTGAACCTCGTATCTAGTGGTCTATTCTATCTCCTTGGCGATTGCAGTGATTTGCATCCATGCAATTTGGTAAGATGAATAAATCACCATAAGGACACTTGGTCATCTTCATAATCATATATCTCATTGTTCAAAAACAAAATCATTTTTGGTCCCTCATTTTATGAGTGAGACTATGTCAAGACCAATTTTCTCAACAACTATCATTGATGGCCTTGTTCATGGGGCTTGAAACATGGATAAAATCATAACTCATCATTCCTTTTACATTGATAGTCATCACGGAGATAGGCTCTAGCTAGGGTGATTGGTTCCAATTGTGGGAATTATCGATAGTCACTAGTAGACCCTCCAAAGTTGACTCTTTTTCTTTTGTTGCATTTTCATCACTTTGCATTTCAATGATGCCAAAAGGTATTTTATTCAACAACATGGAATCACCCCAAACTTGGGGTAACCAAAATTTGATTTTGAATTCCCACAATGGGATACATCTTACATGATCATGACATCTACACTTGGAAAAAATCCCTTTTCTCTGTTAGGGCAAAAATAGAATCAATCATTTGCATTTTACAACAATCCCCTTCCACCATTGGGGCAAAAATGACATCACATTTTACATCATTCATATCATCCACATTTACATCCTACATTTGCACTTGCACAATTCAATCACATTTTTCACCCCACAATTCTATCAATTGGCTCGTGAGATTCATTTTTCACTCATTCACCAATTGAGGGGGTAAGCTACACACTCCAAATTCTTTTGTCTTCCAAGATCATCTTCGCATCCCAATGAAAGAAAGTTGCTTCTTCATCAGGCCAAACTAGGTGTCTCATATTTTTGCACCACATTGTGTTTCACACAATGTGGTACAAAAAGGGGCATCTGTAGACACCAAAATCTAGCCACTTGTCATCCATCCATAGCTTCCCACCACAATTATCCATTATTTATATATATTTATATATATATTTTTAATATATATTTAAATAATAATATTTTATATATTATATTTATATATATTTAATAAATATATATATTTATATGAATTAATCCCAACCATCCATCCACCTTAATCCATGCCACTTACCCAACTTTAATCTCCACCCTTCCTCATGTTTTAATCTCGGCCACACATTTCATGTCATTGAAACCCTAACATGTCTAAGGGAAGATTATAAAGAGGAGTCATTTTGATGACTCAACCCCTAAGTTTTTTGAGTGTCCAAGTTCCCTAAGCGCATTTTTAATCCTAAGTCTCCTAAGTTCTTTAAGATATTTTTAGAGTCCAAATACTAGCTCCATCATTTTCATCCTCGCATCCCCTCACCATCATTCGCATCCTCTGCATCCATCATCATCCACCTCATGTGAACTATATCTGGTTCTACAACCTTCTCCTCAACCATTGAATGCCCTCTAAAGCTTCTCAAGCACTCATCAGAGTTTATAGAGCACCTCTAGGTATTTTTGGTCAGCACCAAGTACCCATGGGTGTTTCCCATTTATATCTATAGCCCTACGACCCTCGGGTGACCATTAGGGCATCTACGTAATCATTCCCTACATCAACGATGAAGATAGAAACAATGTTATTTGATAAGGTAAAATTTCATTGCATTTTATTTATATTTTTATGCTTTTGTTTATAGCTTTCATTGCAATATTAGGGTTTAGTGATTTTATTTCTTTTGAGGGTCTCATGTAGTGGAGCCCTCATAGATATTATTGATCCTTGTTATTGTTTGTTGTGTGTAGGTGTAAGAAAAACATTTATTGAAGGTTGTTGAAGCTTGGGTGGCCCTGCATAGGATACAAAAGCCCACTCACAACCTGTTGGGATCAAATCAAGCGCGAAGACACCACCATTATTTCTAACTAGGGTTTCGGAGAACCCTAGTACATTGTAACAATTGTATCAAAATAATAAGCATTGTAAAACCCCACATTTGGGGTACATTTGATTGTAACACTTGAGATCCACCGACAATAATAAAAGAGTTCATTTCTATTGTGCAATCATTTGTGTTACTTTGCTTATTTATTATTTCATAGTTTATATTTTGGTGTTGCTTGATTTTTGTATTCATAATTATAATCATTTGACGACTCAAAACCTAAGTTCTTTGAGTGTCCAAGTTCCCTAGGCTACCAAGCTCGTAAGACCATCATGCATCACCATTGGTCCAAAAATAGAATAGAGTGCTCAACTTCTAATCATAGGTTAAATACTCCATGCACACAAACAAGTAGTGGTAATTAACTTGAAATCTAGTCCATCCTTTGTTATTTGGGAACACCTACCACCATTGATATTGTAACAACCATAGTAGAATGGAAATTTTGTAAAATATTCTATTTTTTGTAACTCATGACGACCATGACATAGAGACATGTCATGATGTCATGTTCATTTTCACCTCTGAGCCTCTCCATGTTTGGAAACTGTGATGTGGGAACATATCATGATGTCATACCATTTTTATTGTCTTGAAGCTTTCTAAACTTCTACAACCATGATATAGGGACATGTTGTAGCACCTTACCTTTATTTTGTCTTACGATCCTCTAGAGCTTCTACTATCATGATGTCATGGTACTTTTTACTAGTGAACCTTTTTGAGCCTTAGTGACCACAACGAAGACTTGTGTCATGATTTTGTGACACGCTTCTTCCCTTGAGCCTCTTATGGTATTCATGATTATGACATGGCAACATGTCATGACTTCACATTAGTTCTTCTCCTTAGACCTCCTTAATCATTTGTGACCATGACATTGAGTCATGTCGCAACATCATGCTCAATTCTACACTTGGGACTCTTCATACTGTTTCGTTTGTGACATCAAGACATGTCTCAATTTCATACCTAACCTTCAGAATTTAAATTTTTTGAAGGCTTATCACCTTATTTATCCTATTGTTGTCATTTTGAACTACAATAACAAAATCTATATTCTTCATATTTTCAACAATTGTTGTTAATGCTCTAAGCCAAACTAATTCAACATTTATATTCATACTTTTGAAAATATTCTATTTATCTCCTTCCAAACACCCCAAAGGATATGTAGCCTACTGAAGGACCAAAAGGAGCATAATATAGGGTTGAAAAATGGAGAGACCCATTGCTCAATGACATCCTGTAACAAACCAAGAGACACCCATGAAACTCTCAAAAATTCCATCAGGAGAGAAAACACTTCCCTCAAAAAAGGGCACTGGAAAAACAAATGACTGGTGGATTCATAAAAAGTTTTACAAAGGAAACACCAATTTGTAATTATCATACCTCTTATTTTTAGATTGTCCACTGTAAAATTTTTATCTTGAGATGCCAACCAAATAAAAAATTTCACTTTTGGCATAAGATATTTAACCCAGATTCTCTAGAAAATAGGGCCTTCCTCCAATGCATCAGAAGAAAACTTATAGGCTTAAGTAAATAAAAATAACCCATAACTTTCATTCTTCCAAATTAATTTGTCTTCATTATTTCGTGTTCTTAATAACTTGAATCCTTAATAAATCTTCAATGAGACTAAAACTCCTTTATTTCAACATATTCATATTACAAATTCTAAGTGATTTCTAAAATTTTAACCCCCTATTGAATTTGCATATAATAAACCACCTTAGAACCAAATACAACAATGGCTATGGGTTCAACTACAACTAATTCTTAGGAGAATATTAGAGGTTGATCCTAGATCCATGGATCCTTTCAAAAATCAATAGCATTCCCACTACCTAGAATTCATCTATACCCTCTACAGATGATGCTTTTCATTTTCAAAATACTGAACCCAAATGTTGATCTTGGGTCCGAAGAGGGATCATTTAGGAAATTAAAACTAGTAGAAACATATTTAGCCAACACAATATTCACCCAGCCAATATTTTCCTTATTAAACAACTTCCATGCCTACTTTTCCATCAATGCTTCATTCATCCACTTGACCCTTCTAAAACCTAGACCCCCATATTTGATTTCTTTACAAACTTGTTCCCACAAGACAAGATGAAATATTTTCTTATTATCTGAGCTAGACCATAAGAAATACTTTTGGAACTAATTAATATTTTGAACTAATTTCATTGAGGCCTTGAAAATAGATATAAAATAGACTGGAATACTCTACAGAGTTGTCATAACTAACTAGGTTTTTCCAGCCTAGCTAAGAAGAGTCCCTTTCCATCCAATGAGCTTATTTTAATCCTATACAAGACTAGTTACTAGAGGTTCTTTTTTATTCTAGATTTGAATAGGGGGGTATTTAGGAAAAAAGTCTAGTCTTGTGGAGACTAATCATCTAACCCACCACCTTTTCATAAAAGGTCAAAATATCTTTAACCTTTTTGACTTGGGAAATGGACGCAATAGTGGAAAAAAGAGTATCATCTATGAATTTGTTATGAGAGATGCAATTAGAGTGTAAAGTTGGACTAATACCCTTGATACTTGGATTAGCATTTATTGCTCTAGTGAGTGCCTCAACAAGTAGGATGAAAAAAAGGGGTATAGAGGGTCACCCTGGTGAAGCTCTCTTTGGATCTTAAAGTACCCAACTACTGACCCATTCACTAAGACTAAAAACCAAGATGTCAAAATACATTCTTTGATCAAACTAAGCCACTGCTAATGGAACCAAAATTTATGCATAAATTTTATCACAAAATACCAGGAGACATGATCATAAGCTTTGTTCATATCTAATTTAAGAAAAATATCCACTCTTCTACTTTTATCTACAAAATGAATGATCTCATGGACAATAATAATCCCATCCAATATCTGCCTTCTAGCCACAAAATATTTTTCAGCTAGATCAATGATCTTTAGGAGGAATATTTTTAGTCTATTAGCCAAAACCTTGGAGAAAATTTTGTACACAATGTTGCACAGACTAATAGGTCTAAAATCATTGAAATCCTTTATCCTATGAGACTTAGGAATAAGTATAAAAAATGTGGAATTAACATCCATCAAAATATACCTCATTCTCTAAACCTCTTTAAAAGCATTTCCAATATCTCTCCCCACAATGTACCAGTACCTCTAAAAGAAGATAGGAGAGGACCCATCTGGCTTCAGAGCTTTAAACCCCCCCATGGAAAAGATCACCTTTTTAATTTTCTCAACTTAAAAAGGCCTGATCAAAATAGAATTCATCTCTTTTTTAACCAACTATGGAATGCTAGATAATAGCTTTCTTTTTGCCTGTTCATTCCCATTTAACTTCTTCCCTAGCAAATACTGAAATTAGTTTACTGCTTCTGCTCTAATTTCATGAATATCAATAGATTTATGACCATCTGCTTTTAAAATTTCATTAATCTTGTTAATACTTCTATGCCTTAGAGTGGACACATGGAAAATTTTTATTTTCCTATCCCCTTAATTTAACCATAAGGCTCTGGATTTTTGTTTCCATAGCATTTCCTCACATGCCAAAGTGTTGTGTAGGTCCACCAAAAGAGTCTTCTCTCTCATTCTAGATTCCATCAAAAACTCTCTAATTTCAATATCAATCTCCAAATATTTAAGCTGGGCCTTCAAGGACTCTTTTTGACATTCACATGACCAAAAATATCTCTATTCCAGATTAATAAATTAAATTTAACCCACCTTAATTTCTTAGCCATTTGAGAGATTAATGGTCCAGAGACATTTTAAGCCCATCACTCACTAATATTAGCTTCTAGCCCTAGGTCTTTCATCCACATTGCTTTGAATCTAAAGGGTTTAGGAAATTTAAAATTGCCTTGAGAAGATTTGTAAACTAGAGGGTTATGGTCTAAACCCACATTTAGAAGGGAAGATAAAGAGACATCTCTAAACAAAAAATATGCTTCTTTCAACATAAGGAATCTGTCTAATCTTATCTGGATAACTTGAGTACCAATCCTTCTATTACTCCATGTAAACTTGTTGCCTTTAAGATCTAAGTCCATTAGCTCATTTGTATTGACAAAAGAGGCAAAATACTCCATTGATCTTGAAGTTCTGACAATACCTCCTCTTTTATCAACATGATACAAAGGAGAATTAAAATCTCCAACTAGGATCCTATTGGAAATTTGAGCAAGTTTTGTTTTCATTGATGTCGAGAGGTTGAAGTCCAAGTTTCGTCATAATTAATGTCATTAGGTTGTTTTTCCAAAATGCAAGGAATTAATTAAAAGAAATAGGATATAATATTTATTTTAAATATTATATACCTAAAGAGGCCTAAAATATTAAAGACCTAAGGAAGGAGAAGCAGGTTTTAAAATAAATAATAATATTATAATATTTCGGGAAAAAGGATGAGGTGAAGAAAATGAGGTCCAAGGAATCATTAAAATAATATTTTCTTGAAAATACCTATTGAGCAATTCTTAAGGAATTTAATTTAATTTATTTAAATTAAAATATTTTAACCTTTGGTTAAAATTTTAATTTAAATAAATAATGAGAGCCAAAGGTTTAAGTTTAAATTTAAATTTATAATTCAAATTTTGAAATTCGAATTTGAGCCGACGTCAAAGCGCAAAAGGACAAGGTGTATTTAAAGGGGAAACAATTATTATTTCCCCCATCCATGCAGTTGAAAAATAAGGTTATTATAACAATATTGCACTACTTTGAGGTGTTAAGAAAAGGTTTTTGTAATTTTTAAAAGCTTTGAGGGTAGACGTTTTGGAAGAACTGCATGTGGTGCAACCAAAGCATTTTATATCGCTGGTTAGTGCAAACGGTGGCCAAGTGGTTGTTAATTCATTCACAGGGTAGAGGTTGGAGTTTCGAATTCCCACTCGATCATTTTTGTGAAGGAGGAAGTTATTTTTCCATTCATCGAAGTCTATGGAAGCAATAAGAGGGGGTGTGTGAGCTTTAGTGCTTGTGTGGTCGTGTGGCCCAACGGATGCCTAGCCTTTGGCTAGAGCTCCACTGTGGTGGTTAATCATGGATTTGAAGTGCAACCAAGGCATGTGCTATTGTTTTGAACATGGGCCAAAAGGTGTATAAGGTAAGTGCATTAATTTTTTCTTGTTATTTAAATTGTGCCAAGGTTTGAGGAGCGCATTCGTTATAAAGGCCACGTGATATTTTAAATAGCTCCTTGGGTGAAAGTTAGGGAGTCATAAGGTTATTTGGAATATTTTATATTTTTGTGCTTAGAAAAATAAATAAAGGTTGGAGTAATAAGGGATAAATAAGGAATTAATTTTATAGGTTGAATATTAATGTTTGGAGTTTATAAGTTGTTAGTAGAGGAACTTGTTTTTGAATATTATTTTGATAGTTTTGAGATTAAAAGGTGTACTTGAGATTTGATACTTTTGTATGGTAAAAAATTATTGGGGAGAATATTTATGTGAAGATTTTGAGATAGGTTGTTGCTATCTAACCTTGAAATTGAAAAAGAAGATTTGATTGTGATTAAGATAGGTTTTGAAGATATATCTCCATAAAAATAAAAGGTATGGGCACATCTTCCTTATGAGTGAAATATTGTTGGATTGAATGTTGTGAAATGCAAAGTTGGAGTGAAAATGATTGTTTGATAAGCATTGTTGGAAATTTTTGACTGAGTATTCGTGTGCATGATTTGTGGATGTTGAAAGAACATGAATATCATTGTAATGTGAAATTGAGAACTATATTGAACTAGGATGTTGAAATAACATGAGTATCATTATGTGAAATTGAGAACTATCTTAAACTAGGGTTTGTGAAAGAACATGAGTATCATTGTTATGTAATATTGAAAACTATATTGACTAGGGTTTTTGAAAGAACATGAGTATCATTGTTATGTGAATTTGAAATCATCTTGATTCAAGGTTTGAATTCCAAAGTGTGAGTTGTTGAAAGTATAGTGAAACACTTGGTTAGGGTTTGTAAGCAAGTTGTGTTTCATTGAGTGACTGGTTGAATGAAGTTTGTTGAGCATTATTTATTGAAAGCATTGGAGTGATAGTTCAATATTTTTGAAACAAATTATTCTTTATTTATAAATTTATTTGAAAGTGAGTTTGAAAGTGATAGAGTGATTTGTGAGTGTGAAATTGGTAAGAACCCAAGGTATTGCTATAAAATTATTAACAAATTAATGTAAATGTAATCGCAGGCCACTCAAAGGGGGATCCCTTGTAATCGCTTTGCCACTATATGGGGCTCCCTCATTATAATCTATGCTTATTATTCTTCTTCTTGGATGATTTGATATGGATGGCCAACCTAATATATACATCTACCCTAAAGCTACGTTGGTGAAGAGACATGATGGTTCACGTATGAAGAGACGTGATGGTTCACGTTATGAAGGGTAGTGATGGTTCACTTTATAAGTTAATAATATAATAATTAAATGATTAATAATACTAAATAATACTAACTAATAATGTTAGGATTGAGGATCCTAACATGCCACCCTCCTTAAAAATATATTTGTTCTCAAAGCTCAAAGTGAGAATCTTTGTCCTTTGTTTTCCAAGAAGAATTTGTGTAAGTTCTTGGACTCTTTTAATGGGATCCTTTCATAGGCAGGGATATCGAGAAGGATGAAGCATTAGCAAGGGGTTGCCAAGAAAAATAGTAGAATATTCCTTAGGTAAATCATGATGACGATGGGAGGGCAACCCTTAGGGTTCCTCAAATACTTCAGAATGATGCATCAAAAGTGATGGTAATGATTTCATATCCTTTTTTTGTTCCTTGGTAGAGCCAACGAAGAAGGAGTGTGTAGTCACTCTGGTTTGGTTTCGAATAAGTTTGGTCATATGGCAAGAACTCACTATTGGTGAGGAAGGTATGTGTAGGTCTTGTAGAGTGCATGTTTGGCTAGCATTGATCACTTTGGGTATGTCTACCTCATCCTTGCTTGGTACATCAATCAATTCTTGCACATCGACCTCATTGTATTCATTGCAGTGAGTAGGTGCACTGGTTGCTTCGGACACAACTACCTCATCTGCTTGCTCTATGGAGATACATGGATCAACTTCTTTCAATAAATACAATGTTAGTATAGCACATTTATGGTGGGGTTCAAATTGTTCATCACAATTATCACAGAGTCCTTTTGCTCATCGTTCTTTCATCTCCTCAAAGCTAAGATGTTTAATTTGTAAAGTTTGGTTAGATTTAGGGGTTGTGTAAGTGCTTTGTGCCCTTCCATTATGCATAGGTTTGGGAGCAATGTAAGTGGTCGACAATTTTTCCATAAGTGGTTTCCCTAATCGTTGTTGTGCATTGATTTTATCTTCAGCTAATTTTGCCAATCCATAGGTCTGCATCATTGTATAGGGATTGAACCTTGTCACCTCCATTCTAATTTCCTCTTTTAATACCCTAATGAAGCCACTTATGAGAATTGATTCATCCAATATTGTGTTATGTTTGGTGATATCCTCAAACCGAGTTTGATACTCACGTATAGAAGTGATTTGATGAAGATTTTTGAGCAATTACCACATGATTGGGTCCCACATGGCTTTAATACCAAATGGTAAGACCTCAAGGTCTTACTATAAAATTATTAACAAATTAATGTAAATGTAATCGCAGGCCACTCAAAGGAGGCTCCCTTGTAATCGCTTTGCCACTATAGGGGTCTCCATCCTTATAATATATGCTTATTCTTCTTCTTCTTGGATTATTTGATATGGATGGCCAACCTAATATATATATCTACCCTAAAGCTATGTTGGTGAAGAGACATGATGGTTCACGTTTGAAGAGACGTGATGGTTCACGTTATAAAGGGTTGTGATGGTTCACTTTATAAGTTAATAATATAATAATTAAATGATTAATAATACTAACTAATACTAACTAATAATGTTAGGATTGAGAATCCTAACATAAACATATTGAGTCTCTTACCATTCTCCATATGTTTCTATGGTTAAACAAGATTTTGAGTGAAACTTGTTTGTGTGATTAAATAGGTTTCTAAAAGAGATTAAGTTGAGTTTTGTATGCAAGTATTGCAGTTGCTTGAGTAAGATTTAGTGAAGACTTGTTGAACATATTGGACAAGTTCTAGAGAGGACTTGTTGAGAAGATTGGACAAGTTCTAGAGAGGACTTGTTGAGCAGATTTGAGGTAAGTCTTAGTAAAGATTTCTTGAGCAGATTGGACAAGTTATTGAGAGGATTTTTTGAGCAGATTTGAGGTAAGTCTTAATGAAGACTTTTTGAGCAAATTGAACAAGTTCTAGGGAGGACTTGTTGGATATATTTGAGGTAAGTCTTGGAGAAGAATTTTTGAGCATATTGAACAATTTCTAGGGAGGACTTGTTAAGTATATTTGAGATAAGTCTTTGAGAAGACTTGAGACCAGAGTTGATTGATTGATTTGTTCAAGCTTTGAGTTAAGGCTTGTTGCAGATCTAATATAATTGATTTGTAATTGGATCAAGCTTTGTGTTAAGGCTTGAGGATAGATTTTGGTGCAAATTTGAGGGCATATTTGTGCTAGACCTAAGATAGACTTATGAGCAGATTTGTGCTAGACCGAAGGACATTGTTTAGTGTATATTTGAGATAGAGATAGAGTAAAGTTGAGAGCAAGCTTTGGAGTTGATAGAGCAGAGGATATTAGTCTCTAGTGGATAGAGATCCATTAGCCAGGGCATTGACGATAGAGGTATTCTAAGGATAGATGTCTTCAATGGAGAGATATCCACAAGCTAGTATAGTGGAGGCAGTAGTCTTCTAGAATATCACCAGCCAAAGCAGAGGAGAATGAGTTCTCCCATGGATAGATATCCATGAACTAGCAAAGGGAAAAGAGTTCTCCTATGCATAGATATCCATGAACTTGGTTAGGAGATTGGTTTATCCTTTGGATAGAGGTCCATAAACATTTTAATAGAGAAGGATTCCCAATATATTTTTTAAGAAAAATTTAGTAAAATATTTTCTCCGTGGAGTAGCCCACATTGGGTGAACCACATTAAATTGGTGTCTTTATTGTGTGTTATGATTTGTGCATTGCTTTGATTACTTCTTTTGATATTTATATTGATGTATTGGATAATATTATTTGAGAAATAAAAGTAAAATTTGGTCTTATACTGGTCACCCCCTTCTCAGTATAAGCTTGTGTTATTCAATCGATATCAGAGTGGGTTCCTTCAAAATATTTTAATAGCTTGAAGTAAAATATTATAGTAATACAGATGGATTCTCAGAGTGGATATTCAGGTAACATGCACCATTTTTCGATGGAAAAAATTATGCATTTTGGAGTGTGAGAATGAAGATTTATCTAATGGCACTAGGAAATGATATATGGCAAGTAGTTGAGGATGGGTACATACCACCAGCTACTTCACCTATAGATAAAGATGGTAATATTATACAACTAAATAATTCAAAGGAAATGAATGGAATTTTAAATGGTTTATGTGAAATAGAGTTTGTAAAAGTTATGCATTGTAGATCAACAAAAGAGATTTGGGATAAAATGAAAAATATATATGAGGGAAACAAAAAGGTCAAGACGATAAAATTGCAAAATCACAAGAAAACATTTGAAGACCTAAATATGAAGGATGAGGAATACATTGCTTCATACTTGATTTGTGTGGATGAGGTTGTTAACTCCATGCAAGGACTTGGGTTTAAAATTGAAGAATGAAATGTGTGTCAAAATATTTTAAGATCACTCCCTAAGAGGTATAGTGAAAAGGTTTCAGCCATAGAGAAAAAAAAATATATTGAAACTTTGACTGGGGATGAGTTACATGGAACTCTCAAAAATTTTGAGATAATAACAAAAAGAGGAGTCTATTCCCTAGAAAGAAGCATCCTTCAAAGTTACAAAGAAGACAAAGGGTAAGAAGTCAGATTCAAGTAATGAGTTATCCAGTGATGAAGAAGTAAACTATGGTAGAAGGAACAAGGACACAAGAAAGTATAAAGGTATGAAATTAGTTAAGTGTTTCAAATGTGGTAAATATGGTCACTATGCATCTGATTGTCCAGAAGCTAGAAATAACAGTGGTGATGAGAAATAGGATCATAAGAACAAGGAAGCAGGAAAATACAGGTATCAAAATAAAAGCAAGGATGGACAAGGAAAGCAAGGAAAGAATTTTTTCCAAAGGTATAAGAAGAGTTTTTATGTAGATAAGATAGGTAAGAATTCAAGTGATAGTGATGAAATATATTCAGATAATGAAGAAGAAGAAATTCTATTTCTGACAATAGAAAAATAAGATGTTAAGAAAAAGGTAAAGAAGGAACCAATAATTCTCAAGTGTTTTAGGTGTGGTAACTTTGGTCATATTGAAAATAGTTGTACAAGGAATGCATTCAATTTTAGTGAAGATGAATATGAAGATGCTCTTGAAGTTCCAGAAGAAGAAAGTCTTCTTATGAAAATAAAATAAGAAGGAAGTGCTTCTAGTGAAAATGAATTAGAAAAGAATGAAGATGATATTGAAGACAAAATAATAGAGGAAGAATCAAGAAATTTAGAGGAAGGAAAAGTTGATCTTTAGGGTGAGATGATTTCTGCTCTTAAGTAATTAAGAAAGGTGAGATCAGAATTCAAAACTCAAGATTCAATTTCAAGAATATGATGAAGAGAAATAAAATATTATTGAAGATCTAACCAACTCAATAGCTAAGATAAGGATATTTAAAGAGAGGTTAGAGGCAAAGGTTTTAGAATATGAAATATTAGAGAATGAGGTAGATTCATTAAGGAAGGAAGTAAAAGAATCTAAAAATAAGATACACAGGTTTGGGAGAAGCTCAAAGACCTTGGATAAGATTATCAAGGTACAAAGATCTTCATCAAACAAGACAAGATTTGGTTTTGAATAGGAACATGGAGAACACGGAGATAAGTTAATCTTAAGCTCCAAATAAGAATAAGCTTCAGAAGAAGAGAGTGTAAGAGAGAGTGAGACTTATGAGGATAATTTGGACAATAGAAAGTTCAATAAGGAAAGGAACATATGGAACAAGAATCATCATAAGTAAGAAGAGACTAAGAGACCAATGGGGTTAAGGCAAGGGTTCTTCAATGGATGTTGCTTCTCATGTCATAAGTTTGACCACAAGGCTTCACAGTGCAGGACACATGAAAGATAGGGTTATGGTTTCACCAATAGAAATTTTAGAAATGGACATCTCTTTCAAAGGTATTGCTACTCTTGTAATCAGTTTGGTCATAAGGTAGTTAATTGTAGGGTTTATAACATAAATAGATATTGCTTCACCAAGAGGAACTACAATATAGTTGCACCTTCAATGAATCATAATATTGAGTGTTATAAGTACAATAATGTTGGGCATATGGATAAGTGGTGTAGAGAAAAAATTCCAAAGACAAGTAAGAATAGGAATATTCAAAGGAATCAAAAGGATCAGTTGAGGAAGAATGTGGACAAAGGAAAAGAGCAGTGTATGCTGGGAGTAGAGATACTCCCACCCCAAAATTAACCACCTCAATAAGAGGAGGTGGGGAGGGGGCTGAGCTAAGATTCTTATCTTTAGACCCAAGCCCCATAGGTGGCCCTTTGCCATTGACATCAAAGGGGGAAATATTTGAGTTAGGAGGAGAGCATTCAGTCAGGGGGAGCATATTTAAAAAAAGGAAAAATGGTTGCCATAAGAAAAGGGTTACCATCAATGACAAAGGGGGTGATTTTTGGAAATTTGAGCAAGTTTTGTTGTCATTGATGTCAAGAGGTTGAAGTCCAAGTTTCGTCATCATTAATGTCATTAGGTTATTTTTCAAAAAGGCAAGAAGTGATTAAAAGAAATAGGATATAATATTTATTTTAAATATTATATGCCTAAAGAGGCCTAAAATATTTAAGACCCAAGGAAGGAGGAGCAAGTTTAAAAATAAATAATAATATTATAATATTTTGGGAAAAATGATGAGGTGAAGAAAATGAGGTCCAAGAAATCATTAAAATAATATTTCCTTGAAAAGACCCATTAAGCAATTTTTAAGGAATTTAATTTAATTTATTTAAATTAAAATATTTTATCCTTTGGTTAAAATTTTAATTTAAATAAATAATGAGAGCCAAAGGATAAACTTTAAATTTAAATTTACAATTCGAATTTCAAAATTTGAATTTGAGCCGACGTCAAAGCGCAAAAGGACAAGGTGTTTTTAGAGGGAATTTTTTTTTAACTTTCCCCCATCCATGCATTCGAACAATAATGTTATGCTAACTATCGTGCACTACTTTGAGGTGTTAAGAAAAGGTTTTTACAAATTTTAAAAGCTTTGAGGGCGAACGTTTTGGAATAAGTGCATGTGGTCCGATCAAAGCGTTTCATAATGCTGATTAGCACAAACATTGCCCAAGTGTTTGTTAAGTCATTCACAAGGTAGAGGTTGGAGTTTCAAATTCCCACACAAATATTTTTGTGAAGGAGGAAGTTATTTCTCCGTTTAATGAAGTCTACAAAAGCAATAAGAGGGGGTGTGTGAGTTTTAGTTCTTGTGTGGGTGTGTGGCCCAATGGATGCCTAGCCTTTGGCTAGAGTGCTGCAACAATGGTTGGTCACGGGTTTGAAGTGCAGCCAAGGCATGTGCTATTGTTTTGAATGTGGGCTAAAATATGTATAAGGTAAATGAATTAATGTTTTGTTTGTTATTTAAATTGCACCAAGGTTTGATGAGTGCATTCGTTATAAATACCACATGATATTTTAAATAGCGCATTGGGTTAAACATAGGGAGTCAAGGTTATTTGGAATATTTTATATTTTTGTGCTTAGAAAAATAAATAAAGGTTGGAGTAATAAGGGTTAAATAAGGAATTAATTTTTATAGGTTGAATATTAATTTTTGGAGTTTATAAGGTGTTAGTAAAGGAACTTGATTTTTGAATATTATTTTGAGAGTTTGGAGATTATAAGGTGTACTTGAGATTTGATATTTTTGTATGGTGAAAAATTATTGGGTAAAATATTTGTGTGAAGATTTTGAGATAGATTGTTGCTATCTAACCTTGAAATTGGCAAAGAATATTTGATTGTGATTAATACATGTTTTGAAGATATATCTCCACCAAAACAAAAGGTATGGGCACATCTTCCTTATGAGTGAAATATTGTTGGATTGAATGTTGTGAAATACAAAATTGGAGTGAAAATGATTGTTTGATAAGCATTTTTGGAAATGTTTGAGTGTGTTCATGTGCATGATTTGCGGATGTTGAAAGAACATGAGTATCATTGTTATGTGAAATTAAGAACTATCTTGAACTAGGATGTTGAAAGAACATGAGTATCATTGTTATGTGAAATTAAGAACTATATTGAACTAGGGTTTGTGAAAGAACATGAATATAATTGTTATGTGAGATTGACAACTATCTTGAATAGGGTTTGTGAAAGAACATGAGTATCATTGTTATGTGAATTTTAAATAATCTTGAGTCAAGGTCTGAATTCCAAAGTGTGAGTTGTTGAAAGTATAGTGAAACACTTGGTTAGGGTTTGTAAGCAAGTTGTGTTTCATTGAGTAAATGGTTGAATGAAGTTAGTTGAGCATTATTGATTGAAAGCATTGGAGTGATAGTTCAAGATTTGTGAAACAAATTATTATTTATTTTTGAATTGATTTGAAAGCGAGTTTGAAAGTGATAGAATGATTTATGAGTGTAAAACATATTGAGTCTCTTACCATTCTCCATATGTTTCTACGGTTAAACAAGATTTTGAGTGAAACTTGTTTGTGTGATTAAAGAGGTTTATAAAAGAGATTAAGTGGAGTTTTTTATGCAAGTATTGTAGTTTTTTTAGTAAGCTTTAGTGAAGAATTGTTGAGCATATTGGACAAGTTCTAGAGAGGACTTGTTGAGCAGATTTGAGGTAAGTCTTAGTGAAGACTTGTTGAGCATATTGGACAAGTTCTAGAGAGGACTTGTTGAGAATATTTGAGGTAAGTCTTAATGAAGACATCTTGAGTAGATTGGACAAGTTCTTGAGAGGACTTGTTGAGCATATCTAAGGTAATTCTTAATGAAGACTTGTTGAGCGGATTGAACAAGTTCTAGGGAGGACTTGTTGGAAAAATTTGAGGTAAGTATTTGAGAAGACTTGTTGAGCATATTGAAAAAGTTCTAGGAAGGACTTGTTTAGTAGATTTGAGACAATTCTTTGAGAAAAATTGAGAGCAGAGTTGATTGCTTGATTTATTCAAGCTTTGAATCAAGGCTTGGAGCATATCTAGAAGAGTTGATTTGTGATTGGATCAAGCTTTGTGTTAAGGCTTGAGGATAAATTTGAGGATAGAGCTTGGTTCATATTTGAGGGTATATTTATGTCAGACCTGAGACAAAATTGTGAGAAGATTTATGCTAGATTGAATGATAGTTTTTAGTGCATATTTGAGACAAAGATAGGGGAGAGCTAATAGCAAGATTTGGAGGTGATAGAGCAGAGGATAGTAGTCTCTAGTGGATATATATCCATTAGCCAGGGTAGTGAGGACAAAGGTATTCTGAGTGAGGATAGAGGTCTTCAATGGAGAGAGATCCACAAGCTAGTGCAATGGAGGCAGTAGTCTTCTAGAAGATCACCAACCAAAGTAGAGGAGAAGGAGTTCTCCTATGGATAGAGATCCATGAACCAAAAAAGAGGAAAGAGTTCTCCTGTGGATAGAGATCCATGAACTTGATTAGGATATTGGTGTCTCCTTTGGATAGAGGTCCATAAATATTGTAATATGGAAGTATTCCTAAGATATTTGTTGAGAAAATTTTAGTGAAATATTTTCTCTGTGGAGTAGCCCACATTGGGTGAACCACATTAAATTGGTGTCTCTATTGTGTGTGATGATTTATGCATTTCTTTGATAACTGTTGTTGATATTGTCATTGATATATTGGATAATATTATTTAATAAAGAAAACTAAAAGTTGTTCTTATACTGTTCACCCCTCCTCTCAGTATAAGCTTATTTTATTCAAATCCAAGCTTCACCTAGTAGGCCTTATCTTAGAATACACAAAGATTACCAAAGAAGACCTCTATCATCATATGATTTGGGTTGTAAATATTGGTCAAGATCCATCTCCTATTAGTATATTTACAAAAAAATAGAAATTTTTTATCCTACCAGATGTTGACAATACCAAACCCACTAGTTTTTTAAATCCCACAAACACAAAAAATCCCCGAATGCCCCATGGGCTGGACTAGCACAAAAACCTACATTATTCTAAATAATCAATCTAACTAAATCTACTTTACTCTCTTCCACCTTGGTTTCTTGCAAAATAATAATATCTAGCTTAAGCTTAAATATAAGAGAAACCACTAACCTCTGTTTTGAGTGACCATTAAGACCCCTAACATTCTAGGATAAGAACTTCATTTACCATGTTTGAAAGAGTATTTCTTCCCATCCCTCAACCTATGAGGGAAAATATTATTGAAGGACATTATCTTCATTTGTTTCCCTCCTACAAATCCTTCATCCACTCCTAAAACTAGTTGAGTCTTGTTTGCTATATCTAAATCTATATTTTTTGTTAAGATTATTTATTCAAGGGCTTCCCAAATTTTCTCTCAATCCCCACATCCATAATTCCTTTTTTATGGACTTTTTTTGTTAGGCCCAAAGACCCTTTATCCAAATTAATGGGAGCTAGAAACTCATGAGGCACTACACCAAAAAAGGATTTTAAGGATGGCTAAAATATGACAGTTTTTTACGATGGTAAAAAACCACCCTCATAGACCGTAAGAGGGTGGTTTAAAACTACCCTTAAAACTTTGCACTCAAAATACTTTTTACGGTGGATAAAGACGATGGTTGTTTACAATAGTTTGAAATTTCCCTAACAGACCCTAAGAGGGTGGTTTATAAAAACCCTTTAAACATTGCACCAAAAAAACATTTTAAGCATGGCTAAAAGACCCTAAGAGGGCAGTTTAAAACCACTCTTAAAAATTATCCCTAATATATATATATATATATATATATATATATATAAGGATTCACGGATCTTTTGGCACATGAAACTTTTGGTTGTGTTAACCCTATCAAGCTCTCTATTCTAAGATTCCCACAAACTCAACCTTTTCAAACTAATAATGATCAACACTTGATGACTACCTTAAACTTTTCAAGATCTCTGTTCTAAGCTTCCCATGACCTCGACCTTTTCAAACTGGGAATGCTCAACACTCGACCGACATTTTTAATTTAAAGAGAAGGGCTTGAGAGGCAAGAGTGATTATCCTTTTTTGACCTTTGGTGAGAGGTGAGAGTGATTATTCCTCTTTCTTAAGATATTTAAAAGGAGGGGTGAGTGATATAACATAAACAAGTGCACATTTTGGAGAGTTCAATATCAGGGCAGTTTTTTACCCATTAAAGAGTTCAAGTGGCATAGGGCGTGGGAGTGTTGAGGTGGTAAGAAGCAAGTTGTAGGTAATATTTAAGGTTTTTGGAGTTTTCTATGAAATATATGAATGCTTTGCCTTTATGGTCAAAATTGTGTCATTTGTTTTGTTGTCACACAAATTTGTGGATAAAATTATTTTAGGGTTTTCAGATTTTTTTGCAAAATCTGTGAATGCTTTGCCTTTATGGTCAAAATTATGTCATTTTTTTGTTGTCACACACATTTGTGGATAAAATTGATTTAGGGTTTTTGGAATTTTATACGAAATCTATGAATACTTTGCCTTTATAATCAAAATTGTGTCATTTTTTTGTCACACACATTTATGGATAAAATTGTTTTAGGGTTACTCTGCACTTTTGCTCTTTGTATTTCTCAATTTGTAGTAGCACCTTTTCTTCTTGTTGCACACAATTATTATAATATCAAAGATAACAATTATTGAATATAGAAAGCAAGCAATTAGGATCATGTTCATGCTTCTAAATTGGAATGGTTTGAATTTGTGTTATAAATTGTGTTATGAGCCTTTTCTTAAAATTTTAGGGTAACATGTAATGCAAGATCAAATGACAATGTGCACAATGGAGCTAATGATTTCAATAACTTAGGTTAGTTATTTTAGGAAATTGTAGGATGTGCTCTAGCTAAATCTATTGCTCCTAATTTTTAAAGGATGAAAATCACACTGAAAAACTTCAAATTGTAATTTACGTTTTTGACCTATTTTTGGTGCCAAACTACCACTTGTCAATATTGTGAGATATGACATCAAAATTTTATTCATTGTCATGTTGGTACCACCTTGACTTGGGAGGTTGGTGGATAACATCAGAATCTTGTAACTGTTAGCCACTATTAGAAGGCGAACAATTTTACCCTTTTGGGAATTATTAGTTGTAGTTGGACAATGAACTGTTCTACCTTCTAAAACTATCCTTTTGTAGCCCAAAAATTCTCACACTCCTTTCCTCAAGGCTGATGGATCCATGCCTTAGAGGGGAATGGGAGAATGGATGGTCTACACCTCGAAAGAGAGGTACTTGATCATACCTTCTTATGGTGATTTTTTGATGAATTGGGTGGGTTCACCAGGAAACATTTTATGGCAGTTTTTGAGCCTAGGTTTTGGGATTTGTTTTGATGTGTTCCTTTTATCAAATCATGCATACACCTAGTTTGGCCAATATGCAACTACGCTAATCTATATGCAATTTTGATTTATATGTAAGCAGTAAAAAGCATAAAACATAATCTAAATAGGCAATGCAATGCTTAAAAAGTGATTTAAAACACTTACTTGTATCCGGAAGTCTGAAGAAGATTTTGATTTTTGATGCAGGAAATATCGGGCAAAATCAATCGGTCAAAATCAGGAAATATCGGGTGACCCGATTATGCGAAAAACCAACCGATCTTGACTAAAAGTTGCAGTTTTATAATTGGATGTAGAAAACAACAATTTCACAAAGAAACATACATTTGAATGGACTGAATAACAATGAGCAATGATCTTAAGATAATAATGGAAGGATGTTCATATGCATATCTATGCTAAATGCTTGAATATTTATGAAATAATGAAGGAATATGCCTATTAAATCCAAAATAATAATAGTAATAAATTGAAATTGATGTAATGGATATGAAATATTAATTCTAAATGAGAGGGATGGAGAAAGAAGATGCAAACTCTGAGGTTTGGATGCCCCTAGTTGACTAAATTGCAGTAATATATGTTGCAGGCAAAATCGGGCGCTTTTGTGCAAAATCGGGCAGAACGATATCATGATCGGGTGATCCGATATCGCTGAAATCTAACCGATGCACACTCTGAACCTGCAAAAACATAGTGAAAAGGGAAAAGTATGGCATGAAAGTATATGAGAGTTCTAGGGGGAATCCGAGGTGAGGAGCCTGGATTAAAAAGGAGGGAGTCAGGTGAGCTATTGGGCCAAAAATGGAAGAGGTTGCAACTTCTTCTAATCCAATCAAAATCGGGTGAACCGATCCTGCAACTGCCATGCAATTGCCCAAATAGAGACAAGGAGTTACAACTTATTTTTTCGCCTTGCTAAAGTAGGTACTTTTCAATTTTGGGCAAAATCGGGTGACCCAATTTCATGTAAAATATTTCGATTTTGCATAGAGGTTAAAAACAAACTTATAACGGGCATGAAAATCGAGGTAACAAATTAGGGGTGGCAAATTTGATTTTTCAAAATATTTTTACCTTAGTTTTAATTAATGTGAGTCATTTTTAGGGTGCTACATTTTACCCCCTCTTTAGCACATTTTTGAAATAAAATGTGTTAAAGATAAGATGGCACACTTTATGAGAAAGAAAAAATTTTATTGCAAATTTGTTGATGGTTTCAAGTTTTGTTGTTAAATATTTTATATATGGTGCCCCCTTCGAGTTTTTGTACCAATTCCAAGTTTGGTAAAAAAACTTGAAATTTGCATCTTTTATTAAAGTGAATGTTAATAAAATCATAAAATTAAAGTAAAACCCTAATTCATTTTTACTGTGTAGTTATTCTATTTTGAGCTCTAGAGAAAAGAATATGGTGGAGGTTCCTCACCGAGTAGATCTAGTGTGTAGAAGGACTGGCTAGATATGGGTAAGGATATTTTAACTTGTTTTTAACTTGTAATTTATGATTTTGATGTTTTAATTTAAGTTAATTTTGGATTTCTAGGGCATGGCTATTGTGTTTTTATCGTGTTAGCAAAATCGGGCTAATTTTTGTGATATCGACTCAATTTCAATGATATCGATCAAAAAATTGACCGATATCGGTGAAATGATCCGATATCACATAATATCACCCAATATCGAACAAAATATGCCTGATATCATGGAAAATATGTCGATATCATAAAAATGCTTGATATTGCAAAAAATTAACCGATTTTAGATGACAATTTGATTATTAAGTTATTAATTGAATTTTTGATTTTTTTGTTTGTTGTTTAATAGAAAAAGGAGTTGAAGAATAGGGAATGGTGGTATGGGGTATTCCAGGATGACCTAAATGCCCTAATAGTAGTAGATAGGGATGTCTTATCCACTATGGGATTACGACATGTGGTGGAGTTGCCATAGGTGCCTATTGATATGCGGCTACTAACCACATTGGTTGAGCGATGGTACCCAAGCTCTTCTTGCTTTTGGTTACCAATAGGGGAGATGACTCCCACACTAGAGGACATCTGGAGGATCCTCAGAGTACCTATCAGAGGGATGTTTGTTGTTGCATCTGGAAACCAGAGCTAGGCACTTCAGAGACTATGCGATGATCCTCACTTTCCTTTGGCTAGTGGGGGTATTGGGGTTGAGCTTTTGAGTCAAAGACCAAGGGTTTCTCGACTCATAGTTGTACTCAGTGGGATTTTTGGTGGCTTGCTTCTAAGCCACTTCAGCGGTCATCTTCTACCATGGACTCTGGAAGAGGTCATCATCGATATGAGAGATCAGAATATTGTCTTTGCTTGGGGGCCTTTCATGCTATACCATTTGTATAGGACCCTCTTCAAGGTCGTATACAAGGGTGTTGTGGCATTGCCCCTCACTTATTTCCTATAGGTTTGGGCATGGGAGCATATTGCTATCCAGAGGCTAGTAGGACTACCATTGGTAGGATTGGCCATAGAGAGGCCTAGGGATTTTTATTGGTGTCCACGTAGAGCTCCTGGGAGTTGGATATCATTGGACATGGCTAGGAGATTTTTGGATGACTTGATAGTAGATAGCATCACATGGAGGCCATACAGAGGTCATCCCGGTTGGCCAGAGGATGGATATCAGTTGGCTCGCATGAGGTGAGTGATTTGGTTGAGGATGGATTAGGGTGACGTGGAGCTACACTCGTGTCGACCGAGTTCTATGCTAGTTTGGACTACCGTAGGATATCCCTAGGACTAGGGATGTTTACTTTGCTAGGTCTACTCGGGATACTACCATAGTTAGTGGGGCTCCTAACATGGAAAAGTATATGGACCCAAATTTAGATGATGAGGTGGTCCCTACAGCCATTGGGGATGATGTTGGAGTGACTGATGGCTACCGAGGTTGGTATACCTAGATTCAACTAGCGAGGATTACTAGGTCAAGGTCTGTGATACATCAGGCCTATGACCAGATGCAATAGCACCATCCAGTAGCTCATCATTAGCAATAGAGGAGATAGGGTCAGGTTCCTCTCAGGAGAGGAGGACTTCACACTAGAGGTGGTCACCTAACATAGAGGAGGTGAGACTAGGAGGAGAGGAGGGCATCATCCCCATAGGAGGGAGGAGCATCTCCTCAGTAGGAGGTGAGACCTAACTCACCTAGGAAGGGCAAGGGGATTATGGAGGAGGGAGAGAGTAGTGAGATGGCTGCTCTACGAGCTGAGATTACCAGGTTGAGGGAGGAGACTACCTCTCAAAAGACCAATATTGAGACACTAGAGGTTGAGCTAGCACAGGCTCGGGCACAGGTTGGATAGGGAGGTGGAGCTTAGGGAGTTGTGGCTCCCACTCCTACATCTACACATACGACTCACTCTAGGTGGAGTGGGTTAGGGGATGAGCTAGTGAGGTCTATACGATAGACCTCATTTTATCAGGCTCTATACTTTAGGGTCATACCAGTAGAGTAGAGATAGTATTTACCTCTTGATATTATGGATCCTATTCGGATAGGATCATCATCTCGCTCTACTTCTAGGGTGACCTCCTCTAGGATAGCTATAGTGGGAGGACCATTTCGATCGCCACCACCACCACCTAATAGAGATGATGATGCTGCGAGCTCTAGAGGCTCGAGAGGAGTCTAGGGATGACCTAGTTGACTCTTTTTTGTATTTTTGATGATTGAGTATGTCGATGATAGATATTGTGGCATATCAGTCAACCTTATATTGTATATATACTTTTTGATGATATATATATATATGGATATTTTGTTTTTATGTGACTTCATGTATTTTAGTTGATTAATTTGCATTTTAATTTTGTTTGGAATTTTTGGATGATCATGTTTGATTATGGAATTTATGGATATTTTAATCATGCTTAAATAATAAAAATGGTTTGAGTTTTGAAAAAAAATGTTTTTGTTTGAAAATGTGTGTTTGTATGGTGATAGATTTTGATAGATTTAGCAATAGACCTCGAAGGATGTTATGTTGTTATATGATTGTTTGGTGGAGTTCAAAGCTCGCTAAGTCATGAAGCTAATCCTGTTTGTGAGGAAGATTTTGATATTGCTAAATAAAATGGTCGTGTGCTTAAGAATAATCTTAAGGCTTTTATGATGAAATGAAATGTTTGATGTTGTTTTGGAACAATGTGTTTAATAAGTGTTTGTGAAAATATATTGATTTAAGCATGAAAAATTTGAAGGATGATTTGCGCTAGGCATAAAATTCCTAAGTGTGAAATTTGGAAAGAAATAGTTACTTAGGAACTATACCATCATCGCGAAAATCAAGATGAAATGCAAGATGATATGAATTTTGTTTGTTCTTTTAAAATGCGAAATTAAAATCATTATGTCACATGTTCAAAATATTTTATAATTTTATGAAAATATATGGAATAACTTTTGGGTATGAAAAATTAGAAAGATGACTTGCGCTAGGCATAAAATTCCTAAGTGTGAAATTTGAAGAAAAATAGTTACTTAGGAACTATACCATCATCGCGAAAATCAAAATGAAATGCATGATGAAATTTTTTAATTTTGCAATGTTATTATTGGTAAATTATTATGTTATGATGATAAAATAATTTATATAAATTAATACTAGGGATTGATATTAATTATCTAACAAAAATCCCAAAGAAATATTTTAACTTATTTCAAAGACAAATTCAAATTTATCTAGAACCTAGTGTGTGATTGTGTGAGTTCATTATCTATTTTGATTGTCATAATGATACAAAATCTCTCAAGTAACAAATGTGTGTGCTTTATGAAGTTAATTTACCAATTTTGAGTAAGGTAATGATAAAGCAAACTTGAATGAACCAATGTGTGTGCAAGTGAAATGTTCATTTGACCATGATTTTGTGCATGCATTGGTACTGAACTACTATGTAAATCAAATTACCAAAAGCTAGCTAATCCGAATGTGGACATTGGTCTGTACAAAAGAAATGTTACTAATGTGACAGACATATCGCCATGTGAAAGGAATTACCCAAGGTCAAGCAAGTTGGGCACAAATCACCTGTTATGGGGCTTACCTCATGGCTTTCGAATAACTGAGAAATTCCAGGGATTCAAGTTCAATACTCCCTTCTTTTCTTCAAATTTTTGGAATAGGGATTTCTTGTCCATTTCTGAACAAGGGGATTTTATTGCTTTGTAATGGAACATTTTTCTTGATTTTTCTCTTTTCTTTTTCTTTTTCTTTCTTTTCTTTCTTTTTCTCTTTTTCTTTCTTTTTTCGGGATACTTGCTCAGATTAGACGTAGAGCAAGGGATTTTATTCGGGTAGGGAGGAGCTTGTCCTTTTGCCAATTTCTCAGTATTCTAGACCATGCACATGATAGGATAGCAAGGGAAATTTTTCACTTAAGGTATTAAGACTTACTATGTAGCATCACTTTTCGAATTTGCAACAAATCATTTTAAGATGTGAAAGTGTGTTCTTGGTTCATAAAGTAGCAAGATCATTCTCAAAACTCAAAATTATTTAATGAAGTAATAGTGTTCTTTGGTACAAGAGAGATTTATAATCAAAATAACAAAATCAAAATCATTTTAAAGTTGTGAAATTTAGTGCATGGTTCAAGATAACTTTTGAATTTATCTGAAGTAAACTAAAATATAACTTGCAATCTTGGCAGATAATAGATGCAGAAATAATGCTCTAATAATGCTTTGGAAATATTTTTGTAGATTTTCAGATTTTGTAATTTTTTTGGCTGTTTTTTGATAAGATATTTGAAATGCATGAAAATTTATTTACAATTATGTACATTGATAAGACTTTTGGCTTTATGCATAATATCTTTTTAGGTGCATAATATTCATGGGTTCCTTGAGATATTTTCCATCCAAAGTAGCCAATCTGTATGCACCTGATCCAAACTTAGCAGTAATGATGAATGGTCCGAGCCAATTAGGTTGAAATTTTCCTTTAAGATATTTTCTTGCATTAGTATTTTTTTATTTTCTTTTAAGACTAAATCTCCAACTTCAAAGGATCGATTATGAAATTTCTTTGCATATGATATTTTAAGTTTGTCTTGGTAGGCATGAAGATGCTCTAAAGCATGGATGCACTTTTCATCTAGAAGTTCCAGTTGACTTAACCTGCTAGCATGATATTCATCTCCTACTTCGACATCTTGAAGTAGAAGAGCTAAAGAAGGAACTTCTAACTCAAATGGAAAAACTACTTTGGCACCATAAACCAAGACAAAATGTGAAGCACCTGTAGGAGTACGAACACTAGTTCGATAAGCCCACAAGGCAGGATATAATTGTATATGCCAATCACGACCTATTTTATTAACCAATATTTTTAGGATTTTGATTAATGTTTTATTAGATGCTTCAGCTTGGCCATTTCCTTGTGGATAATAAGGAGTAGACCATCTATGTTGGATTTTATATTTTTGACATAATTTCTTAATATATTTATTTTTAAAACATGTACCATTGTCAGAGATGAGATTAGATGGAATTCCAAATCTGCAAATAATTTGATTGAAAATAAATTTAGAAACTTGAACTCCTATGCAAGAAGCTAAAGGTATAGCTTCTACCCACTTTGTAAAATATTCTATTGTTATTATTATGAATTTATGACCATCAGAAGAAATAGGATTAATTTTACCAATAATATCTAAACCCCATTTAGAAAAGGGCCAAGGAGAGGCTATGGCTTGGAGTTCTTGAGCAGGAGCATGAACAAGGTCAGCATGTCTTTGACACTTGTCACAATGACACACATAATCATTGGCATCCTTTTCCATGGAAGGCCAAAAATATCCCATTCTAAGGAGCTTTTTAGCAATGGCACTTCCACTAAAGTGTCCTCCATAGGATCCATCATGGGCTTCACTTAAGGCTTTCTTAGACTCTTCTAGGTTAAGACATCTTAATAGGATACCCTCAAAATATCTTCTATATAAGGTATTACCAATAATTACGAAGTGAATAACTCGCTTACGTAATAGCCTACGTTGGTTTCTATCTAGTCCTTCAAGGAAGGTCCCATTCTGAAGAAAATTAAAGATATCTATATACCAAGGCTCTGGGGTAATTTCATTAATCAAAAATACATCTAATGGTTCTAAGCACGACTTAGAAGAAGCAGGTTCTTGGAGTTTGTAAATAATGATAGTAGCATACTCATCATCCAACTCCAAAGGCAACAAAGAAGCAACCGTAGCCATAGCATCGATAGCATGGTTGCTAGTTCTAGGAATAGCTTCTAAAGTTACTTTCTCAAATAATGATATAAGTTTAAGCACATATTCTTTATAAGGGTAAATTTCTCATCTCGTGTTTGATAAAATTCATTGATTTGATTTATCACGAGTTGAGAATCTCCAAAAACTAATAAGACTTTAATTTTTAAAGCTAAAGCAGCTCGTAATCCAAGGATTAGAGCCTCATATTCTGTAGTATTATTAGTACAAGCAAATTATAATTTAAAAGATAAAGGTATAAGGTGCTTTTGAGGAGATATTAATATAATACCTACACCTGCACCACTCATACATCTAGCTCCATCAAAAAACAATGTCCAAGTTTTAGAATGATCTTCTTCTAAATTAAGACACTCATCAGGAAATTCAATGTTCATAGGATGAGTAGACTCTAAAGGTGCAACAACTAACTGATCAGCTATAACTTGGCCTTTTATGGATTTTTGGCTGATAAATATGAGTTCAAACTCACTAAGAGCAAGAACCCACTTAGTTGTGCATCCGGATAAATAAGGTCTACTCATCAAGTACCTTAATGGATCAGACTTAGCAATAACATATGTTTTCTGACTTAGCATATAATGACGCAACTTTTGCATAGAAAACACAACTGTTAGACAAAGCTTTTCTAATGGAGTATATCAGGTTTCATAACTTATTAAAGTTCTTCTTATATAATATGTAGCTCGTTCTTTCTTTTCATCATCAATTTGAGCTAACATAGCTCCAAGTGCAAGTTCCAAAGCAGAAATATATAGAATGAAAGGACAATCCGGTCTAGGCGGAACAAGCACTGGAGGGTTGAGAAGATATTATTTAATACTATCAAAAGCTTCTTGAAATTCCTTATCCCATTGAAAGGAAATGTTTTTCTTGAGCAATTTAAGAAAAGGTTCTGTTCTATCTGCCAATTTATCAATGAAGCGATGAATAGCTTGTAATTTTCCTTGTAAGCTTCTTAATTCTGATATGTTTTTAGGAGGTGGCATATCACGAATAGCCTTAATTTTTAGAGGATCTATTTCTATGCCTCGCATAGAAACAATGACTCCTAATAATTTTCCAGATTTTACTCCAAATACACACTTGTCTAGATTTAAACGTATCTGATATTCTCTTAATCTATCAAACACTTTTCTTAAATCATTAATGTGATCATCTTCTTTTACTGAATGAGCTATAATATCATCCACATAATCATGCAAAATATCATACATCATATCATGAAAAATATATGTCATAGCTCTCTGATAAGTTGCACCTGCATTCTTTAATCCAAAGGGCATTACTTTCCAACAGAATGTTCCCCAAGGAGTAATAAAGGTTGTTTTAGCTTGGTCTTCAGGAGCTATTCTAATTTGGTTGTATCCTAAAAAACCATCCATAAGTGATAACATCCCACTCCCAGCTATAAAATCTATGATTTGATCCATATTAGGGAGAGGAAAGTCATCTTTAGGGCATGCAACATTAATATCTCTAAAATCTATGCAAACCCTAATCTTAGTAGCTTCTTTCTTAGTTACTAGAACAAAATTTGATATCCACTCAACATAGTCAATAGCTTGTATAAAATTTACATTCAAAAGCTTTTCTAACTCACTTTTAACTAGTAGTGCTACTTTAGGATGCATTTTTCTAAGTTTTTGCTTTACAGGTTTAGCATCAGGGCACACTACTAAATGGTGCATAACTACAGAAGGATCTAGGCCTGGCATATCTACGTATGTCCAAGCAAAGACATCAGGATATTCTATGAGGAATTCAATATATAGCTTTTGTTTTTCTTCACTTAACTCTGATCCAATATTGACCATGCGAGGGTTCTCCTCTGTCCCAATATTGATTTTTAAAATATTTTCTACAACAATATTTAAATCTCTTTCAAATTTGGGTGGTGCGGGTGACACACCCATTTCTTGTAATTCTTCTAATGTGCATTTAGCTAACTCTTCTTGAGGAGTAGTAGCTTCTATATGAGCTATACATGGCATTGATCCATCAAAGAAGAACTTATTTCTTAAAACTTCATCAAGAGATATATCATGACAAATATCACCTTCTAAACATTCATCCATAGAAGCAATCATTTTTGGGTAAACCATAGTCAACATATTACAAGTATGTACCTTTTTAAGAAGCTCTTGTTGTTCCATATATTCTTGATATGTTATAAGATGATCATCATCTTCATATGGGAATGGTTCTATTTTTGTAGGAATATAACCAAGACCACATCAGACCGGCCATTCTTCGACTTCCAAAGGTTCTTTTATACCATTTTCATGAGGTCCTAAACCTTTACCTCTATATCCCATATTACACATCATTGGTTTTGATTTTATATATCCATTAGAAAAATAACACTTAGCAAATCCATCCTGATCAATTGTAAATTTTACAATTGAAATTTTACCCCAATCATATCCCGCATATACAAAGGCACAACTCCCAATATGACAAATGCTTCCCTTCTTTGGCAAGCCTAATGTTCGAGGAGATGGTGGTAACTTAGATAGCACCAAGGAATCTTGGGTAGCAAAATTAACTTCTTATGTAGTTGCAAGCACTGAAGATAAATCTGGTAGTACTTCATCCGAAATGGCATATGAAGTAGATGGACTATCCTCCTTAACTGGTTCTTTAGATGCTGTAAATTTAAATGTTGTAGACTCAGGAGGTGAATCTGCTATTATAGATTTAGGAAATGGATTAGATATAGGTTCAAAAGGTGATGATGATAATGATTGAGAATTTGTTGATGTTGATGTTTTAGAATGTGTTTTTAATGATATTGATTTAGAAGGTGATGATGATTTAGATTTAGAAGGTTTTGATGATGAGGGTGTACTAGGATGAACAATAGATATAGCAGGATAGAATGGAACTCCTATAGGTTCCACCGTAGCACACATGTCAAATGGCCTAGGGTCACCATGAATGGTGACTAATTGATTTTTAAACTCAAATTTAACACATTGATGTAATGTGGAAGGTACTGCTCTCATTGCATTGATCCAAGGTCGACCTAGAAGAATGTTGTACGATGCAAAACAAGGTACAACAAACACAGTCGTATCCAAAATCCTTGGGCCAACTTGCAATGGGATTTTCATTACTCCACATGTTTCTTGAGTTTCATCATTAAATGCTTTAATAATCATTTCAGTATTTTTCATATCTTCTTTTTTAAATCCAAATATTTGAAAGAAATCATATGTGCATATATTTAATGATGATCCATTATCAATTAGGACTCTTTTAACTCCTACATCTCCAATCAATGTTGTAATGTATAAAGGATTATCTCCATACAAACTTTGAGGAGGAATATCTTTATCACGAAAATCTATGAAATTTGTTTCATCCAAAGTTACAACATTTACTACAACATTAGGTTCAATATCTTCAGGTACCATCATCTTGCTTAAATTTTTCATCAATTCTTCTCTATGTATGGAAGAAGTTCTTAAGAGATCCAAAAGAGAAATTCTAGTTGTGATGGTAGCTAATTGTTCATTAATATCATATGGAGATCTTTGTTGTGAACTTAGTACATTATTTGCTTTAGTAGGAGCTTTTAATACAAATGGAGTTGTTTTCTCATTTTGACTTTGATCTTGAGAATTTTGATTTTGTGCTTGTTGTCTTGTAACAACTCCGATGGTACCTACAATGTTACTATGTCGTGGATCACCAAAATAGGGTCTAGCATTTTCTGCTTGCTCATTTGAAAGCCATTGTTGAGATGATGGTCTAGTAGTTACTCTTCTTGGAAATGGTTCTTCTAGAACTGATAAGTCTATAATAGGAGTGACTTGATCTGATTCATACTCAAAACTATTTGAAGCAATTTCTAATTCACTCCCTATTTCACTTTCTGTGTCACTTTCTAAAGATGTACTTTGGTAATTCTTTAGAGGTCTAATAGTGACTAGAGATTCAGTAGTTACACATGTTTTTTGCAAATCTTGATGTGGTAGAAAACTGCTAATAGTTCCTACATATCGAGTTGGATGAGGAACATTGTGATGTTCTACTTGATTTACAACTTCTTTACCATGCTTTGGTAAAGGGTGTTGAAAAATATCCAAATTTTGATTTGCATTTTTATTTTGAGGTTTTTGTGTATTATTTTGAGCATTTCTTGGAGGGAAATTTTCTACTTCCATTTTTCATTATCAATTAAATCTTGTATCATGTGTTTCAATATTTTACATGAGTTTGTTGAATGACCATCAACTCTATGGAAGTTACAATGTAAATCAGCTCTAAATCCAGCTACGGTTGTATCAGGTTGTCTTATTTCAGGCAACCGTATTAAGCCTTGTTCCAATAGTTGAGGTAAAATCATAGTTAAAGGCTGATTTAATCTTGTAAATTCTCTTGGTGGTTTATCAGGAACCTTTAATACAAACTTCTTCACAACTTCAGCAAGGTTAACATTTGAGTTGTTTCTACTATCAGTAACTCCATCACCCACTACTTGTTTATTCTTATATTGATTCTTAGAAGTTTTGTCTTCATCCTTCTTCTTAAATTGACCTCTTCTAATGAGGGCATCTTCTACCCTCCTTGCTAAATCAATGGCTTGATCAAAGGATGTTACTGTAGTAGTAGAAAGTTCATAAGATAATTGTTCTTGCAAATTACCTATGAATATGTCCAACATTTCATGATGAGGTAATGCAAAGTGTAATTTACCCAAAATTTATCTCCACTTAGCCAAGAATTCAGCAAAACTTTCATATTTTCCTTGTTTCAAGTTGTATAAATCTTTAATAGTCACATGCCTCTCTATGTAGGCACTAAATTGATGGACAAACATTTTTGTTGTCTCCTCAAAATTCCTTAAAGAATTAGTGGGTAACTGATAATACCACTCTAGAGCCATGCCTCCTAGACTTTTAGGGAACATCTTTAGTAACAACAAGTCATCATGAGAAACATCATGACATGTTGTCCTAAACATGCGAAGATGCTCAATAGGATCTTCAGTTCCTTTATATATCAGGAGGACAGGCATAGGGAAATGTTTAGGGTAAGGTTGAGCTACCACAATAGGATCTAAAGGTTGACTACACATCTCTCGATAACTGTATGAGGGATGGTAGGGATCCATCTGGTCTAGACGAGAAGCTAACTATTTAACCATGGCTTCAAGTCCCTGTTGTTGTCCACCAAATTGATTTTGTTGCACCATATTATTATGTCTTTGATAAGTTGATGTTGTTGTGTAAGGATTTCCAACTGAAACACTATTGTGTAAAGTCTGTGTGGGGACAATATTATGGAGTTGATATGAAATCTTGTTTTGTTGGATTTTCTGTTGAGGATTGGTATTTTGCACTTGTTTAGCTTTTTGTTGATTTGACATTTGTTGATTAAGAGCTTGAGTGAACATGGATGTGAATGGTTGTTTTTGTTGTTTAGGATTTGTTTTTGGGTTGCTAGCAACAATCTTGGATGATTGTGCCATTGGTTTTTGAGCATTTTGATTTAAAGGTATCATGTTTTGATTAGATGGTCCTGCTTGATCATTATCTTGGTCTATTGAGTTCATGTATGATAATGGATTTGTATGTATTCAAAAAGTAGATGCTAAGGCTGCTTCCATATCACCTTCTCCTGAATTATCAATTTGTACTGCTTGATTAAACTCTTCTATGTGGTTTTTTATAAATTGGGTAAATTTGCTAAGAGACTCAAATTTAACATTTCCTTTTTCATCTAATGTAGGTTCATCAGGATCTTCTATTTTGTCTTCTCCATTATCACCTTCATCTTCTGAAGGTACATAATCTTCAATGAGTGCTCTATCCTCAATATTTTCTTGGTCTTGTTCTCCCATATTATCATTGTCTACTTGTTTACCACTTCTTAATATAGGCATTTTGTTTTAGAATATTTTCTCTTGCAGATATATATTATATATATGTGCTAAAAATTTTAGGGTATATATGCTATATATATACCTAACTAAATAAACTAAAATAATATGATTTGTTTTTTGTATTTTTGTAGTTTTTAGATTGCAAACAACAAAGCAAACACAACTATAATATTATAGATATTATACCTTAATTTTCTTGGAAAAGCCTATAGATATCATTAACAGGTTCAAGTTGGTCTGGTGACATGTAGTGTTCTTCTTCAAATTGGAAGTTGGATTTTAAGAATTTTATGAAATGTGCTATAGTGATGCAATCAACTTCACAATTGGACATATAAAAGTGTAATTCATGACAGTATTCTCGATAAAGCACAACTCTAGGAACTCTGTTAAATCTTCTCTTATCGTCTAAGACAATCTCTTGATTTTCCACTCGTGATAGAAATTGATGTACTACTATTGCATTCTCAAGATAATCTTCAAAGGAATAAAGACTTGGAGAAATTACAGCTCTCTTATCTGCTAGCCACCTATCACAGGCTCTTTGAAGGTCAAAGTAAAAAGGTGCACTATCTGGATCCAGGATTCTAGACAAGTCAAACCTTATGATTTTCTTAAGTTCAGGTTCTTTAGCTCTTATAATCTCTAACCTTCTCCAAATCTCAGGGTATGGCACACTACCTAATGAAGAAAATTCTTGGTTTGCTAGTATTGTACTAACATTAATTCGAACGACTCTCCTTATGTTATAATCTACCATCTATGAAATGCACTAAAATGTGCAAATATAACTAATAATTTTGTTTAATTTTTTTTTGGTTTTTGTTTTGTTTTATAAATCAGAAAGATGCCTAATGTTTTCACGTCGGGTTCACCAAAGAATGTAGCCCAAAAATTCTCGCACTCCTTTCCTCAAGGCTGATGGATCCATGCCTCATAGGGGAATGGGAGAATGAATGGTCTACACCTCAGAAGAGAGGTACTTGATCGTACCTTCTTATGGTGATTTTTTGATGAATTGGGTGGGTTCACCAGGAAAAATTTTATGGCAGTTTCTGAGCCTAGGTTTTGGGATTTGTTTTTATGTGTTCCTTTTATCAAATCATGCATACACCTAGTTTGGCCAATATGCAACTATGCTAATCTATATGCAATTTTGATTTATATGTAAGCAACAAAAAGCAGAAAACAGAATCTAAATAGGCAATGCAGTGCTTAAAAAGTGATTTAAAACACTTACTTGTATCCGAAAGTCTGAAGAAGATTCTGATTTTTGATGCAGGCAATATCGGGCAAAATCCAACAATATCGATCGAAATCAGGCAATATCGGGTGACCCGATTATGCGAAAAACCAACCGATCTTGACTAAAAGTTGCAGTTTTATAATTGGATGCAAAAAACAACAATTTCACAAAGAAACATACATTTGAATGGACTGAATAACAATGAGCAATGATCTTAAGATAATAATGGAAGGATGTTCATATGCATATCTATGCTAAATGCTTGAATATTTATGAAATAATAAAGGAATATGCCTATTAAATCCAAAATAATAATAGTAATGAATTGAAATTGATGTAATGGATATGAAATATTAATTCTAAACAAGAGGGATGGAGAAAGAAGATGCAAACTCTAAGGTCTGGATGCCCCCAATCGGCTAAATTGCAGCAATACGTGTTGTAGGTAAAATCGAGCGCTTTTGTGCAAAATCGGGCAAAACGATATCGCGATCGGGTGATCCGATATCGCTTAAATCCTATCGATGCACAATCTGAACCTACAAAAACATAGTGAAAAGGAAAAAGTATGGCGTGAAAGTATACGGGAGTTCTAGGGGGAATCCGAGGCGAGGAGCCTGGATTAAAAAGGAGGGAGTCAGGTGAGCTATTGGGCCAGAAATGGAAGAGGTTGCAACTTCTTCTAATCCGGTCAAAATCGGGTGAACCGATCCCGCAACTATCGTGCAGTTGCCCAAATAGAGACAAGGAGTTACAACTTATTTTGTCACCTTGCTAAAGCAGGCGCTTTTCAGTTTTGGGCAAAATTGGGTGACCCGATTTCGTGTAAAATCTTTCGATTTTGCACGAAATCGTGCGATTTTGCGCAGAGGTTAAAAACAAACTTATAACGGGCACGAAAATCGAGGTAACAAATTAGGGGTGGCAAATTTGATTTTTCAAAATGTTTTTACCTTAGTTTTAATTAATGTGAGTCATTTTTAGGGTGCTACATGCTATAATTTAACTGACTGGAGGCATCCAGACCTCAGAGTTTGCATCTTCTTTCTCCATCCCTATTGTTTAGAATTAGTATTTCATATCCATTATATCAAATTTCAATTAATTGCTATTATCATTTTGGATTTAATAGGCATACTCCTTTATTATTTCGTAAATATCCAAGCATTTAGCCTAGATATGCATATGAATATCCTTCCATTATTAGCTTAAGACAATTGCTTATTTTAATTCAGTCTATTCAAATGCATGTTTCTCTATGAAATTGTTGTATTCTGCATCCAATTATAAAAATGTATATTTTAGTCAATATTGTTTAGTTTTTCGTATAGTCAGATCACCCGATGCTACCTTATTTTGATCGATATTGCTGGATTTTGCTCGATATTGCCTACATAAAAAATTAGAATCTTCTTCAGACCTATGGATACAAGTAAGTGTTTTAAATAACTTTTTAAGAACTACATTGCCTATTTAGATTTTATTTTCTGAATTTTACTACTTATATATAAATTAAAATTTCATATAAATTAGCGTAGTTGGATATTGGTCAAACTAGGTGTATGCGTGATTTGATAAAAGAAACACATAAAAACAAATATCAAAACCTAGGCTCAAAAACTGCCATAAAATGTTTCCTAGTGAACCCACCCAATTCGTCAAAAAATAACCACAAGAAGGTACGATCAAGTACCTATCCTCTAAGGTGTAGACCATTCATTATCCCATTCCCCTATGAGGCACGAATCCATCAGCCTTGAGGAAATGAGTGCAAGAATTTTTGGGCTACATTATTTGGTGAACGGGTGCTACACCTTTCCCATTTAGTTACATACTCTTGCATAAACGATTGTTTTAGATAGAATGATAAGAAGGAAGAAGGCAAAAATAGGAGTATGGATTGAGTAGTCAACGGTAGTTCACATCTCACCCGTGAGATCTACAATTGCATATATATACAAGAGACACAATTACTACCAATACATCTCTATGCAGGGACCTGACATGCCACATCATATTTTTTCTTAGGAATGCATCCAATGTCTCCATTTCTTTAGATAGAGATTTGACTTGCGTTCTCTCACACCCTTTCTAAAAAATTTGGTTTATACCTCAAGGTATCTTTCTCTTCCATAGAGGACTATTGTAATATTCTTTTGTAATGAATATGAATGTGGTTCATGGGTATCTATTGTGTTCTCTTATAAGTGAATGAATTTTGTCATGTTAGTATTATACCTAATATATCCTAATACAATGCCTTAATTGTAGTTTTGTCATTACCAACTTTAGCACCTTGTGTATTAGCACCATGAGTTTCATCCATGTATAATATTATCTTAATACTTGGTGAGCAAAAACTCATGTCCCAAAAAACATTCATTTCTCTTCCATAAATTATCAATCCAGTAAGTCCATAAACTTACAAGTGTCACACACAGTATATGCCTGCAATGTCGTGAAATGTGATTGGTTGTACCTTATTTAGTTTGGTGGGGGATGTTTGTGCGTTTTCATTTCAGCCAAAATAAATAAACTAAGTGCGAAAAACTAAATAGATAAATTACAAGCTAAAACTAAGGTTTTGGAAATAAAAATATGGAAATAAAATGCAAGAAAAATAAACACACACCTAAATTAAATAAAGCAAGAACTAAAGAAATAAAATAATATACAAAAAACAAATACAAAAATAAATAGGGGAGGACTACTGCAGGGAGTGGGCCCAAGCTCCCGTAGATAGTCCGCTCGGCTAGCTTCGTAGAGCTTGCTTAGGTAAGAGGAATTGCACTCTTAATAAAATTGACAAGGAAATAAAATAAAATAGTTCCTCTATTAAAAATTCATCGTCCTTTCAAGGAAGACCTGTGCATTTATACAATGCACAACCTTCCTCTGTTACATTTTTTGGCAAGTCTATTTCAGACTTACAGTTACAATAGATATGTTGTAAACATTCCATCCAGACAATCCTAACAATCATGCACTAAGAATAACAGTCATGCACTAATTTTACCCATAGGATAAATCAAGCGTATTCTGTTTTTATCAGAACATGTATGATATCAGTAATAAATCCATTCGCGTGTTTGTCCATCTTAGTCGCCAATGCAAAATAGATTATTTTCCTGATTTGTCACATTGTCTGTTCATGCACATTGATTCACCGAATAATTGTTGCTATGTTCTGCTCGTGAGAAAATAATCCTCACCTTGTAAATTTTAACCGATCAATCACTTAATAATAGAGGTGCTTTATTTAGTTTAATAATAATGCATAAAATATCTCTCCCTTTTTCTTCACGTGCTTTGGTAGCTATCCCAACTTGGTGCATATGACGTGGATTCAATAGTCAACATGGTCCCGCTTTCCCGCTTTGTCAATCTTGCAAAGTATGGAGATGTGGATATGCCTTCTTCATGAGGAAGGCACCTAATTTTGTTGGGTGCCTTCTTCATAAGGAAGGCACCTACTTATTTTGGGCACCTTATTTATAAGGAATGCACCTACTTTTGTTGGACGCCTTCTCCATAAGGAAGGCGCCTACTTCTGTTGGGCACCTACTTCTGCTGGTCACTTATTTGAATAGGAAGGAACCTGCTCTCATACCTTAGTCTCTGAAAGTAGAAGTATGCCAATGTAGACCGAAAAACACCATATTAGCAATAAAATTTGCATTTATACACAATCTCCACTAAAAACACCAATCAAGCATAATATCGGATTTTCTATCAATTATATGTATAAGTTATATAAAATGCATCTCATATGCTAATTAAACTAGTAATGATGTCCCCTAAAAGTGTATATAAAATAAACATTTATGGTGCTCATAATCCCCCCATTCCTAACATGTACCATGCCCTCGTGGCACCAAAAGCTGAAGTTATCCCTCTCGTAGGATGACCATACCTAAATATTGTCAGTCCTTGTGTCAACAACCCTCGGGATATAAATATATTTTTTCTTTTTCTTCATTTTTTTTTTCAATGGTCTTCAACACCTTTATTTTTCCACCACTGAGCATTGCTATTCTTTTCATTCAACACTGGTGTGTTTTTATTTTTCATCGAGTGTTGTTATTTTTTTCTTCAATACTGCTGTGTTTTTTACTCAACACTACTTTTTTATTCAGCATCTTCCATTGAGTTTTCTTTTCTTCATTCAACACTACTATTTTTTTTTCATTCAACACTATTATTTTTATTTCATCATGCACTACTACTTTTTCTCCATTGAGCGCTATATTGCACTGATTTGGGTACATGTTACCAGTAGATTGCAAACCCGCTGGAGTCCAAGTATTTGAAATCAGCCATTTAAAATATTTTCTTTGGCGCTCCACCTTACAAATTTCTCATGATGTAGTAAATAAAATAGTGCCAAATCTATTCACGTGAATGCCATCGCTTAATTTTTTTTTTTTTTCAATTGCCCCTGGGGTAAATAATAATTTTTTTCTCTGATTCAAGACATCATGTGGCTGGGAGATTTCAAAAATATTTTACAGGGGCATCTACTGTTATTAACATTGAAATGATTTTTAAAATAACTCTGCACATAATTAACAAAAAAATAACGGTATATACCTGGGTGATTTTTGGTAGATTCTGATGTGGATGATGCTGGTGGTGCGAAATGTTTCCATGTTACCTGCATTGGTGCTCCTGGAGATTTTATTTATTTATTTTCTCTCAGACTGCCTTCTTTTTCCACACCATTAATCGTTGTTATTCTTCCTTCTTCTGTCGGTGTGGATTTAACAACTTCAGCATCGCAACCATAATTTACCATTTTTTTATTCTCCCCCTCTTAAATTAGTGGTGCCCTTGTCACCAGCAATAGGTCCCTCTGTGTAATAGGTCTACAACCCTCCACACATCAGGTCCCGTACTGAAAAACATGCACCCCCATCCAAGGGAGAAGAAAGTCGTTTATTGGTGTCTTCCTCCAAATGGAAAAAGACACTATTGTACTAGGCTGATTGTAGGTACTCTCTTCCTGGTGGGAAGTAAGTGTCTTTTCTGATTTTTCACACTCCTAATTGTAGGGCACGAGATGCCATATTTGTTAGACCTAGTTTAAGATGGCTCTGCCTACAAATTGTGTTCACGGCCATGTCCTATGAAACTATACACACAAAAACTAGAAAATAGGAATCATGCCTGTGCTTGAGGCCCTAGCTCTTAGGATACCTTCAGATTGCATTCAGAGGGCACGATTACCTGCACACACGAAAGTGGGAAAATAGGAGTCATGACTCCATTCCTGTTAGGCCCTGGCTCTCAGGATACCTACAGCTTGCATGTAGTTCATGATTTCTTGCAAAGCAAATAAAAAGAAATTTTATCCTAAGCAGGACATGTTCTATGTGTTTTTTTTTTCTTTTTTCTATTGGGAGGATTTGCATAATTTTTTATTTTTATTTTTTTAATATCAAGGCACCTCTACTGTATGTCATCAAGGTGCCTCATCACTTATTCCTCTTTTTTCTTTTTCCTTGTGCCATAGAACCACCCAGGTGCGAGAAATGGATCAAGACACCCTAGATGTCAATGCGCCTACTTGTTATGGAAGGCACCTTCAATGTATGGCACCTTCCTGATGCAGAAGGCACCTCCAATGTATGGCGCCTTCCTGATGCGGAAGGTGCCTCCAATGTATGGCACCTTCTTCATGTGGAAGGTGCCTCCAATGTATGGTGTCTTCTTCATGCGAAAGGTGCCTCCATTGTATGGCGCCTTCTTCATTTGGAAGGCACATTATTGATGATCAAAGCGTCTTTCAATTCATTTATTTTTTCATGTATCCTCCATTTTTTTTTTTTTCTTTCTCTTTTTTTTTCTTTTTTGTTTAATTTTCTCTCTTTTTTTTTTTTTTTTTTTTAATGAACGATTGAACATTCGTCCAAGCTACTGGTATGGTATGGGGTCTCTCCCATGCTGATGTCTGATCCACTCTCACAAATGTGAGGTTATTGTTAATGGAGCTCGTTGACCGTTACTCAAACATTGTCTCGACACTCTATTTTGTACGTGGTGTAGCATATTTGACTCCGTTCTTCATTTACTCAGGTTGTAATAGTACGCGCACCTTGCAAAAAAATTTTCCCCTAAATCCCACAACCACCTTGGGCTAGAAGTCTTTCACTTGATCAGGGTTACTTAGCTTGCCTTCAAATGCCAATTTTTCCAAGGTAAAACTTTGCTAGCTTTCACCTATTAGATTGGATGCTACACGATCAGGTACATGAGATAGTTCGTATAGTGCTATTATGAACTCCACGTATGAATCTCAATTCATGAGATCTTCACAAACACCTCCTTATTGGTCTACATCACACTTCATGATGTCCTACAAAACATAAAAGAAAAATCTAAACTAAAGGCATTAAAATAAAATTCTAACTATTTTTTTTTCATTATATATATATAATTTTTTATTTTATCTTCTGATTACTTTCAGGCTCCTCCCTTGCTTTATTTAGTGACTAGTTGGAGATTTGTCATTTCCCTTCTGGACCAACTTGGTCCTAGGGAAAGAGGATACTTTCTTCCAACAAGTAACAAAAATAAATCTTCTATTTTTTTTCTCTCATGTTTTATTTAGCTATCGGTTGGAGATTTCTCATTTCCCTTCTAGACCAAGTTGGTCCTCGAGAAAGAGGATACTCTTTTCCAACAAGTAGTAAAATAAATATCTATTCCTTTTTATCTGCTCTTAACTTGGAGCCTTTTTCAATAGAAGATATTTTTTCTTTTTTTCATGAACACTATAAACAATGTTCATTGTGTTGTTGGTGGTAATAATGAAGGTGGGGTCTTCCCCCATGCCTACATCTGAACTAGTCTTCTAAAAAATCATCAATTTCATTATCAACTAGTTTGATGTGTTGTAGCATGAGAAGAAAAATTTCCCCCTTTGACCTCAAAACCAAAAAATTTCAACATAATGGCAAAGTGTGCAGGCTAGAAATGACTATCCATGGGTCGGCAACTTGGATAAAACATGGCATAGCAGTATTTAAAGAAACACATGCTAGTTTCTGATTCACCAAGTTGCCTTAAGCGCAAGTGAAGAGCATACTTCATAACAAGATGTTCTTTAAAAAATTTTGCTCTGTCATTTTTCTTGCTATTAATTTCATCATTAAAAAACATTTACCAATACGTTGCAAAAAGTTCAAGCCTGTAAAATTATTTTAATTTAAAACCAAGCTTCTAGAGGCACAATTTTTCAATGGTTTCTGTATAAAAACACATCCGCAAAAATTTTCAACTATAAGCCCTGGGTTGTGCTATTTCGTTGATTTCTTGAAACCATTGAAAATATGATGGAAATCCTTCAATGCCAGATTTTTCTAATTTTTTAAAAAACATGTTTTATTCCTACTTCTACACTTAATTTGGTACATCAGGTTCATTCCCACGTTTACCTGAGAATCTAAAAAATGTAAACAGTTGCCTATGGTATTTGGCTCTGACTATGCCAACAACTATTTTTTTGCCTTTATAAAAAGACCCTTGGTGGACTCACACTTATCAGGTAAAAGATCTACAATTAATTTTAAATAGTATTTTTATATGACCTGTAAATCAGAACACTACAGTTTAGACACTCCCCGACAATGACACCAAAATGGTGAGCAGAAATTCATGTCTCGAAAAATATTCATTTCTCTTCCATAAATTATCAATCCGGTAAGTCCGTAAACTTACGAGTGTCACACACAGTATATGCCTGCAATGTTGGGGAATGAATCCGGTTGTACCTTATTTAGTTTGGTGGGGGATGTTTGTGCATTTTCATTTCAGCCAAACTAAATAAACTAAGTGCAAAAAACTAAATAAATAAATTACAAGCTAAAACTAAAGTGCTAGAAATAAAACTATGAAAATAAAATGCAAGAAAAAGAAACACACACCTAAATTAAATAAAGCAAGAACTAAAGCAATAAACTAATCTATAGAAAATAAATACATAAATAAATAGGGGAGGACTATTACAGGGAGTGGGCCCAAGCTCCCGCAGATAGTCCGCCCGACTAGCTGCGTAGAGCTTGCTCAGGTAAGAGGAATTGCACTCTTAATAAAATTGACAAGGAAATAAAATAAAATAGTTCCTCTATTAAAAATTCATCATCCTTTCAGGGAAGACCTATGCATTTATACAATGCACAACCTTCCTCTGTTACATTTTTAGGCAAGTCTATTTCAAACTTGTAGTTATAATAGATATGCTATAAACATTCCAGCTAGACAATCCTAACAATCATGCACTAAGAATAACAGTCACACACTAATTTTACCCATAGGATAAATCAAGCATATTCTATTTTTATCAGAACATGTGTGATATCAGTAATAAATCTATTCATGTGTTTATCCATATTATTCGCCAATGCAAAATATATTATTTTCCTTATTTATCATATTGTCTATTCATGCACATTGATTCACTAGATAATTGTCGCTCTGTTATGCTCATGAGAAAATAATCCTCACCTTGTAAAGTTTAAATGATCAATCACTTAATAATAGAGGTGCTTTATTTAGTTTAATAATAATACATAAAATATCTCTCCCTTTTTTTTCACATGCTTTGGTATCTATCCCAAATTGGTGCATATGACATGGAATCAACGATCAACATGGTCCCGCTTGCTCGCTTGGTCAATCTTGTAAAGTATGGAGGTGTGGAGGTGCCTTCTTCATGAGGAAGGCACCTACTTTTGTTGGGTGCCTTCTTCATAAGGAAGGTGCCTACTTCTGTTGGGCACCTTCTTTATAATGAAGGCACCTACTTCCTACTTCTGTTGGATGTCTTCTCCATCTAGAAGGCACCTACTTCTGCTAGGTGCCTTCTCCATCCGGAAGGTGCCTACTTTTGTTGGGCACCTTCCTTGAAGAGGAAGGCACCTGCTCTCATGCCTTAGTCTCTGAAAGCAGAAGTATGCCAATGTAGACCGAAAAACACCATATTAGTAATAAAACTTGCATTTATACACAATCTCCACTAAAAACACCAGTCAAGCATAATACCATATTTTCTATCAATTATATGCATAAGTTATATAAAAATACATCTCATATGCTAATTAAACTAGTAATGATGCCCCTTAAAAGTGTATATAAAATGAGAATTTCTGGTGCTCATCAATACCTAGTTTTAATAGTCCCTTACTTAGCGTCTACCAGTTGACCTTGGTGTTAACACCTTAGTGCAAAGTCAACTATTTCTTGTTGCTATAGCATGTCACAGTCAAGTTCTAGCTCACAAAGCATCTATGTCTTCCTTCCTTCATAAGTACAATCAAGTTATTGGTGGTTAATTTTTTAGTGAGACTCTGTATCATAACTCACCTAACACTACAAGTTGGGTTAGAGGAGTTGTACTCCACACCATAATTTGGAGCCTGCATATCAACAACAATTGGGGGACATCCAAAAAATCATCCCCTTATACCATCATTGTAACAACCCCAATTGTTACCTCTTCTTAGCCACATTTTTTTTTTTGTATAACATTCTTCTAACATAAGGCAAGAGACATAATCATGGTCTAAGATAGATTCATTCCATTTGGATTAAAACTTATCAAGGCAAATAGCTTTGAGAGCTATAGAGACTTGATCATAGTCTCTTTAAGTAGAAGTTATCAGCTTCTACGAAACCCTCATACCCCACTGATATAAATACGTTGGCGCGTTAGGTTTCATCCCACATAAAAGGGGAAAATCACCAAATGGTCCACCAAGACTAGGTGAATACCTTGAATATGGGATACCCATCATAATGAATTAACCTTAGCAATGGTTATTCATAGATCTTAGATATGATCCACTTCCTCTAGAAGATATCTCTAAGACAACAATATCACTATCATGATAAGAATCCATGAAATGTCATCTTAAACATGATTATATAACTTTGAACCTCTTAAAGCATATTGGTTCACTCTTCGTTTAGGCACCCCTATTGTTGTACACATTGAGTTCATTACTAAAGGACATTACTTGCCCAATAAGGGTGTTTCCATCATCATGTATACTCAATACTTAGTTCAGGATGAAATTTTATTTTGCAATTCAACATTATTTTTCCATTTTGAGAGTTTCATTCCACCTCGTGTTCTAGATTAAACATTCTTGAGTGCTTTTAACATGAATATAAACAATGAAGTCTTTTGTCATAAAACCATTACATCGTAATCTTAAGTTTGAATCAACACATGAGAAATTTACTCAAGCATAAGTTGCATTCCATCATGAGTAGCTTTTATAGATCCACACAACCAGTGATTATAAGATATAAAACTAACCAGTTGCATTATTCATAATTTCCCAAAAGTAAATGGCACAATCACATCACGTTAAATTATCAACACCATTAGGAATTAAGCATACATTCTTAGCAATCATAAATGAAATGTTGAAAAAGTAGTATTCAATGTAATTATTGCAGTAATCTAGAAATATGCATATTTATTTTGTCTAAGCATTCATTCATCTCTTTTACAAGTAACATTATAATTTTGAAATGGAAAGCATGATGCACAAGAAATAACACAACAAACCACAAGTAAAGTGACACAAATATTTATCCTAGGAACCCTCATGGATAATAAACTCAACCTCCAAAATATGTGCTTTCCTCATATTCATAAACTTAAGAATTTCAAGGTTACAATTATAGAAGGGCAACTACAGATCCCTTTTAATCAATACATGTCAAGGAATTCAACTATTCCATTTCAAGTTCATGATGCAATTAAGGAATTCCCAATTCCTTTCTCTAAGTCATCATTTAACATTAAGGTATTTCTCATACCATAAAGGAATTCATTTGTTCCTTTAAAATCTATGATGCAAATAAGGAATCTATTAAATTCCTTTTCAAATTCATCATATGAATTTATAATATTTTGTATATTGTTTATCATGATGTTTCCTATTGAGACATCCCAAGACGACAATTTTCTCAAATGGTTAAAGGGTTCACCATCCATCCATTTTCCAATGGTTACTACCATCTTCCAAATTCATTACTAGGACATTATAAATTTTATCAAAAAGGACCTTCATGGTTATATATACTCTTATCCTAATTTTTTAAAATTTGATCTCCGAAGGCCATTAGATATTCCAAGTGTATTCTCTAGAAATCATTTCCAATTAGCGAATACAAAACTTCCTTTATTTTTTTCTAGAAGGTTCTTCTCATGATAGGATGTTATTTTATGGCTCTTCTCATGATATTATACTATACACATTTTCAATACACCTCCAATACACCTCCAATGGATGATTTTAACCTTTTTTTCTAGAAGGTTATTCTCATGATATTATCCTATACACATTTTCAATACACCTCCAATGGATGATTTTAACCTTTAACCATTCAATATACCTCCAATGGATGATTTTAACCTTTAACCATTTAACCTTTAATGATTTTAACCTTTACACATTTTCAATACACCTCCAATGGATGATTTTAACCTTTAACCATTCCATATTAATTGGAGTTTAATAAAGATACACATACAATAAAACCATACTTCAATGAATTATACATATTAATTGGAGTAATTAATAATGATACACATATAATCAAACCATATTTCAATTAATTATAAAAATAAAGGAACCAACGAGTAGCAAGTGGATAGGTGGCACTACACATACAATCAAACCATACTTCAATGAATTATAATATTAATTGGAGTAATTAATAATGATACACATACAATCAAACCATATTTCAATTAATTATACAAATAAAGGACCCAACGAGTAGCAAGTGGATAGGTGGCACTACACATACAATCAAACCATACTTCAATGAATTATACATATTAATTGGAGTAATTAATAATGATACACATAATAAAGATACACATACAATCAAACCATACTTCAATGAATTATACATATTAATTGGAGAAATTAATAATGATACACATATAGTCAAACAATATTTTAATGAATTATACAAGTAAAGGAACCAGTGAGTAGCAAGTGGATAGGTGGCACTACACATACAATCAAACCATACACATTAATTGGAGTAGCAATTAATAATGATACACATACAATCAAACCATCTTTCAATGTGATAGGAGTAATTAATAATGATACATATACATCAAACCATATTTCAATGAATTATACTAGTAGTAATAGGAGTAATTAATAATGATACATATACAATCAAACCATCTTTCAATGAATTATACGAGTAGCAAGTGGATAGTGCCAAATTAATAATGATACACTCTTATCCAAGCATCTAGATTCTTTGTGATTAGCCTTTAGGTGTCTTCAATATTATCTGTGATTAGCCATATCAAGAGGTTTTTTTATGATAAGACTCAACAACAAAGATGATGCAGAGCGCATCTTGACAGGAGGACCCTGGTTTCTAGGAAGGCGTAGCCTCTTTTTGAGGAAGTGGGGGGAGGATTTCAACCCTGAGAAGCAGAACATTAATATAGCACCCATTTGGGTCTGCTTACCAAACCTCCCAGCCCATTTTGTTAATGAGTATTGGCTTAGTGGCATAGCAAAGACGATAGGAGAGCTCGTGGCAATAGACCATTCAACCCGGGCAAGGACTAGACTAACGCATGCCAGGATCTATGTAAATGCAAACTTGGATTTTGATCTACCTTCTCAGGTGGAACTAGCATATGGAGAGTTTCTAAGGATTCAACCTATGGAGTATGAGAACAAGCCAACATTTTGTAGCGTGTGCAAAACCTAGAGCCACCTTCAAGCCTAATGTTTGACAATAACTACAAATAAGGAAGCCATGAGCGAAGGTTTTCTGGGGAAAGCTAATGGGAGAGGGATCCCAAAGTTTCAAGGACTGCATCTTAACTTGGAAGGATACATACAAGTTAAGAATAACTAGGCTGACCAATCCAACACAGAACTAGCAAAAATCCAGGAGAAAGGAAAGCAACATAATGAGGGAGGCAAAAATCATAAGGTATGTAATAAAGATCCTAGCTTGAACATGTTTGATATCCTAGAAAATATAGAAGTTGAAAAAGAAAATAGTAAGGATGATACCATCAGTGTCAAGTTTCCTGAAATCCTAGAATCCTCATCCAAATCGGGATCATCCATAGCTATGACAAAAAGCCCCAAAAGCTATGCTCAAAATGAAGAAAAATTGCCAAGTCATTTCAATTTAAACATGGAAAAAATAGAGTCAAGAGTCGAAGTTATGGAAACAAGAGCCAGGAATGTAGCTCCTAATATGGTAGTGGAGCAAATTATCCCTTATTAGACGAGCCCAACGGTAAAATGTTCCTTGAAGGAAAGCCCCCTGTTTAGGAACCAGATAGGAGAGGTGAACCAAAACAAGGCTGAGGATGAAGAGGGAATTGAAAACCCCCAAAATGAGGAAGAAGGTTCAAGCCCTAGACTATCATAGTATATGCCCCCTCATTTCAATCCAAAACAAACTAGAAGCACTACCAAGCCTTCGATAGATTATGGAAGTGAAAGAAAGAAAGGGAGAATATCTACAGCAGAGCACTATAGAATGAGAATCAATGAAGAAATTGCAAACAGAAAGCAAATAACATTGTTATAGCAAGCTATTCCTAGCCAGGATAATAGCAAAATTGACAAACCCCCTTTGGATTAGGGAAGGGGGTAGGGAAAAAATATCAAACAGTATAAATGAAGGTTCTCTCATGGAATGTGAGAGGCCTAAATAGACCACCAAAACAAAGGATGGTGAAGTCTATAAGGAAGGATTGAAATCCTACTATCATTTTTCTTCAAGAAACCAAAACAGATGTGGCACAATCAAAATTTATAGCTAGAAGTATTTGGAAGCAAGGGGAAGTGGCCTTTCAACAGGCGAGAGGAGCATATAGGGGCCTCATGATATTATGGGATCCTATTAAAATAGACAAAAGTATTATTCAAGAAAATGAAAGAGTATTAAGTGTATTATTTCATGATTTTTATACTAATAAGAATTGGATTATGTCAAATGTTTATGCCCCCACCTCTGTCCAAGGGCATTCTAAACTGTGGGAGTTTTTGGGTCATTTGAGCCAATATTTTAAAGACATTCCTTGGGTGATTGGGGGAGATTTCAATACCCCCATTTACCCATCTGATAAGAAGGGAGGATCTGGGTTACCCTCAAGGAGCATGGAGGACTTCAATAAATTCATTAACACAAATGAATTGATGGATGTAAGACTAAAAGGAGCCAAATTTACATGGAGTAATAAGAGGATAGGAAGTCAGCTGATTCAAGAAATGTTGGATAGGTTTTTTTTATCCAAGGAAGCTACAACAATGTTTGGTGATTCAACGTTACAAGCCCTTCCTAAATGTGCTTTAGACCATAATATTATTCTATGGGAGGCATTTCAGGCTAACTCCTTTAAAAAGCCATTCATATTCCTATCAATGTGGGTTAAACATCCGTACTTCAAGAAACGAATAAAGGAACGGTGGCAACAGCCTATCCAGGAAAGTGCTTCCTTCAAACTATCTCAAAAAATTAAGATGGTGAAAAACAACCTTAGAATATGGAATAAAGAAGTCTTTGGAAATATTTTTGAGAATAAGAGAGCAGTGGGGGAAAAAATAAGAATAATAGAAAGCAAAATCCAAAATGGAACCTATGATGAGGTGACAAGGAATGAAGAGAAGGAAACCCTTTGTTTATAATATTTTAGCTTGTGAAGAGATGTATTGGAGGCAAAAATCAAGGGCATTATGGCTAAAGGAAGGGGACTCTAATTAAAAAATTTTCCATGTTACCACATTGAGCAATAGAAGCAACAATAATATTAGAAATTTAACTAAGGTGGATGGATCCTCACCTCAAAACATTCAAGAGAGCAGGGACGAGGCTGTTAATTTTTTCAGTTCATTATTGGGTGAAGAGCGGGCCTGTAATGCCCAAGCAAAGGACTCTCTCCTTCAATTCATTCCACAACTCATTGATGAAACAATTAACGAGTCTCTTACAACAGCTTTTTCAGACGAAGAGATCAAGGAGGCTTTGTTTAACATGGATCCTGACAAAGCTCCTGGGCCGGATGGGTTTTCACCGTGGTTTTTCCAAGTTTGTTGGGATATTGTTGGAGCAGAAGTTATTGCTGCAATAAAGGAGTTCCAAAATTAAAATCATATTCCAAGGGGTTTCAATTCAACTTTCATTGCTTTGATCCCTAAAGGCCCCAACCCCAAGACTATGGCTGAATTTAGGTGTTAGCCTGTGTAATATATCCTATAAAATTCTGTCCAAAGTTTTAGCCAACCGTTTGAAGAAAGTTCTACTAGTTATCATTGATCCAAGTCAAGGAAGTTCTGTACAAGGAAGATCAATATTAGATGGAGTTATTACTATTCATGAGGCTCTTCATACAGCCACTCATACCAAAAAAGTAGTCATGGCTTTAAAGTTAGACATGAACAAAGCTTATGACAGGATAAATTGGGAATTCCTAGAGGTAGTTTTATTAAAATTTGGCTTCAACATGAAATGGGTCAAGTTAATAAGAGAGTGTATTTCTAAGCCTTGTTTTTTAGTTTTGGTTAATGGGTCTACTATAGGTTTTTTTCAAAGCAAATGAGGTCTAAGACAAGGAGATCCCATAAGTCCTATGTTGTTCATCATTGTAGCTGAGGCCTTGGGAAGAACCATTAAGGCAACAGTGGTAGCTAGACTCATATCAGGTATCAAGGCCATGTCGCTAACTACCTCGGTGACACATCAACAATTTGTTGATGATACATTGCTACTGAATTTGGCTTCTGTGGTTGAGGCAAGAAGGATTAAAAATATTCTCATAATGTATGAAGAAGCGACTGGACAGAAAGTGAATTTTGATAGGAGCAAACTTTATTTCATCAATACCCCCATTCCTAGGCAAAACAACATAGCAAGGATCATGAAGGTCATATTGCATCCCTTCCCACATCCTATTTAGGTCTTCCCCTATTTACGGGGAAACTTGAAGGATCAATGTGGAACATAGTTCTAGAGAGGATCCAAAAAAAGCTAGCAGGTTGGAAAGGACATCTGTTATCTCAAGCAGGAAAAGCAATTTTAACTATGGCTTCACTTCAAAGTATACCCGTTTACTTCCTATCAGTCTTCAGAGCTCCCAGCAAGGTGTATCACAAAATTGAGAAGATTCAAAAAAATTTCTTTGGTCAGGGACTAAGGATAAGAAAAGGATCCATTTAGTAGGTTGTAACAAGGTTTGCAAACCTAAAGCTGATGGGGGGTTAGGATTGAGGAGAGTTGCTCATCTCAATACAGCTCTGTTAGCCAAATAAGCATGGCGGTTATTGACTAAGGTCGATAATGAATGGACTGCCATAGTTAGGAGGAAATACCTCCAAGGTGTAAACTTCCTTAATGACAACTTAGCAAGCAGGGGGTCTACTTTTTGGAAGGCAATCCTCACGAGCAGGGATCTTGTCAAGAAAGGTCTTATATGGATTCTAGGAAATGGGCAAACAATAGACTTTTGGAAGGATTGATGGGTGAGAGCTGAGGAGTTATCCCAAAATACTCATTTGGCTAGGATTGAAAAGCATATGGAGTAGCATATTGGGAAGAAGGTTGCAAATTATATGTGTCAGGATATAAATATCAACAGGTGGAGACACATCAGAGTATAGGGTTTTGAAGCGGAGTCTGAAGAGCTTTATAACATTTTAACTCAGCAAATTATTCCCTCTAGAGGGGATGAAGATCACATTGTTTGGGCTGAGACTGAAAGTGGTGACTTCAAAGTTAATTATGCCTATGATTTGATTCTCAATGTGGAAGTTCAACAATTTCAATCGAGTTTGGTTTGGATCAAAGGCTTAATTCCTAAAATATCCTTTTTTTCATGGCTGGTGATTCAAGGAAAAATCCTCACTATGGACAATATGTTATCCAAAGGTATGGTTATTGCTAACCATTGCTACATGTGCAGGTTAGGATGGGAGACAACCCAACACTTGTTTCTGGAGTGTCCGGTAGCGGAGTCCATCCTAGATGAAATTTTCCAAGCCTTTAGGATCTCGTGGGTTAAGCCTGCTCTTATATCCAAAGTGTTCCATCAATGGCCTCAACCCTTTGTTAGCCGAAAACTTAAGTACCTATGGAGAATATTTTGGCATCATTTTCTCTGGCAGATTTGGCTAGAAAGGAACCATAGAGCCTTTAAGGATACCATTCACAACCCAAAAACCATCCTCAACAGGATTATTGTCTTTGTGAAAGAAAATATTAGCACCTTAGTGGATGAGAACCACTCAATTATTCCCCAAGAAAAACAATTAGCTCATGCCTTAGGTATTGAGGACAAACGTTCCATTCCTTTGCCCAATCCCATAAATGGGATTTATTGGGAGCCACCCCCCAGGGTTGGTTTAAACTAAATTTTGATCGTGCAGCCAAGGAGAACCTGGGAAGAGCTGGAGCTGGAGGAATAATCAGGGATCATTAAGGAAATATGGTCAAGGCCTTCACTAAACCATTGGGAATCATAACTAATAATGAAGCAGAAGCTATAGCCCTTTGGAGAGGGTTGCAAGTAGCCCATGCAACTCAAGGTAACTTGATGATTGAAGGTGATTCTATGAACATCATCAACCTGTTAACCAATGGCAAAAAACCTCCATGGATAATCGAGGGATTCATCCATGAAGTGAGGATCCTTTTTGTGGAAATACAAACTAGAAGGGCTCATCACGTGTACCGTGAGGCCAATAGGTCAGCTGACAAATTAGCCAACATAGGTGTTGATGTTGGTAGTTTGGTGACATGGAACAAGGTGTGCCACGTGAAGTGGAAAACATTATTAGTCATGAAAAGAAACCTACCCATTAAGGAGAAATATGAACGGGTGTTCTTTCCCCATGGAGCTGGTAATAACTATGGTCTTTCCCTCTAAATCATATCAAATTGGAAATGAAGGTAACAGGGTGTAAGCCTTGGAATATTTTGGCAGAGAATAGGAAATGGGCAAGCAACAGGTTTCACAAGTGCAAAGTTCCAAACTTCAATTTATGTCAATGTAAGTAATGTTAAAATTATGTTTAGGTATGATTGGGCTTTGTTAGTAAGGTGTTGTAGGGGATTCAACACAATTTTTGGTAAGAAAGTTTCAAGTATGACTAGGATCTACAATCTCAGCATAAGGCTGGATATTGTAATAGGTTTTGGGTTAACCTGCAAAACCCGATAATTAGTGAAGACTTTTATTTACCAAAAAAATATAGTAGTTAGCTTTCGATGGTTTCATATATCAGGTTGGATGTAATATGGTTCTTACTAACTATAGTCTTCTAGACCCCTTAAAGAGTTGAGATATCATTGAGATCATCTCTATATAATAAGAGATTATTTCGTTGAGATCATTGCTATATAATAAGATATTATTTGGTTGCTATATAATTTCCATTAGGGTTGGTTTTAATATGGTTCTTGCTAACTATAGTCTTCTATACCCCTTAAAGAGTTAAGAGATCATTGCTATATAACAATAGATTATTTCGTTGCTATATAATTTTCATTAGGGTTGGTTTTAATATGGTTCTTGCTAACTATAGTCTTCTAGACCCATTAAAGAGTTAAGAGATCATTGCTATATAACAGGATATTATTTCGTTGCTATATAATTTCCATTAGGGTTGGTTTTAATATGGTTCTTGCTAACTATAGTCTTCTAGACCCCTTAAAGAGTTAAATTCGATTATTTTAATACTATATAAAATATTAACTCATCAATAAGAGATCATTGCTATATAACAAGAGATTATTTCGTTGCTATATAATTTCCATTAGGGTTGGTTTTAATATGGTTCTTGCTAACTATAGTCTTCTAGACCCCTTAAAGAATTTAGAGATCATTGAGATCATTGCTATATAACAAGAGATTATTTTTTTGCTATAAAATTTTCATTAGGGTTGGTTTTAATATGGTTCTTGCTAACTATAGTCTTCTAGACCCCTTAAAGAGTTAAGAGATCATTACTATATAACAAGATATTATTTCGTTGCTATATAATTTCCATTAGGATTGGTTTTAATATGGTTCTTGCTAACTATAGTCTTCTAGACCCCTTAAAGAGTTAAATTCGATTATTTTAATACTATATAAAATATTATCTCATCAATAAGAGATCATTGCTATATAACAAGATATTATTTCGTTGCTATATAATTTCCATTAGGGTTGGTTTTAATATGGTTCTTGCTAACTATTGTCTTATAGACCCCTTAAAGAGTTAAGAGATCATTGAGATCATTGCTATATAACAAGAGATTATTTCGTTGCTATATAATTTTCATTAGGGTTGGTTTTAATATGGTTCTTGCTAACTATAGTCTTCTAGACCCCTTAAAGAGTTAAATTCAATTATTTTAATACTATATAAAATATTAAATTCTATTCTCTCATCAATAAGAGATCATTGCTATATAACAAGAGATTATTTCGTTACTATATAATTTCCAGTAAGAGAGGGTTCATCAATAAGAGATCATTGCTATATAACAAGAGATTATTTTGTTGCTATATAATTTCCAATAAGAGAGGAGTCATAAAAGAAGACTTTCAAGTAGAATGCAATCTTGATAGAGATTCTACAAGCTTAAAAGAAATTACAAAGGGAGTACTTAAGTAAACAAGAATGAAGCATATTTTATAAGAATCCATTAACCTGGACTCCTACGAAGTTGATCTCCTTAACCCCTTGGTTTCTTTAAAACTTCCAAATTGTCTCCTTTTCCATATAAGAAATCCTTCAAACCTTCTAGTTTCTGATCCACCAAAGTGGAGAGCATACTCCCTAGGGTTTTCCATATTTCCTTCCCCCATTCTTCACAAGGTGTCCTCTATTTATAGGGAAATTTCTCCACTTATGGCCAAATAGTGGCTTCATTATTTAATTATTAAAAATATACCTTGGGCCCCTTAAGACTTATCATGTCACTAAAGGGTCCACTAGAGATAAGGTGAGTGACCTTATTTTTGTTTTGTGTCCCTTTTTTATGGGGACAAATACAAAACCCATACTATTAAGGCATAGAATGGATACAAATCTAGGACTATTATTGATAGGGTAAGAGATTCCTCTCATAATTTCCACCAATATGGGAAAGCCATATGGGTATTTCCCATAGATAGGATGACCCATATACTATTTTAAAAATCCTCTAGTCCTTTTAAGTCCCATCTAAGTTGGGTTTTTGCAAGAGATAATTCCTCAAATTTATCTTTCACAAAACCTCATAATTAATTTCTACTTAATTATCTTCTCCAAAAGATAATTAATATTTTCCTATCCTTCATAAAATTATTTTATTAGAATTTTTGTAGGCTTCCTTAGGATCTATGCCCCTTTTATCAGGTATTAATTGATCCCCAAGATCAATTAATATCCTTTAAATAGGATTAGAGGGTAACAGGTCATGATAGTAATTTATTCCAAAATGTGCATGGGATGCCCATACATCCACTTGATGGATGTGGTATACCTTTGAGTCACCAATTTAATATACAAAATTTTACAGCTTAAATATAGATGCTTAATATAGAGAGATGAGAATATGGAGAGTTGTTTACAAAATATCAAGAGTTGTTAGATTATATAAGCAATTGATATCTGAAAACCTAATTATCATCATATTTCAAAATGTGAATATTCTAGTAACACAGGAATGCAAACATGTGGTTGCCTGTATGGATTCTATTGAAATTTAAAACACCCATTATTAGCATCTCTAAAGAAGTTTCACAATTCATTTATGTACATATTATGTATGTATGATGTTACCACATAATATCCTTGTATTTTCAATAGCCCAATAACATTGAACTAATCAATATAATCTTCTAATAATGTATTATTATATTTTTAGTTTATCTATGACTGCTGATTAGTAATGAGTAAACCAATGATAACACAATTGTTTTTCCCTTAAAAATGTTATTTTATTTGTAATTTTTGTTCTTATATTTCTATATTTTAAATAATTTTATATTTTTTTTCAATTTGTCATCCCAGTTTTACTAAAATTTAGGGGTGTTTCCTAGTTATCACCTTTTCACGTCCTCTCCTTTCTCTGTTGTCACTAAAGGGTACTCTGTGTAATATAGGTTGTAAGACTTTAGACTTGACACTTTAGTTATTTTTCCACTGTATCATGCCTAAAATCGCAATCACTTGTATTTTTCAATCCTGTCTTGGTTGATAATATTTCATGAGGAATTAGCCATTACAATATATTTATTTCATCAAAACTAATTCCGGTCTTCTATAGTTTGGCATATATACAAGTATCATTCCTTTGGGTTGTGGGCCTCCCATATTTTGTATGGTGGTGAGGAGAGAGAAGACATTATCATAAATATATTTATTGATGTAACAGTCTCGGTTGCATTTTAAAAAGGATCCTTGGAAGGTCATATCAGCATAAATGTGTCTTGAGACCATCCTACTAGTAGTCAAACCTGATTTGATAGGATGTACAATGATATAATTGCCTGCTTTGACAACATTTATCTAGATTTGGGATAAATTTTAGTAACAATACATCAAATTGTGTAGTTTATTCTATTATGGTACTAGCAATAGGATGCATTCAAATCAAGGACATACAATCAAATGGAATGTTGGAATCCAAAATGTTGCTTGTAAAGAACTGTCCATTTTAGGAGTAACAAATTGTTAGCACTTAAAGCAATTATTATGCAAGAAAATTTTATTTTATGCTTACAACATAGCAAACTATTATCAATCAAGAGACAACTCACTTTAGATTTTTTTGTGTTGTCCTAGAAATTTTTCTTGTTGTAAGATCTTTCTCTCAAACCATCCATGTATGGTATATCTTCCTATCATTCTAGGATTAGGTAATGATTAAAAATATGCTAATTTTTAACTTGTAAAGGTTGTATATCTCTAATAGTTCTTAATGGAAAGAGCATTGGTTTCTTGATCACTAGCCCTTGCATTCCCTTTATTTTGAAGAATTAGCAAAATAGTTTTTTTTTTTAATCGTAATCAACTAACATTGACTTTGTAAGGGTTGTATTCCTATTTGTGGCCAAGAATAAGATTTTGTGGCTTTTTCCTTTGGATGTTTGAGTACCTTATTTTTTAAAAATAGAGCATAAGTGGATTTTCTGATCATATGATCAATTCAATTTGTTTTCTCATAGACTATATTAGCTTATGCCTAATAAAATGATTGTATTCTAGAAATATTAAGGTGCTATGTGTATAAAAATATAAATATTGCAACTGTATCACTTATTGACTCACACACTTCATTTTCTTTGACATATATTAGGATTGTTCCATTTGTACATTCCAAATTTTTTAATGAATAATAAATAATCTAGAGTTACATGTATATTTAATTTCTTATAATTCATAAATTGATAAGTATTAGCAATTGAATTTTGTTTTATAACCAAACATTGTTGTTTTGCTTATGGATTGGGTTGTTGCACAATGTCATTTTTTTTAAATAGTTGTTTTTCCTTTATTAAATGTATGAAAATAGTCATTTGAAGCAATTTCAACACTTTATAAAAATTCATTGGCGTAGTTTTGTTTCATTGTTGTACTAAAATTCTTTCCTTTCTTTTAAATTAACAATGGACTAGTTGATTCAAGAATAATTAATTTTAATTTTGAATAAAATCCTTGTATTGTTGTTTGTGCCATCTATATTTGTGTTATTATTGTTTTGAGTGGAGTTTTCTCCCTTATCTTATTTATACAAGGAGTTGGATATTACAACTGCAACACCTTTCCTTAGTATCTTAAGTTTTATTATGAGTTTGTACAAAGTACAATTATTTATTTTATTTTATTTTAAATATAAAAAAGATGGATATTATAGTCTTAGTCCTAATATAGTTTGATTGTATGGTGTGCTTATTAATCATTAATTTACCTTTAGCTCTAAAATTTAGTACAAACTTCAAAGTGATATGCTAGAATGGATAAGATTTTGTGATGATAATCTCATCTATTATCTTTTCCATGTGCACTTGCTCAGCTTTATATGAGCTTAGTGTAACATTACCTTTTAGAAATATATCCAATTTTTTCTTTAGAGACATATAGAAGCTAATATTTTAAGATCTAATATTTTAAGATCAATATATTGTTTTTATATTATTTTTGTGATTCAATTTTTATCTTGTCTTGGAAATTTAATTTTATTTTGCAATTTTTGCAAAAATATGCATGCAATTGAATTATGTTTCCTAAAGAATGGAGCAACACAAGCATGTTCACAAGCATGCTTTTTTTTATTTAAGTTGGTCTCTTTAATGTATTTAGGAAATGAACTTTCGAATCAAACCTATCTTCTATTTTACATCAAAATATTTTAGGATGCCACTCTTTTTTGTTTAACTTTGTTTCAGGCCACAATCCATGTTGAATGAAATTTGGACTCTCTGCTTGCAAAATGTGAATATTTTTGTAAGTTTTAATTTTTGATATACATTTGACTATTTAGTATTTAGTTTCATGGGTATGTCCTTTTGGATGCCTGTGAAGTGGATTTTCTAGATATTGGGAAAGGTTTAATCCTTTGTGAAACTTTGAACGTGCACACACAGACATATTGTCGGGTTATATATAGAGTTTTGTCCAATAGGGTAGCTTCATTTTTTAAGGTTGCAAAACATGTTTTTATATTGTGGGATAACTCTAATCCTTTGTGAAGTTTTGAATATATGTATAGTTGACACTTAAAAAAAGTTTTGTTCAACTATCAATGCTTAATTGTTTTCAAAAGCACTTAGGTAAGGAATCAAAAATCATCTAGTTGCATCTTAGGTTAGTTTTTAGGTTTTTTTTGGAAATATATTTGGGTTATCATCCTATGTGGCAAGCTACAATTAAATTTTGGTGAACCCTACATGAACATGTTGGTTACTAATTATTGTTGGTTACTAATTATTGTCATACTATATGGTATAATTATTTTTGGATGGTGCCCAATGTATATATGTTGATGCCACATAATCACACACTTCAAACACTAAATATTGTAGAAAGAGAGGTCCAAAAAGATGTGCAGTAGAGTCAAGAAACACAAACAAGGTGGAGATCATTTGCAATCTAAATGAACAACCCATAGGAAAAAAATATTTTAAGTTTGCATATTACTTGGGAGTAATTGTTAGGGAGATTGTCCCTATCACCCATACAAGCTGGAGAGCAGTCCTAGTGGAAGTTAAAAACAAGTTATGGAGTTCATAGTGTCCATTTTTTAATACTTATATAAATATTGCATCTAATAAGATATTGGTTTGATGCAGCAAAAATATATCATTTCAAACGCAATGAAGAAATGGGTCTTTGTGACCATGGAAAAGCAATGGCATGATCATAAGCATCGATTTGTGAAAAAACACTATGATAAGTATGATAATGACACATATATAATTGCTAATCCTACACCTCATGTATCACAAAAATGTTGGGAATCCTTTTTGAATGGTAGGATCAGTGCTAACTTTAAGGCAAGTACCAACCAATATGTTATGGTAGTTCATATTATTGTTATGTTCATGTGAATTTTATAGATCTTGATCTCGCTAATGAATTTATATACTATTTTCTTCATTGCATTGTAGGTAGTGAGGCAAAGGAACAAACAAAAAATATATCACAAATATATCATGTACACTTGCAGTCAAAGAGGATATGGTCAAGACTATAGCACAAAATGGTATTCTATCATACTCATCCATTATATGTGATAAACATAGCTATATTGTTTTGTCGTATGACTTATCCCCATGTCTCTCCAACCATATATCATGCAAAGGAAGAGCCAACCAAATATGAAAACTCCACTACCAAGGGCAACTGTGTGGATGGCAACTTATAAAAATAAGGATGAGGCTCCTATTTCACCATAAGTTGTAGAGACAATCATAAGTAACATTCCATTGAAAATAGAAATACATTGAACTTCAAACCATTGTTATATCAATTATTTTTTTAACACATTCCTAGTTAACTATGCATGTGGTGTTGCCAGCCAAAATTGGATGATACAATATCATATACAAGCTTTGTAAATCGATATATTAAGGATGATGCCCTCACCATGGTTTTAGGACCTGAAAGACCAATTTGGGTTCAGGGTATCGACAAAGGAGTATCTTCGATTGTTCTATTTGCTGGAAAGGGTTACATATAGAAGTTGCGCTAGATGCAAGAGTATACGGTAGAGAAAGAGCATAAGTTGGAATAGGAGCTTGCAGATAATGAAAAATATTGGAAGAGAAGATTGAAGAGAAAGATAAAAATATCGAAGAGATTTTGACACAACTTTCACAGATAGAGGTGTGTCAGTTTTCTTATGATTTCATATTTTAAATGTTTACATTTTGCACCCTTAAAATTGTAATGATCCTTTGCGTATAATTCCATAGACATCATCACTACATTCTACCCATACAATTGGACACAAAATTGGTGGTGGTGATCAAGGCACATGAATTTTATGAATACCTTCTAGGCTAGAGTCATCAGTAGTACAACTATAATTTTGAATATAAAATAGTTGACTTAGTTTGTATTGTATGCTATTTTCTATGTAGGAACCGAAAATGATATTGATGATGCAAACTAAGAGAAGGAAATGCTACTTGACTCAAATACATAAGGATAACATAGTGGCCAAAGTCACAATGATCAGTAGTGACCCTAAAGACCTTATACATGGTGAATTTTTAGGTGAGGGTTACTAGAAATCCAATGTACCTATCACCCATATAGAGGAAATAATCTTGTTTAGAAGGAATGATGAGATGGCCAAAATGAAGGATGTTGTGGGCTCCTTTATTGCCTAGCCTATATCAAACATTGCATTTAAGTAGTTATTTTTCATAACTCTACAGATGCTTAGAGAGCTTTGCCATCACTACTTATTTAACATTATTTGTAAGTTTTAGGTTGGCATCAAAATTATTAATAACGTTATCATTTATTTTACAGGTTAAAAGTAACCCTCAAGCAATAATAAGAGCGCATTTTATATATTTTATAATAAGAGGGCAATAATAAGATGATTTTATCCTCCTCCTTAAACTTCTTGATAAAGGATTATGATTCATGTTGTTGAACCCAAACACCCAGTGCATCTGCATCAAATTTATATTTAAAAGGAAGAATGCTATGTTAGGATGTTGATATTTCTTATATTTACTATTTATGCATATATAATTATGAGTAAAGGGAAACTTTAGAATATATTAGCCTATTTTATATTCAGGATATGTGAGTAGTTATGTCAATATGTAGACCATGTCACCCCTATAATATTTGGTGAGGAAATGACAACATAGACTTTAAAGGCCTCAGCCAGTGGACAACATGAATCTCTTCATTGATATTTTCTAGAGTTGAATCTCTTCACTGATATTTTCTAGAGTTGGGTGTTAGGAGTGTTGTTGGTTGATATTATGAAAATCATTGCTACATGTTAACTCTTTTAGAGCTTCTTTGTATGTCCTTTATTTTTGGAAACTCTTTGTACTAGTTTAACTTTTTATTTTGATTTTTTTTGTATTTTTGTTTTTATATATTTATTGTATAGCTCAAATTTATGTGTCTATTATTTTCTTTTCCAATATTACTCTTTAGGGGTGCATCAGTTGTTACTATCATACACTCTATTTGCTATAATTTGCAGTCCTATTAGACATCTTGGTAGCTAATGGACACTAATATTTAAATTAAAGTAAATATAAGTAAGTGGATAAACAATACATTGCACACTTTTTATTTTAGCATATGTATGCAATCTATTTGTGTTTCTATATATTGTTGTGATTCATAAGCATACATGTGGTTTCCTTTTGTCTTAAACTGGTACTGCTGAGATATTGTGGCATCTTGCAAGTAAATGGGTAGCCAAGCTAGGAGTGAGGTGATTAGGTATCTTGAGAATGAGGTTAGCCAGTCAGATATTTATGTATGTAACAAAACTCGTAGGATACCCTCTCGCCTCATATTTGATGGTTGGGGTGGGTATAAATGTTTAGACATCTACTCGTTATATAGAGAGATCAAGTTGCCCAAATGAGGATTGAAGCCTTGTTTTGCATTTCAGAATACCCAAAGTGGTAAAACCACCTTGGCACTAGCCATGTGCAAGGACCCTGCAGTCAAAGGTGAGGATATTTATATCGTATTCATTTTGCATTCTCTTAGTGGTACATGGTATCATGACAATATTTTATATTTGATGGTGTTATATTCAATGTTTAGACCAAGATATATATTCAATACCAGGAGGATATTTGAGAGGTAGCCATGGATATAGATGAGAATCTCTTAGAATTGGACAACAACGGTGGCCATCAAAACCAAATGCAAACCATTTAGTCTCTCATAGCTCTAGCTAGGTAGAACATCAATGAAGGAAATCCATCTCAAGCCTTAAATATTGTAAGTCCCTCTTTGTACCCAATTTTATTTTGGGCTTTCTTTCTTATAGAAAATTCACACCAACTTTATTTGCATTGAGTTCTTTAGATTTCTCGTATTGGGTGCCAATTTTCTTAAAATTTTGGGTGACTCTTCAATTTTATAATCTAGATATTTTTTGTGCAATTCCTTTCATATTCGAATTGACAATCACGTAGGTAATGTTGTCATCTATGATTATTCTTGTTGTTGGTAATCTTTAGAGACAACATAATAAGAGTGGATCTTTAGTTGGAAGTTTGCTTGCAATGGTGTGCTTATGCATTAGATACAGGTCTAAGAGACATAACCATTGAGATAGACATGAAGTTAGAAATTGGAGATCAACTATCTTATGAAATTATAGGTGTACTTTTTTCCTTTGGATCTAAACTCATGGCAACAAGACTGGAACCCTTACTTCAAGTAATAGGTAATGAGGTGATTTTTTAGATCCTAATCTGGCCAGGATGTCTACCTAGTGTATGAGACCCCTTGGTTGGAATAAGGGATCTTTCACTTTATGTAATTTCATGTTCCAAATTAGATGCCTCTATTGGTGAATTTGAAGATCTCAATCTAGCCAACAAGCTTACTAGGGCTATGATATTCCTTTGTTGTAATGATGGATATTTTACTTTACCTTTTATATTGTTTCAATTTATATACTTTCTAAGCTATGGTTTTTGGTCTCAATCTAAATCCCTTTGGTCTAGGCAAGTATCTTTTGCCTTACCTCCTTAATATTTTAGGTGTTAATTTAGAAAGCACACCTACTTTTAGGACTTCATTTACCTTTATGTTTACCCTATAGTGGCTATCTATAATTAATCTATTTTAACTCTAATAAGATCATATTTAACAATAGTGATATCATGTTTGTGAGGGATGACTTTGAGTAAGAAGGGAAATAAATTCTAACCACACATATCTTAATTTCTTAACATGATTCTAGAAGGAGCGAGCTAATCATTATCAATGAAATTTGAGTAATTTAAGTGATACATCATTATGTTCTCATTTCCTTGTATAGTTGTTCATGCTATTAGTTATTAACCAACTTAATGTGAATGATTTGTCTTAAACAACTTATGGTGCATATTTTTTCAAACACTGATTGAGTAGGATAGATTAGGTGCTAATGCACATTATCATTCATAATTCCATGTTTGTTGTAGAGGCAAGGAAGTGGTGTGATAATTGATATCTGACATTCAAAGTATTCAAAGTTTTATTATGGGTGCAGTGAGCCAAGCAATCATTTTGCATGTACATTGTTCAGGGTTTCTTTTCTGGTCTTGGGAAAAATGTTACCCTCATGTAAATGTGTAAATTGTTGTGACTATCTACCATGAAATATCCTTGTCTAGCAAGTTTTGCATTTCCATGGCTCCTAAATTTTTTGAGAATTATAATAGAATTATCGGATTTATTGTGTATAATACATACAAGGAATATTTCCTTGTAAGTGTATTAAATGACTTGTGCTACATAATATTTTTTCTATGAAACTGCAACACCTGAGACCAATGAGAATGGTTATTTGAAGATTGCAAGTAGTGGTGGGTTAAACCAACAAATAACTAGAGTAAAGATCTTCCCTCATTATAGTAAAGTTTCTGATTAATAGAGTTCATGCTCAAGTTATAAATTTATGTATTTGTATGCACCCACCTGCATATTCTTAAAATTCATATTATTTTGTACTTGGTCAACATTGTCTCCAAGTTTTTGTGAATGTCACGGAAAGAGTGTACTATTGTCATAGGGGTTGAAGATCAAGAACAAAGATAACTATGTTGTATATCTATTAGAAATATCTTTAAACCATGAGTTTTGGATGTTGATTGACATGATTGTTATGTTGAAGTTTATATGAAGATATTTAAGTTGATCATATGTATGCTTGTGTACCTATTCTCTTGTATTCATATAATATTTAGTTTGAAATTGATAATTACCTTGGCCAAAAAGGTATTTAAGTATGATTCATTATGATAGATAAGTTATCTTCTAAACTTCAAAAAGTAGAAGGAATACTTATGATTTCAAAGTTTCAAATAATACTGAATTCTTGTAACTATTAGGTATTGGTTAATGAGATAAAATTGAACTGTAAGCATTTATGACTGATAAATACATAGGTGCTTGTTTCCTTATAGTAGGGTTATGCGCAGTGGCGAATATTCACAAATTGGGTGAATATTAGGATTTCCAAAATTGGAAATTGACGAATGCGTTCAATTTTCATTAGATCTTCTCGACTGTAATTCAAGAGGTCCGATAATGTATTTATATTGGCTTTTCTGAGGCAGTTATAGACCCTAGGGGGTAACTCCAATTGGTCAATAAAAATATGTTTGAATTCAACTCCTTTTTTCGTTCTCCCCATATCGGTCGATATATACAAAAGGGGTAATGAAGGAGGCATATTATCATTCTGATTGTTCGTTCCATCGATGCTCTGTTCCTCTGCAGACAGGAAAGGAAGGAATAACTCAATCAAATTCCGAGAAGCTTCGTAGAGTGCCTCTCTAGGAGTTAATCCTCCATTCGTCCATATCTCAAGAAAAATAATTTCTTTTATCTCATTTCCGGTCCAATAAGAATCGTCGACGTCGGCCCATTCACTTGAAACTTTTAGGACCAATGTTTTCTTAGGGTTAATTCACCATAATATATATCCAAACATAGACATATTTGTACTCATTGGAAATATATTTTCGAGCTTGATCTAATGGTGGTATTTTTATGAAGTTATAAGGTGATTTAATAGGTCAAAATTTGATCCAAATATGACCTTACTTTTTAGGGCTTCAAATACCCCAAAATTTGGTGTGAAGATGATTGATTTGATTTACTTAGCATTCGCCTTGATTTCAATTATGATTCACCATTTTTTTACAAGTACATTTCAAATCCAACTCCTTATGCATAACCTTGCCTTACAACCAAACTTATCTCTGTTAGCATGTAATAAATTTTATATTCCCATGAAACCACCATTGGATGTCTTCATACAAAAAATAGGGGGTGATTCCCTCTCCAATATCTATGGTTGGGGGTGATTCCCTCTCTCAAATATTCGATGAATCTAATGAACGCATCTTGAATATAATATTGTATTTTAAGATTTTTTTTGAAGTAATAATATTAGGGCAATTATAAACCACCCTAAAAGAACCTAAGAAGGTGGTTTTTAACCGCCCTAATAGATCCTAAGAGGGCAGTTTTTAACCGCTCTAATAGATCCTAACATGGCGATTTTTTTACCGCCCTCATAGTGATAAACTAAGGCAATTTTTGAGGTGATTTTTAACCACCCTCATAGACCCTAAGAGGGTCATTTTTGAGGCAGTTTTTAACCGCCATCGTATGAAGCATAATTTTTATGATATACTCATAGATGCCTATTGAATAACTGCCCTTAAATGCCCTTTTTGGTGTAGTGATGAGAAGGCATATATGGTGATACAAAATCTAACAATTCCTCCACCCCATGGGTTTTGAGACAATCAAAAGAATTCTAAATAATAAGGGAGGCTGAAGAAGGCGGAACACATACCCGCTCAACGTGCTTTTGAATATTAGATTTAAGGATTGAATCGAGTTCCTCCAGGATTAAAACCAGGGGTTTCAATGTGGATTTCAAGATTTACGTTGAAGTTGGCCCTATGTGCTGAATAGATCCGATCAAGGGTCAAGGCATTCTAGTTTCCAACCCTTGTTCATAAGCTACCTTCATTTGATTTTTGGGCTCAACCTAGGTTGATTTACCTTTCATATCTACCTTAGTCTAAACTTTTCTCATCGACTTCTTTGTCGAACATTGACCTGAGAGATGATCCAAATATTTACACTCAGTACAGAAAACTACATGATTTTGATATACAATTTTTTGTATTCGAGTACCCAGACTCAAGACCAGCTTAATAGAATCTGGTAGATCTGCTTCTAAATCTACATTAATACACATTCTAGCATATATCAATATCGACCTAGATCATGTCATTGCGTCAATGAGTATGATTTAACCCACTCACTTAAGTATACCCAGTAACATATCATCATGCCGGTACTAGAAATGCAGACCAAGTAACCTGGTCTATAGGGGACTATGTTTATCCTTTGTGAATTAGGATAGAAGTCCAAAGTCCACCTCTAAAGGAAGAGACCACGCTTCCCAAAGAACCATGGGTCCCTGCTGAGCACATTTATGGAGTCTTCTTCGTGATTAAAGTTAAACATTATGAAGACATTATGGAGAATCGTGATTTCTAGATTACCCTAAGACCTCCATTTAGGAAATACCCATTTATAGACCACATCAAGATTAGGATGAGCCCCCATAAATTTTCCACTCAGGTTAAACACATCATCTTCCATAGTAATTTTAATCAGCTCCTCTCAAAACCTAAGTGTATCTTCCTCCGATGAAATGTCAAAAACCACTTTTAAACCAAGGTTCCTTAAGCCAGACGAGATCACCATTGTAAAGGACACCATTTTTCACCGCATCCTCCAACACCACCTCACCATAATCACCAACAAGTTCCCCCCCATTGTCCTAGCCCACAACAACGTTCCCCCCCACAACACCAAGTCCACCTTCCACTCTTCCTTCCCTTGCAACACCATTCTCGCCCTCATCACTTCCATCGTCCACACCATCATTCCCGCTCACAGCACCTCCATTACCTGCAATCCCATTCTCGTCCACCGCATCACCGTTCCCACCCAATGTAGCACCGATCCTGCCTATCATTCCCTTCGAAAATTGTTACTAACCACAACTCAAATAATTTTTGAATATTTATACCTTCAAACAAATATTTCAGTATTGAAAACATTCAAGCAAAATTGAAACCAATTCATTATTTTAAAAATTTAAAAACCGTTATCTTATATATTACAATCCAATATCTTACGTATTAGAAATTATATCTAATATGAAAAGTAAAGTAAATGTGTATAGTAAATTTATAATGGCTTAGACTAAAACATGTCTAAATTTGATGAAAAAAGTATTATTTGAACAAATCTGAAGTTGTTTAGAGTTGGGCCTATTTTCTTAGAATCTTAAACATAAAATTCAAGTCTTCTTTTAAGAATGTATCTACGAATGTATGTTTTCTCTTGATCCTTAAGCGTTATAAGAGCCATCCTTCTTAAACCATATGAATTAATAAATCAAATGATCATGAACTTGATGTATTGTAGTCACATGGAAGAGAACCAAACTAAGAATTAATGAATTTTTTCCTCAATGTAGAGAATTTGAAACAATTAAGGTAGATAAATATGGAGGTGATCAAACTAAGAAAACAATTCAATGGAGGTGATCAAATTAAGAAAACAATTCAATGGAGATGATCATTTTAGATTCTATTTAGATAAATCTAAGTTTAAACTACGATCAAATAAGATAAGTACCTAAAAATAGGTCAGCTAACATGGATGGTAAGAACGTCAAAAGTCTGGAATATCTGTCAATAAAAGATTGGGCCTTTAGGTCTCCTCCTTTGTGTTTATTACTTATTTTTTAAATTCATTTGAACCGGTATATGTGCTAGTATATATTTTGAAGTGTTTTTCTTGTTAAATTTATGGCGTTCTCATATCTTCAATTAAAAATTATATAATATTTTAATATATATATTTATTTATATATTAAGAAACGTTTTTCATGAGCGTTGCAATGGAACTTTGGGTTTGTTGGTCATTTTCTTCTGCTGGGGTCTCGGTATAAGGTCTTGGTGTGCTGCTTGTTATTGTTTTCGTTGGTGCTGCGGAATCTGGTTTCCGTAATGGTTCTTGTCAGTGGATTTGGGTCTGAGTGGTTTCATTTTGAAATCTTGTGCGCGGGTTGTTTTGCTATTTGCCTTGGCCCTTCTGTTGATGGGACAGTTGTCCTCGCTGCTCCAGTTGTCGGGTTCGCTCGTTCCTTGTGGGATGGGCGGGCTGTTTAAATTTTAAATTTTATTTTTCTTCTGCCTTTCCGAGCGTGAGGTCCGTGTGGTGGCCCGTGTGGTTTCTCTGCATCCTCTTGGCTTTTCAGCACCTTGGATGTGATTGCTCTTGTTCTTTATTGGTGCGGCTAGCAGTTTCCCCCTTCTAGGTGTTGTTGCTAATCTCCTTTTGGAGATTGTTGTTGGGTTGTATTTGTCTTTCTCTCCTTTTGGGAGTTGTTGTGTATAGTTATGGGTTTCCCCTCAAAACCTTCTTTCTTAATATTATAAAAAAAATAAAAATTATTATATTAAATATTTATATTATAAGATATATTTGAATAAATATTTAATGTAGATATTTTAAAACTTTAAATAAAACCTTACAAAAATAAAATTATAAAAAACCAAAATATAATTGAATAATTATATACTTTTAGAAAAAATTTGCGAAAATCATGAACTATTACTTCACCTTCTTATTTTTTAAATGAATACGTAACTTCTTATCTTTTTAAATGAATATCGTAACTTCAACATTAAAAAAGTTTAATAAAAAGCATTATCATTAGTGGTCATAAAAGAATACACCTTACAAATGATGAGGGCTTAGAAGAGTGGTGAGTAGATACATACTTTGACAAGGGCAATAATTCAACCATACTGATCTAATAAAATTATCTTTAAACATATATATTTATATAATATAAAATATATTCAAACCGCCTATAAATGTATTTATATATATTTTTATTAATAAATAATTATCTCTATCCACATATTTTAAAATAAAAAATTTAATAAAAGACATTATTATTAATGGTTATAAAAGAATACACATTACAAATGATGAGGGCTTGGAAGAGTGGTGAGTAGATACATGCTTTGATGACAAGGTCAGTAATTCAACCATACTGATCTAATAAAATTATCTTTAAACCTATATATTTATACAATATAAAATATATTCAAGCCGTATTTATATATATGATTTTTATTTTTTATTACTAAACAATTATTTTTATCAATATTTATTATAATAATATTTTATAATATTAATTTGTTTTAATTTCATTAAATATTTTATCATCTATTAATATTATAAAAACTTTTTTGAGCATGGTAAAGCAAATGCCCTTACAATGGAGGAAAGAAAGTCCAAATAAAACTAAATAATAAAACAAAGATTATGGCCCCCAAATTTGGTGCAAAAGAGAAGAGAATGCATGCGTTAATGGATCCTCTCAACTATGAAGGTTGGTGCTGAGAAAGGTCCACAAGGTAACCTTCGTTTTCTTGATGTAATTATTTCTTTGCCTAAAGTTGATTTTGCATGTCACAATTTAGAATCTCTCATCCTTGTCGGGTATTTTTTTGGATGCATTCCTAATGAGTCTTCCTTTAGGGCCTGGGTTAACATAGCTTGGACTCCTCATGGAGTCAAGCTAACGATGGTTCAAAACCTTACAAAAGGATTTTTTATTTCGCTTTGTGAAAATGACCCATGCTAAGGTGATTTACGAACATGGTCCTTGGTACATGAGAAGCTCTCTACTTGATTTTTCTCCTTGGACTCGTGACTTTTCTGTTTTTGCGAAAAGATCTAACAAAGTTCTTGTGTGGGTGGAATTCTCAAGACTCCCTCTACCTTTGTGGCTCTTTCTCAATCGCATAGTAGCTCCTCTTGGGCATGTTATTTGGTGGAGGCAAACAATTTTTTCCATGCATGCACTCAAAAATGTGTTTGTATTAAGATTGATGTTTCTCGAGATCTCAAGGAATATGCTGATATACAAGTTGGAGTCTATTGATATACAAGTTGGTGACACTGTGTTATCTCAACGAGTCCTCTACATTAATTTTCCCAACACTTGTTTTATGTGCCAATCCTTAGCACACAAGATCAAAGACTATCCCTTGATACTGCATAACAAGGACAAGCAAATCCCCACCACACCGAGTGCACCCACTCCTCAACCTCATGAGGATGGTTGGAAAATTATGAGAGGGTGTAAAAATAAATATTTTGATGCTTCTACAGGTACACAGTCTAAGTCGATACATGTCTCACAGCCAGTAAAAAAGGATATGAAAAGAAAAAAGTTGATCCTGGAGCTAAAACTATCAACAATGAGGCTCCTCAATCTCAACAGAGGGATGTAGTAGTGCTTACTTCAGATTCCTCAGAGTCCTCCAGTACATTTTCCTAGCTAACGCCAAGCGTTCCCGTAGCCCTAGAAAGGGATCTGCAGAAGAATATGTTGCTCGAGAGAAGCGACTTCATATGACCAATGTTCAATTGGGTAACAACTACAATGTATTGGAGTATCTTAACGATGGTGAGGATATGTCATTGGATGCAGAGCCATCATCGATGGAATTGGCAGTTCCTCTAGAGGAAGCAAAATCTAAAGTTCCATCCCCTTCTGTGTGGTTTCAACATTCTCGTAGTCCTCAAAAAGAGAAAGAAGGTCTGAAAGTTCCAATAATTTTGCGTTGGAAAGACGTAATTCTATTTGGGAAGACGTAATTCTACTTGGTACCTAGAGTTACAGTTCTACAGTTTAGGGTTTCTAGTTTATTTTACTATGTCTATGTTGTGTATTCACCCTTTTAGGGGTTAGTTTTATTCTGTAAGGGGGTGTTGAGTAACTGTAATTTGTTTTCTTGGTTTCCTGCTCTATTAACAAGGATGCTTTTTTGGCTGATGGTGTTAACTATGTGGCATGTTTATCTGCCTTTTATTTTTTTGTTTGTAAAAATGTATTTTGTTCTTTAATATAATACTTTTTACATTAAATAATAATAATAAAACAAAAACTTGTTATGATTTTTGTTTTTTAAATAATAATAATCATCGTTAAATTTAATTATAATTATTACAAAAATTAAAAAATTTAAAATATAAATAAATAAAATTTTACATACTTTATTTAAATTATTTTAACTTTTTAAAATAAAATTAAATAAAAAGTTTAAGATTTGAATTTTTTTTAACATTTGAATTTGAAAAGTAGAGTTACACACAATACCTTAGTTTAGTGGATAACCACTTAAATAACTACATTGTTCTAAATAAGATAATATCATACATAATATTATTGTTTAGGTGGATAAACACTTAAATAAATACATCTACATAATGTATGACTTCATTAACTTTTAAAATTGTTTTACTTTATTTTTCCAACTCAAATAAATTTTAAAAAGTAATAAATAATTAAAAAAAATGCAAATGAAATTAATTTAAATCAACTATTTATGATATTTAAACCTTAAAAAGAAAACATCAATACTAATAACAATATTTTTTTATTGGAACTAGCAATTATATTCAATAAAATATAAGAGAGGTTACAATAAAAAGGGATTTGGGGGCGTAAGGCCACCCAAAAAATCAACATTACCAAAAACAAAATCAGCCCTTAAAAGAGTGAATAAATAGAATAACTAAACAAATGGAACCACTCCAAGAGGAGACTGAGCCCTACTGTGGGAACTGACAAAATAACCTGAAGTTGGATAATGTCACCCCTCAACCTGCTACACTGAGACCTTAAAGAAATAGAGGGACCTTAAGGCAGATGGAGGTTAGGCGAAACCACATTGATAGTGCACGGAACCTTGCACCAAAACTTGATAAGATTTATCAAATGCGCCAACTCATGAGTCAACTTGGAAGCCTGAAAATGAAGTTGAACAATAACATAAAATATTTTAATCTTTTCATGCAAGGAAAACTGACTAGAAATTGAATCTCCAAAATATACAACAACATTCCTAGCTTTATTTTTTTTGAATTTAGTGAAAAATCTCTTGCAGGGCTGCCTTGGTCTAAGAAACCACGACCAGGGGGTTCTCCATAGTCAAAATCACCCGGGAGTCATGCCCGGCCTTGACCGCACCATCATCATCAACTGGATTTTGGGTACCCATTGTATGCTTGGTAGGGTGGATATTTGAACCAAGGACCTCCCTTGGAGGATTTACCTACCCTCTCCAACTCACCTACATCACATATTGATAGAACAACAACTGCTATCTCCAAAAAATATCATCTGCCATCTGAAAAAACTAGGATGAAAGGGCTTTAACAATGAGTGAATCCAGGACCAAGCAGATTGAGCATGAGGGAAGAACCAAAATAAATGTTTAAAAGTATTAAAACGACCACAATATGGACACTTAATATTAGGAAGACCAACCCTACTAAGTCTCTCTCCCATATGAAGCCCTTGATAATAAGAGACCAAATAAAAAAGGTAATCTTGAGTTCAAGGTTAGACTTCATATATGGTTCATACGAGCAATCCAAGTATAGGAGGTAGAGTGAGTCTACCATATCTCATTAATTTGATCAATAGTAGGGGAAAAAATCTAAGAAGCTAATAAATCAAGGAAGAAGAGTAGTTCTTGAAAGGAGTATCCACATTCTAGCGCCAATACCTCCACCAAGCACTTGGGATTTGAAGGCTAAGCTTATGAAGCATGATATCAGGTATGAGCTCTTGAATATTAAGAATAGAAGGAAGATCTAAATTTTGAAGATTAAATTTCTATTTGAGATTAGGCCAAGGAATCTAGTCTTGAGAGTGCACTAAATCATTAATATAGTATATGCCCTTGCGAAACAACCTCAAAGCTTTAATCCCTAGCATATACAAAAGAAGAAATGAAGAGTTAGATATAATAGGAGACCACAAAATATTCTAAGAATTGAATAAAAGACCATTACGAAAACCATCACCATGAATATGAGGTTTCACTGTCCCAAAAGCTCACCAAATACTTTTAACAATAAAGGAACCCTAAATCTTAATTGGAGCAGAAGTAATGATGAGAGTATGGAGGCCAATATTAGCCCAAGATTTGCACCCATAAGGTATCCCTAAAGAAATACAACAATGAATCAAAATATTCTAGGCTTCAGGACCTTCAATAGCTTTAACCACCCACTTAACACACATAGAAATGCTTTACCTGTAAATATCAATGATGCCCATCCCACCCTTATCAGTAGGTATGCAATAAATATCCCAAGAAAATCGATGAAAACCACACGAATTCTTCTCCTTGGCCCAAATAAAATCCCTAAGAATTCTAACCAACTTATTATAAGAATTCTTAGAAGGGGCCCAACAGGAGGAGTAATAAACATGGGTGGCAGCAAGAATCTTTGTACAAACCTAAAACTTGCCAACAAGAGAAAGGGGACGTGAGGCCCAACAAAAAATCTTCTTTTCAATTCTACCAATGACATACTACCAGAGTTTAGAGGGTGAGCTATCAAAAGCAAAGAGTATTTCTAAGAATTTAAAATGCTCACCCCTTTGACGACAATGTCATGAAAAATATCTAAGCCAAGCACACACAGAAGAAGAAGCAAGGGGAAAACAAAGGGACTTAGACCATTTGATGTTGGATCTCGAGGCCTTACAAAAAGTGTCCAAACAAACCAAAGTAATTGAAATTGAAACCTCATCCTCATTGATAGTGATAAAAGAATCATCCGCAAAGTACCCATTAATAAGTTGGGTGGACATATCGGGTAAAATAATAACTTTGATCAACCTCTTGGACACTTGATTGGCAAGAAGATAACCAAAAGCTTCAACAACAAGGATGTAAAGCGAGAAGGCCAAAGGATAGCACTAGTGAATATAATGAAATAAACCAAAATCCTCTAACCCAAGTCCTTTAATAGTAATACAAGTTGAAGCATAAGCAAACAACATACTGATAGCCCTGATAAAAAAGAGGCCAAAGCCAAAAGCTTGGAGCATGGCAAGAATGAAATACCACTCAATACAATCATAAACTTTCTCAAAGTCTAGTTTAGGGAAAAGGGCTTTTGGCCAAAGATAAGAGCCCATTCTAAACCTTCCCAGAAAACAATAAGAATATCCAAGATGTAATGCCCTTTAATGAAGCCTGTTTGCTCCAGTTTGATAATCATAGGGATAATGATGTGAATACAGAGAGCTAAAGCTTTAGCCAAAATATTGTAAGAGAGATTAAGCAGAGTAATAGATGACCAACTGGTGATAAGCTCAAGATTGCCTACTTTAGGAATAAATTTAATGTTTCCATGATTGATAATATTACCCAAAGAATTATTGGCTAACACTTCATTGTAGACATTGAGCAAATCAAGCCCAGTAAACTTCCAAGTGGCTTTATAAAATTCACATGGAAAGCCATCAAGACCAAGGAACTTGTCATATAACATAGTCATAAGAGAATTATGAAGCTCATAAAGTGAAAGAGGAGCCTCACAATATTAGTATCATATTTAATAAATTTACCCCCAAGGGTTAGGTGGATTGGCAAAGGCTTGACTAGCCAAGTACTTACCAAGGAGAGACCTAGGTTCAAAATTTAGGGGCATACTGTCAGCTTTAGAAAAGGTAGTAGTTTGTTATGAATCCTTTGAGTGTACATCATACCGATGAGGAGATATGAACCTCAAGTGATCGGTGGTCTCCATATCACGTTGGGTCAACAACAATGAGATGAATAAGCTTGTTGGGAGCAGCCCTTGTGGTTTGAACCCTGTGCTTGCCAGCTACTAAAAATAGTAGTTGTAACAAACTCCCCTATGTAATAAAAAATAATATTATTATAAATCTATATATATATATATATATATATATATATATATATATATATATATATATATGATACCAACCACATAAACCAAACAATCGACAAGGAGAACTAAACCAAATAAACTTTTGAAAATGCAAGCACAAAGGATACCAACTGAGGAAAAGCAGGGGCAACAAATACGACCATACTATGAAGAGAAAAGGTTTGTGAGAATTAGAATTATGTATGAATGTGAACTAAATTCCATCTAAGGCAATGAAAACACTAAATTTACTTATAAATTTGTGATTCACTAAAACCTCAGGTCACCTATTCAAGCTATTTTGTCGGGCTCTTTTACAACTTAAAAAATATAGATCAATTATCATAATTGAATTATGTTAATAATATTTGAGCAATCCATATAAGAGAAGGTTTGTATTTTTGATAAGGATTTGTCTTTTTAAATTATTATTTTATTGGTAAATATTTTAATGGATTTCATAAACAATTAAGTATATATAAAATTATTAATGAGAAAGAAGATTTGGTTGTTCATAAATTAAAATTCGAATGCTAAGAGGCACAAGAGGGTAGTTTTCCTTGGAATGTTTATCTACTTTTCAATCTTGAAAAGGGTAAATCATCTTGTGGGATCAAATATTGAATGAAAATGGAATGATGAAGCTCTAGATGGTGGAAGGAGGATTTTATGGGAACAAGACCAATATGCAAATAAGACAAAGGATAAGGACTCTGAGGGCTAGCATAACAATGAGCATATGCAAGTGGAACAAATAATACAAGACAATGATCAAATCCCACTACAGAAAGATAATTCTGAAAAAAAAAAATCTTCTTCACAATAGTCGATCCCAAACAAGGGCAAAATCAACGGAGTAAATGTACAAGAAACAAAGGACTAACTTTAAAACAACAAACTAGGATTGTATTGCAACAAGTGGAAATGTCTCAATGGGAACAAACTTGGACCATTGGAAAGTAATCAAGGAGGGGCTAATATTGTTGGTCATAGCAAGGAAAAGGAGTTCATCCCTAGTATGGGAAGAGAATTTGGTGAAACATCACCCAAATAAATGCAGTTAATAATATTAGGATTCCATTTAAACCTTTGAGAATGGCCAACATACACCCTAGGAAAACAACGTTTGGGTGCATGAAAGTTGCAGATGACTCTTGCATAGTCCACCTACAAATTTCAGAAATACAAACTAGAATTGAGGATATGGAACATAGAGGATTAATTTATCAATTTATGGGTCTTTATCCAAATCTCCCTACTTTCAATATGTGGGCTATTAGATAATGGAGAAATAGAGATGAGTTAAATATTTTTTCTTACCACAATGATTACTTCTTAGTTATTTTTCTAATGAGGAGGATAGACAACAAGTTTTCTAGGGAGGTCCTTGGTTTTTAGGTAGTGCATGGCTTTTCATGAAGCCCTGCCATACCAAGTTCAAGGTAGAAGAGAAAATGACCTTAGTAGCCCCAGTCTAGGTGAGACTTTTGGGTTACCATATGAGTTTTGGAGCCAAGTTGTCTTCATGACAATAGGCAATACTCTAAAATATTATATGATTATAGCTGATAGTACAAGCCAATGTGAACACATTATCTATATGAGAAATGTTCTCATTGACCTTAAGAAGCCCTTATCAAGAAATATTACTCTATAGTTTGGGGAGGATACCTAGAAATAATATATGGACTATGAGAATGTCCTTTTTAGGTATAGGATATGTCATGAATATGGTCACCTATATAGGGACTACAAATATTGGATCCTAGAGCCAACACAAAAGGAAACGACCCTTGGAGGTTTCCAAATGCCTAAGTAGAAGATTATACAAAGAAAGCAAACAACTAAGGAATACACAATCATATCAATAAATAAGTTTGCTAAAATATCAATGAATGATACAAAGAACATCATGAAGATGGAGATCCTAGAAAACCCACTTCAAGCCCTATGAAATGAACCAAAAATTGAAAAATAAATTGCAAAAGTAAGCCAACTCTAGCTCTACGAAGTAGCCCACAAGAGGACCCAATCCAACAATTGAAGAGATCACAAAGGAAAAATAGAAGCCAAGAGAAATTCAATAACCCTAACCAATCAAATGGAGGAACTCATAAAGGGATATATAGTGGAGGTGCCACCCAAGAATATTCTAATAGGGCCATGATGGTTTACTCACCTATGCCAGGTTTGAAGTCCATCTCAAAACCAATATGAGTGAATCAAGAGTCTACTAAAAAGATGAAGCTAGACACAAACCAAATAGTAGGTAGGAATACTACTCAACATCAAATAGGGAAAGAAGGTGCAAATATGGTAGCAATGGATAAATTCAAGGATCTTATCCACATCTTCAGTACCAATGCTTGATGAAGTGCATCACCTAGACTATCTAAGGGCTTAAATGTAGCTCGAGAAAGCATAATGAAGTAAAAAAAATGATTCAACAATATCATCCATGAATAATTTTCATACAAGAAACAAAAGTTTCAGTGGAAGATATGCAAATAACTATAAAAAATATTTGGCTTGCACGTAGAGTGGAATCCCTAATCTCAAAAGGAATATCTAGATAAGTGGCTTATATTTGGGATATGAAAGAGGTAGTAATACACTAAACATTGGGAAGTTGAGGGTTTGTTAGTTTATTGGCCTAGATTAAGCATTCAACTTTGCATTGGTTATGTCTCAATGTATACACACCTATCAATATGGATGAAAAATAACAATAATGGAGGAATATAGCTTATATCGTTGGTCATTTCCCCAGATCTTAGCTGCTAGTCGGTGCAGATTTCAACACCATCCTCTCATTGGAAGAGAAGATAGGGGAAAACTACAATCTAGATGGCAGTAATGACATCATGATGAAGCATACTATATATATTTTTTTGTATACATCAAAATGGACAAAAATATGATGGCCTAATCTAATAGAAGGTAGGGCCTAGCATGCATTCTAGAAATACTAGACATGTTTCTATTATCAGGGGAGTTTTTCTATTATCAAGGGAGTTTCTAAAAATAGTCGTGGGTGATTCAATATAGACATGAGATGGGATGAAAGATATATCAAGAGAATACTTTGCACAACTCTTAATGGTAGAACCACTAAAATAAGAGGTAAAACAAGAGGTACTCCAAGATATTCCTTCTCTCATCACAAAGGAAGATAATGTAATTTTGATTGCCCCAATTATTGTTAAAGGACTATAGCAAGTAGTTTTCAAGATGTAGAAAGGCAAACCTCCAAGACTAGATGGATTTCCCATGAAATTTTACCAATAATTCTAGGATATAAGGAAGAACTATTGTAAGTGGTGGAAGATTCTAGGATAGCCAAAGTGGTGCTTGAAGAGGTGTACAAGACATATATATCTTTGGTTCCAAAAATGCAAGAGTCTGAACACATATTTGGCTTTCAACCAATAGCCCTTTGTAATGTCCTATATAAAATTATCACTAAGATCATGGCAAAAAGGGTTAAACCTCTTATTAAAAAAATTATTTCTTCATAAAAGGGTGGTTTTGTGTAAGGAACAAATATCTTGGATGAGAGAGTCTTAGCTCAAGAGGTAATCCATTCTATGCATGTATAGAAAATACCCTCTATGTTTATCAAGCTTGACCTATCTAAAGCATACAATAGAGTTGAATGGTACTTCCTACTAAAGGTGATGATACAATTTGAATTCTTAGTGGATTGGGTAGAGTGTATCAAAGGATGCATTTTCTTAGTATCCTTTTTGGTACTAGTAAATGGATCTCCTACCCAACTATTTATAGTCTCCAAAAGTATCAAGCATAGATACCCCTTATCCCCATACATGTTCATCATATTAGTTGAATGTCTAGGAATAACATTAGCTAAGGATAGGAAAAGTAGATATTTGAAGGGAATAATAATAACAAATGGAGCTAACCCAATTACTAAAATACAATTTGTTGATGAGTCTACTTTATTAGGGAAAGAAACAACAAGGGATGCCTCTAGACTTAAAGTGATTCTAGAATGGTTTACAAAAGTGATTGAACAACTTATAAATGAAGAGAAGTCCAAGGTCATATTTTTCCATTTCCAACCTTGATAGGAGATGATATTTTTGGATAAATTGAGATACAAGAAGTTATCTCTTCCAATCACCTACCTATGAATTCCATTTTTAGTTGCGAGGAAGAAATGGACTTGGTTATTAGAGAGAGTGAAAGCCAAATTGGAAAATGTATTAGTAGGTGGCTTTATATGGGAGGTTGAATAACCCTAATAAAATAAATCCTCCATGCCATACCTATTTAGGTCTCCTCAGTGCTAGAAATCCCTAAGTTAGGTCTTGAAGAATTGTATTAATTAAGCTATAGATTCCTCTAGAGTTGAGTTAAGGAATAATGGAAATGGACACTAGTGAAATGAGATACTTTATGCCTACACAAAAAAGATGAAGTACTAGGAATCATATCAATAGTCACGAATAACAAGGCATTAGCAATTAAGTTATATTGAATATTATTAAAATTCTTTGATGAATTGTTGGCTTCAATTTTAAGGGCCAAATATAGAAAGAATAAAACCCCAATAGAGCTTATATGATATTTTATTCCTAGTAGAGAATCTCCCATATTAATGGAACTCATAATAGGAGAGGATATTATCAAGAAAATATTATTATAAATAATCCATAATGGACAAAAGGCTAAATTTTGGAAAGATTCATGGGATGGTCATCCTTCTCTAATAACACAATTCTTGAATTGGAGATCGTAGATGGAGAACCTTCATAGAAACAAATAGGTTAAGGTAGCCAATTACTATAATCCTCAAAGAAAATCATAGGAGGTAATAATGCAATGGATCCCAATAGAGGATTGACCAATCTAAGTTCTATAGGATCAAAGAAATAAAATCTATAGGACCATCCAAATGAGATCATTCTTATGGTCTTAAGAGGAGGATACTCTTTGATGGGGTAGGAAAAGCAAAGTGAATATACAATTGCCTTTAGATAATTAGCCCTCTACCAGAGTACCTTGAACTCATTAAGATATATATTTATGAAAATATGGGAACAAAACCTTTGACCCAAAGTGTGGCTTCTACTTCAGAGAAGGGTGTTGTCATGGAAACAAATAATGAAAAGAGGGATGCATGGGACTTTTAGATGTGATATGTGTTGATAGAATGGAAAAATGATCTCTTACCTCTTTATAGAATGCCCCATCACTATAAAATTGTGAAAACAAATGGTAGATCTACTAAGCATCTATTGGTCTAGGATCTCATCTATAGAACAAATTTTGGAGGGAATGGCCTAAATGGGAGGAAATGGACCAAACCACTTGACAATGTTTTTGGGTGGGGATGACTCTCCTTACATGGAATTTGTGGAAGGAGAGAAATAATTGTATCTTCAACTAGGAGTTAAAGACAACCATTTTATTTGGCAAAGGATCATATCCTTTATGAGGGATTCAATCCAATACCTATTAAAATAGCTCTGAAATTCTAACCAAAAGTGGATTCAGATAATATCTAGATTATAAGTACCTCCAACAGTGGTCACATAAAAAAGGGTAACCCTAAATCATGCACAAGTAATTTGAACTGGGAATTAGAAACCTCCTCTAGAGGGACTAGGTAATATTAATATGGATGGATACTCAAGGGAAATTCAAGAAGAATGAGTATGAGGGGAATAGGTCACCTCTCAAATGTCACACCTACTTTTGTCTTTACAAAATGTCTAGGTATCTTATCCAATAACTTGGTATAGGGATATTCCATATTTAAGGGGATTACAAGAGGCTCTAAAGGTGGGTTTGAGAACATTTGGGTGGAATAATACTCCCAAATTATGATTAATCACTTAAAAGGACTAAATAAATAAAATAACACAAACTAGATAATATAGATAATAAATGACCAAATACATATAACCTAACAATGCTTTGAGATAGTGGAGTTCATAAACATCTTTAGATATTAGAATAAGGTGGAAAAATGTGATTTCTAATTGGGATCTTGATAGAGAAGACCTCACTTGCTATGGATATCCTCCTAGATGGTGGACTCAATGGACCATGAAAGCTCTTTTTTCTATTATTACCATTGATGATAGTACTACCTATTGTATCTAGATTTATATATCCTTGCTTTACAGGGTTACTCTTATGCATAGATAGTTGTAGTAGATTAGATGTGAGAAAGCATAGCCCTGAAGGACATACACAATGGAAAGATAAAACATACTTGTACACTATTTATTGGGACTTTTAAATAATAAAGACTTTAGCATGAGATAAAGTAGCACTCAAACAAGAACACTAAAAAATATGCAAATATAAATATTCACTATTATTTTAAGCTGCTGCAACTTACAATCAATCAAAACTTTTCATGTAGCAAATTTTTTTGTAGAAAGTCACTTCCATTAAACACTTGTAATAGTAAAAATGTTTTACCCTAAGACACTTTCATAGAAATCAAAATTATTTTTTCCAAACTATTTCTAATAAAATGACTTTTCTCGATAATTAGTACTTCTACAAAAATACTTCTTAACAAAAGAAAACATACATTAGAGGTTTCCTTTATTAACATGGAAGGATTTCTTATCCTTTTCAAGGATGCAACTTGCACTTCCCAAAGTGACTTACTCCTCTTTCCACTAATGCTTTTGCTTCTCCTCCATGTTATTGCTTCAGTAACTCTTTGCTCTTCTTCTCCAAAAATTTGCCCCACTTTCATCAAAAATGAAATCACATCCAACACTCATATATATAGTTGAAGGAGGGAAAAAATCATCTAATGCATTAATTAACAAACATTAGTTTGCACTCTAATCATTGAACAACTATAACTACCATAAGTAAATTCAAGCACTCCTAGAGATGGATTCTATCATTCCCAAAAAAATAATATTTATCATAGATCTGTTAGAGGTAGGTGAAATCTGGATAAATTTCCAACATTCTCTCTTAATCCAAATTTTACAAAAGCTTTGACACCTAAAATATCCTTTAGCCTTATAAAATATTCCTCCTTCAAAGGTTTTGTGAAGATGTGTACAACCTATTCTTTGGACCTATAAAATAGCAATTCAATTTCATTATTTTTAACCAGCTCTTTGATGAAATGATATTAGATATAAATGTGCTTATTTTTTCCATGAAACATTGGATCCTTAGACAATGCTATGGTAGAGTTATTATTGCAAAATATTGTAGTTGACCCTTTCTATTGATGATTCAACTTGCCTAATATTCTTCTTAGGAAAATTGCTTATCATGTACCTAAAGTGATGACAACATACTTTGCTTCAATTGTAGACAATGTAACAATGGATTATTTCTTGGATGACCATGAAATTGCACCTAATCCAAGATGGAATGTATACCCAGAAGAATGGTTATGCATAAGAGGTCAGACCCAAAATCTAATTATAAAAAAAGGTAAATCAATTTCAAAATCCAGGTGAATCCTAGCCAAATTCATGTAGAAGACATGGTGAATTACCTTTATTTTCACCAAAAATTATAAAACAATGGTAAATTTCTAGTCCAAATTTTGATTCGGTTGCAAAATAATATCTGATCGTAGATTGGTTACAAATTAAGGTCCAACCATAGATCGATTTCAAATAAAGGTCTGGTCATAGTAGATCGGTTGTAAATCAAGGTCCAATCGTAGACCAATTACAAAACAAGGTCCAATCATAGATCGATTACAAATAAAATTTAGGTCATAGATTGATTGCAAAAGGTCTAGTCGTAGACCAATTGCAAAATAAGGTCCAATCATAGATCGATTTCAAATCAAATTTTGGTCATATATCTATTGCAAATCAAGGTTTGATCATAGATCAATTGCAAGTCAAAGTCTGACTTTAGATCGGTTGTAAATAAATGTCCAATATTAGACTAGTTGCAAATCAAGGTTAGACCATAGATCGATTGCAAAATAGGATCTGATCATAAACTGGGTGCAAAAAATGTTCGAGATTCAAGCTGGGTGCACCAAGGTTTATGCTACCATGTTTCACATGGTTGATCACCCCCTATGCATGTCGAATAACATGCTACCACGTGTCCACCCTAGTCAATTCTATCTATAAAAAGGTTTCAAGTTTTTTTCTTTTGCACAAGATCAGAGCGAACCCTTCCCTCCCCAAGCGACCATTACCCCACACCTTTCTAGAGTGAAGTTTCCCCTACTTCCAAAACTTGCAACAATGGCCACCACTTCCACAACCTCTCAAAAAATTACATTCAAAAACCAAAATTGCACTAGAATTTTAGACCTATTAACCACCCTTGGTTATGACCTTTCATGGGTCATTGACTCAGGTTTACAACCTTTGATTTCCATACCCCATTTTAGAATAGATAAATATGTTCTATACAATATCATTGATGGCTATGACAATGATCTTGTGGCCATCACTCTAACAATACAGAATAGAAAAATGTACTTCACCATCAAACCCTCTAACATCCAGAGATTGATAGGTCTTCCCCACAAGGGTTTCACTCCCATTTCACCGAATTTCATGCTCTCTATCGATGATAAAGCTTACCTAGAGACCAACTACGATATCTCTTCGGAATTGTTGTCAGGTATAATTCTCGTGACTCTATTCTCTTAAAGTTCACAATTTAAAATTTGTGATTTGTCATCTAATTTTTTTTTGCAACTTTCATGGCTAAGTCAAAAAGAGGGTTAACGAATACCTCTATTACAAACCTAGATTTCAGGGCAATTCTTGAATTCTTTCAAGCAAGACTATTTTTGTATGGAAGAATGAATATTCCATTCTGGGCATTGGCCTATATAGTTCATTGTCTTCACCACCAAAAATTTGATTGGTGTACATATATTTTGGATCACATCAGAATAGAGATCCATGCAATTCAAACAAAATCAGGGGCCACGATGGCCATAATAAATTATATTTTAGCACTTTATTATGAATATTTTCATAATTTGTAGGATACTGGTGTACCGACTGTAGTGCACCCAACCCTACAAGCCATTGCCATGACACCCCAAGAGTTGAAGGTAATTATTCCATTTTCACCATCAAATAATGTTTTATATTTTAGCACATTTTCATATTTTAACTTTTTATTTGCACCTAAATGTAGAGTAAGGCAACCAACACATGGACAAAATAGGATGTTGCTATTAGGGGTCACATGCCAGAGGCCACTGGTGATTCAGAAGACATAGGGTCTGAAGCATCACCACTGCATAGGCCTCATAAATGTTCAAGGGTAGCTCCTTCTCCTAGAGTTTCTCATCCACATGTGCCTGCACATATTGTGCAATGTGAATCTAGTGAGGCCACACCAATGATAGGTAAGTTTACTATTTTGAGTTTCTTGATTCATTTCCATTACTGCTTAGTTGAAATTATAATAATTTTTTTCTTTTTCGTATGTTTTCAATGTTACACCCCACCCCCCACACTCGCATCGAGTTACCTTCATATGCTGGAAGGCAAAAATAGATGTCATTATCAAGTAAGTATTTTTTTAAATAATATGTATTAATTTTATCCACTTTTATTTTCTTTTAACAAGATCTTATTATAATGTATTTAGGTGCCTCCCCGCTATCTACTCAAAGAAGGCAACAAATGATGCCACCACCACCACCACCTCCAGCATGACAGCAATTAATGAGAGGTCAAATGGGTGGAAAACAACTTGTTGGAGTGAGATCATGAGGGCACCAATATAGATAGCATCTCAGGCTACATTTCCATATATGTCATTTTCAATAGGTTGTTCAATTCAAGAAATTTTGAGCTCAGGATTAGATAATCCTCCTTTAGAGGATGATTATATTTTACAAGGAAACATCGAAGGGTTTAAAGCAACATATGTGCTTCAAGCACAACAAACACAACAATTTCCTAAAGCTCAACAAACCTCATCGTCACCTTCTGACACTAGTGACCTTGGTCCTCAAACTGAGGATGAAAAAGTTAATTTTTCTAAAAAAAATTTAATGTCTGATAATTGTGAAGCACTAATCAAAGACAATTTGCTTCACAATGTAAAGGAAATGAAGAATTGGGAATTTTGGGCAAAGGTCCTTATGAAGGAGTTAAATGCTCGATATAAAATTTTTGATAAAAGGTAAGAGATGTTTTCTCTGGTTCAAAATGAACCAGAAAATCTTGGTGGTCTATTACATCAAGCTGAATTAGGCTTAGTAAATGCTTTTGTTTTATATAATGATGAAATTTTAAACATTATGTTGAACATATTGGAGAACCTAAATGTTGAAGCCCAAGCATATTATAACCAATGGGCTTCTGATAAAAAGAAAGTTGTAGTTGTTGAGGCTTCAAGGGATGTGATTGAGGTGAGACTTTAGTTTTAGTAAATTTTATGGTTATCTTTTGTCATATAACTCTCAACTAACTAATGTTTTCTTTTATTTTTTGTAGTCAAATTTTGATAATTTACAGAAACAAGTTGTAAGCATGAATGTTAATATCCAAGTGGCAAAGAAATCACTCCAAGTTGCAATAACAATGAAGGAGACCTTACAAGCCAAGATCAGAGATAATAATTATTTAAGAAATATTATAAAGGAGCACAATATGGATCCATATATCTTGCTTAAGAAGAAGCATGAAGAAAACATTCATATAGTGCAAGAGGATCCAACCCAAGAAGAAAGAGCATTGATGGGGAGCTGAAGGACTTCCTAGGCAAGTAGAGGCTATAGGCACTGGAGATAAGGGAAAAACACCTAAAACTTCAAGAGCATCTAAAGCTCAAGGTGATCCAGATACACAAGGAGCAACCAAATCTCTCCCTGAGCCCCCATCTAAAAATTAAGATATTGTAAAATGTTTAATAGTTGATAATAAATTTTGTTGTATTGTTATCAATAATTTGGAACAATGTATATTTTCATTGCAAATAATGAAAAAGGCTTTTATTAATTTGTGTCTTCTATCATTCAATGGTTGTTTCCATTTATATTCTTGTGCTGCATTTAAATTTAGAATGATTCAACTATTGTAATTTCAAATAATAAATGAAATATTACTATGATATAACTCAGTTGTGCCAATACATTAATATCAATACATTAACAATACTATAATATAAAACATAAGGTTTTAAGAATGAACACAGTTAGGACACTACGAAGACTACGATATAAAACATATAATTTGAAAAATATTGCTCTGATATAAATCATAAAATTACAATTCAGGTAGCTGAAGCAATGTTGTGATAACAAGTAAAGTCAAATTTATCAATGTTGTGAAATATTGGAAAAATTACAATTCAGGTATCTAAAACAAACACTTATTAGCTTGTCTAGAATCACTTTTAAGCATAGCAAAAATCTGTGTCTCCATAATCTGATCACTACAAGCATCATTATCCTCATTATCATGTGTATTAGTGATACCCCTTCTATCTGCTAGGGATTTCTAGTATGCTAATGCTCTATCATAGGGAAATTTGTCCAGCTCATATGATGACACATAAATTCTCAAACAATTTTCCAAATTTTTATCTAGCCTATTACGGTGTTTAGATTTCACAAAAGATAGTGCACTAAAAACCCTCTCATCTTCCATAGATCCCAAAATCATTGTTTGACATAATTCATATAAACAAAAATATTCACTCATTGCATCTTGTAAGACACTACTTGGATCCAATTTTTTCCACAAACGTGTAATGGAACCAGACTCATGATAGTTACTCAAAAGTGATGTTTGTTCAACCATTGTCATTCCAAAACATGATGATTGTTGTGTTAAAAGTTCTTTGTTGAGAATACCTTTGATTTCAATACCATTGACTTCCACACTTTTACAGAAATGTTTAGAAAGTGTGCCCATATATTTAATAAACAATTCATGTGTAGATTCGTAGTCATTACAAGGACCCCAAAACATGGGGTTAACCACACCCATGGCCTCAAGCAACTCATCTCTTTGAAATCGATCTCTTATTTCTCTTGTCAATGATTCTGCTATTTTAATCAATTTAATCTTAGTATTTTGTAAAACTACTTCAAATCCATTTCGTGTTATGGAAATTTGTTCAACATCATCTGTAACTATATTTAATCGCCTTTCAAAATAATAAAGAGGTATCATCTTTCCATGAACACTAATATAGAGATGATCATTGATGTCGAACTTCAAAAAGCTTTTTGGATCATTCATGTTAGTTAATGTTTTCCAACTATCAAACAAAGGATCTGTAAAATTTCCTCCAAATACGTATATCCTATCAATATGCATACATATTTATTTTCTTATCCTGATGAAATCAACAATATAGATGGATCTTTCTTGTGCATGTTTAATCAATCTATTCATTTCTTGCAACATTGGAAGAATACCACATAATGTTAGAAGTGTTTCTAAGTCAGTCAAATGGTATAACAAATATTTTGCCTTATCAACTACCCTATGATTTTCATACATAAACCCTATTAAGGATTTATATTCTATAAAAACTTTGTATGCAGGTTGGTACAATGAAATCCACCTTGTATCCACATCTTTTAATAATTTTCTTCCTTCTGTAACTCCTAGTGCAAACTGTTGAAACTTTGAAAACCTTTGGACTACATGAAAAATAAGAATGTATTTCATGGATAAGTTCCTCCACTCTCGCAACATTATCGAAAGTGCTCACAATTTTGTATGCAAGATTCATTCTATGAGCCATGCAATGAATGGGTATCAAATATGAGGTAATTGATGTCTAAAGTTGAACACATAGACCACTCATGTGTCCTTGCATTGTAGCAGCACCATCAGCCCCAACACATATTAACTTTATGGCTATTTCAATATCATTCATTCCTACAATATCTTTTAAACTAGTTACAACAACATGATAGAGGTTTTTCACATTACAATTTTCCACCATCTTATGTAATGCTAGAAAACTAGGATGCCTTACATGATTTTGCAATGTGTACACATGCATGCAAATCCAAGATGTGTTGTCAATAACCGTCACCTCATCAATTGAAAGTGAAATAAATTTGGCAAGTTTTACTTTCTCCCTCAGGTCCTCCTCTCCAACCAATGATAGATATTTTACCATTTCCCAACCACTTCGATTAGACCAATGTGAACTAGGAAGGTTTTGCACATCAGCTAGCTGAAATAGGTGCTTATAATCAATAAAATTGGACATGGGTCTACCCTTCTTAAGAATACTATATACAACAACAAACTGCAAGCTTTTTGAAGCTAAAGTGGTCTTATGAATTTTATGAAATTGGGCTTGAATCGTTCCACCTTTCTCAACAAGATATTGTTGTAGCTTCAATTATTTTTCATATTCTTTTGCATATCTAACATGCATGCATTTCGATGCATCCTTCCACCTAACTATTTTCTTAATTGTTCCATCACTTTCATTAACTATTGAATAAACTTTCCCACAATATTTTTCTATTGTATCTAACTTCAGTTGCATCTTATGATCCTTTCCTAGTTTCCAACTACAAATTATGCATTTACATTCTGTTGGAGTGTCATTGTTGTTCTCTGGCTGGACTAGCTCTATAAAAGGATATGTTGATGACCATTCAACCTTAAATGACCTTCCAATAGTCCATCTAGTTAACCTTCTACATTTAGTTTTTTGGCTTGAAGATTCCCCAGAAGTTTGTATTGTATTTGATTTATCACTTTCTTTTTCAAGTGGCATGTCATTTTGAGGAATATCTTCAAGTGTTTGTTGGATGTCATTGTTAAAAGAATTTTCTTGTGAAGGCATCTCTTCATGAGGAATATCTTCAAGTGGAGGTATATCAGGGTCAATCGTATATTCTGCATACAATGATATTCTTTATCATTTTTGGATGTAAGAGAACATATTTTTACAAACAAAAAAAAATTCATATCAACATGCAATATGGCCAAAGCCATATACTGAAACTTAACTTTTTAAGGAAGAAAGCATTATTAACTAAAAATTAATAGAATACAAAACAAATTATTTTAGTAGGTAAAAATCATTTGTACCTTTAATTTGTACAGATGTCGATGGCTCATTGGATTTTGATATATGGCTAAAATATTTTAGGATACTCTTTTCAGTAGAAGATTTGCCTCCCTTCTTTCCATCACTAGTAGGTGCCATTTTACTAGTAAAGAAAATATTTTTCATTTTAGAAAATTAATAAAATGTTGAACAAATCTTACTACTATAAGGCCTCAAAATAATATTGTTTCATGACAAAAAAATAGCAAAATAAAATCTCCAATTTTATGATAAAAAAATAGAGAATCATAGTGTCTTAAGAGAAACAGAGAATCACAGTCTCTTAAGAGAAGGTCAGCTAGCTGAAAAATGCATCAAAACACTCACATGTGGAACAGAGAAAAATAGGGAAAACATGGCAAATAGAGCATTGACATATTTGCAATAAATGAGATCTTATTACTTCAACTCCTTGAACTCATATTCTCTAAAAAACAAGAGAAACAGAGAATCATGGTGTCTTAAGAGAAACAGAGAATCACAGTGTTCTAAGAGAAGGACAACTAGCTGAAATATGCATCAAAACACTCACATGTGGAATAGAGAAAAATAGGGGAAAAGAGCAAAATAAAAACCTGCAATTTTTTAACAGAAAAATATATGTTACTACTACAACTCCTTGAGCTCATTCTCTAAAAAGAATAAAAGAGGTGAAATTTTGTACCTTTATTTTTCACTACCGATGCATGATCTAGATAGGGTCTAAGTGCAAAACTTGATCCGGATCCTCTTTAGGTTCAAAATAGGGTCCAATAACCAGTCTGGGTGGAAATTTAGGTTTGGATGTCATCCGAGTGCAAAGAAGAAAATCCAAGTGGAAATTTTGGTATGGATGTCATTCGGGTGCAAAGTAGACGATCCGGGTGGAAATTCAAGTCTAGATGTCGTTCGGGTGCAAAGCAGATGATCCAAGTGGAAATTTAGTTTCAGATGTTGTTTGAGTGCAAAGCATATGATCTAGGTGGAAATTTAGGCTTGGATGTCATCTGGGTGTAAAGCATGGTCTAGCTCACGATCAAGGTGGAAAATCACCTCCAGATCCAATTTGGGTGCAAAGCAGGGTTTGGCTCCTTTTTGGGTGCAAAGCAGGGTCTGGCTCACGATCAGGGTGGAAAATCACATCTAATTTTGGTTCGGGTGTAATGCAAGGTTCGACTCCTTTTCGGGTGCAAAGCAGGGTCCGGCTCCTACATGGGTGGAAAATGAGGTTCGACTCCTTTTCGGGTGAAAAATTATTCTGGATATAGTCGGGAAAATTCAAAGGAATTATGCAATAGATCGAATGTTTCAGGTCTTGTCTTTTCTATTGGAAGGTTTTACTTTTCGCTATTGCTACTCATTTTTTGAATACTTTGAATGTTTTACATTAATAAGTATCATTGTCGCATTATTTATATAGAGGTATAAGAGGTAAATTTGGTGGGATAATTAAAAAAATTTATAATTTTAAGGCAAAATGGGTCCATGATTTAGGTGGGAGTGCTGGCGATTTTAAAAAAATATGTAATATTATTATCAACGTGTGGTGAGCCGACCCCTAAAATTTTTTTTCACCCAAAAATTTTGGGCGAATGGGCCGATGTCCAGGGTCCCCAAATTCACCAATTTACATTTTTGAAAATGCTAATATTCATAAATTTATGAAGATTCGCCACTATGCATAACCCTATCCAGAAGTGCTCTTAGCCCAAACACTATTTATGAAACCAACAAGCTCAATCTTATCTGATCTTGCATAAAAAATCCCATGCTCTCTAGTCCTATTAACATATTATAATATTTTTTTCCTGCCTACAAGTGAGTATTCTTTGGTGCCTCTTTGAATTTGTTAATTCAACTCATTGTATACATAATATCAGGTTTGGTGGCTATCAAATACATGGGAATGTCAACTAAGCTCTTGTAGAATGTTGACTCCACATTGTTGTGATAATCCATCTTGCTCAATTTCAGACATGTTGCAACTAGAATGATGGTCGATTGACTATTCTCCATTCTAAACCTCTTCAAAATATCTTTGGTACATTTGCCTTGAGAAATAAAGATATCATTTATTGATTTAATAACTTCAATTCAAAGAAAATACTCCAGTAAGCCTAGGTATATCATCTCAAACTCATGCTTCATGGCATTTATAAATTGATCATGTAACATACTTATTACTATTGTTGCTCGTATAAATTAGATCATCTACATATAAGTAGACTATTATCACCTCTCCTTTAGCATTGGTATTAATATAGAGAGTGTGTTCATAGGGGAACTTGATGAAGCCATTCTTTTGAAAGTATGTGTCAATGCGACTATACCAAGCTTTAGGTGCTTACTTTAACCCATACAAGGCTTTCTTTATCTTATATATCTTGCCTTCTTGTCCTTCTAGCTCATAGCTGAGTGGTTGGTCTGTGTAGATCTCTTCTTGTAACACACCATTTAGAAATGCTGACTTGACATCCATCTGGTAAACTTTCCATCTCTTTTGATCTACCATTGTCAAAATCATTCTAACTATATCATGCCTTGATACAAATTCATGCACTTCATGATAATCAATGCCTGATTTCTATTTATATCCTTTTGCAACCAATCTTGTTGTATTCCTTTAAACATCACCCTTGGCATTAAATTTGGTTTTATACACCCATTTTACACCAATGGTTTTCTTTCCTGCTAGAAGATCCATTAGATCCCAAGTTTGGTTTTTCTCTATGGCTTTAATTTCATCAGACATGGCTTTCACCCATTTGCTATCTTTAATTGCTTCTTCAAATAAATAGGATCACATAAAAAAAACAAAGCAAAATTAGAATGTTCTTCATATTCTATTTCATTTCTTGTTACATCATATATTTCTTGTAAGCTTCTTGTCTTTGTTGGTATCCTCATGTTGGATATCATCTTGCAAGTGGTGGTGAGTTTTATGAAGGGTTGCTACCCCCATTGGTATTTTTTCTTGAAACTATAGGTTGATCCATGCTTTCTCCATTCAAGTCTTCTAACTCAATACTTGCTAGCCCTTGTTGAACAGTCTTGGAATTCCAATTCCAAGCTTCATCTTCCATTAAATTCACATCTCTAATTATGATCAAGCTCTTTGTAACATGGTCATACAATCTATAGGTATTTGTCTCTTCATTTGTACCCAATGAAGATGCATTTTTCTGCCCTATCATCCAATTTTTTATTTTCTATTCTAGAATATGTGCATATGTTATGCACCTAGACACTCTCAAGTGAGCAATTATTGGTTTTTTGTTGCTTCATGCTTCTTGTGGGATCATATCCTTCACACTCTTTGTGGGACATCTATTTAATAGATAAACTACACATGCTGCAACTTCTACCCAAAATTTATTTGGCAATATTTTTGCCTTTAACATGCTTCTTAACATCTTCATTATGGTCCTATTTTTTCTATTTCCTTCACCATTATGTTGTGGTGTGTATTTTTCTATGAACTACCTTCTTATCCCATTAGCTTTGTAAAAATTATGAAATTTATTTGAAATGTATTCACCTTCTCCATCTATTCTTAGAGTCTTCACATAGCATCCAATTTTGTTTTCAACTAAAGCTTTGAACTCCCTAAATTTTCCAAAAGCTTTTAAATTTTGTTTGGGGAGGTATACCCATGTATTTTAGCTAAAATCATCTACAAAAGTTAGAAAGCATTTTTTATTGGAAAATGAGCTAGTTTGCATAGGTCCACATATATCTAAATGCACCAACTCTAATGGTTGTGAAGCTCTCCATGATTGTCCTATAGGGAATGCATCCCTATGTTGCTTTCCTATAAGGTAACCTTCACATGCTTTATTGGGTTGCTCTATGAGAGGCAATACCATCACCATTTGCTTTTTTTACAGCAAATTTAGGCCACTAAAACTCAAGTGACTAAATCTAAGATGTCACAACCATGTAGCATTCTTTACAACTACACTAAATGAAATTAGTATTTTACTCTAAATTTTTAATGAAAACATATTGTTTTTTGCCATGGATACATTCAATTTGAGGCTATCATTTTTATTTATAATAATGCAAGATCCATTTTCAAATAATATAGTGTACCCCTTTTGTACAAATTATCCATTGCTCAACAAATTATGTTTTAGCCCAGGCACATAATACACATCAGAAATGTGTTTTATTTCTCTTTGTTTTGTGTATATTATAATATTCCCTTTACCCATGATAGGTACCTTGTTGTTGTTTCCCATATTCACCTTAAATTTTATGGTTTCATCTAGTTATGAGAGCATTTCTCTATTTCTAGACATGTGGTTACTACAACCACTATCAAGATATCAAATATTCTTTTGACTCTCTTCATCAACACTACAAGTTAGCATTATTAACCTACATGCATATATATATATATATATATATATATATATATATATATATATATATATATTTTGTGTGTTTGGGATACTTTTAGCTAACATTCAGGTGTTTCATATCTATCTTCTAATAACTAATTCATGTCAATAAATTTTACCCTTCGATAGAAATTTGATGCAAGCTGGAAATATCCAACCACTCGACATAGCTAAAAAAAGTGATTAGGAAAAAACATTACATAGCAGTTATGATGCTTCATTCTTCAAATTTCAAAATTTATAAAATACAATGGTATGGACAAGTACAATTGGAAAATTCATTTAATTTGATACGATGTGTATCACATTGACATATTTATTTGTTAAAAGCAAATGCTTTTTGATAGCAGATTAATGAGCACTATAAATCATAAAACAAACATCATCTACAATGCAAAAATGGTTTGTGAAGGTTGCAGGTAATAATGCTTGTAAATTGCTTTTACATTTTCTTGAATTTTACTGCCATATTATTTTACAAACTCGGTTTACACAAGGAAAAACAAAAAAAAACAAAAAATAAATAAAAAACAAATGATGTAGTACAAATTCTAATAGAAAGGAGCAGACACCAATTGATGCAGAAAAATACTTCCAATCTATATGAAAATAATTTATTTAAAGGCTTAGTGCTCATAGCAGTAAGCTTTTGGAAGTGATTTAATTTTGGATATCTTTACACGTAGTCTTGTTAATTTAAGAATATCATTAGTTAAAAATAAATATTAGTTTAATTTTTTTAACAATCTCTAAAAACTCAAGGATTTTGCTTTAGGCTTGTAGTGAAATCTAGGACATTAAGCATTATTCTTAGTATCCTCTCTCTTAATACTTAATATAGTAACGCCTCATATTTGTCTCATCTTTATCAAATTTTCTTATATAAATCAAGAAGTTGGTTATTGGTTTTACAAAACTTTAGATCAATCTCACCTACTGTCATAAAGATTTTTAATAAAGTGATGTTTGATATCAATATACTTAGTACAATTATGGAAGAATGGATTATTTTCTATGGCAATTATGGATTTATTATTACAAGAAATAATTGTTGCCACATTTTGTCCCTACCTCAAATCTATTAAAATCTTCTTCAACCAAATTGCTTGACATGAAGTTGATGTTGCTGCAATATATTTTTCTATTGTTGATGATAGTGTAACAATTGACTGCTTCTTTGAAGAACAAGAAATTACACCTTATCCCAAGCTAAATAAATATCTTGAAGTATTTTTTTGATCATCAATGAATAATTGCTCAATCATTGTCTGTATATCCAACCAATCCAAAGTTATTAGTTCATGTATACAAAATACCAATGTTACTTCTACTATAAATTTACCTCAATATTATTTTGGTTGCATAGATATGAATCTCACTTAGATCTTGCATAAATCATGAAACCAAACTTACAACATGCATGATGTCGGATCTAGTGGTAGTAAGATACATAAGATTGCCAACTAAACTCTTGTATAGTGTAGCATCTATATTTTTACTACCATCATTCTTGACTAACTTCTCACTCACATTCAAGGGTGTGTTCATTGTTATTCAATGTTTCTTTTAAAACTTGTCAAGTAAATCAACTACATAATTTTCTTGTGAGATAAAAATTTCATCATTCAATTGTTTTACTTCTAAGCCATGGAAGTAATGTTAAACCCAAAAATATCATTTCAAATTCATTCTTCTTGGTAGTTTTGAATTCCTCTATTAACACTTTTCTAGTGCCAGTGTAAATTAAGTCATCAACATATAAGTAGACAATAAGTAAATCATTAGTACCTCTAGATTTGACATAGAGTGTGGATTCACTTTCACTCCTATTGAAGCCATTTTTTTAAAAATACCCATCTATTTTACTATACCAAGCTCTTGGTGCTTGCTTGAGTTTGTAAAGAGATTTCTTTAACCTATAAACATTTTGTTCTTGTCCTACAACTTTATAACTAGGTGGTTATTCTACAAATAATTCTTCATTCAAGAAACCATTCAAAAAGTTGATTTAACATAAAATCGATCTACTAAACACTTAAATCGGTTTCTAATGCTAAAATAGTTCTTATGATATCCAATATCATAACTAGAGCATATGTTTCATTGTAATCTATACCTAATTGTTGTGAGAAGACTTTAGCTACTAATCTTGCTTTGTATCTTTCAATGGATCCATCAACTTTATATTTTGTTTTGTAGACCCACTTTAGTCCAATGACATCCTTTTTTTATGGAGGATCTACTAACTCCTATGTTACATTCCTTTATATGGTAGCAATATCCTTACTCATGGCCTTACGATAGACTTTATGATTCATTGCATCTTCAAAATGTCTTGGTTCTACTTATATATGAGACAATAAAGAAAAAACACAATTGAAATAAGGCTAGTAGTTCATGAATTTCATTTAGATTTTTTACATTCCTTGAAGGAGAACTCAGACTTGAAGGAGGACTAAACGAAGGAGATGTTGAAATTGATGAAGGAAAGATAGTGATGAGCACCAAAATTGCTCTTTTTTTATGCATGTTTTAATGGGATATTGTGCGGAATTATTAATATTAGAGATGTATTTTTGTGAAATTATTGCATGCATTTAATAGAAAATGATGTATTATGCTTGACTAGTGTTTTTAGTGGAAAATATGTGTAGATGCAGTATTTATTGCTTTTTTGCACCTTTTAGTCGAGGTCCCACATGGACCTGGCATTGGATAACACTTGTAATGCATTTGAGGAATGATGGGTGATTTAATGGAGATAGTGACATTGGAAAAATACATCCAAATTCACTAAGGTATAGTGCATGTATCCTGACCATAGGTTGAAAGGTGCTTATATTCTTGTGAAAGGGAAAACACCTATCTTCCAGTGATAGAACATGCGCCTATCTACCAGTGATATAACAAGCATCTATCTTTTGGCAACAGGACGAAAGGTGCATTTCTTTCAATGACAAAGCAAGTACCTATCTTTTGATGATAAAAAAATGGCAACTCTCAAAGAAATGAAAATGGCCTAAATGTGGTTCCTTTATCTCGGTGACAGACTAAAAAGGTGCCTGTATTCCAGTGATAGGCCAATAGGTGCTTATATCTGGAGAAATAAAGTGCACATTGACTGTTTGATTTGAAAACCATGCATAAGTTTAGAATTATATTGTTGTACATACTTAGGGAGTGTTATTGTTTACTTAAAATATTAATGTTAGCATGGTCACTCTTTTATTAGATACCAATTAAAACTATGCATGAACTAGTCGTAGCGAATCGCATGAAATGATTAAATTAAAATAGTCTAATTTTTTAACAAGGAACAATCATGTTCTATATAAAACATAGGTCACCCCTTAAGCGAAGGATCTCGAACCCGGATGTTATTTTGTACTGCATTATTAATAAAATCTTGAGTGTTCTTTTTATTTGCATGTATGAAAGAGTGATTGTGTGAACTAGCTAGGTGGATGTCTGTAGGAGATTGGGCCCACTCTAGGCAATAATCATCCTTTTTTTTTCTTTTATTTATTTATGTTGTGTATGGTTATTTCTAATTTTAAGTATTTCTATAAGTGTGTTTATTTCCTACTTAATTTATTTTCGCAAGTATGTTTATTTCCTACTTTATTCATTTTTACAATGTGTTTAATTGCTACAATTTCCTTTCAATTGTGTGTTTACTTTCTATAATTTTCCTTTCAATCATGTGTTTGATAATGATAATTTAATTTACTTTTCTTGTAGTTTCAGTTAGTATTTATTTTCTTGCACTTAATTATTGCTGGTTTGGATGAAATTGAACTACACGAACAACACACCCCAAAGCAAGTGATACTTAGGACTCATTTTCCATATACTACAGGCATATATTTTGCATAGGTACTCAACAAGTTTATGAACTCTTGAATTGATAAATTAAATGGAAATAAAAATAATTGTTTTAAAAAACATCATTTTTTGCTCATCAGGCAGTAGAATTTGAGTTATTGTTTGGGCTAATAGAATAAGGTGAAGCATATTGTTATGTATCCACAATTACTAATTTTTCTTATTGCACATTTGCATCCCATTTCCATGCTTCTTTCTTAGCAAAAATTACATCATGATTTACTGTGCAGTTCTGTCATTGGATTATATAGCCTATTACACTTTGTCATTGGATTATATAGCCTATTACACTTTATCTCCTCACTATACCTAATAAAAAATTATTTTTTTACTTTTATCAAGTTTTTATCTTTTCTTTTCAACTATATAAGCATAAGCAATGCAACCAAACACCTTAAGATGAGTCATATTATGCTTTCTTCCAATATATACCTCATAAGGGGTCATATACTTCACACTTTTTGTTGGAAATCTATTTAGAAAGTAAATAGATGTAGTTGTTGCTTCATCCCAAAAATATTTGGAAGACCCTTGGCCTTGAACATGTTTATTATCATTTCCATGATTGTACAATTCTTACATTTAGCTACCCAATTTTATTGAGTATAGCTTGTAGTCAGTTGCCTCTCAATACCATATTTTTTGCAAAAAATATCAAAATTCATTAAAAATAAATTCTCCCCCTCTATATATATGTAGATTATTCAAGAGACATTCAATATACTTTTCTACATTAACTTTAAATTGCTAAAAGACAGAAAAATCTTTTGACATTTCTTTGATGAAATATACATAAGTTCTATTGTAGTCATCAACAAAAATAATAACATACCTACTTTTGTTGAGCGACAAAGTCTATACTAGACCATAGATATTATAATGTACTAATTCATAAACTTGATCATCTCATTCAATAAATGGTAATCCTTTCACCATTTGCTTTTGATATAGTAGTTTTAGCCCTTGAAATTTTAGGTGTCCATACCTCATGTGCCATAACCATGATTAATCATAGATAGATTTCAGGGCTTGATTTTCTATACATGCAAGTCTAATAGGGAAAATTATGTTTATTATAATGTACTAACATTTGTTACAATCTAATAGCTACAATTTTTATTATAGATAAAAAATTCATTTTTTTTCAAACATAGTGGAATATATCTTTTCAATAAGTTATCCTATATTCAACAACTTATGAGCTAATCCATGCACATATAAAATATCATGAATAAAATTTATCTCACCTAGTTTTTTCTTATCTACAATGATACCTTTTCCTATGACCTAAAATTCTTTGTCATCCCTAAGTCATACTTGAGATTTGATCAATCCATTCATCTTTACAAAGATGTTAATATTGTCTATCGTGTTATTGTTGTAAGTACTATCCAAAAGCCATACATATTTTGATATTTATTTTGTAATATCATAAGAATAAAATAAACTACTTTATTTTTATTTTTATTTAGAAAAATTAGCATGTTTCTTAAGATTTTTTTGCAATCACATTCAAATTGACCAAACTTTTTACAATAGTAACTTTGAACTTGTGATTTTTTAAGGTTTTGATTACCTTTTTCATTGTGGCTACTACCTCTTCCTTTGTTGTTATTGTCGTTGCCTCTTCTTAGTCCATTGTTTCATCCTCCACTTGCACATCCTATTCCTCTAAATTTACTTGTTCATTTATAAGATTATTCTATAGATTATTTTCTATTATTTTTTAAAATATTAAGCTTTGTTTGAAAATTTATTCAACCAAATTTTCAATGGATCTATTCATCTACTTATGAGTTTGAAGAGATCCCATAAGTTCATTTATTGATAACAGATTTATATCCTTATATTTTTAATAACAACAATAATAGGATCAAAATGTGGAGGGAGGATTCTAAAAAAAAAAATATTTTTGATCTAATAAATTCTCTCTATGAATAAGTTATCGACCAAGTGGTCAATTACATAAAAAACAAAATCTATTTTATAAATACCCCTATGGCCAGACAATTAAATATCAGCTGTCATTGGTTGTACCATATCTAACATATCATACTTATATCTTGGCCTTCCCTTCTTCTCAAGCAATCCCACTGAAGGTATGTGGAATAATGTCCTTGAAATACTTCCCAAAAAAAAATTTGGGTGGAAAGGGATGCTCCTAAGTCAAGATACCAAAGCAACGTTGGTGCATACATGTCTCAAAAGTATCCTAATATACTTTATTTAAATTTTCAAAGTTTTGACAACGATATGTCACAAAATTGAGCAAATACAAAAAATATTTTTATGATCATGACCTGAGAACAAGAAAATATTTTCCTTGGTTTCCTGGGATAAGGTTTGCACTAAGAAGTCCCAAGGTGGATTAGGATTCAAAAAATTTGGTAAGATGAACATGGCCCTTATTTCCAAGCAAGAATGGAAAATATTTGTCATAACCCAATTTTTTCCATCCATTTATTTTTTTATCTAGAGTCTAAGCCCCATAGCAACGACCAAGGTCACCACCATAGTTTTCTATCTTGATCTTCCTTTGAGGCACACCCATACCTACACCTTCCATAAATATAGCTATGTAAGAGTACTAGGTGTCATTATTTAGTAGGTCAAAACTATCCATACTCATGGATCCAAATGAGCTAGCATTGGTCTCCCTTTCATTCTTTCAAAAGGTGCACACCAATTTTTCACTCTACATAAATCCTTCTATGTAGGTGATTTAAGTGTGAGGGAATTGTCTATCCATATCAAATACTTTTGAGCTAGACATACCATATTAAGATATCTATCTGTATCAAATATTTTTGAGCTAGACACCCCAATTAAGCCTCATCTTCCTAAAACCCATCGTTGTGGAGTCATAACTAACTATACTTTTAGTTTAGTACTTATTAGGTCTTACTAATCCTTTAGACCTATCTCTAAGTGTGAAGAAGCTATTCACTACTTGTTTGCAAGAGATAACTCTTATCTATACTCAACAAAATATTTAGTGAGTTATAGGGTAGTAGGCACATGGTCTAAGTGATTAATCCTTTACCAATGTTACTACCCACTTGCTCTTCATTTATAATATTATCTCATATGGAAACATAATTTAATATTCAAATACCATAGTCTTATCATATTCCCACTTTTTCACAAATATAATAAAATTAGATCCTTATTACTTTAATTACCATACCATAACATAATTTCCATCTATTTTGTTCAATAGTTAATAATAAGCAACTTTCCTTAAGTAAAAGAGAGATCCAAGATGTGGGTCCATTCTCAAGTATATTAAATTACCTTTAATATTTTTCAAACTAATATCGGTAATTCAATGATAAGCAACTAATCCATATGATAACATGATTAAGCATTCAAATCTCACACCAAACCACAATTTCCATTTTAATTCAGCCAACTACAAATAATCACACTGTCTTTTTTATTTTTTTTTAAGAAGGTAAACAATGTTATTACCAGAGTTCATTGGAAAACACAATACAACATTCATCCATTAAAAATGATAACACAACAAGCTCACATAACACTTTTCTTTTACCCTGGGAGAAAACCTCAAAGGGAAAACCCAGTCTGAAAATTCACTTCAAATTTGTATTCCATAAGGTTCAATTTATACAATGAGTCAAGGTCATTCTCAAACCTTTAATCCTTCATAAGGATTCCAAATCCTTTCTCTGTAGTATAGCATAAACCTGCTCATCAACTCTTAATATATTTAAATTTCCTTACAATAAATAACAACTCTACATATCAATATATTTTTCTAACGCGTAATTTTTTTCATGGATAATTTTTAAGCATAATATCCATATTCTCAAGGAATAACACAGTTTCCATAATAGGCAAGGAAGTATCGGCATCTGAAGACACAATCTCCAAATCCCTTCCACTCAGCACATGGAATAATATCAATGTTTCCTCTGATAAAAAATAGGTCATTTTACCTTTGTTAGAAACATATTCAACCCTATCAAACCAACCATAACCTAAATAAAATTCCACCTAGTTTTAACTATCCTCTCAAGAATCAAACTCGATCTACACCACTGAGTTCCTTAACCACTCCTAAAAATTAAATTGTATAGTCTAACAAAGTATCACAGGGATAAAATCTTACTTTTGAAATGTTCATTAGTACTCCTATAATGACCTACATGTTTCAAGATAGAATGAGCCAACTAGAGAGGTGCATCACCCACATCCAATTGTATTGGCATCCTCCCGTCACTCTCTCGCCCATCCATCGCTCGAATGGAAGCATAAGCCAAGCACTCTCTTACTTCTAGATGAGTTTAACTCATTTTAAAAAGTGATGGCTTAACTAACATCCTAGAGGATATTTCTTTTTTGTCGATTAGTGACTTACACCCTAGAGACTTCACTAAGCAAATCCTTTGGTAGGCATCTTGACTACTAAGAGAAAATTTAGCCAAAGCCCACATTTTTATACAAGAATGACAACATAATAGGTAATCCAATAGACCTAGCTACACTAATCATCTACTAAAAACAAATATTAACAAAATCCCTTCAAAACAAGAAGATGCGACGTTGGGATTGACACATTAAAACCACCCAATCAAGCCTCAATTTCAAAGCTTCTAGCAAGATATTACTTCTACTGTCATCGATGAAAGGGAACATGAATTAGAATTTTGTTCACTATGAACATAGATAAAAATAATTCCTTTCTACCAAAGCAAGGTTTTTGAACAACTTTCACTCACACAGTTGTGAGTTCCATTTCTATCCATTATCTTCTAGCAAATGAAACTAAAAATGATGCAAAATCTTTAGAGAGAAAACTATGAGTTAAATATGCAGTCTGCCTCTCCTATTTCTCACTACAAACTATTGAATTACTTTACTTCACATAGAACCATTATCAAACTCCCATAACAATGCTAATATCTTGATTAAATTTAAAACTAACACTCCATCATCATTCAAAGGAAGTTTCATAGGAGGTTGGCCAATTATTACTTACCGTTTCAAGTACTAGCAACATCGATCTTCAAATTTCATGATGCAACTCCCTCGATACCAACACTAGTGAAATTCCTCCAATCTGATTAAGTTACAATCTGTTCCTTCCTCATCTATATCACGATTGCCTCTAGTTCCTTTATGTGCTACCTCGTGAATCTCCTTCTCTTCTCCTCGTTCCCTCGTACCCTCTATCCTATCTCCTCTATATTCATTTTGTTCTACCATTAATTTTTTCTACCTTTCACTCCATCTCTCCATATCTCCATATTCAATTCATTTCGATGCGGAAAGGTAAGGACATTCAGTCATTAAACACTATCCTAAAAATCACAACCATAAACCCACATTGGATATAGTTCCCTCAATTAGAAATATTGCTTCAACGATGAAGATAATAATAAATTATATTTTTTTAACATAAAAAACTTTGATGTCTTTTATTTCTTCAATGTCTTGTAGTAACATACATGTGGTATTAATTCTATTTCAAGTAACACAAGCAAAGCATTAATCCAATTATATCTTAATTGAAACATGTTTGGAATATTTGCATAAATATTTCATTAGATATCCAACCAGTTGTTGATATCCTGCACAATCCAAGTAGTCACATTAGAATTCATCTCAAGCAATGCCTTAATCTATTAGCATAACATAAAAATAACTAATCTATCGTTATTTTCAACAAGTTCCATTATATTCATTGAAGAAAAAATATGTGTTTGCATGGCTTAACATGGTATGATCCATAATTTCATTAATAATTAGAAATTACATTCATCATGTCATACATGTCTTATTTTACCAATCCCAAAAATAATCAAACCATCCATCACATGATACATAGCTAAGAATTAAACCATCAAATCAAAAGGTTGACCAAGGGAGGGTCATGACAATCTTCACCAATGCTAGCTTAGAATGGGTGTCCATCATCAAAATAAAATACTTGTAGAATCATAAATTCTTGGATGAAAATTTACTCCATGGAGGATCTACATTCTAGAACTCAATCATCAAGTCTAGATTTATAATTCAGAAAGGCACAAGATGGTAAATCAGTAGTGGTCATCTTATTGATTTTTGGAAGGATCAATATCGCCATTCTGAAACCCACTACTAATAATCTCTTTGAGACCAAATTTTACAACTTCCTTAATGGTGTAGCTTGGAATCCCATCCCCATTAAATGTATTGATCCCAATCTCAAGTCTATTTCCATCTTGCTAAACACTTTTCTTAATTCCTGCATTATTCCTAACACTCCTTCTTTGGACCTCCCTGTCTAGAGAGACTATGATAGTGGGTAATTATCAGTCAATATGACTTACTTCATCCAAGATGATCCCATTGCCTATCCTCTCTCGGTCAAAGCTATTTGGTCCAAAGATCTCATCCTAAATATTTTTGTTTTCTCTTGGTTGGCCATCCAAAATAAGAACTTGACCATTGACAATCTACTAACTAGAGGATTAATCCTTCCCAATTGATGCTAACTGTGCTGATCCAATTGGGAATCAACCCATCACCTTTTCCTAAATTGCCCTTTCTCTCGAGTTGTTCTCAGGTTCATCCTATCTACCTTCAACATTGAGTGGGTCCAACCAAATTCAATTTTTGATATTTTTATTCAATGTTCCAACCCATTTTAAAATAGTCGTCTCAAAGCTCTATGGTCCTTTTGCCTGCACCACTTTTTGTGGTAAGTGTGGATTGAATGCAATTGTAGAGCTTTCTCCAAATTCTCCAAGGACCCTCTTTCTATCAGTGCTATAACGTTGTGTGCCACCATCAATAATGCTAAGTTGGTCCCTTGTTCGAAAGCTCATGATCCTAACCTTGAAGCATCCATTGCTTCATCCCTTAATTTTTCATCAGAGTTGTCATAGCTATCCATCCCATCAAGAGAAATTGTTAGATGGATTCCCCCCCTAATGGATGGTTAAAGCTAAAATTCGATGGTGCTACAAAAGGAAATCCTAGGAAAGCTATAGGTGGTGGCATCATTTGAGATCACAAAAGGAATGTAATCCTTACCTATGTCAAGAACTTGAGGTACCAAAATAATCACATAATCAAAGCTAGAGCTTTGTACAAGGGACTCTCCATTCTTAGTGATATTTCTATAGACACCTAAAACATGTCATGTTTAGGAGAATAATCATATGGGCACCCATGCAGACCATATGAATGACCTTGGACCTTTTCAATGTTAAGTAGTGGTTCTAACCACTCATTTTAGGCATCCTAGGCCTATTCAACCTTAGCTACGGGTGACATCCGTAGCTAAGATCTCAGCCATGGGTGATAACTGTGGCTAGGGTCCTAGCCACACAGAGTAACCATTACTAGCTCTATAACTATCTCAGCCTTTCCAGCCGAGCTAAATTGGTTGTTACAACTACATTTGTAACCAATTTAGGTGGTTTTGAGCAAGGAAGCTTTTGGATGTTTCCTCCCAACTATCCCAGCCTGGTAAATCTTGATCTTGGCTTCCTTGGGAAGCCAATATTGGATTTGGAGAGTCTATTTATAGCCCCTTAAAGAAGCCAATGAGATTCCAATGTTATTGTAGCGAAGCCCTACCAAACTAGAGAATCAATTGCACCTTGTGAAGAGTAAGGAGATGCTACCAAAATCTAGTTTGACAACCACCTTTGCAACAATGGAGCCTCCAAAGGCTTGAGAAACAAACCTCACAATTCCACATCATTCCAAACAATTTCAACTACCAATATGTATCTAGACATGAGGGAAACCCTTAATTATCAATTTCTTGGAGGATTTGAGCATTTCTAGCCCTGGTTTCAAGAGAAAGAAGAGTTTTCCCATGGATGTGGCTAATAGATTTGGCTACTTCAAACACCCATGGCTAGGGTTTGATGCTCTTATTATTCCATTTTAGCTATAGATTTACTATTTTGGTGATGTAATTAGATTAAAATAGCATAGATTAGTCTTGTAGAAGAAATTTACATGGTTAATTAGCAATATTATAGGTAGATTTACCTTAATTTGTGTCACATTTACTTGATTTCATAAATATCCATAGAATAGCTTTTATTCATGCTTTATACTTCAAATTACATGCTATATTAGTTACCTTTATGCATTTTAAGGTATGCTTTGCACTCATTTAACAATTTCATAAGCATATTTATATATATTTGCATATATTTATGTTTTATTTCAAGTATTTGCTTTATTTCTTGTATTTATTGGATAATAGCTTCATCATGCAAGGCTTCATGTGCATTTGACATGTTTTGTTGTTTCTTGTATGCATATGATAGGTTATTTCAAGCTTCAAAGCACTCTCAACATCAAATTCCTCTTGACAATGGAGAAGGAGGCATCATAGTAAGCCCTCAAGAAAAGTTGGTGGATATCTAAGGAGCCCGTAGAGTATATCACCCCTGTTTAGGGGTTTTCATACCATTGTAAACAATGTATCATTTGGTATCCCTAAGAGGTAAGTAAATGTAACTGGATATCATCATTATTAATGCAAATGAGGCTTAATTTTCTTTTAAATTTTGTTTATCTATGTTATTTACTTTAAATTTTATCATTGTGTTGTAATATTTGTTGATATATGCTTCTTAGACCATTCTATAGTGACGATCATGGTGAAACCCTAAACATTTCACTATATTTTACTAATTTTTCCTAGTTTTGCATGTGTAGGTATTAGCCGCGTTTGAAATACATGGTGCATAATATTAGCCATGGTTAACAATAGCGGCTATAATATTAGCCACAATTACCAACATCGACTAGCAGAGAGCAGAGGAAAAGGTAGCAGGTAGCCTGTATCTTCATTAGATGAGGGATTCCAAGTAAATATCCTCTTTTGTGTTTTATTGTTTTCTGTGTTTTTCTTGTCAATAGCTTCTAATTAGCTCATCTAGCCAAATTTTAAAGGGAAACATATGAAAATTGCTTATCTATTGTTAGCCATAACTCACAATAATAGCCAACTCTATTAGTTATGGTTGTCAATCATGGCTAATATTTTAGCTATGTTTCTATCATGCAGCCGAGTTTGTTTCCTATGATATAGAACATCGGCTAACATTTAGACTGTGTGGTAGATTTTTGCATGCTTGGGACCTATCCAGAGGCTATTTTCATATAATTTTATATTGCATTTTATAGAAATAGCATTTAGAATTACATCCTTCTGAAAAATAAAATGTCAATTTCCTAGGCATGTAGGAGAATCATGAGTGCTCTCTGATGCATTTTTATTTTATGCAAAATTAAAAAGAACCACCACACACCATATTTCACTTAAACATCAATGGTTTTGGGCTCTCACATCCAACCCATTTATTGATACCAATAATGGATTTCATTACGACTTGGTTGGCTCATTTGAAATTGTACTATCGGGACTCGATCATGGAAAAGGATGATTCAAGAACTATCATATCTATGCAAAATAGCATGCACTCCTATTTAGAGGGTGTATCGCTATGCACAGTGTGTTTGATGAGAATCGGTAGTACATGTGATCCCTAACCAGGTATGGGCTTCATCTCCATACTTTGATGGGTTTACGTGATTGGACTTTCATTACTAGTTGTCGAGCTACGAGTATACAGGTGAAAACCTTTAAACTATCTAGGTGTATCATCAATAAAATTACAAACATGATGAGATTTATCTTACATACTCAATGAACCAAAATACACTAAACAATTTTAGGACAAACAAAGAATATTTAAAAGAGATAAACATCCTTGTATGCTTTGTATTTTATAAAATTTAAATATGAGATAAGTTCACATCATGGTAAACACACAAAGAGGCCAACCTCGACACATAATTGAGGTGGATTCCGAAGCTCCAAGACACACACAAGATAATGAGTTGGAACCTCTCCCAAAATGTCCTCTCGAATGACATTCAACAAGTATCAGAGGTGACAATTCGACACATAGGAGTTCTATTAGAATACCTGAGTTAGAGGATGTAACACACACTCCTTATGTGATAGAGTTGATGGCGGATCAAGGCCCACATCATCACATGGTAGACATAGAGAAGATCCACCCAATCAGGGGTAAGAAGGCAAGGCTGCATCAGAATACAGACCCCTAAAGACTACAAACCCTAATGAATTTGGAATGTTCACAATAGATCTTGCTATAATTGGAGTCAATGGTATACCTCCAAATGAACCTTTGAGTACTAGTCAACTAAATGGACCAGACCAAGTTCTAGGGAGACTAGGGTATATGAACTCTACTATTCACTATCTCTTAGAGAGCTCACATAGTGAGGACATACAAAGGTATACCAATGATCCAGGAGAATTCTCAAAGCACTCCTGTAGCGCATGTGCCCCATCTACGCATGCGAGCATAGAGCAAAAAAAAAAACAAAACACATATTTTGTCTTCACAAACAAGGGTAAGAGTGTGGTAGATAAGTCTATTGGGGCTCATACTAATAAAACCCCTCGTATAGAGATACAAAATCAAAGATATCATATAGTAGATCTGATAGATCAATCATAGAGGTTGTATTTAGAGTAGAGAAATCACATATTCCAAGACCAATTGGAATATGTGCATGCAAAGCATAAGAACCTCAAGCATGAGGATTCTTAACGTCAAAGGTTGCTTAGGCAACATTTATACGAGTAGCACATGAGAGAAAAATGCATCCTTAATCAAAATGAGAATGAAGATAGAGAGGATAGACTACCTCGAGAAAATATACCTCCTCAAAGTGAGTATAGGGAGCGCAACTAAAGATGTGTTGCATCGCATCCAGGTGCCCTAAAAAAGTTGAAAATCGTACTCATCATACGACCTAGAACATGCAGTAATTCCAAGTGCTAGAACAACATGGGAATATCCAATATGAAGAATCAAAAGGAGATGAGCAAGATTAGCAGTATCCTAAGATCTCCTTAGTAGATATGGATGATGAGCATAATTCTCCATCTCGACCTAAAAATAATCTACCTTTGATAATTCCATAGATACCTCTTAAGGAAGAGGAAAATTTATCCTCTCAAGAATACAAAGCCTTGGCTAAAAAGGTAAGAGATATTTGGAAATAAGGGATGACTTATCAAAAGCCTACCTTGAATAAAATTCACAATGCACCTCTATGCCCTTCAATTCCTAGTCTAGTATATCTTGATCATTTTGAGATGCCCAAGTTGGACAAGTTTCAGGGTGATGAAGATGCACAAGAGCATGTGATGAGCTTTATTAATATGTACTTCCAGATCCAAAGTAATGATGCATTGTTATTGAGAACTTTCATAATGACCCTTTTAGGTCTAGCCTTGGAATGGTTTAATCAATTGAAAAGGCATAGCATTAAAATCTTCGAATAACTAAGAAAACCATCAAATAAGAAAACCAATTTTTCTAAATTGGTTCCCTTTAAAGAAATATGATGATGAGCCATTCATGGAATTTGATAATAAATGGAGGAATCTAATGGCTAAGTTGCCATTCTCCATACCCACTATTGAATTGATGTGAATGTTTACCAATATCTATGCAAAACACATCTCATTGTTATTACAACTGTAGAAATACCAAACATTCGGAGAGGCTTTGGTGCAATAAAAGGTCATAGAGGATATCAAGTTACAAGAAGGTGACTTGAAACTCTAGACAAAAATAAGTGTAATAATAAGAACACAAAGAACCATGATCACTAGGCTAAGCCTGTGCACGTGAATTAGGTTGTGTTAAATATTTAGAAGGGGGATAAGGGAAAAAAACCACAAAACTATCAAGCTCAATCTCTCCTTGTGCAATATAATAAACACAACAAAAAAAGCAGGGCAAGAACAAATAACAACACCCTCCTCACCAATTTATGCCACTGTCTAAGACTATGGTATAAATATTCAATCAATTATGTGAGGACAAGTATCAATATTCAATCAATTGTGCAAGGCCAATGCTATAACATTACTTGAATTTTAACTACTCGATCCTAATAACCCTAAATAAAAGGGATATAGGGAAGATAATTACTGCTCATACCACATATAAAATGGGCATGATATCAAAACATACCATATCTTCAAGCATCTGGTATAGAATATGATTGATAGGATTGATTTGATCATTGAAAATACTCTGGTTCTGGATAATAAGAATATGGGAATATTCAAAAATCCCTTACCAAATTATGATCCACCAAGGAATAACATTGAATAAGTTAATCAAGTGTAGATTGAACTGCCTATACAAGGGTTTTTCGGTATGGTGAACGTTGTAACTAGAACTATGAGGTATAACCAACTAGATCCTCCTCAAGCACCAGTTTAGATTCAAGCTATGAATCAAAAAATACCAACCCAAAATCCCTTGCTAGGCCCACCAACTAGATCGGTGGTGGCAATAAGGAATAGACTTATTCAAAGTCTATAGATGGCCTCAACAAAGCTATCTATTTATGAGATAATACAACAGTCTCCTAGACACATGGAGACACTAATGGATATTTTAAGGTCCATAGAAGTACAGTCCCAAGATCTAAAATCTTTCACCAATTTTGTGGGACATGTGCAACATTGCTAAGAGTTTGTGATTCAATTCTATGATCATAAAATCAAGATAATCTCTACTTCTATAGTGGACCCATTGCTTCATATCATTGCATGTGTAAACCACACATCCTTCAAGAAGGTGTTGATTTATACAAAATAATCAATTAACATAATTACCACGAAGGCCTTGGGATATCTAAAATTACCCAAATGACATATCGTGCCCTCAACTTTCATACTACGAGCATTCATGATGCATTATGCTCAACAGTTGACACTATAGTCCTACCTATTCAAGTGGGTCTAAAAACCATCCATGTGCTATGTCACATGCTTTAAGGTACTATGCAATATAATATCCTCTTAGGCCAACCTTGGATAAGATAAATACAATGTGTTCCCTCGATATTGCATCAATGTATCAAATATGTGCACGAGGGACGAGTGCATGTGGTTCCTTCATATGAGGAGCCATTGAAGTATGTTAACCAAGTGGATTTGTTGAGATATTTCATTCTCCTATCTACGAATTTGGATATCATACCTACACCACTGATAAAACATCCAATGGGAACATCAAAGGAAGTGTGCATCGGTCCTTCAACATCGATGCCACGACTAACTTAATATACAACAACAACTTTTGTGAAGCGTACGATATCGAAAATGCTTAGGAATGATCAAGACTTACCTCAAGACTTACCTCAAATATGCTCAACAAGTCCTCACTAGAACTTGTTCAATCTCATAGAAACACATAGAGAATTGTTAGAGACTCAATATGTTTCACATTCACCACAATGCTCAATTACTTTCAATTTTTCTTTTTACCATAGAAACATATAGAGAATTGTTAGAGACTCAATATGCTTCACATTCATCAACACTCAACCTCTTTCTCAAATCAATTCATAATATATAATAATTTATTTTATAGAACTTGAACTATCACATCAACACATCCACTTGACTAGGGTAAACCAACTCTACTCAATCAATCACTCAATAAAATAATCCTTGATCACAAACCCTAGTCCAAACTCATGAACATTCACTCAAATGTTTCCAACAATGCTTATCAACCATTCTCACATAACAATGATAGTCACGATCTTTGTAAATCCTAGATCAAGTTCCTCACTTAACTAATCACTACAACAACAATGCTTATCAAACAAGGTTTTATCAACAAATCTTAATCCAGAAAAACCCTTTTCACTCCAATTTATCATTCACAATATTCAACAATCATTCACTAGGAAGATGTGCCCATACCTTTTTGTTTGATGTAGAAGTGCCTTTAGAAAACCTGTCTCAATCACAATTTTCTTCTTTGCCAATTTCAATGATTAGATGACAAAATATGACACTAACACTCTCTCACAATATTCCTTAATTACACAAACAATAAAACTCAAATACACCTTATTACTCTTTGAAATTAGCAATCATCAAATCACACATCCAAAAATTACTCACTCAAATGCCCCTTATAATTTCCAATTTTAATAAATCAATCTCCAAAAATTTATCTCTCAAAATAATATTTACCTAAACCTTATAACTCCCCTTAAAACCTTATAAACTAAATAAATTAGGAAAAAATTAAACTTTAGGGCTTAAATTAATTCCTCCAAAAAATCCGGTGCCAACAACAAATTTCGTACCTTATCTTTTACCCCAAAAGGGTTTTGGTGAGTTTCGAACAATTGTCTCTCCAATAACCAAGCGCCTTAGAACTTTGGTGCCCATCGCATGGGCTATAGGCACCCACGAGAAGGAAGGGAAACCTCCTTCCTTTTATGCCTTCATCCGTCGTTGACTTCACACAAAAAAAAAATACTCCCACAGACTCGAACCTCCGCCACTCACTGCCCCTAACGCTTTGCTTCCACTACGGTTTCCAACTATGCTACCTGCACTTGGTGACCAAGGTACCTTCCTTGGTGGGTGAAGTCCCTTTGCCTCCTCTTGGAACTTTAACAAAAATGAAATCCTCTTGATTGCACAAAATGATTCGCACAAGCTCGCATAACACTAGGATTAATTTGAATGCATATTATCTCTTAGGCTAAGGTGGAGGAGTCCCTTTTTATACACGTTTTGATATTTGACTCCCACGTCAATGCTTGATGGTCGAATTCGAAATTCGAATTTCAAATTTAATAACCCACCTTAGGTTTATTTAAAATAACCATAAATTAATATATAATTAATATTAAAATTAATTAATAATTAATTTAAAATAAAAATTATATTAATTAATTTATAATTAATTTTAAACTTCCCTGTATAATATTATAAAGGAATATTATAATATTATTCACTTGGGCTTCTTCTTTGCACTTTGGAACACATCTGACTACCTAGAACTAGGTTTTGACCAACTAGAAGCAAACTCTCCTTTCTGCACTAATTGCAGAACTGCTTCTCCTTGCACTGCTCACTGAAATTGACTATCGACATTAATTACCATTCACTCTTGACATTAATGACAACTAATTTACTCAAAATTTCCAACAAATATAGATTTAGAAAGAAGAGTAGAGGAAGCCCTAATTAGGAGAGGAGAATTTAAAAATAAATATTAAGATAAGTCATCTAAAAATTAATACAAAAATAAACATGTGGTAGGATATGGGGTCACGGATAGTAGACCGTCTCAGAATGTTAATACCATAGATACCACAAAAACGTTTGTGTTGAAAGCACCCCAAAATCCTCAACTATGAAATTTTACAATATTGAATCAATCCTTGACAATGGTCTTACCACAACTAGTAGAAAGAGGTCTAATAAAATTGACAGAGGTACAACAACCTGACCCCTCTCAACCTTGGTTTAGACCTGACCAACATTGTGACTACCACCAAGTTTATGGACATCCAACAAATACCTGTAGAAAATTAAAAAATTTAGTTAAAGACTTAATTTATGAAGAAAAACTAGAAGTGGAAAGCCCTCCACCTAATAAAAATCCTCCAACAAATGCACAACAACAATAGGCACAAAATGTAAACCAAAACTTGGATAATTTTAAAAACCATTGTGAAATTGTGGCAAGGAAGCTGTAAATCAGATAGACTATAAAAATAACCTCATACAACAAGATGTGTGGGATCAATTAACAATTATTTACCATCTCAACTCCCACAAATTTTTTTTGTAACTACTCAATCCAACATGACAGTTAAACAACTCCAAGGAATAAAACCACAATCGTCATCCTTGAATGAAACGTAAAGTGAATCAAAATCTGAAATAGACATTAGCTCACAACATGCTAATAGTTCAAAATATGAGTTAGGGCCAATCTTGCCTATTATCGATTCACTAACCCCAGAAGAACCATTTACAAGAATAATGACCACTCATCCCTCATCACAACAAATGCTTTCTATTGAACAAGGTTCAACTACAAGACCACAAGTTGTCCGATCAAGCAACATTGTTGGTACAATTGGAGTTGTTACTCGACAACAAGCCCAAACCCAAAATTCTCAACCTCAAACTCAAAAAAATTATGTTGATCAACTATCTGTGATTCTAAAATTGTCTCATAAGAAAAATAACATAATTAGATCCCAAAAAAATACTCCATTTGATATCAACGACCAACTACCTAATACAATAGCTAGGATTTCCCTTTTAGACCTCCTTAGAACTTCAACTATCCACAGATAAGAACTGATGAACATTCTAAGCCAAACTATGGTAACCCATAATATAGATCCAAATGTTGTAGTCCAATTTTTAGTCTCTCATGAAATAGACTACATTGATTTCCATGATAAATACATTCCTCCCCAAAGTATGTATAGAGATAATCCTCTTTATATAACATCCATTTTTGGAGATGTTTGTGTCAAAAGAGTATTAATCGATAATGTATCATCCCTAAACATATGCACTTATGATTTTTTCAAAATATTTAGATTTAGGAAATAAGATTTGCAACAAACTAAAATGATCATCAAAGCCTTTAACGATGAAACACAAGAGGCTTGTGGTGTAATATCTATTCCACTACAAGTTGGTCCCAATATTTTAGACACATTCATATTTTTTGTTCCTTGCCTAGCATCTTACAACAACCTTTTGGGATATCCTTAGATCAATGCCATGAGGGCAGTCCCTTCTAATTTGCATCAGTGTGTTAAATTTGAATTTAAGAATCAATTGGTTACTATCCATGGTGATCCCAGGCCATTTAAAATGTGTGTTGTAGTGGAACCTGTTAGCATTCCCTTTTTTTTTGCTCTGTCATCATTAGAACCTAAGTCTTATAAAACCTCTTTACCCAAATTAGAACCATCATCTCCTCATAAATTACCAAAACCTTCTAATGAAAATAATCCTTCTACATCATATCCTTTGACAATTGAAGTTTTAAAATATTTATCCACTGTATTGGAGCCCACAAAACAAGATGATTATAATGTATAAGATTCCCTTATCTCAATTACCACCATCTCCACGTACAACTGGGTTACCATAGAAACAAAGAAGCATCTATCATATTGGAAGTTGTACTTTCATTTCTATTCGATGTGCTCTTAATAAAATTAATATTAGGCGAATGAGATTTACATATGATGAGGATGGTTTTGCTCAATGCTTCTTTTCTAATAAGTACATAAAATATAAATAAATTATGTGTGATATGGGATACAAAGGTAAAATTTTAGGCCCCTTGGAATATGGGATACTTGAACCTTTTGAGGTAGAGAAATGGCCTGCCCGATGTGGCATAGGCTATGTTCCCACAAAAAATCAACCTTTCCCCTTTGATGAATATTATCACCTTATCACATATGGAGAATATTTAGAAAAACAAGAACAACTAAATAAATGTAAGAGAGCTCACAAGTTCTCTTGCAACATGTTATCAGTGGTACACCCAAAAATAATAGCTACTTCAGATGAATGTGTAGAAGGAGACATCTTTTATGACATTTATCATGAATAAATTATGATAAATAGGTTCTTCTTCAATAAGCCTATCCCATATATAACCCATATTTAGACAATTACACAAGAAGAATTAGTTAATCTATCCTTAAAAGAACTTCAATAAATGGGTGTTTCGCATGCTTCTCCCAATTTCAAAAGAGATCTAAGTATCAAAATAGAGACCATGCTTAAAATTAATATTGGAACAAAAAATAATCCCCGTATGGTTAAAATTGGGACTGATTTAAATAAAGAGGAACAAATTAAATATACAAAACTTCTTACATAATATCCTGACATCTTTGCTTGGGCATATGCAGATATGTGAGGCCTAGACCCTTCTATGGTTATGCAACACTTAGTGGTTCATATTGATGCTAAACTAGTCAAGCAAAAACTTAGAAAAATGCATCCTAAAATAGCCTTATTTGTTAAAAATGAATTGCAAAAAGTCTTGGATGTAAACTTCATTCAAGTTATATATTATTCCAATTGGATATCCAATGTTGTTCCCGTAACCAAAAAAGAGGCTACTAAAATTAGAGTTTGCACTAATTTTAGGGACATCAATGCTACATGTCCCAAATATGACTTTCCCCTTCCTAATATGGATCATATTATTGATTTCATAGCAAGATGTGGAATGTTATCACTTATGGATGGATTTTTAGGATACAATCAAATTCGTATAGCACTAGAAGATCAACCTAAAACTACATTCATTACACCCTGGAGAACTTTCTTCTGGAAAGTAATACCATTGGGTCTAAAGAATGCGGGGGTAACTTACCAATGAGACATGACATATGTATTTCAAGATATGATGTATGACATCTTGCATGATTATGTGGATGACATCATATCTCGATATATAAAACAATAAGATCATATCCCTGATTTACAACGAGTCTTTGATTGGATTTGAAAATACAAAGTCCGATTGAATCTAGATAAATGTGTGTTTGGAGTAAAATCAAGTAAGTTACTAGGGTTTATAGTTTCTATGCATGGTATAGAAATATATCCTACCAAGATTAAGGCTATCATTGATATGCCACCACCTAAAAACTTAATAGAACTTAGGAGTCTACAAGGTAAGCTCCATTCTATCCATCATTTTATTGATAAACTGGCAGACAAATGTAAACTCTTTCTTAGGTTGCCTAAGAAATATATTCCTTTATTATGGGATAAGGAATGTCAAGAAGCTTTTGAAACCCTTAAGACATATTTACTTACCCCACCAATGCTTTTTTTGCCTAGGCTAGAGCACCCTTTCATATTATATATTTTTGCCTCAGAACTTGCCTTAGGAGCAATGCTAGCACAACATGATGAGGACAAGAACGAATGATCCATTTAATACATAAGAAAAACTTTAATAAGCTATGAAACTCATTACACCTCTTTAGAGAAGCTTTGTTTAGCTATTGTATTCTATACACAAAAACTATGTCACTACATGCTTAGCCAAAAGACTTACGTCATCACAAAATTTGATCCATTACGATATCTAATGAGTAGGCCTTATTTATCAGGATGAGTAGTAAAATGAATTCTCATTTTGAGTGAGTTTGACCTAACCTTTATTGGGTAAAAATCCATTAAAGGGTAAGTCATAGCAGACCAACTCGCTGCTGCCCCTCTTGAGTCTACTCACCCTTTGATGATAGAATTCCTTGATGAATTTCTTAATCTATATAATGATTCCTTCAAATCATGGTCTTTATTTTTTGATGGAGATAGGTGCAGGTATCATATTGGTATCCCCACAAAAGTAACTTATCCCATTATCCTTTAAAATCCAATTTACTTGCACAAACAATACAATAGAATATGAAGCTTTAATCCTTGGATTACGAGCAACCTTAAACCTTAATATAAGAGTACTATCAGTTTTTGGAGACTCACAACTCATGGTGAATCAAGTTAATGATATTTATCAAACCCGAGATGAGAAACTCCATCCTTATAAATAATATGTTTTAAAACTTATTTCTTTATTTGAGAAGGTTACTATAGAAGCCATCCCACGCACCAGTAATCATTCTATAGATGCTATGGTAGCAGCTACATCTCTTATCCATTTGGAGTTGGATGATGATCATGCTATTATTATCATTCGCTAACTCTAGGAACCTGCATCGTTAGATTCATACCTATAACCTTTAGAAGTATTCACAATTGAAGAAGTATTTTTAGAACCATGGTATGGAGATATTCTAAAATTTCTCCAGGATGGATCATTCCTCGATGGCTTCAATAGAAACCAACAATGATCATTACGTAATCAAGTTGCCTGCTTCGTAATTATCAAAAGTGCTTTGTTTAAAATATATTTCAAAGGCATCCTCTTACGATGCCTCAATCTGAATGAATCCAAAAGAGCTCTAAAAAGGGTCCATGATGGATCTTGTGAAGGTCATTTTAGTGGAGATGTCGTAGCCAAAAATCTTCTAAGAATGTGATACTTTTGGCCCTCCATGGAAAAATATGCCATGAATATGTACGTAAATGTGACAAATGTCAAAAATATGCAAACCTTGTCCATGCTCCTGCCCAAGATCTTCAAGATAGTTCTTCCCTTGGTCTTTTTCAAAATGGGGCCTAGACATCATTGGGAAAATCAATCCAATTTCTTTATATGGGCATAAATTTATTATTACAGCAATGGAGTATTTTATAAAATGGGTAGAAACCATACCATTGGCTTCTTACATAAGAACCCAGGTCTCAAAACTCATTTTTAATCAAATCATCTATATATTTGGGATTCCATTTATACTTATTTTAGATAATATAACATGTTTCAAAAATAGACATAAAAAAGCTTTATGCAAAATATAAAATCTAGCATAGATGGTCTACTCCATACTATCCACAAGGAAATAGTCAAGCTGAAGCATCAAATAAAAATTTAATTAAAATCTTAAAAATGTTGGTTAATAAATCAGGATGAGATTGGCATACCCAACTATATCCAGCCTTATGGGCTTATCGAACTAGTGTTTTAACCCCTATTGGTGCTTCACATTTTGTCTTAGTATATGGTGCTAGAGCTGTATTTCCTTTTGAGCTTGAAGTCCCTTATTTAGGTCTTTTACTCCAAAATGCTAAAGTAGGAGATGAATATCATGTTGGATGATTATACTAGATGAAAAATGTATAAATGCCTTAGAGCACCTTTGTTCATATCAAGATAAACTCAAAATATCATATTCTAATAAAGTTCACACTCGATATTTTGAGATTGGCGATCTAGTTCTTAAGGAAAACAAAAAAAATACAAATGCTCGAACTGATTTAAAAGTAAAATTCCAACCAAATTGGTTAGGACCATTTATTATCACTGCTAAATTTGGATCTGGTGCATATCGATTGGCAAATTTAGATGGAAAAGATCTTAAGGAACCCATGAATATAATACACCTAAAATGATACTATGCATAACATCAAGCAATCTCACCACTGTACATAGTTGTAAATACTTTGTACTTATATTTCTTACATCCACTCTAAATCATCATATTTAAATCATATATCATTTAGTTGCATTTATCCATCAATTTATCAAAATAAAATTGGAACTTAATTACATATGCCTTATGGTCACATCCACTTCTTATTCCACGTATAAATTAGATAGATGTTATCAAAATTCATAGTCAATTTTGGTTTACTTTGGGAGGAATTCAAAAATTATCTTGAACCACTCATAGAATACACATTTTAATAAAATCTTGATTCTCAATATTGATTATAAATCTCTCTTGAACCAAATACACTACTATTTCACTAAGTAAATTTGGAAGTTTTGTGAACTGATATTGCCACCTTTTGAACCAAAATACATTTACACATGTTAGAAATTGATTTTGCACAAGGAAATATGATGCTACAGTAGTCCTAGATCCTTAAGAGAAAAAGGTTCCCTTGCTATCCTATTATGCGCATGGTCTAGAATACTGATAATTGGCAAAAGGAAAAAATCCCCCCTATCTGAATAAAATACCTTGCTCTTTTTCCAATATAAGCAAGTATCCCTTGAAAAACAAAAACAAAAGAAAAATAGTTTTACTACAAAGCAATAAAATCCCCTTGTTGAAACAAAAAATGAACAATAATCCCTACTCAAATAAATAAAAATAAAATAAGGGGGTAATGAGATTGAATCATTGGAATTCCTAAGTTATTTGAACACCATGAGGTGATCCTCATTATAGGTTAGGTGGCATAAATCCTACTTGGAAATGGTTGTATCCTTATGCATGGTGACATGTTTGTCACATTAGCGACCTTCTTTTATACAGACCAATGTCAGCTAGTGGATTAGCTAGTTTTTGGTAGCTTGTATTACCTAGTAGATAAGTCTAACTAAATGTATACAACCATGGTGAATGAATACATATTTTGCACACACATTGGTTCTTAAATTTTGCCTATATCACTACCTTACTCAAAATTGGTAAACAAATTTCATAAACACACACATTTGATCCTTGAGATATTTTGTATCATAATTAAGGTCGAGATGAAAAATGAATACACAAACCACACACTGGTTCTTGATATATTTGAAATCATCTTCTAAATGACAAAAATTCTCCTTGAAATTTGATTAGCAAATGTTATTATATCATCATAGATTTTTATGACTATTAGCATATGCAATTGATTCTAAAAACAATCAACCTTACAATTTTTATACTTATAATTTAGCATAAATATGTCAATTAAATTACATGATTGCTTATCATTTACAAAACTTGAATTTGTTCATACATAATAACTCTCTATCATATAAACTACAATTTGACTTCACGATGATGGCATGAGACAGCCCTAATAAAATATTTTTAGGAATTTTATGCCTAGCGCAAGTCCGTTATCCAAATTTATCATGCTTTATTACTATCATTGCATAAAATCTATTTTAAGATTTAAACAAAATTAATATTAAAGTCACACATTACTTATCATCAACTACATTACTTTCAATCAACAAAATAAAAATACTTTTGGATCATAATCCTTCGACGTTAGCAATATAAGAAAACCTCACACAAGATCCGCTTCACAAATAAAATGAGCAAACAACCTCCATAAATAGTCATAGACAAGCACACATATTCGAGGTATTATTTTTGATTTATCAAGATCATAAGGGTATATTTCCTCACACAATTTTCTTTATTCTACAAACAATTCAATCACACTACATTACAAACATCAATTACTTTAAGTTACATTCTAATTATCTACAATGATATCTTGATTAAAGCATGAGAAAATGGACATCAAAAATCATAAAAATAAGAACTAAAAAGCATGATTATGTAGATCATCAAAAAAAATTATATTACACATTCACACATCAACATCATCAACACATCAGATAAACCATAGACATATGTATGTATATATATATATATATATATATATATCGTCAAAATACAATAGAATACAAAAATCAATTGATTGGTATACCACAATCATAAAATCAGTATACTCAATCACTAGGGGGTACACCACAAAAACCATCTTAGTGTATCATCCCATAGAACCCCTAGAACTCTAGGTTTTGTTACCTGGAGGTGGTCTAGGCTCACAAAACTAAGGAACCCTAGATACTTAATATGGTCTAGAATGACTAGGAGTAGCTAACTCAAGAGACATTGAAGCTCTCTAACCCTCGGGAACTGACTAAAAATATAGTGTTTGATATAAAATCATCTACTGTGCTACCAAGGTAGCCTGCACATGTGCTACCATCAAGGCACCCTACAATGCACTACTCCCTAAGTACTGGCCGAAAGCCATGCTACTCATATGATGTGATCACGACACTATCTACTGTGATGACCCATGTCCCTACATCCTGGCCAACTAAGCCTATGCCTGGCTCACAAGACTTTATGCCTATGAAATGTATCCCTCTAACTGCTGAATGTGACTCACCTGAATGGTGATCTGACTCCTTAAACCATCATTCTTTACCCATAGAGCAACCGTATCTCGTACACTGCTCGACTCTCCCATATCTATCATAGCACACTTTTCATGTGAATCAGGTCTCGATGCAGTATGATTCTATCATTGTGGAGAGGACACTATTTTATCTAGTGAAGGAACCTCCTACTAGTGTTGCATCCTCTCCCCCTCAATCTTGAGAGCCTACTGAGTAGACCTCTATGGTCGTAATCCCCCACATATTCGAGGTCACTGTGGTCAAAATCCTCCTCGCGTTCGATGTGCCTCTCTTTGTGGTGGCCTCTATCCTTTTCCTCCCCCATTTGATCTAGGTTATCATCACCTATGTACCTCCAAAAAGGCCTCCTATATTTTATCGGCAATACCTCTCTTATAAGTAACCATCACTGGACAAATGCTAGCATACCAAGAAGAATACCTATCTGTTACCCCTGCATCGTCACCCTCTACCTGTTGGATGTATCTCATCCTTTGCAAATGAAGTACTGTACAACAGGCCTCTATTTTTAGACCCCCTTTTTTTAGAGATATTCTTGAAGCTATTTTTGGAGGCGTTGGTGGGATTCCCATGATTGGTGGGTATGGGTGATTTTAGCCCATGGTATTGTGCCGGCGATATTCTAATACCATATTGTGATTTAGGGTTGTAAGAGTTTTCTTTATATTTATTGTAATGTCCCATTACAAATATAGTGAAAAACAATAATAGAAAAGGATGTGTGGCTCTTATTTTCTGGAGTAGCCCATATCAGGTGAACCATAATAAATCTCTTGTGTTCTATGTTTATGTATTTTGTGAGTTTTTATTTTATTATAAATTATTTAATTATGCATTATTATATAAGTTTGGGTATATCTATTTATATGGTATCAAAGATAGACTGTTAGCCATAGAGGGACACCTTTATTGCTAGGGTTTCAATTCATTTGAAGAGAATCTAGGGTTTCTAGGAGTTATTAAAAACCTATTCCGGAGTGGGAGTTTTATCCAGAAGGAACTTGAAGTAAAATGATGTTAAATCAATCAAGGATAGATATTGAAAATATTTATGGAAAAATTTTGAGCTATGGAAGTTAAATATGGAGGATCTGCTCGTGGATAGAGATCAGTGGTATGTTATTTCTGAAAAAAAACAAAACCTGCTAGTACATCCAATGAAGATTAGGAAAATTTGAATTGGAAAGTGAGGAGTATAATTCAACTGTGTCTTGTATATTAACTCTTAATCAATGTTTTTGGAGAAGCTACTTCAAAGGATATATAGGAGAATTTAGGGAATTTGTATCAATCTAAGTGTATCGCTCAAAATTTTTCGTATCCCTACCTTCAGGCTATTGGATTCGCGCCCGGAAGGAGGATGGGAAAAGGATGGTGCGGTACCTCGGACGAGAGGACTTTACGAAGGTCCCGCCTCTCAAGGGAGGTGTGTTTTGGTGATTTTTTGACGGATGGTGGGTTCACCAGGAAACATTTGGTGGCAGTTTCCATGCCTAGGTTTTTGGAATGTGTTTTGATGAGTTCGTTTTATCCTTAAGCATTCATCCTAGGTTTGGTCGAATGAATCTAACTTAATCTATATGAAAATGCAATTTAAATGAATACAAAAAATAGAGTAGAAAGCAAAAAATAGAGAATTTGCAGGAGGCCAATGGAGATTACCTGATCCAAAAGTCTGAAGAAGTTTCTGATGCTTGAAGCAGTCTGGATCATCTGGAATTCGACGTAATCGCCTATAATCTGATAGAATCGTTCGAATCTGACAGATTCGTCTGAGACTGACAGAATCGTCTGAAATCTGACGAATTCGTCAGACGAATTCGTCAGAGACCTGCAAAATAGAGAACAGATGCAAAATACAAGAATTCCTACTATGCAAACAGAGGCAAAATATGCCAAATAATAAACTGAATACTGAACAAATTTTAAAAATAGAAATAAAAGTAAATTGTTGTACTTTAATGACATATTATGAGCTTAACATGCAATCTAGATTAGATGGGTGAACTCCAGATGCAAAATAAGATAAAAACTAAATAGATTATCTAATTTGTAAAATAAAATAACTGAGGCAAAGTTAAGAAAAGCAAACTCCAGGCGCTGATTGCCTCGATGCGAACTACAGTTGAGATTGTCTCGCATCGCATACGAAATCATCTCGAATTTGATAGGATCACCTCCGATCTTGACAGGTTTGTCGGCAGCGATGGGTGCTGGCTTCGATTGAAAATCAGTGGTGTACCTACATAAAAACTGCTATAGGACTAATGCAAAAATAAGATTAAGGTGTTTTAGTGCAGAGGGATTCAACTTGCAGATAAAATTCAGCCAGGGGTTGGGGAGGGAATGTCCTAGAGTTTAAATAGGCATAGGGGAGTTGTTGGGAGGTTAGAGATCATCCCAATTTGGGAGATCTCTAACGGGGGAAGGGTCCCAATGGCGTAGACACGCTTCTGCCCGAATTGGAGACCTGTTGGAACAGTCTATCTATGCAAATTCAATTTTGTGACAAAATCATCTAGATGTTCTAGTCTAGACGAAATCGTCAAATCTGGGGCGATATCGTCCAACAGTCAAAACAACCTCTAAAAATGGCACGAAAAAAGGGGAAACGGGTTTCGCGGCGGTTAGCGGGCGGTTTGGGAGGTTAAATTTGAATTTAAAATTATTTACTAAGGTGAATGTAATTATTCCAATTTGACTGCGTCAATTTTAGGGTGCTACATTTTGCCCCCTCTTTAGCGAATTTTTTGAAGAAAATGCGTTAAAGAAGAGTTCTTCTCGATCTACGAGAAAGCAAAAATTATTCCCATTTTTAGGCGATGATTCTTGGTTGAATCGTACGACAACTTACTATGGTGCCCCCTCCGTGTTTTTACCCAAATCGAACATTTGAGGTAAAAACGCGAAAAAGCAAAAAAAAATTATTGTTGAATAAAATTAAGAAAAATAGGGTAAAACCCTAATTCATTGTTACTGTTCATTTTACTATTTTTAGAGCTCTGGAGCAAAAAAATGGTTGAGACAGCGCACAGATCTGCAGAGGTCCGATGCGGTCTACGGGTAAGGGTCTAAACTCAATTTAGATTGATTTAAGTTGCTTTTACATGCTTTCTAGATGAATTTTTAAGTGAATTTGGAGCATCGTGGTCGTTTTTGGCCGTCGACGTCGTCGGGATGAAATCGTCCCGATTTCGACGAAATCGTCTCAATTTCGGCAATTTTTCCCGAGGGCGAAATCGTCGAAAGGGGGACAATTTCGTCAAATTAGAGACGATTTCAAACTACGAAATCGGAGACGATTATGCTCAAAGTGGGGACGATATCGTCCAATAGTGGGCGATATCATCATTTACATGAAATTGAACTTTAAGTTGCATTATTAATTACTAGAATTTATTGATTAATTATTGTTTGTTGTTTTGTTGTTTATGTTTGCAGAGAGGATTACTAAAAAGTAGAGAGTGGAAGTACGGCGGACTAAGAGACGACTTAGCCGCTCTAACCCAGGCAGAGTAGGATCTGCTGGCACAGGCCAGATTGCAGCATGTGGCAGAGATGCCGCAGGTTTCCATAGACATGGGGCTACTGATAGCCCTAGCAGAGAGATGGTATCCGGGGTCTTCATGTTTTCGGTTACCGACAGGGGAGATGACTCCCACACTGGAGGATGTATGGAGGATTTTGAGAATCCCCATACAAGGACGGATGATCACACCGATGGCCAATCAGGGCCATGTGATGGGACGGCTGTGTGGTGACCCGAGCTTCACCCTGGAGAAGGGTAGAGTTAATATCGAGGCACTACGCCAGATGCCTGGGGCATCTAGACTCACACGGGTTCTGGCTGGGGTAGTTGGTGGACTTCTGCTATGCCACCAGAGCGGGTGCAGGGTGCTGTGGATGCTGGCAGATGTGATCTACGACATGCGGTACCATGGCTACAGGTTATCATGGGGTAGATTTGTACTATGTCGGCTATACAGGATCCTTTACGGGGTCGTGTACAAGGACGGGCGATGTCTGGTGATGACATCGCTACTACAGGTTTGGTGCTGGGAGCACATTGTGATGCGAAGGTCGATAGGGCTTCCAATGATAGGGGTAGATGGGGAGAGGCCCCGAGTCTTCTACTGGTGGCTCCGGAGAGGGGCACAATGAATGGATCGACCTGTCGGTGTCCCGAAGACTACTAGATGACCTTGTCCTAGACCAGATCACCTGGAGGCCATGGAGGCAGCATCAAGGGTGGGCAGAGGATGGACAAGAGCTAGCTCGCATCAGGCGAGTCTACTGGCTGAGGATGGAGAGGGGAGAGGTGGAGCTCCACCATAATGACCGAGTTTTGCGATAGTTCAGTCTACAGCAGGGGATCCCCTCTCTTAGGGATTATGAGTTTCCCTGGACCGTCCGGGATAACACCACTATTAGTGGGGCTCTGTTGGTCCAGCTTCCATGCACACCCCGGGAAAGGATGAGGCAAGGAAGCTTCAGAGACACCCACGGGATGGATCCCACTCATCTTTAGGATCTAGCTGGTTATCCAAGGTGCGAGTTACAGAGTTGGGTCGAATGGCAATTCACTCTTTTCCACTTCTGGAATAGATTTCAATATGGACTGCTTTGTTACCTTACAGGGGGTTCTTGAACTTGTTCAGTAGTTGCAAAAGTTGTTGATAATCAGATTTAACTTGAATTCTTGATCTAGCTCTCATGGGTCAGTAGATTTAGATTTAAATAAAAGACAAACAAAGAAAATAAAAATGGATCATTCACCGAAAGCAAAGAGAGGGTAGGGTAGGGCAGAAAGAGAAGTTTATCAAACATCAACTGTAAAACCCAAAACTATCAATCTTATCTATGCTACTAGCTTCACAACAGAACAAATCAAAGAAGAAAGTGTCCAGTCAGTCTAAGATCACTTTCAACTAAGAGCACAAGGCAGAGTGAAACAGATCTAGCAGAAAATTATAAATCCAAGGGCAACTGGTTAAAATTGGTATCTTTCACCGGCAGCCTAGCTCACACAAAGGAAGACAGAGCAATTAGAACAAACTTACACCTCAAATCTGTAATTTCCCCTAGCAGTACAAGAGAACAACTGAAGCCTAACAACGATATTTAAACTTGATAACGTCGATTTACAAGATATATCTAACAAACTTTAAATGGAACGGATAACAAAAGAAGATACACTTATCACACTTCGCAAAAGATTAGGCTCCTGGCCATGCTATCACAGTAAAAGCTAAAGCACATCAACTCCAAGTCCAGAAACAAAGGATTTCACAAAATTTGCAAGAAATTGCTTATAAGCCTTTTATTTCTAAGTCTCCGCCTCCCGCGATTACATTTAGAATCTGTATTTATAGACTCAGGACAGACCCTGATCTTTTCAAAATATCTTGCTCAAACCCTAAATCTTATCGCACTTAAACCCTAGGACCCGGGTTTTACAATAAAAATCCATTTAAAATCAAAGTCCAGATAGAACTTAACCCTTCGGCAAATCAGTGCAGTTACTCGCCATAAATGGAGAAGATAAAATCAAATGCAACTTGCATTCATCCGCAGCCGCAAATAAATGCCTCCATTAATTCTGCTGGTGAGCCGGATGAGTCACCACTTCTCCATCAATTTGATCTCCGCAAAGCCATCCCTGAGTTGAAATGGTCTTCATGCTATCAATTCTGCAATAAATTTGTCATTGAATGCTCTCACCGACAGCTTCTCTCCTAGCATGGCGGTCCTTGACTAAATCCGCACTTTAAATTTGCCTTTATGGTCTTTCCCGGTTGTCCCGCAAGTGCCAGGTGGAATCCTGCATGAAAGACAAAAAGATTATATTAGCACTTTAATAAACATTAAATCCAAGCTTAAAACATTAAAATAGATTAAAAACCGCAAAATAAGCTTGCATGTCGGCTTCTGTTTGTCTGCCTCACGCTTTGACACGTGTCGCTACCCCAGGATGCCTTCTGTTTCCCGTCGAAATGCACTTTCAGGTCAACTTATGACTTTCTCTCTCCTACCGCGATTCTGCGACATGTCGCGATTTCGCGACATGTCGCGAAATCGCGACGTCCCCAGCGCATCGGCAACTTCTTCCCTCGTCGGCCGCGAAAACGCGACATGTCACGATTTCGCGACATGTCGCAAAATCGCGACCTCCCCTGGCCTCCGTACGCTTTCTTGATTTTCAGCCGCGAAAATAGAACACGTCGCGATATCGCGACAGTTCCCTTACCTGCATGCGTTGACCGCTTTGACTCTCGATTTTGGAACATGTTTGCGACTTAGCCGATTTTTCATTCTACAGCCCACTTTCTCTCTCCTACCGTGAAAATGCGACATGTCACGATTTCGCGACATGTCGCAAAATTGCGCTCTTCCGTACGACTTCTTCTCTCTCCTCCGGCAGACAGCGATTTTGCGACACTTTCCAAAAATGGAAATGTCGCGATATCGCGACACTTCCAAAAATGGAAAGTGTCGCGATTTCGCTACACAAAAATGACTTGGCGGATTTTTGATTCTTCAGCCCACTTTCTCTCTCCTACCGTGAAAATGCGACATGTCACGATTTCGCGACATGTCGCAAAATCGCGCCCTTCCGTACAGTTCATCTTCTCTCTCCAAAAGCTGTCGCGATTTCGTGACATGTCGCGAAATCGCGCCCTTTCTGGCACTTAGCCGATTTTCATGCATTTTCTCTCTCTTACCGTGAAAATGCGACATGTCACGATTTCGCGACATTTTTCTCCCCGGCTTTCTCTCTCCTCATCCTGCAGCGATTTCGCGACACTTTCCAAAAATGGAAATGTCGCGATATCGCGACACTTCCAAAAATGGAAAGTGTCACGATTTCGCTACATTTTTCCGACTTAGCTGCATTTTTATTTACCCGTCGCGATATCGCGACATTTCCGAAAATGGAAGTGTCGCGATATCGCGACACTACCAAAAATGGAAAGTTTGATTTTTCATGAATTTATGCAACTGTTTTCTGGATTTTTCTCGGTACCGGTGCAAGATTTTCTTTGTGCATGAATGATTTCTAGCATGTAAAAAATGAATTCTTGGATAACACAACTAGAATGCAAGAAAGAGCACAACTTTAAAAAGGAGGCAAGCAAATTTGGATTTAAAACCCGAAAATGATCAAGAGGGTCCCTGCTGCAAAAATGGAAGTTCAAAGTTTTCAAGAGGATGGAATCTCATTTTTCAATGGGGGTGTGTTGCTTCTCAACAAATGGCGATATCTCACGGGTAAAATAGTAGCACTATTTTAGAACCCAAGACTCCGGTTTCAAAACAAAAAGACCATGCATCATGCCTTGCCACGGACATTCTTCACAATAAATTGACTCGCTAACCGCCAAGTTGTTAAAATTTCCCAAGGACATACTAGGCTGAATTACTTCAAGGAAGATTTCTGATGTGCAATTTCAAAGGGTATAGAACTTTCTTCAAGGATGACTGAATTGAATGATAAACTTGGATTAATCAACTTTTCTAGATTGTAAAAGGGGAAACCGAGTAGAGCTCTGTTTACTAGTTTAGCCTTTTACAGCTTAGACAGAGTTACCCTTTAGATTTACACGACCCAAATTTACAACTCGTAGGGCGTAATCTAATATTGGCTGCCTCTTTTAATATATAACTCTTTTTTTCTTTTTTTTTTTCTTCTTCTTCTTCTTCTTTTATATCTCTCCCTCTGAAATATATCAATATCTGAGATGCTTTTAGGGAAATCACAATCTTCTTTTAACATTTGATCAATCCGGAACTGTTTCAGTCTAGGCACTAATAGCCTCTGGTGACACCCAAATAATTGCATGAACCATAGTCCCCTCTCATAACCAGCTTTTCTTGGATTCCCCGGGAGTTCCTCCAACTGAACAAAGATAGCAGCTTTTTCTATCATTAAAACAACCGTGGCAAGTAAGACACAAGATCCAATCATCTCTCTACCTTTGTCCCGAATAACAAAATAGTTCTACTGCTCAATGGTAAGCAGACTATCTCAATTAGAATAATGAGCAGAATGGGGGGACACTGGATTGAGGATTTATCAGCTAGGAATAAAACAATTTTTAGCAGGCTGACTTTTCATTGATTGCTCAGGCAAAGGTTAAAGGACAAAATTTTTAGAAGCCAAAGGACTTTGTACAGGCTTCCAAGGACAGGCACAGGCTTTAAAGCAAAACAAAATAAAACTGTACAGACTAAAGCATAGAACTATACAGGCAAAGGGAATAAAATAAACTGAATAGACAGCAAAGAAAAGAACTAAAACAAATGACTGGACAGGCATAAAAGAAAAGGAATTGCAGGGAAGAAAATAAAAATTGTATAGGGAATAAAAGAAATAAACTAAAAGAACTGAAGCAAAGCAACTAAAACTTCGAATCGCAGAGAAAGCTAAATTGCAACAACACTGAAATAAACTAAAGCAACTGAAATAAATTAAACTGCAACTGTACAGACAACAAAGAAAAAGAACTGCAAGGAAGAAAAGACTGTACAGACTAAAATAAAAGCAAGCTAAAATAAAAATACAAAGAAAGGAAATAAAAAGCACTGACAAAAGAAATAAACTGCACAAGCTAAAACTGAAAAACAATTAAAGAAAACTGAAAAACTGCAACTGTACAGACATTTAAAAATAAAACTGCACTGACAAAGAAATAAACCGAAAAACTTCAAAGACTTACTTACAATGCATACATATGTTACAACTTCCCTTCATACTCAAAAAATGCAGCAGTTGGGAAAGCAGAGAAATGGTGCCTTAAAAAATTTTGACCATGTGCAAGTAATTTAAAAAAATTACCTTTCAGGTCCTGTTGACGAAATGCACTCCAGACCGTGCTTCAAAAATTTGCTATCCTGGGAAAGACTTGTGTTTATCGTCTTCCCCGTCCCATTTGAAAAACAAATCCGCAACTCCTTCAAATTAAACAAATCATATAATAACAAATCATATGATAACATGTTTATGCTTCTAATTGAAGGGTTTGCAGAGTTCTTTCAAAAGGACTGAATGTAAAAAACCCCCAGGATCAAATACTTTAAAATCTTGACGGACCTGCACCACCACATCTTCAAAATTATGTGACAACCGAAAGAAATCATGTTTTATCTGTATGCCCTGGTTCTTAACAACTTGAACATTTTGTGGTTTCTGTACTGCTTCAATATCCAGGACTTCAATTTTTATCCCTCTAGAAGGATGCTTACAATTTTCCTTTTCACCTGAGCCTTGCTTAGATTTAACCTCATCAATGTGCAATGTCCAAACATCATGGTTGTGATGGTTTAGAGTCGTAACTGTTCTCACCTTTTCGCTTGCCAAATTATAAACTCCAATATCTGCATCAACACATTTTATAGCCTTTTCTTTGACATTATGTTCGAAGTTGCGAGCTTATGTTGAGACAGTTCATCAATTCCAAGTTGGTTGACCACATTCATATTTACTATCTTTTCCTCCTTTTCTTGAAATCCAACAGGTGGTCCAGAGTAAGCCTCAATCAAGTTAACCTTTTGTTCAACAATCTGAGGCAGTTCATAGAGGGTGATGTCAGCTTTAAGTTCCCTCATATCCTCAATGATGTTATCCTCCTCAGTTACTTCTGCATAGTGATATTGAATCTCACTTTCATCATCCTCTGATGAGGAAGGATCATTATTAAGTTCTGGACTCTCACATTTCAAGTCATAACTGTCCATTTTGAACTGTTGAAAATCTTGCATTTCATCCACAGGAGTCTGTACAAGACTTTCTGTCTCTTCAGAAAAAGTGAAAGAATCTGAAACCCTGGTTGTACTATTTTTGGGTGAACTAGAAATATCAATATTTCTTTGATCTCTAGGAAAATTTAACTCACCAGGAAAAACTTCAGATTTGGGTGGTGCCAGATCACAACTGTTCAGTTCAAGCACCTGCACTTTGAACTTGTCAAAACTTTTCTCTGTATTTTGCACATGCTGAGTGGATGTCACAGTTAACGGAGTCTCCTTGGGTAGAGCATGACATGTTGGCACTAACTCATGATGTGGAATGGGGTCTGGAATAGGCATGTTCTGTGTAACATAGGATATCAAAGGACTGCTCATAATTTGAGGCCCTAACTGTCTCTCAAGAATTAAGGCTTCTTTATAAGCCCCTGCCAGGGTTGTGATATTGATGTCTCTCTTGAGGAAAATAGAGGTCACCGAATCCAATGCATTCTTGTAGATTTCTAAGGCCAGATTTGCATTTGGGATGTAATGGCCACTCATTCTACCGTAAGCTCTTTGGAACCTCATATTGAAAGACCCGACGCTTCTCCCAACTCTTTCTTGATGCTGGAAAATTGTTGGTATAACACATTGGGGTCTATCACTTCCCCAAATTGTGATATAAAAGATTTCTCTAGATCATCCCAACTAGTAATGGAATTGCTGGTGAGGTTTAAAAACCAGTCATAAGCTCCCTCCGGGAGAGTGAACGGGAACAATCTGCAGGCAACATCTTCATGCTGTATATTCAACAATCTTAAAGCATTTTTAAAAGCTAGCAGGTGTTCTTCTGCAGTTCTTGTCCCATCATGTTTATACCTGGGGAGATATCTTTTCGGGCTTCTAGGCAAGTCATGGGCTATACCCGGAATGTTCAAAGCAGTGGGGCCCAACCAATTTGCCATTATTACTTGGCTGACAGTGATGTTCTGAGTTGTAATTGGATAACTGCCAGTGGAGATAAAACTGTTCTTAACTTGAGGTCTTCTCTGGCAATTTTAAAAACTGTATTGACAACTTACAAAATTGTACTGACAATTTAGAAAACTATATTGACAATTTATAAAATTGTCCGGAGTTCACTGTGGGTCCTTCAAATGTTGTTGTTATGCCCTTACAATACTTGAACTGAGTTCAAGCCCTCCTTCTAGCGCCAATTAGGTTGTTGGTTGAGGAGGAGGGAAAAGGATTCAAAAGATAAAATACTGATCAAGACATACAATTTAATAAATTGAACAGATGTTCAAGCCTCCTTCTAGCGCCAATTAGGTTGTTGGCGAGGAGGAGGGGAAAATTGGCTACCGGATTTGGATAAAATACGCATTTACAGTTCCACATACAGTCGGATTTCTCAACTCAAGTGCACTAAGAACGAGATGTTCATCGTGCCCTCCTTCTAGCGCCAATTAGGTTGTTGGTCCGGCTTTCATGCACACCCCGGGAAAGGATGAAGCAAGGAAGCTCCGGAGACACCCACGGGACGGATCCCACTCATCTTTAGGATCTAGCTGGTTATCCAAGGTGCGAGTTACAGAGTTGGGTCGAATGGCAATTCACTCTTTTCCACTTCTGGAATAGATTTCAATATGGACTGCTCCGTTACCTTACAGGGGGTTCTTGAACTTGTTCGATAGTTGCAAAAGTTGTTTAATCAGATTTAACTTGAATTCTTGATCTAGCTCTCATGGGTCAGCAGATTTAAATAAAAGACAAACAAAGAAAATAAAAATGGATCATTCACCGAAAACAAAGAGAGGGTAGGGTAGGGCAGAAAGAGAAGCTTATCAAACATCAACTGTAAAACTTAAAACTACCAATCTTATCTATGCTACTAGCTTCACAACAGAACAAATCAAAGAAGAAAGTGTCCAGTCGACCTAAGATCACTTTCAACTAAGAGCACAAGGCAGAGTGAAACAGATCTAGCAGAAAATTATAAATCCAAGGGCAACTGGTTAAAACTGGTATCTTTCACCGGCAACCTAGCTCACACAGTGAATACAGATCAATTAGAACAAACTTACACCTCAAATCTGTAATTTCCCCTAGCAGTACAAGAGAACAACCGAAGCCTAACAAACATATTTAAACTTGATAACGTCATATTTACAAGATATATCTAACAAACTTTAAATGGAACGGATAACAAAAGAAGATACACTTATCACACTCGCAAAAGATTAGGCTCCCTGGCCATGCTATCACAGAAAAGCTAAAGCACATCAACTCCAAGTCCAAAAACAAAGGATTTCACAAAATTTGCAAGAAATTGCTTATAAGCCTTTTATTTCTAAGTCTCCGCCTCCCGCGATTACATTTAGAATCTGTATTTATAGACTCAGGACAGACCCTGATCTTTTCAAAATATCTTCCTCAAACCCTAAATCTTATCGCACTTAAACCCTAGGACCCGGGTTTTACAATAAAAATCCATTTAAAATCAAAGTCCAGATAGAACTTAACCCTTCGGAAAATCTGTGCAGTTAGCTGCCATAAATGGAGAAGATAAAATCAAATGCAACTTGCATTCATCCGCAGCTGCAAATAAATGCCTCCATTAATTCTGCTGGTGAGCCGGATGAGTCACCACTTCTCCATCAATTTGATCTCCGCAAATCCATCCCTGAGTTGAAATGGTCTTCATGCTATCAATTCTGCAATAAATTTGTCATTGAATGCTCTCACCGGCAGCTTCTCTCCTAGCATGGCGGTCCTTGACTAAATCTGTACTTTAAATTTGCCTTTATGGTCTTTCCCTATTGTCCCGCAAGTGCCAGGTGGAATCCTACATGAAAGACAAAATATTATATTAGCACTTTAATAAACATTAAATCCAAGCTTAAAACATTAAAATCAGATTAAAAACCGCAAAATAAGCTTGCATGTCGGCTTCTGCTTGTCCCACTCACGCTTTGACACGTGTCGCTACCCCAGGATGCCTTCTGTTTCCCGCTGAAATGCACTTTCAGGTCAACTTATGACTTTCTCTCTCCTTCGTCGCGATTTCGCGACATGTCACGAAATCGCGACATCTCGCAGCGCATCGGCAACTTCTTCCCTCGTCGGCCGCGAAAACGCGACATGTCACGATTTCGCGACATGTCGCGAAATCGCGACGTCCCCTGGCCTCCGTACGCTTTCTTGATTTTCAGCCGTGAAAATAGAACACGTCGCGATATCGCGACAGTTCCCTTACCTGCATGCGTTGACCGCGTTGACCATAATTTTGGAACATGTTTGCGGCTTAGCCGATTTTTCATTCTGCAGCCCACTTTCTCTCTCCTACCGTGAAAATGTGACATGTCACGATTTCGCGACATGTCGCAAAATCGCGCCCTTCCGTGCGACTTCTTTCTCTCTCCTCCGATCGACAGCGATTTTGCGACACTTTCCAAAAATGGAAATGTCGCGATATCGCGACACTTCCAAAAATGGAAAGTGTCACGATTTCGCTACACAAAAATGACTTGGCGGATTTTTGACTCTTCAGCCCACTTTCTCTCTCCTACCGCGAAAATGCGACATGTCGCGATTTCGCGACATGTCGCAAAATCGCGCCCTTCCGTACAGTTCATCTTCTCTCTCCAAAAGCTGTCGCGATTTCGCGACATGTCGCGAAATCGCGCCCTTTCTGGCACTTAGCCGATTTTCATGCATTTTCTCTCTCCTGCCGCGAAAATGCGACATGTCGCGATTTCGCGACATTTTTCTCCCCGGCTTTCTCTCTCCTCATCCTGCAGCGATTTCGCGACACTTTCCAAAAATGGAAATGTCGCGATATCGCGACACTTCCAAAAATGGAAAGTGTCACGATTTCGCTACGTTTTTCCGACTTAGCTGCATTTTGATTTACCTGTCGCGATATCGCGACATTTTCGAAAATGGAAGTGTCGCGATATCGCGACACTACCAAAAATGGAAAGTTTGATTTTTCATGAATTTATGCAACTGTTTTCCGGATTTTTCTCGGTACCGGTGCAAGATTTTCTTTGTGCATGAATGATTTCTAGCATGTAAAAAGTGAATTCTTGGATAACACAATTGGAATGCAAGAAAAAGCACAACTTTAAAAAGGAGGCAAGCAAATTTGGATTTAAAACCTGAAAAGCATCTAGAGGGTCCCTGCTGCAAAAATGGAAGTTCAGAATTTTCTAAGGATGGAATCTCATTTTTCAGTGGGGGTGTGTTGCTTCTCAACAGGCTCCAGACATGCAGCGATTCTGGAGCTAGGACTCGGATGATGCCCTCATTTAGCCAGTGGATGGGGACGACGCAGGAGTAGCCGATGGCTACGATGCCTGGTATGCAGGCATCCGCCCTCCTCGGATGATGAGGGCACAGGGTCCAATCCATGCAGTCGTGCAATGGATAGGGAGGTAGCACCAGGCGGCGATAGAGGCAGCCCAGGGTCACGATAGGAGAAAGCAAAGGAGGCCACAGGCATAGGAGCGGTCGCGGCAGAGAGAGAGGGAGAGGAGGGAGGCGAGACCCCCATCTCCACAGAGGCCACCATCGCCCGATAAGGGCAAGGGCATGGATATAGGAGAGAGTAGCGAGATGGCTACTCTTTGGGCAGAGAGAGATCATCTACAGACTCAGGTGCAGACACTACAAGATGCGGCCGCACAACACCAAGCTGAGGTGTCGCAGCTGTGAGACGAGAATGCATGTCTCAGGGCACGGGGTGGAGGGGTGAGCACTCAGGAGCTGCTGTGGTCGGTTTCTCAGATCACATTCTATCAGGCTCTATACTACTAGGTGGTGCTGGAGGGCTAGAGGGTACAACTACCGGCTGCCATAGCAAATCCGATCAGGACAGGGTCGTCGAGGAGCTCATCCCGATCGACGACGAGGACTCGCAGTACCACACATACTGCGATGGGACCACCTCGTCCTCCGTAGGGTGGGGGAGGAGATGAGGCTGAGAGCTCTAGGGGCTCTCGAGACACTGCTCGAAGGACACTTGATTGAGTATGCCAAGATATCGATTGTGGCATACCAATCTATCTGATATGATGTACATATATATTTTTGAGATATATATATATATATATATATATATATATATATATATATATATATATATATATATTTTTTATAGATGAGATATTTTTGGTCATATGACTTATGTTATGAGTATATTGATGATGCTTTGATTGATTTATTTTGATAATGCTTGTAATTATGTCGTTGAAAAAGAATTTATACCTTTTGATGTCATGCTGTAATGTTGATGAAATAATCTGATGTAACAAATTGGTTGTTTGTGATGCAATGATTTGATAAAAAAAAGGGGACTTTTAACAATAATTTCAAAGGACATTGTTGCTATTATAGACCATTTCATGGAGTCGCTACTCACTCGGTCGTCAAGCTAATCCCATTTATAGAAATATTGTGAAAAGTGAAAGAGGGCTTAAGAGACTATCTTAAGACTTTGTTGTGATGATGATGGTTTGTTTTCAGATTTCCATAAAATATTATGCATGAAATATTTTTAAAATGATTTTTGCTAGGCATAAATTCCTAAGTGTGATAAAATTGTTGAATAATTCCTTAGGAATTATACCGTCATTGCAAAATTGGAGGTGGACATAATGACATGAAATAATGAAAATGTGCATTCTTTTGAAAAGCAAAATTTGTGTAATAAAATGAAGTCATATGGTTTTTATGAGTTTTGATAAATGGAGGGATAAAAATTGTTACAATGGTTTGTGCTAGGCATAGAATATGTAGGTATAGACTTATACCATTATCGCGAAAATCCAAAAAAATAGTTTTATTGCATGATTGAATTTTGATGAACAAAAAATATGAAAATAAGGACTTGCGCTAGGCATATAATTCCAATTTTGGTTTTAGAACTATACCATCGTCGCGAAAGTCGATATGATATGTATGATATGTTTTGAAAGAAATTTGTTATTTTTCTATTATATAGTTGTCTTTAAAAAAATAATTGTACTTGATTATTCCAAACAAGTTGCAAAAATAATATTTCAAAGTATTTTGAAGACAAAAATTAGATTTATAAGGAATCCCATGTGGATATGTGAATTCATTTCCAATCTTGATTTATCATAATGATAGACAAAATCTCTCAAATACAAATGTGTGTGCAATTGTATTGTTCATTTACCAGGTTTGAGCAAGATACTATGATACAAGTGATTTGAAGAAACCAAATAAGTGTTCATTAACCATGATGTAGGTGCATATAACCATATTATACTACTATGTAGATCGGATTATCAAGAGCTAGCTAATCCATAAGTAGACATAGGTCTATACAAAATAAGGTCGCTAATGTGACAGACATATCACCATGCTAGGAGTTACCCAAGGCCAAGCAGGTTGGGCACAAACCACCTGTTATGGGGCTTACCTCATAGTTTTCGAATAATTGAGAATTCCAGGGATTCAAGCTCATCAACCCTTCTTTTCTTTTCAAAGGGTAGGGAAAGGGATTTTATTGCTTTTGCTTTTGCTTTTTGTATTTCTTTTGCTTGATAATGCTTGGAACATTGCTGTAACGATAAAAGAACATTTTTCTTTTCTCTTTTTTCTTTCTTGAATTTTTTTTTTTTTTTTTTTTCTGTGCTAGGGATACTTGCTCAGATTAGCTGTAGAGCAAGGGATTTTTATTCTGGGTAGGGGTGAGCTTGTCCTTTTGCCAATTCTCAAATATTCTAGACCATGTGCATGATAGGATAGCAGGGGAAACTTTTCACCCAAGAAATCAGTTCTACTATGTAGCAAAACATGGAAATTACAAATATAATCATTTTATTGTGGAAAGATGTGCTTGGTTTAAGTAAATAACAAGATCAATTCTCTATGTTCAAACTTTATTTAATTTGAATTTTGTGAACTTTGATATAAGAGAGATTAGTAATCATGCCAGATAAAAGCAAGATATTTATTTTTTTGTGAGTGTGCAAGTGAGGGATGCCAAATAAATGCTAATTGTATCCAAAATAAGTTGAAACATATAACTGCAATAATTGTAAGAAAATATATATACATGATTTTTTTAGAAGTTGGGAGAATGTTGACTCTCTCTTTCTTCTGTATATTTTTTTTGTTTCGAAAGAGTCAAGCATATAGTTGTTTTTATATTTTTATTTAGATTTTTGTTTTTGAGCAAAAAGAACTTAACAAGTGCTTTAAATAAATGCAATAGATAGTTTTGAAGATTTTTGGAGATTTATAAATGTTTTTGATGTTTTTGAAATTTTTTTATAAATTGAAAGAAATATAAGAGAGTAACTTTGAACAAATATATACATGGATGAAATGACCAAATTTATGCATAGTAACGTTTGAGATGTAAAATATTCATGGGTTCTTTAAGTTCTTTGCCATCTAAGGTAGATAATTTATATGCTCCTGATTCAAATTTTGCAGTAATGATGTATGGTCCGAGCTAGTTGGGCTCAAATTTACCTTTAAGTTCTTTGGTTGCATTTGTATTTTTTTTATTTTCTTTTAGAACAAGGTCGCCAATCTCAAAGGATCGATGACGAACTTTCTTATTATATGCACTTTTAAGTTTTTTTTGGTATGCACGAAGATGCTCCAAAGCATTGATGCATTTTTCATCTAGGAGTTCCAGCTAACTGAGTCTGCCAGCGCGATATTCATCTCCTACTTCAGTGTCTTGAAGTAACAGAGCCAAAGAAGAAACTTCCAATTCAAATGGAAAAACTGCTTCAGCACCGTAAACCAAAACAAATGGTGAAGTGCCCGTGGGAGTCCGAACACTAGTTCGATAAGCCCACAAGGCTGGATATAATTGAATATGCCAGTCACGGCCAGTTTTATTGACCAATATTTTGAGAATTTTGATTAAAGTTTTGTTAGAAGATTCTGCTTGACCATTACCCTGAGGATAATAGGGAGTAGACCAACGGTGTTGAATCTTGTATTTTTGGCATAATTTTTTAACATCTTTATTTTTAAAAGGAGTTCCATTGTCAGAGATGAGATTCGCAGGAATTCTGAACCTACAAATGATTTGATTAAAAATGAATTTAGAGACTCGTGAACCAGTGCAAGAAGCTAAAGGCATAGCTTCAACCCACTTCGTGAAATACTCAGTGGCAGTTATGATGAACTTGTGTCCATCAGAAGACACAGGATTGATTTTACCAATAATATCCAAGCCCCATTTAGAAAAGGGCCAAGGAGACAAAATAGCCTGTAGCTCTTGTGCAGGCGCATGGACAAGGTCAGCATGTTTTTGACATTTGTCGCAATGACGCACATACTCGTGTGCATCCGTTTCCATGGTAGGCCAAAAGTATCCTATCCGAAGGAGCTTTTTAGCAATGATACTACCACTAAAGTGTCCTCCACAAGATCCATCGTGGGCTTCACTCAAGGCTGATTTAGATTCTTCTAAATTTAGACATCTTAATAGGATACCTTCAAAAGATCTTCTATATAAAGTATTGCCAATTATTACAAATTGACTTGCTCATCGACGTAATAACCGACGCTGGTTTCTATTAGAATTAGTAGGGAAAGTCCCATTTTGGAGAAAATCAAATATGTCTGTATACCAAGGTTCAGGAGTAGTTTCATTGATTAGAAACACATCCAAAGGCTCTAAGCATGACTTATTTGAAGCGGGTTCCTGGAGTCGATGAATGATGATAGTGGCATATTCGTCATCTAACTCCAAGGGCAAGAGGGATGCAGCTGCGGCCATAACATCAGCTGCACGGTTGCTAGTTCGAAGAATGGCTTCCAAAGTAATTTGATCAAATAAAGACATCAATTGTAAAACATAGGCCTTATATGGATGAATTTTATCATCTCGGGTTTGATAAACTTCATTAATTTGGTTTATAACCAATTGGGAATCCCCAAAAACTAAGAGGTTTTTGATTTTTAGGGCTAAAGCAGCTCGTAATCCAAGGATTAGAGCTTCATACTCAGCAGTATTATTGGTGCAAGCAAAGGTCATTTTGAAGGACAGAGGAATAATATGTTCTTGCGAAGATATTAAAATAATACCCGCACCAGCCCCACTCATACATCGGGCTCCATCAAAGTATAAGGACCATTGTTCAGGATGGTCTGCCTCTAATTGAAGGCATTCATCAGGAAACTCGATGATGAGAGGATGAGTAGACTCTAAGGGTGCAACAGCTAATTGATCTGCTATGATTTGACCCTTAACAGAATTCTGTCCTATGAATGTGAGATCAAACTCGCTTAGAGCGAGAACCCACTTGGTTGTGCGACCCGATAAATAAGGTCGACTCATGATATATCTTAAAGGATCATATTTGGCAATGACATACATTTTTTGGCTAAGCATGTAATGTCGTAATTTTTGTGTAGCAAACACGACTACTAGACATAACTTCTCTAACGCTGTATAGCAGGTTTCATAACTGATGAAAGTTTGGCTAATGTAATAATTAGCACGTTCTCACTTTTCATCATCAAGTTGAGCTAACATTGCTCCTAAGGCAGAATCTGAAGCAGAAATATATAGAATAAATGGGCGATCAGATTTAGGCAGTGAAAGCACCGGAGAGTTAAGGAGATATTGTTTGAGAAGTTCAAAAGCTTCTCTACATTCTGTGTCCCAATTAAAGGGGACGTCCTTCTTAAGGAGCTTAAGAAAGGGACTAGTTTTGTCTGCCAGCTTATCAATGAAGCGACGGATAGCTTGAAGTTTACCTTGTAAACTTCGTAGTTCAGATATATTAGTGGGTGTGGGCATATCTGTGATGGCTGCAATTTTGAGAGGGTCAATTTCGATACCACGTAAAGAAACTAAAACCCCTAATAGTTTGCCGGATTTAACTCCGAATATGCATTTTGCTAGATTTAATCGAATGAGATATTCTCGTAATCGATTAAAAACTTTTCGTAAATCATCTAAATGATTATTTTCAATAAGAGAGCGAGCTATAATATCATCTACATAATCATGTAAGATATCATGCATCATATCATGAAAAATGTAGGTCATAGCCCGTTGATAAGTTGCACCGATGTTCTTTAAGCCAAAGGGCATCACTTTCCAGCAAAAGGTACCCCAGGGGGTAATAAAGGTTGTTTTAGCCTGGTCTTCAGGAGCTATCCTGATCTGATTATAACCGGAGAATCCGTCCATTAAGGACATCATCCCACTTCCGGCAGTGAAGTCGATAATTTGATCCATGTTTGGAAGGGGAAAGTCATATTTAGGGCATGCAGCGTTAATATCTCTAAAATCGGTGCAAACCCTAACTTTGGTAGCTTCTTTCTTAGTGACTGGAACTACATTTGAGATCCATTCAGCATAATCAATAGCTTGTATAAAGATAACATTCAAGAGTTTTTCTAACTCCCCTTTGACTAGAAGAGCCAATTTGGGATGCATTTTTCTAAGTTTTTGTTTAACCGGTTTAGCATCCGGATGGACCACTAGATGGTGCATGATGACAGAAGGGTCTAGACCTGGCATATCTTCATATGTCCAAGCGAAGACATCTTCGTACTCTTTAAGGAATGCAATGTATTGTTCCTATTTTTGTTGACTTAGTTCTGATCCAATATTGATCATGTGAGGATTGTCCTCAGTTCCAATATTAATTTTAATGACATTTTCTACCTCCATGTGTAGATCTATTTCAAAGTTAGGTGGGGTGGGTGAAACACCCAGTTCTTGTAATTCTTGTAAAGTTAATTTAGATAAGTCATCTTGAGGATTAGTGGTCTCAAGATGAGCTATGGTTGGTATAGAACCATCAAAATAGAATCCATTGTGCAACATCTCTTCAACAGAGACATCATGGAAGATATCTCCTTCCAACTCTTCATCGGGGTCAGCAATCATTTCAGGGTAGGCTATGGATAGCATGTTGCATGAAAATGACTGATTTTTAAGAGGCAAATCAACATGCCTATCAAAATAATCTTGATAGCATATGAGGTGATCATCATCCTCAAAAGGAAAGGGTTGTCCCTTACTAGGAAATAAGCCCACACCACAGCAAGCAGGCCACGGTTCTACCTCGAAAGGTTCTTTCATGCCATTTTGGAAAGGTCCTAAGCCTTTCCCTTTATATCCTATTTTAAGCATCATGGGTTTAGCTTTAACATAATCATTGGTAAAATAACAGCGAGCGTATCCCTCATGATGAGTTTTGATATTCCGAGGGATTTTTCCCCAGTCATATCCTTTATAAATGAAGGCACAACTCCCGACTTGGTAAGTACTTCCCAAAGGTTGTGGGATGCCCAAATTACGAGGAGAGGGCGGAAAATTATTTAAAAGGTTTGAATCTTGCATGAAAGCGTTCATTTTTTCTGATATTAAGGTTGTAGATAAATCTGGTAAAAGTTCATCAGAAAGGGCATAAGATGTAGAAGGTTTATTACTTATGTCTTGAGATGTGGAAGGTATGATGGATGTGTCTAAAGGTTTTGAATTTATAGGAATAATAGTTGAAGGATTAGTTGTAGATTTGAGATCCTTTTGAGATTCTAAAATTTGTTTAGAAGGTTGTTGGTCTATATAGGAAAATGAAGTTAATGGAAGAGGAATAGATGAAGTTATGGGTTTATGTTTCATAGTTTTAGATGAAAAAGAAGAACTAGAATGTGTGGATGACAGAGCAGGGCAAAATTGCACTCCAATGGGTTCTGCCAAAGCACACATATCAAAAGGTCTAGGGTCACCATGAATAGTGACCAACTAATTTTTAAACTCAAATTTCACACATTGGTGTAAAGTTGACGGGACTGCTCGCATGGCGTTAATCCAAGGGCGACCCAAAAGTATATTGTACGATGCTGGGCAATGTACAATAAACACGGTTGTTTCTAGGGTTCTAGGACCAAATTGTAATGGGAGGGTAATGACTCCACACGTTTCTTGTGTTTCGTCATTAAAAGCTTTGATAATCATATCAGTTTTCTTCATTTCATCACTTCTAAAACCAAATCGTTGGTAGAAGTCAAAGGTGCAAATGTTTAGAGATGAGCCATTATCAATCAAGACTCGTTTGACAGCAACATATCCAATTAGAGTAGTAATGTACAAGGGATTATCCTTGTGTAAACTGTGTTGTGGGATATATTTATCCCGAAAGTCAATACAATCAATCTCTCGAGTGATGATAGTATTGGCCATAGCTTTAGGTTGAATGTTTTGAGGTACCATCATTTGGCTCAATGTAAGCATCAACTCATCCCTATGTGTGGGAGAGGATCTTAATAAATCTAGAAGGGAGATTCTAGCCGTGGTATTAGACAATTGTTCATTAATGTTGTAAGGGGGTTTAGGTTGAACAATAGGAGCATGATTCCCTTTATTTGGGTTTTTCAAAATGAATGGAGTTGATCCATCGTTCTGGGTTGGTTCGTGTTGGGAGTTTTGATCTTGTTGTCGAGTAACAACTCCGATGGTACCTACAATGTTATAGTGACGACGTTGAAACGGTCTTGGTTGAGAATTTATGGCTTGTTCATAAGGAAGAACTTCATTAGAAGAAGGTCAAGTAGTGACTCTTCTAGGAAATGGTTCTTCTGGAACATTAGCATCTGTGATAGGTTGAATAGGATCTGATTCGTTTTCATAACTAATCGATTGAATAGTGTCTACTTCACTTTCACTATCTGACTCTATATCACTAGAATCAGAAGTTTGAAAATTATGTAAGGGCTTGGTTGTAACCAGGGATAAGGTTGTGTCAAATGTTTGAGAATCCTGAACAGGTAATTGTCCGCTAATGGTTCCTACATATCGAGTAGGAGGGGGAACATTATGATGTTCGATTTGATTGGCTACCTCTTTACCATGTCTTGGTAAAGGGTGTTGAAATATGTCTAAATTTTGATTGGCATTCTGATTTTGATTTTGGGGAATAGTATTTTGGGCATTATTAGGAGGGTTTTGTCTAGGTTGTAAGGCTTGCACTTCCATTTCATTATTGTCAATCAAATATTGTATTTTATGTTTCAATCTCTTACAAGTGTTGGTAGAATGTCCAGGTCCTCTATGAAAGTCACAGTGCAAATCAACTCTATATCCGGGTATACTTGGGTTAGGTTCCCGGATAGCTGGTAATTGGATTAAACCTCTTTCAAGCAGTTGAGGTAAAATGGTTGAAAAGGGTTGGTTTAATCTAGTGAATTCTCGAGGAGGCTTATCAGGAGGTTTCAATATGAATTTTTCTGTTGTCTTTGTTGCATTGACATTAGCAACATTTTTGTTGTCAATGACTCCATCACCAACAACCTGTTTGTTTTTATATTGATTTCTAGATGTTTTCTCATCATCCTTCTTCCTAAGTTGGCCTCTCCTAATGAGTGCATCTTCTACTCTTCGAGCTAAATCTATAGCTTGATCGAAGGTAGTCAAAGTAGCTGTTGATAGCTCATAAGAAAGTTGTTCTTGTAAATTATTGATGAAAATGTCTAGAATTTCCCTATAGGGTAGCACAAAGTGCGCTTTCCTGTCAACTGCCTCCATCTAGCCAAGAAATCAGCAAAACATTCATCTTTATCTTGTTTTAAATTGTATAGGTCTTTAATAGTTACATGTATCTCGATGTAGGCACTAAATTGATGAACAAATGATTCAGTTGTTTCTTCAAAGTTTCTTAAGGAGTGAGTGGGCAATTGATAGTACCACTCTAATGCCATTCCACCTAAATTTTTGGGGAACATTTTTAGTAATAGCAAGTCGTCATGCGATATGTCGTGACATGCTATCCTAAACATGTGAAGATGTTCTATGGGATCTTCGGTTCCTTTATATATAGTCAGGACGGGCATGGGAAAATGTTTAGGGTATGGTTGAGCTACGACTATGGGATCCAATGGTTGGCTACAAATCTCTCGATAATTGTACGAGGGATGGTAGGGATCTATCTGGTCCATACGTGAAGCCAATTGTTTCACCATAGCTTCCAGATTACTAGTTTGCCCCCCATATTTATTCGGTAGGGCATTGACATGAGTTTTATGAGCATAGGATGGAGGAACATGTAGATTAGATGCCATGTTACTATTGTGTAAAACATTAGTAGGAAAAATGTTATGGAGGAATTTTGAAGTTGGATTATGTTGTGTTCCAGATTGTTGAAAATTTGTATTTGGATTTGTTTTAGATTTCTGTTTATTTAAAGCATTTTGCTCAATAGTTTGGCGGAACAAAGTAGTGAAGGGAATTTTCTTTTGTGCAGGAGTGGTTTTAGGTTGAGTAACAGGTTCCTTAGGAGGTTGGGTAACCTGTTGTTTTGACATGGCTTGGGCTATAGTGACCATATCCATATTGGATGGTCCACCCTTATCACTCTCTTGATCAACAAAAGATAAAGGATTAGTGTGTATATCAAGCGCCCGTTCTATAGCTGCTTGAGCGTCACTAACTTCCCCTCTATCAATACGGACTACTACATTAAGGATGTCGATATTCTGATTGAGAAATTTTTGAAAATGTTCTGCGTTATCAAAAGCGATGGCTCCATTGGGAGCTATTCTAGGGGATGAGGATTCATTCTCTTTAACACTTCCTTCTTGTTCCTTATCTTCACCTAAGTCTTCATCTGATTGACCTAGAGTTTCTCCTTCCGGATTTGTATCTCCAAGAAGGACATTTGGGTTTTCAGTTGTATCTTGCAACCAATCTTCTCCTTCCCCTAAAGTTTCTTTACCATTCCTAAGTCTAGTCATGGTGCTAAGTTTTGATTTCAGCAAATATATATATATATATATATATATATATATATATATATATATATATATATGCAACAAATTAAAAGGTATATATTTATATATACCTAATGCAATATTTGAAATGAAATGTTTAAGTTTTTACTAAGTTTTTTGATTTTTTTTTTTTTAGTTTTCTTTAAATTTTATAATAAAGACAGCAAATGAAACAATAAATGCACGCAATAATAATAAAGCTGAAAGTAAATGAACTAATCTTCTATGAACAATTTATGAATATCATTAATAGGTTCGAGTTTTTCAGGGGTCATGAAATGTTCTTCTTCAAATTGAAAGTTTTCTTTTAAGAATTTGATGAAAAGGGCTATGGTGATATTGTCTATCTCAGATGCTGGTTGATAATAATAATTCTCACGACAATATTTACAATATAACATAGTTCTAGGAGTTTTGTTCCATCTTCTCCTAACTATAAGATCATATTCTAAGGAATCTAAATGAACTAGAAATTGGCGCACTATAACTGTGTCTTCGATATTTTCCCTGAAAGTTAAAAATTTTGCAGATACAAGAGCTCTCCTATAGGCTAACCATCTATGGCAGGCTCTCTGAAGTTCATGATAGAACACTAATTGATGAGGATCCAGGATTCTATCCAAGACTAGCCTCTTGATCTCGTTTAAGTTGTGTGGACCTAGATGAGATGAGACTAAGTCTCCTGACAAGTTCGTCCCACAAGGATTGATTTCTACTTGTTTCAGGGATACTAAGGACAAAATTAACTTCTATAGCTGCCAATTGGTTTTCTACGTTTATAGTAACTGCTAACCTATTTTTAGGAGCTACCATCTAAACATGATTTTGAACCTTAAATGTTTTAAAATGCATCTAAGTTTTAGTTGTTCTAATTTTTTTTTTTTGTTTGTTTTTGTTTTTGGTTTTCAAAAGGTTATGATGCATTCACGTCGGGTTCACCAAAATGTATCGCTCCAAATTTTTTGCATCCCTACCTTCAGGCTATTGGATCCGCACCCGAAAGGAGGATGGGAAAAGGATGGTGTGGTACCTCGGACGAGAGGACTTTACGAAGGTCCCACCTCTCAAGGGAGGTGTGTTTTGGTGATTTTTTGATGGATGGTGGGTTCACCAGGAAACATTTGGTGGCAGTTTCCATGCCTAGGTTTTTGGAATGTGTTTTTATGAGTTCGTTTTATCCTTAAGCATTCATCCTAGGTTTGGCCGAATGAATCTAACTTAATCTATAGGAAAATGCAATTTAAATGAATATAGCAAACAAAGTAGAAAGCAAAAAACAAAGAATTTGCAGGAGGCCAATGGAGATTACCTGATCCGGAAGTCTGAAGAAGTTTTTGATGCTTGAAGCAGTCTGGATCGTCTGGAATTCGACGTAATCGCCTGTAATCTGACAGAATCGTCCGAATCTGACAGATTCATCTGAGACTGACAGAATCATCTGAAATCTGACGAATTCGTCAGAGACCTGCAAAACAGAGAACAGATGCAAAATACAAGAATTCCTACTATGCAAACAGAGGCAAAATATGCCAAATAATAAACTGAATACTGAACAAAGTTTAAAAATAGAAATAAAAGTAAATTGATGTACTTTAATGGCAGATTATGAGCTTAACATACAATCTAGATTAGATGGGTGAACTCCATATGCAAAATAGGATAAAAACTAAATAAATTATCTAATTTGTAAAACAAAATAATTGAGGCAAAGTTAAGAAAAGCAAACTCCAGACACTGATTGCCTCGATGCGAACTACAGTCGAGATCGTCTCGCATCAGTACGAAATCGTCTCGAATTTGACAGGATTGCCTCCGATCTTGACAGGTTCATCGGCGGTGATGGGTGCTGGCTCCGGTTGAAAATTAGTGGTGTACCTGCATAAAAACTGCTATAGGACTAGTGCAAAAATAAGATTAAGGTGTTTTAGTGCAAAGGGATTCAACTTGCAGATAAAATTCAGCCAGGGGTTGGGGAGGGAATGTCCTAGAGTTTAAATAGGCATAAGGGATTTGTTGGGAGGTTGGAGATCATCTCAATTTGGGAGATCTCTAACGGGGGAAGGATCCCAATGTCGCAGACACACTTCTGCCCGAATTGGAGACCCGTTGGAACAGAGTCTATCTATGCAAATTCAGTTTTGCGACAAAATCGTCTGGACGTTCTAGTCCAAACGAAATCGTCAAATCTGGGGCGATATCGTCTGATCGGCGACGATATTGTCCAACGGTCAAAACAACCTCTAAAAATGGCACGAAAAAAGGGGAAATGGGTTTCTCGACGGTTAACGGGCAGTTTGGGAGGTTAAATTTGAATTTAAAATTATTTACTAAGGTGAATGTAATTATTCCAATTTGACTGCGCCAATTTTAGGGTGCTACACTAAGTCCTTGGTGAACAAATTATTCCTACAGAAGAAATTGTATAATCTTAAGATGAATGAAATGGATTCAGTAGTAGATCATCTTAATGCATTCAATACGATGGTAAGTCAACTTACATCTATTGAAATTAAGTTTAGTGAGGAAGATAAATGTGTTACTTTGCTATGCTCTTTACCAGATTTGTGGGATAACCTGGTTGTAGAAATTAGTAGTACAACTTCATCCACATTGAAGTCTGAAGATGTTATGGAATATTTATTATCACAGGATATGAATAAAAAATCCATGGATGACATATCAAAGGATGCCCTAATAGTGAGAGGACATGCCAAGGAAAAATATAAAATGAGATCTAGTGATAAATCTAAGTCTAGAGGTAGATCCAAGTCTCGAGGAAGGTTTGAGAGAAAATGTTGGAAATGTGGTAAGCTTGGACACATGAAGAAGGATTGTAGATCAAAGAATGTTGATTCTGGAAAAATATCTGACGAATCCACTTCCACATAGATAAATAAATACACTAATGAAGGAGGGGATGTATATTTGGCATCTTACTCCATGCGTTCAAATAGTAATGAATGGTTGATCGATACTAGTGCCTCTTTTTATGACTGCTCATAGGGGGTGGTTCAATGAATATAAAATATATTATGGAGGGGAGGTACTTTTGGGATATGATTCACCACTTAGAATCATTGGTCGTGTAAGAATGAAAATATTGTTGTAGGATGGTAGGGTTAAAAACCTCCCAGGTGTAATGCATATTCTTAGCCTTGCTAGAAATTTAATTTTTGTAAACAAAATGGCTGATGCAACAGTGAACATCAGTTTTAGTAAGGATTTATGCAAAATGGTTTGGCGATCTATGGTGTTAGCAAGAGGAGTTTGTATTGGAACCTTGTATAAGCTATTGGGAAGCACTATGAAAAATGAGTGCAATAACTCAACTATTCATGAGGTCGAATCAGATAAAAGTTCAACACTTTAGCATCAAATAATGGGACATATTGGAGAAAAGGAAATGTGTACCCTATACACGAAAGGTATGGTCCAAGGTATCCCTAATTTTTCAATGTTTTTTGATTTCTATGAACATTGTATTTATGGCAAGAAGAATTGTGTGAGTTTCCCATATGGTCTTGTTTCTATTCCATCCCTTGGACAATCACGGTACTATGCTTCTTTTGTTGATGATTTTTCAAGATATGGATGGATTTATTTTCTTAAAAGCTGAAGTGTTTGATAAGTTTAGAGAATTTAAAGCACTTGTTGAAAATAAAACTGGGAAAAATATTAAGGTGTTGAGGTCTGATAATGGAGGAGAGTATTGTTCAAATAAATTTGAGGATTTTTGTAAGCAATGTGGTATTGCAAGACATAATACTACTCCATATACACCTCAAAAAAATAGAATTGCTGAGAGATTGAACATATCACTAATAGAAAAGACTAGAAGTATGCTCAGTGGTGTTGGTATGGCATAGAAATTCTAGGCAAAGGTAGTGAATGTAGCATGTTGCTTGCAAAATCAATCTCGTACATCAACATTGCTAGATCAAACTCCATTTGAAGCATGGTTTGGTAAGAAACCCTCTCTTTCATTTCTTAGAGTTTTTAGCTATGATGAATACATGTATATTCCAAAGGAGAAAAGAAGTAATCTTGATAATAAGGCTGTTAAATGTATCTTTATTGGTTATAAAGATGGTGTTAAATTATATACACTTTGGAATATAGAAACTAAAATTACAATTTACAGTAGAGATGTGGTGTTTAGAGAAATGAAAAGTGATCACAAGAAGTAAGTAACAGAAGAAGAACCTAAAAAGGTACAATTTGATCTCATGGAAGAAGAATCCTACTCATCAGAAGAGTATGAACCAGAGGTGCATACACCTATGGTAAGGAGATCAACACGAGAAAGAAGGTAGCCTGGAAGGTATAGTCCATCTACTTTTCCTTCTTTGTTTTATCTATTACTGATGAAGATCCTAAAACAATTAGAGAAGTTATTAATTTTGAAGAGGTAAAACTTTGGGAAGAAGCCATAAATGAGGAAATGATGGCCCTAAAAAAGAACAAGATATGGGATCTAGTAAAATTACCTCATGGAAGAAAAGCAAAAGGTTGCAAATGGATCTTCAAGAAGAAGCAAAATTTTGAAGGTAAAGTGGAGAAATATAAAACTCGCCTGGTTGCTAAAGGATATTTCTAGGTAGAGGTAATTGATTATGGTTAAGTATTTTCTTCTGTTGCAAAGCTAACCTCAATAAGATTTATTTTATCTGTGGCTTCTGCATTTGATATTGAAATAGAGCAAATAGATGTAAAAATTGCATTCCTTCATGGATATTTGGAGGAATAAATCTATATGAGACGACCTGAAGGATTGATTGTTGAAGTAAATGAGGATTTTGTATGCAAGCTAAAGAAATATTTGTACGAACTGAAATAGTCACCTATGATATGGTATAAGAAATTTGATACTTATATTTTAGGACTTGATTTTGTTCGTAGTAATGTTGATCATTTGTGTATACTCAAAGAAAATTGGTAATGAACTTGTCATTATAATTTTGTATGTTGATGATATGTTACTAATTGGAAATAGTAAGGAAATTATCAAGGAAGTGAAGTCTCAGTTAGCATCACAATTTGACATGAAAGATATTGTCCCTACAAGTTTAATTTTGGGTATACAAATAAATAGAGATCGTTCAAATAGAAATTTGTGGCTGAATCAGAAAAAGTATGTTGAGACATTATTGAAGAGATTCAATATGTAGGATTACAAACCAGTGAAGGTACCTATTCTGTTGGGTGAAAATTTTTTTGCTGAACAATATCCAAAAATAGAAGAAGAGGTAGAATAAATGTCCCATGTTCCTTATGAAAATGTTGTAGGGAGTTTAATGTATGCCATGGTGTGTACTAGACCAGATATTGCCCATGCAGTGGGAGTTTTGAGTAGATATATATCTAAACTTGGTAAAGAGCATTGGACTGCTGTAAAAAGGGTTTTCAAATATTTGTGTGGTACATCTAATTTTTTAATCTATTATGAAGGTACAGGTAACGAAAACAAATCCTTGGATATAGATTATTTTTTTGATGTAGATTGGGTTGGAGATCTTAACAATAGAATATCTACTACTGCATATGTATTCAACTTGTTTGGATGGGCTATTAGTTGTATGATCAAAAGGTAAACTATTGTTGCTCTTTCAACCACTAAAGCTGAGTACATGGTAGCCACTGATGCAAGTAAGGAAGTAGTATGGCTATAAATACTATGTGCTGATATTGGGTTCTTCTAAGGAGCTGTGAAGATAAATTATGATAGCCAAAGTTCTATATTTCTAGAAAATAACCTTTCTTACCATTCAAGAACAAGGTAAATTAATACAAAGTACCACTTTAGTAGGGACATGATTGAATAGAATAAAGTGTTGCTGGAAAAATTGGATACCAAGGAAAACATTGCAGATGCTTTATCCAAGGCAGTTAGTATAGAAAATTTCATGTTTTGTACAGTTGAAATGGGTCTGGCTAGACCAAGTGTTGGAACTAACATTGATTACAACCTTTATACAAAGTATTAAACAAGTGGGAGAATTTTGGATGTGTCTCATACTTTTTAGAGGAAGTACTATATGGTAGGCCCCTGTTTTGGCCCCGAAGATATTCTTGGAGCTATTTTCGGAGGTGTTGGTGGGATTCCCATGATTGATGGGTATGTATGGTTTTATCCCATGGTATTGTGCCTATGGTATTCTAATACCACATTGTGGTTTAGTGTTGTAAGAGTTTCCTTTATATTGATTGTAATGTCCCATTACGGATATAGTGAAAAAAATAATAGAAAAGGAGGTGTGGCTGTTGTTTGCTGGAGTAGCCCATATCGGGTGAACCAAGATAAATCTCTTGTGTTCTATGTGCATGTATTTTGTGAGTTGCTATTTTATTTTGAATTATTTAATTCTGTATTATTATTCTAGAATAAGTCTAGGTATATCTCTTCACTGCCAAGATGACATCTACGTCATCCTCATCCACCTCAATAAACCTGGTGAGATTTGGCCTCCCACAAGTAGTCATCAAATCTCATACAACTCAAGAATAAGAAAAATTCTAAACCTCAAGAATCCCATGTACCACACCAAACTGACTAAGTAATCAATTGGCATGATGGACCTCTACCTCTTCTTACTCTATGCAGAGCCATCATACTCACCTCATGCAAGATAACTCTACTTGATCATCCTCCCATCTGCAGTGCCCTCCCTAGGATCTCTGGCAAATCTCCATCACATCCAACTCATCGATAGTTCATCTGGCCTCCTCTAGGCCACCCCTCATCCTCAACCACCCAACTAATGGATCCTAGTAGAATACTGTAGGTCATCCATCCTACACATATTAAAGAGGAAACCCTCTGGGTCTCCTCACTACAATGTGCTCCTAGCACCATACCTAGAGAAATTATGTAAGTACCAAACTAGTGCCCTTCTTGTACACAACCCTAACCAAGGTACGATACAAGTGACACAAAATATAAGGATCCAAAGTAAATCATATGTTGGTATCCTGCATATCTTCTATAACCTCAACTAACCCCCAAGGCAAGTGTAAACCACTCTAGTGGTACACTAGAAGTCCTCCCACTATCTCTGCCAACACCATTGTCAAGGCAGAAACCCTATTTGCTGAAATGAGTCAATCTATGCTAACTCTGCTCTGCTCAATAAAAAAATATGGATGTCGCATCAAATTTTGCATGGCTTGAACTTGGTACAATGCCTAATACACAAATTATCCTCTGATAGGCACTTTGAGGATTCTCCATACATCCTCTAGAGTAGGGGCCATCTCCCCTATCGACAGCCAAAAATTCAAAGAACCCAGATACCATCGCTCGGATAGTGTAGTAAGTAGAATATAGTCTACCTCTATACATGGAATTTTAGCCACATGGTTAAGCCCCACTACGGTCATAATATATCTCTTGCCTGCACTGAGAGCTCAAAATTGATCCTCAAAACCAGTATGTCACCACTCATGACCCTTAAGCGATCCTCACTTCAAAAGTAAAAAATAAAAACAAATCATTTATAAAACTACAAAAAGAAAAAAATTAAGTCCTAATTTCTAAATTCGAACCTAAAGCACAAATTTGGATGCACGAGGATGAAATCATATGTCCAAATCTGCAAATATGGACCTATTATGCATAAAATCGTACGTATAAATTCATCGAAAAGCATTTGAATTTATCAATTCAGATGTAATTTTTGATGAATTTAGGTGTCTAATTTTATTGCGATGATCTGAATTCATCGTTGTGGTTGTGCGATGGCAGGACGCATCCAAAAATCCAAAAATCTCAAAAAGTAACCAAAAAATCCAAACAAGAGAGGATATAATCACTTACTCTAATGTTCTGGCCACTGCCATCACTCCTGACTCGAATAATGTCTACCTGATGCACTACAGTAGCCATTTTTCTAATTTTCTCCAAAGAAAAATTCACTCAAAACTAAAAGTAAAAATGAATTAGGGTTTTACCCTTATTTCTATATTATACCCTTTTTTATCCCTTTTTTCACTTTGAATTTCAATTTTTGTACTAAATTATGAATTTATCACAAAACTTGAAGGGGCTATCCATAATAATAACCATAAATAGAAGAATTAAAAAAAAATTGATTTCTCACAACATAACATCCTTTTTCGCTACATCTTTCTTTAACGCATTTATTGCTCATAAATGCACTAAAGAGGGGGTAAAATGTAGCCGCAAAATTTGGATACACTTCCAAATTCTTAATATTATTAATACATCTTGATCATCCTAACAATGTGTAAATCACCCTAAAAAAATATTGCCTCGATATTCATGCCAAAAATATAAAAGAAATTAACATAATCACCCTCTTTCTGATAAAATTGGATGATCTCGATGAAATCAGACGTATCTGATAAAATTGGATGCATTCAATTTTTTCCAAATACCACGTACATATAATTTAGGTTCCAAGATGAATTTTGAACCTAATCTAGGCGTTGTTAGATGCCCAATAAAATTGGATGATCCACTAAAATTAGATGCAAACGGTTTTGTCCAAATCAAGACAAAACCTAATTTGGCCTAACAACCTAGTCTAATTTTGCCAACCACCTAATTCCTCAAACTAAAGAAACCATTTGACCCTTTTGATTCATAGTAATCAGTCTGGTTGACGATATTTGCAAGGAGAGCTTAGTGAAAAGAAGGAATTTTGGAGCTTTTTTGCAGGTTACAGTGGAGAACATCATTGTTATATCATCATCCAAGGAGCATACAACCATGGAGCTACTTTCAGTACACAAAGATATAGTTTTTATTTGATAATTAATTAAGTTTTTCTATATTTGTATGATTTTAGATGCATCCAAATTTGTCCTTGTTACATTCGATCTAATATTTTGCTTTGTAAAACTAGTCGTTGGATATTTTCGACTGCGCACGATTTCATACATTGCGTACAATTTTGTGCACAGTGTACGGATTCATACCTTTGTCCCTCTAGGGGTAATATTTGAAGTATCATATTGTTAATTTCTTTATATTTTCATTGTATCATTGTTTATTATTTTAGTATTACACTATAATTCACTCTTATTGTTATATTTTCTACTTTACTATCACATGTTTCATATTAAAATAATAAATCTTTCATTTTATTTACAATTGGCTAAAAGAATCGAGGGTATTTGACTGTCACAAACCATGACCTACTGTGGCCTATCTAGATCCCTCACCCATGATTTCAAAATTTAGTGTTCTATTATGTAATTGCAGGTCTCAGACAAATTTGTATGCATCTGATTTCATCTAACAAAATTGTACGACCGATTTCATCCTTTCTACATATGTTTTCATCCTGCACATCTGAAATCATCAAAAATCATAAATCCGAACCATTTAAGAGCTTAAAACCTATTTTCTCATACTTAGATTTATATTTTTTGTCATGTATGCATCTGTATTTAATCAAAAAAATAGAAAACTCTAAAAAATAAAGACTTTATCATACTTATATATAACACAGAATACAAAAAGAAAACATGTTAGCATAGAAAAAACCTTTGCATCTTAGCTAAATTTTACAATGATTTCTAGATATATTTGTATGCCTTGTCTTCATTTGAAATTGAATTGCATATAACTAGGTAGAAATTGCATATTGGCCAAAAAATAGGTGTATGCTTTCAAAAAAAGAACACATCAAAATACTACATCACCTAGGCATGGAAATCGCCACAACAAATGTTTCCTGGTGAACCCACCCCATTCATCAACAAACACCAAATAGAGTGAAACAGAAACACTTCTCATTCGAGTTGTAGATCCTTCATTTTACCTCCCATTTTAGGCACGAATCCATTAGCCTGGGAGAAAGGGATGCAAAAATTTTGGGCCTACACACCCATCCAAACTTTTATGGGCAAGTTCCAAACCTAGCAGTTTCAACAACTTTGGGCATTGGCATTGCTTGAATAGAAGCAATACAACAGAGTATCAGCAGAGCAGCTGGTCTTTACATTTTATATTGGGGTTCATAAGTCTACTTGGAAATATTTACTTACACGAGTGCCTGAAGGAACTAACCACTCTACGAATTAGGTCTATCTAGAGTTACAATTTTATAGTTTAGGGTTTTTTTGCTCTAGTTTATATATATAGTAAATTAGAACATGGTATCAAAACAATATTTGAAGTAGCTTTACTTGTAAGTAAAAATAAGAATCATCTCTTTTAGACTAAATTTGGAATTTAGGTCATATTTCTAAAGGTTATTACATTTGAAGTTTTAATTTTTTAACTCAAAATTGAGTGCATGATTTCCTACAACCTACACCTAACATCAATATTTGCATGATCTAGAATAGATGTGGCACACCAATGTAGATGACATGGTGGTCATACACTCTAGGAGGTGGGATGTTGGGCATTCAAATCCCAACCCACCCTTCATTTACTATAGTCATCGATCTTTTGTGATGTTGTTATCCTTCCATTTGCCATCAAGGGAGTGGTGCATTGGCAAGGTTTCTTATTATTTGGGAGCCAATCATAATATCAAATCACCAAACATTGCAATTTTTAATTAAGAATCATACATGCCAAACGAAGATTGCAATTCTACAACTAATAAGCGATAATGACATAGTCTAGTTCAAATATAGGAAGCATGGTTATTTTGTAGGGCATCTAGACATCAATAGATACAAAAGCATTTTTCATCTCCATCTTAATCATGTTCACACTAATGGTACAACAATTAGGCATATTTTTTAAAGCAAGGAGGTCTACAAGTTGAATCCCCATAGGCATATTTTTTGAAGGGCTTCTTTCTACAAGATGAATGAAGACCATATTCCTTATAGTTGTAGTCATCCTCCTTGTAGAAAAATATAATATGATTATTCATAGCTAAGGCCATCATTATATGATGCAATATTGGATAGGCCTAGGGACACTCATTGTATAATGTAATTAATTTATTATAATATTTTATTATGTAAACCTTATGGGTTGCGGTTAGCCTTGTTATGGCTAAACCCACTTTATAACTTGTAATTAACCTTAATCCCTCTTGTTTTTTCTCTTATTCAATTGGTTATATGGGATTGAAACAGGCTCCACCCATATTACATCATCACCACATAGTGGTATTACAACAAAGATTAAATATTATCCATGTATTTCTTGGAAATATTTGAACCTTGGTCTCCTCAAAAGTTTTATGGACCTTAAGACCTTTTGTTATGTTAGCTTAGGTGAAACTTATTTATGTGGTTGTAGTTTTGGTATTGATATAAATATCTCCTACCACTCTTCATTTTATTATTCGAGTGTTGTGTAATATTATCTTTAGATGTAGTGATTATTTATGGTGTCTATGGATTTCCACCATATCTCTCTTTTTTTATCCTTTATGTTTTCTATATAATATTTGAGTGGATGGATTGCATCTGTTTATTTTTGGAAAATATTATGAATTTCAACATGGTATCAAAGCATGTATGAAGCTTCATCACTTGGTCATATGGAAATTTTATTCAAAGCCTTCCATTTTTCTGTAGATAAGGATTTTTAACCCATGTCATAATCCTTCCCCTCCCCTAGAGCACGTAATCCATGCACCCATCAACCTACATTTTTTATCATGTCGTTGAAACCACTTGAAAACCTCCATATTGAATTATAACTCATTTTTAATGAATTTTCAACCTCTAATTTTAGGCCACAAATTCGCTAAAATAGGAAGTTGCCTAACCACCTGAACGACCAAACAAATTTTTCCTAAATTGGCCTATTTTTCCATGTTTCACGAATTCATGATCTCTAATTTGAGGTTGCGAATTCACTGGGATTTAGAAATTTTCCTAACCATCTAACATACTCAAAAAACCACCCTAAATATCATGATTTTCTAGTAGATCCATGTTGATCCAAATTATAAAATGAGCACTTTGTCTCCCAAAAGAGACTAATGAAGAAATGAAGGAATGAATAAATGAATGCATGAAGGAGTATTGTTGCTGCTAGATATTCAAACCACCATTATTACTACAAATCAGGTGATCCAATTTGTGACATCCTCACTATAAGGAGGTCATTTTGCATATTTTTTGTATTTTCATTTCATCTTGCCTTTGCACGTCATATCTTTTGCATTATTACGAATTTGCAAGCAATTCCATGAATTCTCTTACAAGCCATGAAATTGCTTGATAGACCATGAATTCGTTGTCCTAGGGACTCAGGGGAAAATATTTATCTCCAAAGGCAATGCCTTACTTTACACACTACATTTAGATCATTTTTCTTTTGATTGCATTCTACTTTTTGCATTGTTTACATCATTTCATATTAGTTGTTGTACTTGTTTCTAAAGGATCAATGATTTTCATTGTTTATGAATGGTTTGCTAAAAGAACCAAGGGAACTTGACTGCTGCATTTCTAATATCAGTCATACAGTGGCCTAAGTAGGTCCCCAAAAACTGATCAAAATTTACAATGTTCTATGGAATTGTTTTCAAGTTTCTAGCAAATTCACATTCAGATCTGTTAATTCACCTTACAAGCCATGGATTCACATTACAAGCTACAAATTCACATTACAAGCCACAAAACAACTTGGAATAGACATCTAGACTAGGTAGGTGCTCTATAAATATTGTTTTAATTTCACACATATGCTTTTTAGTATTATATCTATTTTGTTTTCTTAAATTTTTGATAAAAGATTCAAAACACCAAAATATTGAGAACAAAATCTAAAAGGGTGCATTGTAGCTTAAATATTATTTGTTTGTTTTCAAGGAAAGCTAAAAGTGCATATAGTTCAAGTTCTAGTTGCATTTGGCCCAAACTTAGGTGTTTGTAATCTAAAAGAACACACTTAAACAAACATCCTTGGCTAGACTTAGAAGTAGTCTTTAAATACTTCTTGGTGAACCCAAATCCATTCAACCTCACCAAAGGAGGTACATCATCAAGTACCCCTCACATCAAGGTGTAAAAGTGTAAATTTATCATCCCCCTTCTAGGCATAGATCCATTAAGCTAGAGGGAAAGGGGTGCAAATTTTGCCCTTTACATTCTTTGGTGAATCCAATGTGAATTCATGTGTAAGAGGTTCAAAACATTAATCGTATTTCTTCTCACACTTATTTTCCTTTCATTTTCCTCCCTCTAGTTTTTCCATTGACGAACCATACTAAACTCATTCTAGTTTCGTTCCACTCTTGGCATCAGGTGGTGTTAAGCTTTGGTGAATTTTTGGGGTCGAATCCTCCAACTTGTTAAAGTTGGGTATTAAGTGGTGTACACCTCCTACTCCTAGGACAACTAGATGACTAAGACTAGACGTCTTTGGGATAACTTTGAGAGAGGATTTTGGTTGGAAGAGCATCCTTATTTTTCATCACCTATTCTTCATTTCCACTAAACAAGACCACATCAATCATTTTTTTGAAAATAACTTGATAACGTAAATAAGATTTATCAAAAACAATAGAATCTTAAAGAGTGAAAATCTTTGTCTTATTTTTTTGTGATTATAATCACTAAAATAAGGAAAAATATTTTGTGTGACTTATTTCTTTAAATTGATTATTTTCATTCCTCTTCAAAACATGACTATGACTCTTAGGAATGGTAATAAAATTGTGGGTCCTACATGACTATGACTCTTAGGAATGGTAAGAAAATTATGGGTCCTACAAATGACCAAATTCAATATAAACATGTTTATGCTACTTCTCCAACCATTAATGTCAAGGGAATTCCACAAATTAAATTTATTTATTATAGTCCAACCCCTCTACTATTTAATCCATATTAAACATTACCCTCGTTACAACCTCCTCTTATATCATCCTTTTCCTCCCAACCAATTCATCCATAATTGTTTATTCCTTATTCTTTCCCACCATTGTTGCCATCACAATCGCTTCCATTTTCCTCTTTCCAAATGACATATCCATTTTAGCAAGGTAATCCTTCTTTTTCCAATCCTTTTCATAATAGTGTCACCATTCCCACCATGCACCCATATCATACCTCACAACCTACCTACTATACCTCTTTCGAGAATGTAGTAGCACCCACTATCAACAATGAGACATGTAATAAGTTGTTTAATCCTATTATCGCTAATACCTTTAGGAAATTCTATTAAATACTCTTTAAAAATCCCCACCACATAAACGAGCTTAATCAAACATTGTCTATGGTCCTCAAACAACTATTAGATCCCATAAGGCAACCTGATATCATGACTGATTTGTTAGTCTGGACAACATTGTGAGTACCATAGAGTGGATGGGCACATGACACACTCATGTAAGAGGTTGAAACATGTGGTTCAAGACTTGATTGATGTAGGTCATCTCATTATAGAGGACTCTCAAACTACTCCTGATCACAATCCTCCAACAAACAATCAACCTCCTACTCAACAAGTACAAGACATTCCCCCTAGGGATATAGTTAGTGTTGTAAGTTCTCTTGGGATTAAGAATATTTCATTCTATGATGATGATCTTCCCTCTTCAAACCTATAAGAATATTCATCCATTTACATCACATGATTTATTGGAGAAAAATTTATCAAGAGAGTCTTGATAGATAATGGTTCCTCCCTTAATCTATGCACTCATCAATTATTTCAAAAACTTGGATTAAAGGAGGAAGATCTCATAAAATATGATATCATCATAAAATATTTTGACAATGAGTTCCAAGAATCTTGTGGCATTATAGTTCTTCCCCTTAAAGTAGGACCCAAGATCTTAGATACTTTTTTTTATGTGGTGTCTTACCCTGCATCTTATAATATGTTGCTTGGATGCCCTTGGATTAATGCAATGAGGGGTGTCCCTTCCACCCTTCATCAATGCTTTAAGTTTAAATTCAAAAATAAAAATTTCACCATTCATGGTGACCCATGACCATTCGAGTATTATACAATGGTGGATCCATTTGGTTCTCCATTTTATCCCTCTATGTCATCATTATCATCCACTACCCATAATCCTTCTTCATCTACACTTGAAGATCCTTATTCATCTTGCAATATCCATTAAAATCCACCTAATTCATCTTGTACAATTGATCCATTACCATATGCATCTCATTTCCCTATGGACCATCAAGGCTTGGAGTGGAATAAAGAAGACAAGGGACCTCCTTATCCCTCTAATATTTTGTTTTGTACTATGATAAATTTTATGTATTCTAATGATAAATATTATGCTTCTCAAAAGAACCCTTCTTCGCTATCTTATAAATATCTTGCAAAATTAAGGATTGCCCTTCATTTTGTTAAAAAATATGGTTTTGTTAGGAACTGTGAATATTTTTTGCAATGGTTTTTGAAGACAAATCCACGAAGAAGTCTCTTTGTGATTTTTATCATCAATACAATCCCCATTCTATATTTTTCTTTAATGGATCAATCCCTTACACGCTCGTGCTTATTGTTAAGATAGGGGGCACAATTAAAATTTGTGTTGACTATCATGACCTTTCAGAAAGGGTTCACAATCACTAAAGTTTGGATCAGGTGCATATCGTCTAGCCACATTGGAAGAAAAATATCTTAAAGAGCCAATGAATATAATGCACCTCAAAAGGTACTATGCATAAATCACTGTACATATTGTACATAGAACATCTGACACAATTCATCTTGTATATAATCCATCTTGCATAATCATTACTTCCATATCACATTAATCATACATTTCATAGCTTACATATTGCATATCCTAACTTTGATTAGCTCAATTACGTATGTCACATGGTCATACCTATCCACCATAATTTTAGACAAAAGTCATCATGTTCATAAGTAATATTGACCTCCTTGACTCACTAAAATTCCATCTTGAACTGACCACAAAATTTACATATAAATAAAATCTTGATGCTAGATATTGATCAAAAATATTTCTTGAACCAAAATATAATTTTTACTAAGAAAACTTTTGAGTTTTGAGAACCAACTCTGTCATTCTTGAACCAAACACATGTTACATTCATTGATGATATTTTGTGTCTAGGAGGGATGATGCCCTGATTTTATTGAACTAGGAAGTGAATATTTTTTCTTACTTGTTCCAATTATGCACATAGTCCAACAAATGATGATAAATATATTCTTTACACAATTATACAAAATATAAAGAGTAATAAGGATAAGGGTAAAATTCCCATCAAGACTCGATTTGAGTGGTTGGGAATCCGACTCCCCAAAGATCTAACTCTTTTACAAATACATAATAATAATGGGGCTCAAGTAGTAAGGATAGGGTTTAATTCTCATCAAGACTTGATTAGAGTGGTTGAGAATCCAATTCCCAAAATCATGGAGATCCTATTATTGGACTATGGAGCTAATCTCAACTAGGGCTAAAGATGTCTTACTGGTAGTGGAGTATGGTCATGCACAGTGACATATCTCCCTTGAAAGGACCATTGAACGCACATAAGGGTAAGCTAGATTTTTGGTTCTATCGGTTCATATTTCATGCACACCCTGATAAAGAGAGAAAATAAAACATGAGTAACACCTTAATGGGAATAAATACCTCTCACTTTAGGATCTAACTAGATATCCAAGGTGTGAGTTACAGATTGGGTTGAATGCTCTCACTCTTTTTCACTTCTAGAATAGTTTTCAAGGGACTACATATTTTACCTCTAATGGGATCAAACTTCATTTGTTGTTGTTTAGTGGTGTTTTATTAATTTATCATATTTGCATTTATAAATAGATCAAGCTCTTTAGGCGTCAGAAGGTTAAATGAATAAAGAATTTAAAGAAATGTAAAAAATGGGTTGCTTCAAAATAAAAATAGAGAGAATAAGGTAGAGCAGAAAAGAGAGTGGGATTCAACAATCTCAACTATCAATTATCTTTCAATTCGACATATTGTTATGTTCTCTAATTGGGACAAATAGAATAATAAATCGTCCAACTTTCTAAGATAGACTTATTATCTAGCAAGGGGTGAAGCAAGTTTTGGAATAGGTCAACCTGTTTAAAACATAGTTTTTACTAGAATTAATAGGATGTATATGTGGATAGCAAATGCTCATGCACACAGACCAAAGCTATCAGATTCAGATCTTTAAACTAGTTGATTTAAACACATCCTTAAGATAGTTTAATATTTCTAAAATTCAAATCTCGCTTGGATGATTTTACCAGTAGCTTAGCTCACGTAGAAAAATCAGAGCAAGTAAAATAAGAATTAAATTTCAGAATTCAAACTGCAATGAAGCTCTTTCTTAACACTAACAACATACCAAATTAATCAAACTCATAATAATTTTAATTACATACATCCTAATGAAAATAAGAATAAGGCAATGAGAACTGTTCAAAATTAAGAAGTGGATTAAGCACCTGATTACACCACTTCAGAGTAACAACGCCATGAAATATCCCATGTTGATAACAAATATTGTTTTTTCCAAAAAAGACAATTTAAAGAAAAAAATACTTCTCTTATAAATTCTTGCATCCTTACATCCAATGGGAGTATATATAGACTCAGGACATGCCCTGATATTTTAAAAATATCTTGCTCCTAAGGAATTAAAACATAGTATAAATCCCACCACTCCTAAATATTCATCTAAGTATCTTGCCATAAATGGAGAAAATACAATCTAATTTTATATTTTTCAAACAATGATTGCATGTAGATATATCTTTACTTTCCAACTAGTTACATATGACTTTATTTTTTGTGCACTACTTGGCCATACTTCATAAATTATTCATCTACAAAAAGCTCAATAACAACCACACTTCATTTACTTTCAACTTACACGATGCTCAACGATCCTAGAAATGCAATACCTCATTAACTTTTAGCACTCTACAAGTTGGGTTGATCATTAATTCTACACATCTTCATCCTTGCACAATTTTCTCACTTGGTTCACATTGAAATTACATGCTCAACCTCACATTTCCCATTACCTCCACCATTACTGCAATTGCCAACAAATTTTCTATAAAAATTGAAAAAAGGAAAAGGTTAGAACATTAATATTATAATTAATTTTCCTAAGGTGTTCAAATCTCAAGACTCGTCGTACTGAACACTTGTCCATTTCCTGGTGCTTCAGTGGCATAAAGGGTTTTAAATGATTGTGGCATGGTGGTTATAAGGATGGACTACGTGGAGATTTGTGTGGAAGATTCTAGGATGGACAACGTAGAATATTGTGGCAGCCATAAAAGTTGGACAACCTACCCAAATTCGTGGCAGCTACCAATTCCACTATGTAAAAAAAAAATTCTAAGGTGTAAAACTTTGATTTTTCAATTATTAATTAATTTGAATTAATTAATTCTTTCAATTTTAAAATATCCCTAAGGTTTGAGATTTTAATTTTAGGGTAAAATATTATATTCAATATTTAATTCCAATGCCCCTTCTTTTATCAAATCTATGCTCATGGAAAGAAAATCTAAAATGCACTCTCTTAATGAAAATACAATGAAAATTGATCCACATAGATGAGCCTAAGAAATATTTTTGAAGTGGTGCTAGTGTGGCATGGCGGGAGCAAGAGCAAGAGCTGGAGCAGGAGATGGAGTAGGAGCAGGAGCGAATGCAGGGCTAGGGACAGGTTTAGTGCATGGTGCAGGTTCTCGGTCGGGATCGGGCTCAGGGTTGGGTTTAGGAACGTCAGGGCCCGGTCCCGGGCCAGTAGGACCCTCGGTGGGCCCAAAGGATGGTTTACACCTAATCCATTTGGTGGCCAGGGTGGGGTCGACATCTTGGGCCCTGGCCCCCAGGAAAGCCTCGATGTAAGCAAAGGGCTAGGGAAAAAGGCCCCTGATCCTAGGTTGGGCTTTGTCTCGGGTGGGCCCAAACCCTCCTATCAACAGATCTTGGTGGGAACCAAGGCCCCCTCTTAGGCCCTAGGGCTCAGTATTTCCCTCGAGGGTACCCACATTTCTATCCAGGAGGAGGTCTACTCCACCTTGGTAGCTGGTTCCTCTACCTCCCTGGTATGGAAATTCTTGGGAGGGCGTCCCGACATGGAAACTATTTGCAGATGGGCTGCTACCAAATGGAATGTTTTTGGGCACATCCAGCTGGTTGCCCTGACCAAGGGCTTCTTCATTATCAAACTAAACAACAGTGAGGATGCCAAAAAGATCTTGTCGGGTGGGCCCTAGTTTTTGGGGCGCAAAAGCCTCTTCCTTAGGTGGTATGGAGCTGACTTCCACCCTAGCACCCAAAGCATCAACTTCACCCCGGTATGGGTTCATCTCCCAAACCTTCCCTTCCACCTATGGCACGAAGACATCCTCAGACTCATTGCTTAGTTGGTCGGGGACCTTGTGGCATTTGATCCCTCTACCAAGGCAGGATCCCGAATGGTGCATGCAAGATTTTGCATCAACGCCAATCTCAAATCTGTTCTCCCCTCCTCGATGACCATCTCTTCTGGGTCCTTCTTTTGGAGCCAACCCCTGATCTAAAAAAACAAACCTACTTTCTACCCCACCTGCAGCACTTAGGGTCACATCTCCCACCAATGCATAGTTTCCATAAAGGTTCAAGGCCCTCCCCCCAAACCCCCTTCTCAATCATGTCGGGCCTTGTCTCGAGGGCCCCCTCGCGACGACCCTAGATCCTAGGCCTGGACCACCAAGGGGGCCCCCCCTCCTGCCCCAAAGGACTCTCATGTGGACCCCAGTATGGAGGGTGGTCTTCCCCAGGTTTCCCCTCCCACTACTCCCTCCCCTGGGTTGTCTTTTAGGGCCCCAATCCTAGGTTCTCCCTCCCTGCCTGCTTTGAATCCCTCCACATAGGCCCTTGCTTGTGCCCCCTCCAGGAAAGCGAGCTATTTGAGCTCCCTTTCCCATAGGCTCCCTCTATCGGGGCCCCCTTCTCCCCCCCAATCCTACTCTCCCTCCATAGACCCCCTCCTAGCCCTCTTGATGATCCCTTATGGGCTTCCTCCCTTGGAGTGCGGATCTGAGAGGTCTGATGAAGATATTGAAGCTAGATATCCATCCGGGCCTGACGAAGTTAGCCCTAAGATGACCTAGGGTAGGACCTTTGCCACAGACTTTGGTAGCAAACTCAAAAGAGGGTGGTCCACCCTGGGCGATCAGCGAACAAGGATCATTGAAGATGACATAGCCAATGGCTCACAAGCAACTCTCTCCGACGTTGGGGTAAGCTTCTCTAAGATAGACGCCATCCGACCCAAACCCCCCACTTAGACCAGGAAGGGGGGAAAGTGACCCCTCAAGGGTGTTAAATGAAGATCATCACCTAGAATATTAGAGGCCTCAATGGGTCCCCCAAGAAAAGGATCCTCGACCAACTCCATAAGGATCATCGCCCATCCTTCCTCCTCCTTTAGGAGACCAAAATAGATGACGATGCTTCCTGGCGTGTAGCCCAAGCTACCTGGTGCAATTGCGAGTCCCTATCTACCCCTGGGGCTGGCTAAGCCAGGGGTTTGCTATGCATGTGGGACCCCTAGAATTTCGATGGAAGACTCATATATTCATCCCCCAAAATCATCAACATTTTGGTCCATTGCGTGAAGTCAAGGCACTCATGGATTCTGTCCAACATCTATGCTCCTAACAGTCCCATCGAGAAAGCGGCCTTATGGAAGGAAATTAGCTCGATGAGAGAAGCCTTTGCCCCCTACCCTGGATCCTGGTCGGGGACTTCAATAGCCCTATGTTCCTCTCTGATAAAAGTGGGGGCTTAGCAGTTCAAGGCAATAGCATGGAGGACTTTGGAGCCTTTACCGCCCTCAACGAGCTCATGGACGTCATCCTGAAAGGAGCCAGGTTCACTTGGTCCAATAGAAGAGTGAGAGAAAATCATATCCAGGTCAGACTAGATAGAATTTTCTTGTCCAAGGAAGCCCTACCCATGTTTGTCGACACCACCCTGTTGGCCCTCCCCAAAATTGGGTCTGATCATAGCCTCCTCCTCCTCAAACTAATCACAGGCCCTCCCCCAAGAGGCCTTTCTGATTCGAGTCCATGTGGCTGTATCACCCTGAATTTTGAGCCCAGGTAGGCCACTGGTGGGCTCCCACAGTCCCTGGACGCCCCACTGAACAAGTCTTCCACAAGCTGATATACCTTAAAGAACAACTCAAGGTATGGAACAATGAAGTGTTCAACAATATCTTCGAAAACAAAGTGATACTCAAAGAAAGACTCGATGACCTCGAGTCTAGATTTCAAGCAGGCTCCCAAGACCCGAGGCTCAGGGAAGATGAACGCCTTGCTCTCAGTGAGTATCATAAAATTTTGGCTAGGGAAGAAACCTTTTGGAGACAAAATTCAAGATCCCTGTGGCTCCAAGATGGCAATGCAAACACTAAGTTCTTCCACATGTCGACTCTTAGGAATAGGGGTTCCAACAAAATTACTGATTTGGTTGGCAGCGATGGTAGAATCATCAAGGAAGAAGAGGACATCTAGGCTGAAGCCACTCAATTCTTCCAGGAGCTCTTGGGTGATAGCCCCCCCATGTCCCCAAAAGTGGATGATTCCCTTCTGGAGCATATTCCCTCTTCTGTATCGGCCATGGAAAATCGAATGCTTGTGCAGCCCCTGTCTGACTCCAAAATCCATGCTCCCACCTTTTCCATGAAGTTTGAGGTGGCCCTAGGCCCGGACGGATTCCCCTCCTAATTTTTCCAATCATTCTAGGAAATTGTTGGGCCAAAAGTGTGTGCTACCACCCGGGACCTGCAGACTGCCAGATCCATCCCCAGAGGTATCAACTCCACCTTCATAGCCCTGATCCCCAAGACCCAGGCAGCCCGATCCCTCTCGGATTTTTGCCCCATCAGCTTGTGCAATGTCCTGTATAAAATCTTGACCAAATCCATGGCATCCTGACTCAAGGATATCCTTCCCCTGATTATTGCCCCCTGTCAGGGCAGTTTGGTCAAATGTAGATTGATCACTGATGGTGTCATCATCATGCATGAGGCCATCCACTCGGCTGTCCTATCCAAAAAGGCCTCCTTTCTGCTCAAGATGGACATGAACAAGGCCTTTGATAGAGTTGACTAGGATTTCCTATCCAAGGTCCTCCTTAAGTTCGGGTTTCACCCTTCCTGGGTCAGGCTCATTAGCAATTATGTGTCCTCCCCATGGTTCTCTATCCTCATCAACGGGTCCCCTACCAGGTTCTTCCCTAGCTCCAGATGCCTCTGCCAAGGTGACCCCCTATTCCCGATCCTCTTCATCATCCTGGCTAAGGCCCTGGGGCATACCATCTCAGGCGCTGTGACCCGCGGTCTCATTTCAGGTATCAGGCCTACACCGGGCCTACCCCCTATGTCCCACCATTAGTTCATGGATAATACCATCCTTGCCACCTCTGCCTCAATCCCCCAAGCCAAAAATCTCAAACATATTTTGACCCTATACGAGGAGGCGGCTGACCAAAAAATCAACCTCCAAAAAAGCACGATTTTCTTTATCTATACCCCCTTGGATAGGCAGATCAAAATCGGGTAGATTTTGGGCTGCACTCCTGGTTCCCTCACCTCCTTGTATCCTTTATTTTTTAGAGACTCAAAAATCCTGGTGATTTTGAATAAACTCATTAAGTTCTACAAAATCTCTCAAAGATCAAATGTATGTGCAGTGAATGTTTATTTACCAATCATGAGAATGGTGATGACTCAAGTTAATCAAGAACCAATGTATATGCAAGTGAATTAATTTACCCATATTGAGTAAGGTGAGATAAAACCTATCATGGAGAATACCAAGAAGCTATCTTGTCCTTATGTGTGGTCAAATATCTCTTCAAGAGAGATGTGTTTCCATGCATGAGTGTACTCCACTACAATTCAAGTGTCTATAGCCCTGGTGAATATTAGCTCCATAGTCCAATGGTATATGATCTATAAATTTTATGGAATCAGACTACATAACCATCTAGATAAAAATGTAGTGCTATCCTTACTACCTAGGGATTTGTGGTGTGTGATTTGTAAAATAATTAAAGATTTGGGAAATCAAATTCTTAACCGAGGTGTGATGAGAATTTTACCGTATCCTTACTACTTGTTCTTTTATTTGGAAGTGTTGTTAGTGGTGAAGATCACTATTTTGATTTTTGGACTATGTGCATATTGGGACAAGCAAATATGAATTTTTTGCTTCGAGATTCAACCTAATAATGGTGTTATCCCTCTTTGATACAATATGTTATTAAAGGTGTTGTATGTGTTTGTTTCAATAATGTTAGATTCAACTCCCAAAACTCAATATTTGCTTAGTGAAAAATATACTTTTTGGTCCTAGAGAAAACTTGACATGCAATGGAGGTTGCTTGAAACACTTTGAGTGACCGAAAACACCTAGGCATGATGGAATTATAGTGCAAATGATGACATGACTTATGATATGGATGTTAATTTGAGGGTTTCCTTTATTAAGGTGACAAGACATATTGAATCAATTATTATCTAAACTAAGCATATGACCACTAGTATGGTGGATAAAATGTACTATGATGACATGAATGTGATTGTGGAAAATGCAATGTGTATGATGATGTTTTTCTGTATTTTTAGCCATGCATATATATGTATACGCATATTTAAGTCGCATTAAACATAGTGTTAGCTTTTGAGAATGCATGCAATGGGAGAGATCTATCACAGGTCCTAATAAGATACAAAAAATATGAAATAATGGAATTCTGCAATATGAATGAAATGTACTATAAATAGAAAGTGGTAAAAATATAATATAGTATGGGGGTGATGGTCATTCTATTAACATAAGCTAAGGAACTACATTATGCTCCATCAAGGAGCTCTACCACTATCTACTACTCTCTACTATAAAGAACTTGATGAACTTGATGTTCTTGATCTACTTGATATCTCACTACGAGGTCCTTTATATAAAAAGATAGATTCCTTGGCCAACACTCTACTTATTTGTACAAGGGGACACCTTGCACATTACAACTTATACATTGATACTTGTCCATTTATTAAATTGCTTGAAGTAACTAGATAACTTCCCCCTAAAGTAATCTCCTACTCTAACTATGTACCAAAGGTGGTACATCTACATGACCCAAATTATGTAATATACTCTAACACCCCCTATATTACATTATTTGGTATATGGATATTTATCTTCAGAAGTTCTTCAGCTTGATCTGGTCCTTTACATTATCTTTAATTCACATTGCACTATGTGCCTCCATGAATTGGTTCTTCTTCTTATTTATTGGAGTCAGTATTTTCATAGGTAGATGTACCTAGAGTATTTTCTCTTTGCCTTTGTCCTTGTTATCATTATCCTTGTCTTGTATAGAAGCTTCTAAACATACACTTAGATCATCATGATAATATTTTGTGTCAGTAGAATTTGAATTACTAATACTACATGAGGATTAAAATATCTTTGCTAGGGATATTTCATCCATTTTTGTTTTCAATTTAAGAAATTCTATCAATCCTCTTTGTTCTCCATTTTCATCCTTATAATATTTGAATGTAAGTAGTTCCATATAAAATATGCTTCCATATTATAAAGGATTTTAAATTTTATTCTATCCATTATAAATTAATTAAGTGATTCGAGTGTTGGGCAAAACATTGGTTAGTTTTTCTATGGTTCAATTAATTGCCTCCATTTAATTGTCAACCCGGGGTAGCTCGTAGTCTTGTGAGCAGCCGTGCAAAATCTATGCTTGCAATTCCTCCTTCGGAGATGAGTCCCTTGGATTATGGTTTGGGGGGTGTTTTAATGTTCATTGAAGTTTATATCTAAACCCATAATCCTATGCTAAGTCTAAGAAACAAGACTGAAAACATTAAAATTATAAATGTCTACCTTGCTGGAAATTACAGAAAATAGGGAAGTGTTGGAAATAAATTAAGCTATTAAAATAATTACAGAAAAATAGGGAAATAGGGAAGAACTCTGTTGCAAGTGGGCCCATGCTCCCAGCAGGTTCTTCCCATGGTAGAATGTTCACCGGATGCTTAGAGAATAGTTTTTACAAGAACAATGCAGGATATTTTATTAACAGTTTGCAACTGGAAAATTACATAAAAAGTATGGGGTCCTTCTTCAGGGGTGGCCTGCATATTTATATAGTATGCAGCCAACCCTATTACCATTCAGAATGAATCAATGCATGATCCGTTGTTACAGTTGGTTGCTTGAATCGGGTAAAATATCAGAATATCCCAACGTATTCTATTTCCAGAATACGCTGATATTCGATTTGCCCGATTTGCAAAATAAATTCATGTAACAGCTGCAACATAGGTGATGAATCACCTTTGACATTATCCCATGTTCGGTTATGGTGCTAAAAATCCTTTCAAGCTGGTTGTCGACATGTTCACTCTTTTACCGACCATAGAGCCATGTTGGAGTTTGACGCTAACGGGAAGCAGGCACCATGGTTGAAGAAGTCGGGAAGTAGGCGCCTTTCATTCGCATAATGGGAAGTAGGCACCTTCCATCGTACAATGGGAAGTAGGCACCTTCCACCATACAATGGGAAGTAGGCACCTTTCATCGTACAATGGGAAGCAGATGCTTAACGAAAATCAGGCGCCTAACAGTTAGGTGTCGAATGGAAGTCAAGCGCTTAAAAGGACTTGGTGCCTGACTTCGTGCCTTTTATCGATACTCTACAGATGTTTGCCCTTCATTAATTTGCAAGTGCCAGGTCCGGGTTGGACCTTGATGAAAACATGCCAAAATACAATGATTTCCACTAAATCTACACACATTACACTTAAAGACAAATATTAGAGAACATGCACAATAAACTATCAATTATATATATCATTTTCATAAAAATAGTTATATCTACAAGAATATATGCCACACATAATGGGGAAAAAAGTACAAAAAATGAGCAATTATGTGGCTCATCATCCCCCCATGCTTAAGGGGTGGCACGTCCTTGTGCCACTTTGAACTGGTAATTACCAGTTCTATTCACCTCATCCCAATAGGCCCGGTTGGTCTGTGTCCTTTTTCTCTTAGCGGCCTTGGATTTCTCTTTATCCCGAGGCTTTCACCCCTTTGGTGTTATGGGAGCTGTTATCTCCTATCCCTACTGCTTCTGGCGTTTGTTGTGCCAGAGTGGTTCACTTGGGCCTACCCTCTTTTTGGGTGGTTCTCTGGTCTAGGCCACCTTGCCCTTATCAACATTCATATAAAAACTAGTGAAGTTGGTGGCATATTTCTGGAATGCAGGCTCAACCATTTTCTAGTACTCGTGGTGAAGTGGCAACTTCTCACCCTCGGGCACTGATTCCTTATCCCCAAATGGGATGCTGGATTCCTTAGCAACCCTAGTTGTGGGTAAATATCCCCTTGTTGGGTCAAGCTCAGGTTCAGCTTTAACCTCTATTTTTGGCACAAGGGGAGTTCTGCTGCTTGAAGCCAGATCCTCTCTCTGTACAGGGCCTAGAAATCCCATCTGCTTAAAATACTCCTGCATCCTAGAGGGCTTCCCATATTTAGACCCATACAATTGCCAGAACTGCTCAGGTTGAGCAACTGGAATATTCTTCCTAGGTTTTCCAGATTATTTTTTGGCCTCCTTTTCTACTTCCTTGAGGGCTTTCTTGGAGGCCTTCTTCCAGCTCTTCTTATCTGCCTTAATTTCCTCCTTGAGCTCCTCAAATTTCTGTTTTTGGGTAGCAAACTAAGTTTTTGTTGCCTCCCATTCCTCATCGGAATCCCTCTCTGATTTTGTTAGATTCAAGGCCCAGGGATTTTAATTCTACAACTCTTGCCCTGGTTCTAGGTCTGTACTGAGATGGCCTTATGACTTTCTATTTTGATCTCAGCTTGATACTTTGTACCCTAGGGTATGTTGGTGCAACTGGTGTTTCTTGGTGTACAGGGGATGCAGGTTGTTGAACCTCCTGGTCCTCTGTAGCTACTTGCTGCACATTAGGGACTATTTCTTTTTCTTTTGTAGCTTCTTGTTGCACATCAGGGATGCTCCTTCTTCCTCTGTAGCTTCTTGCTACACCTCAGGGATTGTTACTTCTTCTTGAGGTTGAGCTACCCTTGTATTGATTGGAGAGTGCTCTGCCTCTCCCTCTCTGTCTATGATTTGAGGCTCTTCGGCCTCCATCTCCTTTTCTCCATCTTCTCTCCCCTTTTTAGGTTGATCTGTAGTTTGAGGTTCTTCCACTTCAACCTCATCCTCCTGAATTATCTGCTCTAAAGAGGGGGATGTAGAGTAAGGCTGCTCCACTTCCATTGTAGTAGTATCTCCCTATTCTAGTTCATTATCAGCATGGGGCACTTTTGTTGCCCCATCGGTCTGTACTACTACGTCAACCCTAGTCAGTTGCTCGGCTACCGCTGGTCCACCCTACAACTACAATTTCCTTTGTAGTTGCCAAATTGTTTGATATAATTCATGCATTTTGAGGGTAGCCTCTTTTTTGGACTCTTCAAATAGAGTCCATTCCTCTTTGAATTTGGCTTCCCAAGTGGAAGCCTGCTCTTTTAGATCTTGCAGATGCTGCTGCGTAGATCTTTCACCTGGCCCTCTAGTGGTACATCTACCATGGCCACCTCCTATTGAGGAGTTGGCCCATAGGAAATATCCTATAAAATATGGGCCATATACTCCTCCCTGTTGAGCTCATCGATGGGTGTCTCCTCATCGGATGAGCTTGAAACCACCTTCGATGCCCTCATTCTTCTGCTTCGTGTCCTGGTGGATATAGGTATGGAATATTGCACTGCCTCCTCCTCAAATTGGGGTGTAGAAGGTGATGGAGCCTGCCTTGTTTCCTCCCCAAATTGGGGAAAATCAAGGGATGAGGCCTGTCCTGCTTCCATTGTATTTCTTATAGGCTGGGATGTAGGTATCATCGTTTCTTGTTCTGTCACCTCCTGGGTTGATTGTTCATTCTGAATGGGCACCTCCTCCTCTTCTTGTGCCCCTACTACTGCACTAGTGCCTATAGCTTCCTCAATTGTCACATTTTTATGTGACTCTGCATATCTCACCAAGGCAAAAATTAGGCCATGGTGAGCTAGGGTAGAAATGGTGCCTGCCTGGTATCGCCTAGCCTCATATTTCAAGGTGCATGCAAGGTAGTGGGGGACGTTGATTTTGTCCCCATGCAGAATATGATTGAGGAAATAGAAATGGTTGGCATTTAGGTGGGAGTACCTACCAGAGCATGTAAAGAAATGGGTGATCTACTCAAAAATGACCCTCCAGAGCTTAGGAATGTGTTGCCCCCCCAAAATTCATTCGCTACTACCGCATCCTGGCCCTGATTGACTAGTCGATAGTAGTCCATCCATTATGCAATATCCAACTATGTTTGGACATCTATAGAAATGCTCGAGCAATCGATCGGCTCACTCTTCTTCAGGTCATGGTTTCTCGACTTTCCCCCCATGCTTTACCTCTGATTCACAATTCACTCAACAATTTTACTATCTCCCCTTTGAATTACCACTGTGCCTCACTGTTCTACATTTTTCTTACTAAAGTTGGTTGCATAGTAGCTGGTAAACAACTTTTTAAAATAGTTGTGTTTATGCATGTAGGCAGTTAATTACCATAATCAATAGTGATTATGGTTATCTATAGTAAATTTCTTTCGAGCATGTGCCTGATTGTGTGGAGGTGATAACCATAAACTATCGACCAATCAGAGGTGTGCCACGCAACATTATGCCAAGTGGATTCGTTCAAGTGGTTAAGGTAATAATGGGAGGTTGTGCTGACACATTTCCATAGATACACATGTTCATGAAAATAATATAGACAAGAAACATAAAATTTAAACATGCACCTAAATTTGTTCCATGGGTGCATATGTGTAAATGCTCATGGTGCATCGCTATTGGCTGGCATTTTATGATGGGGTAAACCACAATAGACAATGATGGCCATGGTTCCCATGTAATGAATTCCCTTGGACGTGATTGGTTCTTGGTAGCTGCATTATGGGTTATTCAAGAAATCCTACAAAAATTAAAAACAATAATTAGAAAAACGTAGCACCTTGGGATGACAAACGTCCCCTCCTTGGAAATTGGTAGACGTCAACTTTTAATTTTATCCATGGTGGAGTTGACTTTGCACGTGTAGGGGGAGCTGACATGGCTCGGGCCACATCCCAAGGCTGACGTGTTATTCTATCAAGGCAGAAAATGATCGTAATAAATAAAAATTAGGTACCTTTTCATATGGAAATCAGGTGCCTTCTTTTTGAGTTACTATGTGTAGGTACCTTGTACTAAAAATAGGCATCATAGGAATCGGGCACTTTGCTTACATGGGAAGTAGGCACCTTAGAAATCAGGCGCTTATGTCTATCATGGGAAGTAGGCACCTTTTTTCTGACTATCAGGTGTCGTACGTATAAAACAAACTTTATACAAACTTTTTTTTAATGTATGCTAAGAAGATATGGTGTCAGTTTCCTAAAAATTGGTAGTCGACCATTCTCCTAAAAAATTGGGAGTTAGGCGTTGCACTATCAACAAATAGGATGTAGGCACCATCTTCGTAACATACTGGGAGTTAGGTACCATGAAGCGTACAATGGGAAGTAGGCACCTTTTTTGTACAATGGAAAGTAGGTACCTTCCACCATACAATGGGAAGTAGGCACCTTCCATCGTACAATGGGAAGCAGGTACCTTTTTTGATAACTGGAAGTAGGCATTTTCCCATCAAATACAAACACATGGTACTTTTATTTTATTCAATAGGTGTTGACTTGTCCTTGTATATGCGCTGTCAGGTTGATCAGGCCTTTTCAGTGCTTCTGATTGAAAAATAGGTACAATATTAGCATCTACCCTTGACTCGATAGTTGAGTGTTTTATTGTCCAAAAAGACCAATCTAAACACTCTTGTGCAGGTTCAGGTTTAGTATTCCCCTTTTTGAATGGGGACTAACTACTCCTACTACAAGCAAATTCTCCTAGAAATCTTGGAAGGTGCAGGTTCATGGATCCTGTGCTTGTTAGGCCTAGGTCTCCCAGGCTGCCTAATAGTTGCACAAAGGGCATTGTTCCTGCAAAACAAAAACACAACTAAAAAAAGAAAATTTTTAAAAGAATAATTGTCTTTGGGACTATGTGGACTAGGTCCACATCTCACTAACTCAAGATAAAGTCAGAATCAACTGGGGTCTCCCCCATGCCTAATCTAGACTCAATCATATATGCTTCAGACACATAGTATGGACGCAGGCGGTGACCATTGACTGTCAATGTAATGTTGTTGCCATCTATTGTTCTAACTCTTACAACCCCATTATTGATGATTTCAATTACTTCATATGGCCCCATCCAACATTGCATGAGCTTGCCCTTCCTTTCCTAGAATCGAGAATCATAGAGTAATGCCCATTCTCCCACTTTAAGTTGCTTTGGCCTAGTGTGGCGGTCATGCCACTTGGCCCTTTGTTTCTGAATAATCTCTATTTTCTGCAGAGCCTCAAGGTGGTATTCATCCAATTGATTAAGCTACTGAATTCTATATTTTTGTGCATCATCCAGATTAATATTCAATTCTACAGTAGTCCTAAGTGTTTTAACTTCAAACTCTATGGGCATCATGGTTGTTTTCCCATAGACTAGCTGAAATGGTGTGAAACCAGTAGTAGTCTTCCAGGTGGTCCTGTAGGCCCATACTGCTTCTGGTAATCTAGTAGCCCAGTCCTTCCTGTGTTGTTGTACTATCTTTGTCAGGATATTCTCCAATTCTCTATTGGTCACCTCAACTTGCCCATTTTCCTATGGATGGTAGGGAGTGGTTTTGTTATGCCTAATTTTATATTGTTGCATGAGTTCTTGGATCATCCTTGAAGTAAACTGAGGCCCTTGATCTATTGTGATCTCCTTTGGGACCCCAAATCTTGTAAAAATTGCTGAATACAAGAATTTTGCTATAGTTTTCTCCTTTGAATCATGCAAGGCCTGTACTTCAACCCATTTTGTCACATAGTCAGTACAAACTAGGATATACCTCTTACCTCCTGACTGTGGATTAATAGGTCCTATGAAGTCCATCCCCCATTTATCAAATGGTTCAATGTGAACATGTGGTTGGAGTGGCATTTCATCTCTGAGAGTAGGTCTACCCATCCTCTGACATTGATCACACTGGCTCACATGCTTGGTTGCATCCTTGAATAGTGAAGGCTAGTAATAACTAGCCTGCAACACTTTATATGCAGTCCTTTTTCCTACAAAATGGCCACCACAAGGTTCATCATGACAAGCCTTTAGTATTTCAATTATTTCTTCTCCAACAACACATCTCCTCATGATTTGATCAGGTCCTATTTTAAATAGGCACCCATCAATCCATGAGAAATCTGCACTTTTCTCAATTAAAGTCTATTTTTCATGAGGTAAAAGTGTAGGGGATACTCTACTAGTGGCTAAATAATTAGCCATGTCTACGTACCAAGGTATCTGATCATTTAGAGCAAATAAATGCTCATCTAGAAATTGGTCTTCTATAGCTGCATAGTCTGGAGGTGTCAATCTAGACAAGAAATCAGCTACCACATTGTCTTTTCCTGGCTTGTCTACTATTGTCACATCAAATTCCTACAAAAGCAACAACCATATGATAATTCTACCACTAATCCCAAGTTTGTTTGTCAAGTATCTGATTGTTGAGTGGTCAGTGTGCACAAATACCTAATAACCTATAATATAATGATAAAATTTGTTAAGAGCATGTATTACTACAAGAAACTCCTTCTCTGTGATAGTATAATTCAATTCAACACCTATAAGGTTTTTGCTAACATAATAGATGGCATAAAAATCATCACCATATTTCTGTCCCAGTACTGAGCCTATTGCATTGTTGGATGCATCAACATATATGTGAAAAGGTATGGTCCAATTTGGACCTCTCAACACTGGGGCAGTAATCAGTTTTTCCTTCAGGGTGTTGAATGCTTGTTCACATTCTTCAGTCCAGACAAACTCTACATCTTTTGTTAACAATGTGGTAAGAGGTTTAGCAGTTTTTCTAAAGTCTGATATAAACCTCCTATAATAATCGATTGATCCTAGGAAACTATGAATGTCCTTTTATATTTTGGGAGTAGGCAGAGTTTGGATGACTTCAATTTTCTTTCTGTCTACTTTGATCCCATCTGTAGAAAGGTGATGTCCTAAAACTATCCCTTCCTACATCAACATATAACATTTCTCATTGCTTAAGGACATGTTAGTTTCCTCACAATGTTTAAGTGTCTTTTCCAAATTTTTTATGGCAATTTCAAAAGTCTCACCATATATAGTGAAATCATCCATGTACACTTCCACAGTCTCTCCAATCATATCTGAAAAAATACTAAGAACTACCCTCTGAAAGGTGGTAGGTGCATTACATAGGCCAAATGGTAAGACTCGGTAAGAAAATGTCCCCCATGGACAAGTGAATGTGGTTTTGTCTTGGTCTTCCTCCCCTATTTGGATCTGGTTGTATCCATTGAACCCATCTAGGAAAGAAAAGTACTTCTTGCCTGCTAAGGTATCAAGGACCTGATCTATAAATGGTAAGGGGAAGTGGTCCTTTTTGGTTGCTTTGTTCAGCAACCTGTAATCAACACAAATTCTCCACTTTCCATTCTTCTTGGGCACCACCACTAATGGTGATACCCACTCACTATCTGAAATGGGGTAGATGAATCCAACTGTGAGGAGTTTTTGTAACTCTGTTTTAACAATTTCTTTCATGGCTGGGTTCATTCTCCTCTGTGGTTGTCTTACTGGTCTGACCTGGTCTTCCAGATATATTCTATGTGTACAGGTCTCAGGAGCTATTCCTCTCATGTCAGAATACTCCCAAGCAAAGGCATATTGATGTTTTTCCAATGTTTGTTTCAGTTTGGTTTGTTGTTCTGTTGTCAACTTGTTATCTATATTCAACATCCTACCAGGTGCAACTTCTATTTGTTGAATATGGTGGTCTTTTACTCCTACTAATGGAAACTCAGGAGGAGGATAGGAAGGTTCTCCTTAAAAAAAGTGGGAGATCATCCTATCCTCATCATTTTCATCTTCCAACTCTTCAAGTGTCATCATAGGTTGGAGCATTGATAGACCATCAACATTTTGATTTTCATTTTCTGGTTCTCCCAACAAATCTGCAGACTATGCAAGTGGATGTATGATCAGTTTCTTTATATTTTGACCATCTAAAATGGTCATTTTCCCATCTCTACAGCTTATGTAGGCATCATCTATTGCCAACCAAGGTCTACCTAAGATTAATGGGTATCCACCTAGTCCAGACTTAGATTGCAATACTAAAAAATCTATTGGATACTCCCATGCATCTACTGTAATAGTAATATCTTCCAGTATTCCTTTAGGAAGTACTGTAGACCTATCTACCAACTGCAACATAGTTTTGGTGGGCTTCAGGTTGGTCAATTTTAGTTTTTGCATGGTTTCCTGGGGCATGACATTGATGGCAGCCCCCAAATCTACTAGTGTGTTGGGTAAAATACAACCCTCTATTTTTATAGTTAGCACTGGGCTCCCTGGATCTGAATACTTCTGGCTGTAGGTATTTCCTAGCATAAGGTCAGCTAACTGACCTACCAAACTGATTGATTTAGCTGGTTTCCTCCCTGGTTTCTTGAGGCACAACTCTCTTATGGCCTTCCCATAAATAGGTATGTCTCTTATGGCCTGAAAGAGAGGAATTGTGACTGTTAAGTTCTTTAAACTGGAGAGGATATCAAACTCTATTTGTATTGGTTTCCTGGGTTCCTGCAACCTTTGTGGAAAAGGTGGAACCTCCTCTTTGTTATGTTCAAGAGTTGATTCTTCTTCTACCTCTTCTATAAGGGGTGATTCCCCTTTCTCTATTTCTACCAGTTCCTCTTCTTCTACAAGAGGAGTGACTTCTACACCTAATTGCTTTCCTAACCTTAACTGGATAGGATCACAATCTACCTTGATATTATACATAGGGTACATCTCATTTTCCATATGATAGGTTGGTTGCTTGTTGTTTGGGTTTGTTGTTGGTTGTGCTGGTAATTGAGGAGTCCTTGGAGTAGGTAAAGTTGGTAGACTTGGTTGTAGTGGAGCTGGAGCAGTATGTTGTGGATACTGATTCCAAGCATTTTTATTTCTCCACTACTTCCTAGGTTGTTGATATTGGTTCCAAGGATAAGGGTTGTAAGGATTTGCTCCTTGGGGAAATAGATTCCAAGGTTGTTGGCCATACCAACCCATGTTGGGTGGCTAGTTTTGACCTTGATTCTGATAATTACTGCCCCCATAGGATGACATTCTTGATTGCATATTGTTACCCATAGGAGACTATTGCCAGTTCCTCCTATTACCCATGAAGTATGCCTCGGCCACTTCAGGTTCCTCTTTTGATTTCATTAATTGTGGACACAACTTCATTTTATGATCCTTCTTACAAACAACACATACATGAACTTTGTTTTCTAGGCACTCATTTTTGGGGTGTTTGCCTCTGCATTTAGGATAGAAGTAGGCCAATGCTGCCTCATTCTCCTGCTTCTTTCTCTGAAGTAGAAGAGTATCCATTTGAAGAGCTAGAGATGATAACATCTCACTCTTAAGGTCTTCTAACATGTTGCCTATTTCTATTTTAGTGATAATGGTTGACTGCTTAACATTTCTAGAGGTTAATTTACCCTTTCTTCTTGAGAAATTTTGACACAATTATCGAATATCATCCATTTGGTGTTGGTAAATGTCTCCCCCAGAGATCATGTTCAAAGCTTCCAAGGATTCATTTGTCAGTCCTTTCAAAAAAATACTTCTTAGGGACCTATCTCCTAGTTTTGAATGGGGTGATCTTTGCAGATTGAAGCTAAACCTATCCCAGTATTCTTCCATGGACTCCCCTTCCTTCTGGGTCATATCTAGGACTTCCTCTCTTGCATCTCTTGCTCTACCAAAATCTTGATACTGATCTAGGAAAAGTTTCTTCAACTATTCCCAGGTAGTTATCCGTTTATCCCCCAAGTTGATGAACCAACGTAAAGTTGAATCATCTAAGGTAGAAGGGAATAATTTTAGTTTCTGAGGATCTATGGTGTAATCCATAGATCTACATAAAACATCAAATTTAAATAGAAACAGGTCTAGATCTTCTATTGGTAGTCCTCTAAAATTTGGAAGGTGGGTAGGAGAGATGTGTTTCATCTTGTGATCTCCTCCTACCTCATCTATTGGAAAACTAAAACTAGTAGATGTTTCCTCTGGATTTTTTACCATTCTGCCTACTATTGGTGTTTCTACCCCTGCTTCATTCAAAGTAGCTATCAATGCTTCTATTTCATTTCTTTTATCCTTCAAAAGGAGGGATAAGTCAGCGTTTGAGATAGTTCCATCTAACACTACTTGCCAACATTCAACATTCAGTAGATCCTCCTCAGATTGAACTCTACTTATCTTTGATCCTACTCTGGGATTCTATTGAATTATTTTAGAGGGATCCTATGCAAATAGTGGGTGTTGTCCACCAATGCACAGGTGGGGATTGAGATGGTGAGAGTTTAGTCTCAGGTTGAGGTTCTACTGAAGTGGAAGGATTTTGAGAAACAACTTCTTTGTTTTTGACAAAATGACCATCTGGTCCCCTGTTCTTAGGTGGACTCATACAAAGTTTCAGATGAAGGTTTCTGAAGAAAACACTCTAAACTACTATAACTAAGCTTTCTTTAGAATAAAAATTACAATGGCTACTCCTCAGCAATGACACCAAAATGTTGGGCAAAACATTGGTTAGTTTTTCTATGGTTCAATTAATTGCCTCCATTTAATTGTCAACCCGGGGTAGCTCGTAGTCTTGTGAGCAACCATGCAAAATCTATGCTTGCAATTCCTCCTTCGGAGATGAGTCCCTTGGATTATGGTTTGGGGGGTGTTTTAATGTTCATTGAAGTTTATATTTAAACCCATAATCCTATGCTAAGTCTAAGAAATAGGATTGAAAACATTAAAATTATAAATGTCTACCTTGCTAGAAATTATAGAAAATAGGGAAGTGCTAGAAATAAATTAAGCTATTAAAATAATTATAAAAAAATAAGGAAATAGGGAAGAACTCTGTTGCAAGTGGGCCCACGCTCCCATTAGGTTCTTCCCATGGTAGAATGTTCACCGGATGCTTAGAGAATAGTTTTTACAAGAATAATGCAGGATATTTTATTAACAGTTTGCAACTGGAAAATTACATAAAAAGTTTGGGGGTTTTCTTTAGGGGTGGCCTACATATTTATATAGTATGCAGCCAACCCTATTACCATTCAGAATGAATCAATGCATGATCCATTGTTACAGTTGGTTGCTTGAATCAGGCAAAATATCAGAATATCCCAACGTATTCTATTTCCAGAATACACTGATATTCGATTTGCTCAATTTGCAAAATAAATTCACGTAACAGCTGCAACATAGGTGATGAATCACCTTTGACATTATCCCATGTTTGGTTATGGTGCTAAAAATCCTTTCAAGCTGGTTGCCGACGCGTTCGCTCTGTTCTGCCGACCACAGAGCCATGTTGGAGTTTGACGCTAACGAGAAGCAGGCACCATGGTTGAAGAAGTCAAGAAGCAGGCGCCTTTCATTCGCATAACGGGAAGCAGGCGCCTTCCACCATACAATGGGAAGCATGCACCTTTCACCGTACAATGGGAAGCAAGTGCTTAACGAAAATCAGGCGCCTAATAGTTAGGTGCCGAATGGAAGTCAAGCGCTTAAAAGGACTTGGCACTTCATGCCTTTTATCGATACTCTGTAGATGTTTGCCCTTCATTAATTTGCAAGTGCCAGGTCCGGGTTGGACCTTGATGAAAACATGCCAAAATACAATGATTTCCACTAAATCTACACACATTACACTTAAAGACAAATATTAGAGAACATGCACAATAAACTATCAATTATATATATCATTTTCATAAAAATAGTTATATCTACAAGAATATATGTCGCACATAATGGGGAAAAAAGTACAAAAAATGAGCAATTATGTGGCTCATCATCGAGCATGTAGATAATATTCCATTGTTTCAAAGTTGTCTTTTAAAGCTCATTATGTATCATTTTTGAAGTAAGGTCTAAGTTTCCTTCATACTTTATAAGTGAATTTTTTATTCCACTTTTTATGATACTTGCTCTTTCCTTTCTACTAGTGTTGTTCATATCTTTGTTTACTATATTACTTGAGGTAGACATCTCTCTTAGTTTTAGTTGTTTCTATTTCAGAGATATTTTTGATGAATCCTTTGTAGTAGACTCCCTTATGTCTCCCTAGTAGATGACATGTAGTATTCTTTTTGTTTCCTTAATATTTGTAGAATACTATATCTTTCTTGAGTAGATGATCCAATTTGATAAACCTATCCAAGGCTTAGATTTTGTAAAGTCCTTATATCTCCCTAGTTAATAAATGAGAATTAATATGATAAAAAATTTATAGAACTTAGGTTTTTTGGACTTCTTTATGACTCCTAAATTAATAGAGTACTTGATAAATACTATTGTTATCATTTTTTGTAGAATACCTTATGAATCCCTAGTGATATTAGATATGCTATATGAGTGATAAAGTGCTTTTGGGAATAGTAGTTCAATTTTGGGTTGATTTTGTAAAGTTTTGTAAATAAAAATAATCAACTTATATTACTCTTTATTTCTCCTATTGAACTAAGTACTTTTTAATTTGATGAACTTCTAATGGTTGGATTTATTTTGTCCCTTTAATGTGATTTTGAGACAAGTATATCAATTAATTCCAACTCTTGATATTCCTTGATGAACTTCCTTTTATAGCCTTTTAATGTTTCTAAATTTCAATAATCTAATTTTGGTGTAGTATTCCTTATAATTCCCTAATTTGGAATATTAGAAAACAATAATATTTGCAAATAATAGAAATTTAATTTTCAAGTAGAAATCTGTATTTCTCCTATGTTTTAAATTGCAAATATTAAGCTATTTTTGGTGTATGGTTCCCCTTTAATTTTTGATTTCAAATGTGGTTGATTTTCCTATAGTTTTAACCTTTTATCATAACCCTTGTAACTCCTTTAATGAAAGAAAATTTAATAAAGTAATTTCTTACCTTTATAATGTTGAAAACCTTAAGTATTTGGTGCAGAATTTGGATGTGGATAACACTCTTTAATTTTGGTCTTGAATATTTTTATGGAATATTATGGTAGACTCTCCTTTGGATACAATATTTGGATAATGGGTACCTTAATTCTTGCTCTACTTTAAATGCTTTCAGAGAGAGCTTTGAAATATTTGTTCTCCTCTTACACATTACACACCTCTGCTATTGCAAATGTGCTTCCCTCCTTGGTCTTTGGCACCTCAAATAGGAAGATGATATTTTATAAAATGACAAGTGTCATGGTAGTTTATTTAAATGCTTGGAGAAGGTAGATGCTATTTGACACTTGTTGAACTTGTTGTAGGAAGGAAGATAGACGTTAGATTATTTATGTGAGTGCTTATATAACTTGGTGACAAGTGTCACCCCTTCTCTAACATAAGTGATACTCTTTTATGTAATACTTCTTTGGACTATTCCTTTCAATAGTGTAGAATATGAGCATTATTTTGAGTGCTCATATGGAAGGTGTTAGGGTTTCTTCAAAGGTGACAAGTGGCACATTTTCTCTTTTGCATGAACATTCCTTCTTAATGTATTCTTGCAATCTTACTCAATGTATTATTTCCAAATCTTTCTTTGTTGTTTTTTTCACCTCAATGCTTTGATGATGCTTGGTATGTGAGTTGGTTCCAACTAGAATAATGAGCAATTATATGGTGGCTTTGAGCTAGGATTTTGTGAAAAACTATAGTGGAGGTTTTGTGACACTCCAATGGTGATTTTGAATGCTCTTTCTAGACCTATGTCTAGCTCATTATGCTTTGATTTTATCCTATTTTCAAGCTGCTGTATTTTTGCCTTTGTGAATGATAGCTTCTCTTTGTGCTATGCTATGTATGCTTTGCAGGTTTTTTATTGTGGTGGTCTAAACCATGGATGATGTGATCTCTTCGAATGTTCTTTTTACCTTACTTGGATGATGCTTCTCTATGACGAATTTGATATGTTTATTGCTTGTAAATAATGTGTTTCTATGACACTTAGACCTTGTCCTTTTTCCTACGTAGGATAGTATATTATGGTGCTAGATAATTTAAATAAATTTATAAATATAATACCTTCTTTTGCACCTCATTTTCCAAGATTTTTTTGCTGGATTTAATGGTAGATTTCTTGTAGGCAAAGGCTGATTTGATGTTATCTCATTTTCTAGACAACTCTCTCATTTTCTTGGTTAATCTGGTAATAAATCCAAACTAATAACCACGTAGATATAAGATTTTGAAGAATTATTTTCTACACTAATTTTCACCTATAAGAAAAACCTTTAGTGCACCTTGAATCTGAGAGTCACCAAGTCTGTATTTGTAGCTTCTTTTGCTGATTTTGGTGGTGGATTTCTTCTCCACTTCTTGGAGGAATTTGATTTATTTTTTGTGGCTTCTCTGGGCTATGAAATATTGTAGGTTTTGTGCACCAAATAATGTCTCTAAAAACTTTGATAATTTTTTGGTTTTGTGCCCTTGTTCTTGACAATCACAAAACACAAACTAACCCTTTTTTAAAGTAACTAGTTAAAGATCAACTAGTATAGTGCAATTATATTAAGAATACCTCCAACTTAATGCACTTTAATGGTAATAATAATATCACCTTATTGCTCCTATAAATAAAATCTCAAAGTAGTTTCTAATGCACTTAATAATCTCTACAACTTTTAAGAGTGATTTGAGAAAAAACCTTAATGAGTAATCTACAATTTTTCACTATAATCAATATTGTAGGATATAGTCTTATTTGCTTCCTAGATAGATAATAGGTAGGTGATAATTTTCTTTCTTTCAAACAATATCCAAATCCTATTTTAATGTGCAAATATATCTTAAAATGAACTCTCATTTTTGCACTTTCTTGAAGACTATAATATAAGCCCTTTTTCTTTGCAACTTTAATCCCAATATGGTGCTTAATAGAATTTGATAATGAACCCTAATTTGAAGTTCAACTAATTGCACCCAAATTTCTTACCTTTTAATGGATTCTATAGATGATGTATATCTTGGTGTTTAGATTCACCAAGTTTCTACCCTAATATGATTGAATTTCACAACTTCTTGTTGGTTGTCCAAAACAACTTCTTGCTTCACCAAACTATGGTCTCAAACCTTCTGTCTTGAGCCTAGGATTTGGTCGCGTAATCCTTCCAGTGGTATTTTATTTTTATAGTAGATTTAGAAAGTCCTTGCTTCTAAAGTGTGTCTTCTTGGTATGAGAGGTAACCTCCAAATCTCTTAGATTTCATAGGCTTCTTCTTCTTTCTGAGTCCTTTAATCTTCTTATTGACTTCAAACATGATCTTCTTCTCAAGATTCTGAATGTCTTGAGGTCTTCATTAGATTCTTCTTTGGTATTTGGTACTCTTTACCAATTTCTTCTCCTCTTGTAATTGTTGTCAAATGGTGACAATTGTTCCAAGTCCTTCACTATCAAGATCTTCTCCTTGGTAGTGGATTTATCCAATGAGTTATTCTAGGAACTCTTTTGATGATGCTTCTATGAGCTCTACAACAAATCTCTCCAAGCCTTCTTATTTTTCCTCCTCAAGACATCTCCAATATATTCAATCTTGTAGCTTCTATGGTCTTTCAAATGATACATTTATTTCAACCTTCTACTTTTGGAAGTGTTGGTAATAATGAGATCTTCTTGGATATAAAAAATTTATCAAGAACATGAATTTTCTAGTCCATATTTATCTCTTCTATGATTGGAATTTTCCAATGAGATATTCTATGGATATCTTTAAATTCTTTAGAAATAAGTCTTTAATAAGTAAATGAGATCACCAATATCCTATTTCATGGACACTTCTTTGGCCTCTTCTTTAGAAACTCTTCTTTGGAGTATTCTTCCAGATTAGGAACTATTCTCTAGAGTCTTCTTCTCAATTAGGAACTCTTCCCTACAGTTTTATTCAAAAAATCTTCTCTATAGTCTTCTTCTAGATCAGGATCTCTTCTTTGGAGTTTTATTCAAAATTAAGGCTTATATGGCCCTTTCTTCTAGATCAAGGCTTATGTAGCCTTTTCTTCTAGTACAAGGCTTCTATGGACTTTTCTTTTGCAATGTGAAGTTTTTCATTATAGCAATGGATATCTCCAATATACAAACCTCACCACAACTCTTATCCTTGAATCTCTCCTGCATAGGTCTATAGTGTCCATTTTTTTGCAAAAAGAAAATAATATCTACACGAGGAAAGCACATAGATTTTCAAGCGACGAAGCTGAATCCTTCTCTATCTATCGTAGGAAGTGTCCTAAATTCTAAGAGTTAATTTTTTGCAACAAAGAAACTTTAAACTATAGTTAGCATGAAATAATTCTATATCTCTTGAGATCAATAGTCTTCACTAGTTGATTCGTCAAACTAGTGGAATGAATATTGAGTCCTAGTCTTCATGAGTTTTCCTGCAACTCTATAGAAATATTCTAGCCAAATGTAATCTCAAAATTTTTGTAACTAAAATTTATTTTAGAACTCACTTGTGACTCTTCCTTTTATTATATGGATGCACCATGAATTTGATACCATTTTTAGCTTTTGAGGATGCATGTAGTGGGAGAGATCTATCATAGGTCCTAATAAGATGCAAAAAATATGAAATAATGGAATTATGCAATATGATTGAAATATACTATAAATATAAAGTGGTAAAAATATAATGCAGTATGGAGGTGATGATAAATTTATTAATATAATATAAGGAACTATATTGTGCTCCATTAAGGTTCTCTACCACTATCTACTACTCTCTACTATAAAGAACTTGATGAACTTGATGTTCTTGATCTACTTGATATCTTACTATGAGGCCCTTTATATAGGAAGATAGATTCTTTTGCCAACACTCTACGTAGTTGTACAAGGGGACACCTTACACATTACAACTTACACATTGACACTTGTGCATTTATTACATTTCTTGAAGTAACTAGCTAACTTCCCCCTAAAGTAATATCCTACTCTAACTATGTACCAAATATGGTACATTTACATGATCCAAATGATGTAATATACTCTAACTCATAGAGAGTTCTCAAGTGGATAATTTTCAATGGTTCAGGCTCTTCTATTCCCTTTAGACTGGTAAGCCTATATATTTCATGACCCAATTTTTGTTTGACAATGTATGGACCTAACCAATTAGCTATGAATTTATCATGAAGATGCAACAATGCATTGGTGTTTTGCTAATTTTCTTTAAGGATGAAATCTCATACTTGGAATTCATGTAGATGAACTTTGACATTGTAAGCACACTTTAGACAATCCTTATATACTCGTAAGTTATCCAACACATTAATTTACCTTTAATAAAGGAGCGTGAGTTGGTCAAGATGTGCTCATCTAGCAGTATCATCATCTATGAATTCCTACAATAAAATGTGCAGTGAAGGAATTTTGATCTCAAGAGGTATGATAGCTTCAGTATAATAGACCAATGAAAATGGTGTTGCCCTGGTAGGCATGAGAATTATAGTTTGATAAGCCCATAATTCCAAAGTAATTTGAGTGTGCCAATATCGATGATTTTCTTTGTCTAATTTCTTTAGAATAGAGATCAATGTCTTATTGGTTACCTCATCTTGTCCATTTATTTTTGGGTAGTAAGGAGTCAAGAAACTATGTTGGATATTATATTTTTCATAAAGTGTTCAAAAATCCTTGTTATTGAAAGACTTGCCATTGTCAAAGATTATTTTTGAGGGAATACCAAAATGATAAATGATATGTTGAAGCATAAACTCTAATTCGTGGTCATGTCATACTAGTTAGAGGAATTGCTTTGACCCATTTGGTGAAGTACTAAGTAGCAGTGATGATGAATGTGTGTTGTCCTAAAAAAGGAGGTAATTTTTTACCAATCAAGTCCAAACCCAATTGTGAAAAGGTCAAAATACTTTGAATAGGTTGTAATTCTTGTGATGGCACATGAGTTAAATTAGCATGTTGCTAACATTTTTGAAACTTCTTGACATAAGTGCAACAATCACGTTGCATGGTGGGTCAATCATAACCCATGCATAAGATATGCTTTGCAATGGTTATTCCACTAAAGTGACCACCATAGGTATCATCATGAGATTATTATATAGATATTTGTGCCTCTATAGGCTTGATATAATGAAGGAGAACTCCATCATAAACACATTTGTATGACACATCCTCCAAGAGAGTGAAACATGTTATGTTTTGCTTGAAAGTGCATTTTGCAGTTTATGATAAATTTGATGGGAGTGTTCTAAACTTGAGGAAGTATTTTACTTGACTATGCCAAGGCTTGTAAGACTCTACATGAATGAATAAAACGTCCTTCTCATATCTAGACTCATCTCAAGAAATTATAGATTTAAAGATTGTTGTGACAATTAATGGTTGTACCTCTCATATGGAGTTCTTTGGAATAAATGATCCTAGAGAGGCCATCACATTTGCAAATCTATTAGTCAATAAAGGTAAGCTATCAATATCATACCAATAAAATTTTATGAGCAATTTTATTGCTACTTCATGGTAAAGTTTTAGGAATGGTTATTTACATTGGCATGATGTGTTTACTTGACAAACGACAAGCTGGGAATCACTAAATATCTTGATATGCTTTATACCCATAGCTATAGTTGCTTGTAGTCCTAATATTAGGGCTTCATACTTTACATTATTATTTTTGCATGGGAAATCGAGTTTTAATGATAATGGGATGGGTACCCCTTGGTGTGTATGAAACACGATTCTTACACCTTGTCATTTTTTACACTTAGAACCATAAAAGAATAGGGTGATATCCACATATTATTCAAGAATAAAATATTTCTCCTTTTCAAGGAAAATAAATACTGAATCATCTAAGAGTTCAATAACTAGAGGTTGATCATTAGGAAGTGGAGCTTCCGTAAGCTGATCGACTATTATCTGACCTTTAATGGAATTTTGGATAATGAATTAAAGGTTGAATTCTATCATAAGTATTATCCATTTTGTGGTATGGGTATTTTTGTATGTGTGAGACATCATGTAATGTAGAGGATTTTGTTTAGCTATGACATAAATGGTGTGACTTGGCATATAATGTCTAAAATTCTTAATGGCAAAAACCACTTCTAGATAGTTTTTCCATGTAAGCGTATCGAGTTTCGTAGCTTACCAATGTTCAACTAATGTAATAAACTACTTGCTTTTAGTTTTTTCATTATTTTGTGTAAGCATTTTTCCTAATACAAAATCCATTGTTGAAACATAAATATGGAAGGGGACCCTTGAGTGAGGTGGAGTTAAGATTGGTAGAGAGGCTGAGTATTTCTTTATATCATCAAAACCTTTTTGACATTCATCTATCCATGAAAATATCACCCTCTTTTGTAGCAGGTGATTGAATGGTTTGTATTTGTCTGAGAGTTGTGCAATGAAGCGATGGATTAATTAGATATTTCCTTGTAAACTATGCAACTCTTTAAAGTTTTTTGGGGGAGGCATCTCCATAATGACCTTGATCTTGTTTGCATCTACCTCAATACCTCACTTGGATAAATTAACCCTAGAAGTTTTCCTTATGTGACACCAAAGACACATTTCTTAGGGTTCAATCTAACGTTATGCTCTAGAAGTCGATTAGAAATTTTTTCCAAGATATTTATGTGTTCTTGTCAGGTTTTGAATTTGACCAATAGATCATCCACATAATCTTCAATGATCTTGTGCATGTAATCATGGAATATGTATGTTATGGTACATTGATAAGTAGCACCCACATTTTTAAAGCCAAAGGGAATCACCTTGTAACATAAAGTCCCCCAAGGTGTTGTGAATGTTTTTTGTGTTGGTCATTAGGATTAATTTCAATTTGATTGTATCCTAAGAAACCATCCATTAGGGATAGCATTTCATGGCTAGTGCAAGTTTCGATGAGAGTATAAATGTTTGGTAGAGGTAAAATCATCCTTAGGATATAATTTTTTAATGATATGGAACTCAAACATGAAACCAATTATTCATTAGTGGTAGTAGAATATATAAGCTTACAACGAACTCACATATGTTAAGTGGTTGCAACAATTTTTCAAACATGGCCAACCACTTCACTAACTAATAACAATTTACTAAACTAGGATGACAACTAACTACTAGAAGATAAAGGACAACTCTAGAAACTAAATAAAAATCCAATTAACAACCTATTTCTAACATGGGCAATAAATAGAAAATAATAAATAATGATATCTTAGGCTTATAATTAAACCTAAGGTACAATCATATCCTCAACACTCCTCCCAACCATAGAAACATTGGACCTCAATGCTCTCAATAAATATGGAAAGTCATGGGACATATCATGGTGAGGAATCTAGTGATCCATGTGTGGAAAGTGATCGTAATGGACGACAAGGTAAGAAGTGGAAGAAATTTTTCGAGTGTGATGAGTCTTCATCTTGAAAACTCTATCTATAATAAGTGAAAGCTGACAATCATGTGTCACTGCTACTATAGAGCTAATTACAAGTTTATGTGCCAAAGGAGGATCCTAAAATGGTGTCTCTAGAAAGCGTTGATTATCCAAAGGAAGCTAAAATCTATCTCTAACCTGAGATGAGTGAGGATTGTGATGCTTACACATCACTCTTTGTTGCTCTTGTAGATTTTCCTACAAGTCTTGTGTTATCTTTCCCTGAAGGCTCTATCGGTACTAAATTAAGGAAGTGACCTTAGCTTGCTCCTCTATGTGTGCAATGGTGGAAGAGGGCAAAGCCAAAGGTAAATTATGTGGAGCAAGTGGTTATTTATCCATAGGTGTACTTGAAATGATGTCAATAGAATGGTTGGTATCTTTCTCATGAGTGAGAGTGATGGGTTCCTTAATAATGAGCTCTTGTGATTGTTCAATTTGTGGAATTGAAGCTTATTTTTTATCATGTACCTTTGATGGTACTTGTTCTTCATCATGTGTGGAACTTATGCAAGTAGGAGCCAAAATAAGTGCTTGACTTACTGGATTATAAACTTCCCTACAACTTAGCATCAAATTTGATGTGGGTGTAGTGCTTTGTATCAAGTAGGTTTATCATGAAAATCTAATATGTATGTGTTATTTTTAGGATGATATACAACATTCCTATCAAATTGGTAGGGATTATCAAGCAATAGTCCACAAAAATCCATATCTATGACATCACATCTTACTTTATCCACAAAATTATCACCAAAAGCAAAATTCAAGGTGCAAGTGTGTGTGATGTTAGATGTGGAGTCTACATCCTTACACCCAAGTACATAGGGTTGGTGATGTGGTTTTATTGGAAGTTTTAACTTCTCTACAATGGACTTTGCTATGAGATTCTTTTGTGAGCCATTATATATTATAAAATACACATAAAAATCATGTGTAAGGTGGGCTCTAATAACAAACAAATGGTCACGCCCCCCTTATGCCAAAACATTTATCATAAGAGTAACTTTGTTTAGTTTACCCTTTAAAGCTGGATATTATTCTTCTATCCCTGTAGTCACAATGGGACCATCATGTGGTTATTCATTTCTAGGTTGTACAATTAGGGACATCTTCTTTATTCTTTCAAAATTAAAGCATTTATATTTTACATGACTATGATTTTTACAAAAATCACAATACATTAAAGAAGGATATTTAGAGTGAGAAGAAGAAGTGGGAGGAGAAGAAAAATGAGGGGAAGAATAAGAAGTGTTCTTCAAATTTTTTTGATGCTAATTTGCACCTTCAGAACTGTTGTCCTATCGAGATATTTGAGAAGCACCAACTTTCTCCTCTGTGAGAATGACATGCTTGAATACCACATCCAAAGTAAGGAAATCATTGAACTTAATTTCCATAAAAATATGATCTTGTAATCCACACGTGAACTTGTTAATAAAATACTATTTTAAATATTTCACACCAAGGAGCACCCTTAGCCTATTGAATTGGAAAATGTAGTCAACAACTATTATACTATACTCTTGCCTCAATATATAAAACTTGGTTGTGATGTCATTTTAGTAATTTGATGGAATAAATGTGTTTTTCAGAATCTGTATCAATTCTTTCCAAGTCATGGCAGCATTATGTCTTTGTCTTTCTACAATTAAAATTTTTGCTAATCTTGTGAGTTTGACTATGCAAAAAGCAACTTGGTCATATTCAATAATTTCAACATAGGTGAACCAAGTTTGCATATCTAAAATCAATGTAGACAAGACACCAGGATCCCTTGATCCATCATACAATTTGACATCACATTTATCTTTGTTGGCATGATTGTGATGAATTTTGATATCACTAGGAGTTAATTGCATAACAATATCTTTTATCTTATCTGCCAAAATGTCTACTAAAATAGTAAGGTTTTCCATGTTTGTTTTGAGGTCTCGATCCATGTGATTATGTGTATATTCCAAACTGGGAGTATTACAAAATATTTTGCAAGAACTATCTAGGCTTTAGAAAAAAATTGTAGTTTTCCTAATGCAAAAATTTGCCTAGATTTTACAAATTTGCCTTCCAAATTTACAAAAATAGGGCTATTCTAGTGCTTGACAAAATTACATCAAATTTTGCAATTTATAAAATTAGCACTAAATTTGAGAAAAATAGCCTTTATCCTTGCAAAAATTCAACTTGTGGAGGCAAAAATAGACTAATTGTGCAAAAATTGGCTGAAATTTTACAAAAATAATTGCTAAAATTTTGCAAAATTGCAAAACATCACCTTTCTGAAATTGCAAAAAAAATCACCTTCCTCTTGTTATCTTGGCGGAAAAATTTGAATTTAAATTCAAAAAATGAGGGGGAACTCTGTTTGGGTGGCAAAAATTTTTGTTTTGGTTTTCAACTAGTCGACAGACGTAGGGCCGATCAATTGATTGAGCGACCCGTCACCTTAAAATTGCACACCAATAAACAAGGTAGAGTTGGTGACCAACCACTGGTCCAAGTATGCAAGAATAGAACAAGGGAAGTGCCAACAACTGGCAATTGTGTGCCTCCAACTGGCATAGTGCCAAACAACCGGGGTAGTCGCGTGATGGCCTATGTGACCACTGGATGGTGCTCACAATAGCATAAGTGCATCTTCACACTTTTAAAACATCTATGTGCCTCCACACAGGAGATGTGGGACAAAAGTACCTTAATTTTTAAATAAACTCCTTTTTGTCCATCAAAGATGGAACCAAACTCATCGAAGAAAAACATTAAACTACCAAAACGTCGATGATGGAATCTCTTGCCAAAAATTTTAATTCGTATTGGGAAAGTTTGCGATGTCAGATCTATGCCAGTATTTTACAATTTTTTTGGAATGTGAATCATTCAGTGAGAATGTTCAAACTCGTGCCAGAGAACAATAGTGATTTTCAAAGAACGAATAATCACCGAAAAGCAGTGGGAGTGAACCATTGAACGTTTAAAATATTGGGATGCAAAATTTTTATGCTAGGATCTTGTGGATTTGGCAAAAAAATTGTGAAAACATTCCAGAAACATGTTAAAACCACTGAAGCATTGTTGTGATGATGAAAACATTGGGAAAATTGTTAGGTTCGCAAGTTTTCTTTGTTGAAACACCGTAACCCTGTTGCATTGGTCGAACGATGCTAAAAACAAATAATCAAAAATCCAATGCCACGTGGCCGTCTTTTATTGGCTATCCATATTCTCATGGAGACTTTCTTTACAACACGTGTCACTTTACAATTGGATGGCAGTTAGGGTTCAGATCTATGCTACGATTGGTTGTTTTAAAAACCTTTGGCAAAGTTTAATTTTTTTGAAAAAAAATTCTGCTATCTGCCTCACAGAATTTCTACGATGCCATCTACGCTATTTTTTAGCTACATGCTTGTTCACCTAATGACCTTCACTAGGCCATCTAGAGAATTATCATTGAGCGTGGCTTTAGATAGTTATCGATTGACTGTAGCCAAGATGGAAATGTCCTGGGTGGGCGGTTGGTTGTGATAGGCATTAGCTATTACGATCGACTACTACTCAAGCATAGGTGACTATAGGCTAGGGATGTGGAAGGATGTATGGTGTAGAGGAATAAGAGGAGTAGGAAAGGAGGTAGGAGCCAACAGGGAACATCATAAGGAGTAAATATGACAAATATGGTAGGAGCTATCCTGCTCTTATCGACTGGGTAAATGATCAGACGGGTGCTAATCGGTAGGTCATTGATCAGTAAAAATGGGAAAGGGATGAATGAGCTCCACCAATTTCCAATAAGTCTTTCAAATTAGACCTGTGATGCCTCCAACAAGGTTAGATAACCAATTCCAATTCTTCTCCTCAAGAACCCTGTGTACCTATTAGTTGAGCTATTTTTCCTTAAAAAAATGAATATCAATGTCTTTCTTTTGGCCAAAATTTGGCTTCACAAATTGTGGAACCAACCTTCAAATCTCTACTTCCTTTGGATTTTCAAAGCCGATAGATTTCTCCAAACTAGAAAAAAATTTCTTGCCCTCACAAGGAAAGTAGGTTTACCTCATGTTAGGGGTATTCGGTGCAGGGGTAAATTCTTCTCTTTTCCACATCATGAGCTTCATAAAATAATGTTGCAACTGTCCTAAAGCTAGTTTCACACAAGCACCTACCTAGGATATGATGCACTAGTTGCAAAACCCAACTAGACACCTAGCAATGAAGTGGCCAACTTGCCCTCCTTGTAAAAAAATTATCCTTTGACTTTGATTACCACTGATATGGAACTCAAACATGAAGATGATTATTCATTAGTGGTAGTAGAATATATAAGCTTACAAATAACTCATGTAGGTTAAGTGGTTGCAACAATTTTCCAAACATGGCCAACCACTTAACTAACAGATAACAATCTGCTAAACAAGGATGACAACTAACTTCTAGAAGACAAAGGACAACTCTAACAACTAACTAAACATCCAATAACTTAACAACCTATTTCCAACATGGGAATATTATGCCTCACATGAAAGTACAATAAATAGGAAATAATAAAATAATAATAACTTAGGCTTATAATTAAGCCTAAGGTACAACCATATCCTCAACAATTAAGATCTTGAAAGTCAATGCAAATGCAAATCACCGCGTTATACTTGCAAATGGGTACCATATTTGAAAGCCACTCAAGATAGTCAATGGGTTGAATGAAACCCACATCTCTTAACTTTTGAAGTTCTTCTTTAACCATGATGTCAATGGTAGGATGTAACTTTCTTAGTTTTTGTTTGATCAGCTTAGCATTAGGATGCAAGGTTAAGTTGTGGACCACCAAGTTAGGGTCAAGGCGAGTAATGTATTTATAAGACCATGTAAATATGGCCTTCTTTCTCTTAAGGAGATCTATGAATTGCTCTTGTTCATCAAAGGATAAACTTTTTCCAAGATTTAAAATTTATGAATTTTCCAGATTTGTGCTTAGGTTCACGTCTATAGTTTCTTCAATGGCCATGTGTGAACCTTCCTCAAGTTGATGGGGTGTTGGAATCAAATGAATGTCATCAATGACATTATCAAAATCTTCTAGCATAGTCTCTTCCATTTTTACTTGGAAACAATTGAATCCAAGGGTGAAGGCGAAGGCGAAGTCTGCAAGGGAATGTAGATGGAAAAAGCTCTTAATAATTTCTCAAAAAGGATGAATTTTAAAAAGGATAGGGGTGATACAATATATTCCATATTTATGAGACTTATGTCAATAGGAATTGGTTTTGTCGAATCACATGGATTGCGAAGTGGTGTGAATAAGTCAACATGATTTATGTTGACTTAGAGGAAGAAATGTGGTTGCGATGTCGAGGGTGGTTTTTCTTGCCTCTTGGAATCAATGAATGAACCTTGAAAATATGGATAGCATCAAGTAACATGTATAAATGTAAATTATCAAGATATGCAAATGAAAAAAATGCAAATAATCGGGATATCCAAATTCAAAAATGCAATGTAAAAAATTTGTTGTTTTTGTGTTTTTTTTGTTTGTTATGTACATATGTTACATCATATTTTTGTGAAGTGATCAATGAAGTGGAGGTGGTGGTTCACTAGTTGGCTCAGCTCACTCCCTTGGGAGGAGCAAATGAAATATGGGTTGGTGGATGGGGAAACATTCTGAGATAGTACTCATCATGTTCAGTGAATGGAGTGATTGGGACTGATTCCTCTTTAGATTCATCTGAAGCTATCGACATGACATTGTATTCTTCATATAATTCATCCTCAAAGTCATCATTATCATTGTTTTCCTCTTCATGATCTAGATTGAGGTATTGAAAGGCTCGTTCAAAAGAGGAAGTGGAAGATTGTGGATTGTATCCCAGACCAAAATAGTCATGTGCTTCTTGATATTGAGGTTCAATGATATCATGCATGCCTTGTTCATGTCGTCCTAAGCCATATCCTTACCAATTAACCCGATGAAAATATCATGATGGGAAATCAAGATTGGTCATGTGTCCGAGGTTGGCACAGGATGGCTACTTAGGTTCATATGGAGGAAGTGGATCGAATGATGAATCGACCCCCCATATATAAAATTGATTTTGTTTGGGGATGAACCCATGTTGTACACTACTCCTATGGATAGGGGTGGGTCACATGGATGACCATAATCCCTAACAGTTTTGATGTTGAGCGGTGTGACTATGACATCTTGAACCACATACTCGCCAATACTAGGACTAGCGAGGTGGACTACAACTTGTGTGGATGATGATGTGGATGGAGTGGATGTGGAGATGTGGGGCTTAGAAGTGGCTTGTGGCTCGAGTGAGGGGAGAGATGTATGTTGGAATGGCATCTCACAATCTATCAAATTGACTTGTGAGACATCGGTTGATGGAGATGAAGATGGGTTTGGCTGAGGAATTTGATGGATGGTTGGTGATTCTGGTGTGGATGAAGTGGCATTGGGTACTTGTAAAGTAGGTTGTGTGGATGATGATTAATTGTGATTGTGGATGATGTAGGTTGAATGAATGGTGATTGGTGATGTGGATGATGTGGAGGGATGTCCCCCTTGTATGGATGTTGAAGGTGATGATTGGGTCCGACCACATGTACATGTTGTCGATTGTGATGAAGGTTGGGGTGTGGAAGTGGAGGCTTGATGTGGATCAGTGATGGGGAGTTCCTCTAGGATGGGTGCTTTGGATGAAGTATTGTGATGTGAAGTGGATGGTGAGGTTGATGGAGTTAAGAATAGATGGGTGGATGGAAGTGAGGATTCATATGGGTTGGAGATGAAGTTGCAGTATTTGAATGGTTCAATATCTGTAGGTATACAATGAATTTGTCCCTCATGTACATATTTCAAACATTGGTGTAGTATTGAGGGAACACATTTCATTTCCCTTATCCAAGGGCATCCAAGGAGTACATTGTAGGCCATGGCCCCTTCTAGGATATGGAACATAGTGTGCAACATCTTGACCCCCACTTGTATGGGTAAGACCACAGTGCCAATTGTAGAACATAGAGCATCATTGAATGCTCGCAAGGTGAAGGTGGATTTGGTGATGTGGGAAGGTGGAAGATTAATATGGTGGAGTGCTGAAGTGGTAATGATGTTGATTGATGAGCCGATGTCAATTAATACTCATTTAAAAGGCTTCCTATCAACCTAAGCCATGATGTGTAGTGGAGGATCTAGTGATTCTGATGATATTGATTTGATCTCAAAATCATAGAATGCAATAGAAGGCTCCATACATGTTCGAATGCTCCCCACAAAATTTTTGAAGGCATTAGAGTCTTGAGTTTGAATTTCAATGGATTTCAAGATCTCCATCAATGCTTCACGATGTGGGGGAGATTGTTGTATAAGCTCATAGATTGATAATTTGGTTGAAGCCATTTTGAGACTATTCATCAGTCGAGTTGCTTAGTGTGATGATAGGTCTTGGTGGATGGCTTGGCAGATGAATGGGTTGATATGGATGAGTTGGAAGGTGAGTTGGTTGAGATGAATTGGTGAAAATATGAATGGGTTGAGATGGATTGGTGGGTTGTGGATACATAGTTGTTGGAGGTGCCATAGGAGATTGAACTACTTGAGGTTGTTCATTTTGATGATTTGTGCTTTATTGACCTTGGGTTACTACGTGAATAGCACCCACAAAACCTTGGTATTGTTGCACATGGTTGACTTGGTTAGGAGTTATAGGATTTGATACCCTTATTGTCTGTTGTGTTTCCTCATGATGAGGAAGTGGTGTTTGGTAAATACCAAGGTTCTGATTTTTTTGTGCTAAGGGACTATCCAGCTTAATGGCCCCTAGGTCTAGCAAGTCTTGCACAATATCTTTAAATGAATAGTAGTTATTGATGTCATGGCCCTTCTGGTGATGGAAGGGATAGAACAAATGCTCCTTATAGCCCTTGCTACATTTAGTCGGATCCTCAAGTTTAACTTTTGGAAAGGTGATTGCATGTGTATCATACAACCTTTGAAATATGGAGGTATATGACTTGGGTAGTGGTGTGTAATTATAAGTTTGTCAAATAGACTATCGGTGTTGATGGTTTTCCACAGTTGGCACTGGGTTGTGCAATTGTTGTGGGGGTGGAACCGCTTGATATGATACTTGTTGCGGTTGTTGTTGTGATGATGATTATTGTTGATGATGGACTTGGGGTTGTTGAGTCATTGTTGGTTGACTCAATACCACTTGGTTCACTTGTCCAAATTTTTATTGGCCAGTATAGTTTCCTTTGGATTGGCCCTTGTTTTGCCATTCTTTCTTTTTGGGTTTAATCTCACCCTCTTGAATCTTGATTTCTTTGATAACTCAGGCTTGGGCAAGAGCTTCATCGAATGTTCTATATTGTTGTAATTGAAGCAACAAGGAGATAGGTTTTAGACAACTCCTTGTGAACATTCATGTTAATTCTTCCATTGGGAGGATGAATGATAATTTGGTAATGACTACCCTCCAATAGTTTCCAAAGTCATAGACCGACTCTTCTTCAAATTGTCTAAGATTATACAAGTTGGTCAAGGTAGTTTTCTTTCTAACATTGAGGGAGAACCTTTCTAAGAATTTGTCCACCAATTGTTTGAATGTATAAATACTATGATGTGGCAGATGGTTGTACCATTCTAAGGCATCCCCCTAATGTTTGAGGAAAATTTTAGAGTATTAAGGTATCATTCTCTTGGATTCTGAAACATGAATGGATGAATGCACTAATATGCTCCCTAGGGTCCTCAACCCCTTTGAATTTATCAAACTTTGGTAATGTAAAATCTGTAGGATAAGGTGGTGATGGTACCAAAGGATGAATTGGGTGATTGACTAGCTATCTCAAAGTGGGTTTCTGGTACATCATACCAAGCATATGCATGATCAGGCTATCAATATATTGTTGCAAAGCTTGTATTTTAGGATCTTCCACTTGTGTGTGGAAGCCTTGGTTTGTATGATGGGTGTATGTGGGTGGTGTGTGTTGGGTGATGAATTGTTGGGATGAAATGAGGTTTTGATTGGCCAATGGATTGATGTTGGTGGGTATGTGGTGTTGTTGAATATTTTGTTGAATTTTATGGAATGTTTGGTGTTGATGAGGTGAAGATTGAGGGATGGTGGTGTTTTGAGTGGTTGATATGGCATGGATGTGGTGGAGTGGATGGATAGGTATAGTGATCATGGGTGGTTATGATACCCAAGATTGGTCGAGAGTGAAAAAGGTAGTTTGTGTGGATGTGAGTGGATGGTTAAAATATTCTACCTATGATTGTTATTGTGGGTAAGAATGAGCATTTTGATTACCCATAAGTAGTTGATTGAGATGTTGCCATGCTTATTGTATGGCAATTTTAGATGTAGATTGTGTGGTTGTGTTGGGAGTTGATGTTGGTATGGTGTGAGTGTTGGCAATATTGGTTGAGGTTAATGGAGGGTAAGTTGTGAAAGGAATCACAACTGAATGAGGGATGGTAGATCCAAATGATGTTGATGGAATGGTTGATAGAATCTATGAAGCAACATTAACTTGTGCTTTATAGAGTGGGTTAGAGTGTGTAGTAGTATAGGTAAGTATAATGGAGGTGCTTTGGCTAAATGGTTGTGGAAGGATTTGGTGTGGGAGTGTAGATGTGGCCTCAAAAAGAGGGTTAGTGATGGCTTGGTTAAAATTATTGGGGTATGTATGAGCAAGTTCCTATTGAGAAGAAGGAATATGTCTGGGTGGGATGTTGAGTTATTCTAGAACTGGATTGGTTGGTCTTAAATAAGCTCCAACTTTATCAAGATCTATGTGGGTGATGTGATGGTCAGTTGGTGTGGATGGTTCTATTTTAGGGATGGTAGTGTGAATTACCCTCTATAGTGTATCTACATCCAAAGTGGATGCCACATGAGAGGGTCCAATAGACAAGTCAAGATGTCTTGTCTGTGCCACACATATTGGGTTAGCCATAGAAGTGGTTGGGAAAGGAGTGGAGCACTCCATGGATGAAGTTGGTTGGCTAGTGGGTACCTGACTCATGGCTCTGGCTTGATTTTGGGTCAATACCATAAGCTATAAGTAGGTTGGGGTAACGAATGTGTGGGGTGCATGTGTGAAAAGTGTAATTGCAATGAAAATGAACAAACACACAAATCAAGCAAACAATTGTGTCCTATGTCTTTGCAAAAATTTTTTATTTTTTTATGTTTTTGGTTTTGTGTGTTTTTATGTTAAGACTCCTAATCCTAGAACCACTATGCAAGGTGAATGATGGATGCAACTAAAAGGGTGTGTTCGAATCCACCCCTCTGATGAAGGATGAATCATGAACGGCTAAAAATGGCTTCCTAAAGGTATGATTGGCTCAAGGGTAAACCTAAGGAATCACAATTACCCCCTTGAGGGAGGCTACACTGTTTGAGTCCTACTACTTGCCTAATACCTGGGGAATGGCCCCATAGAATTTTGCTTCACTCTCGGGTGAGCTCAAAAAAAATGATAGTTGTGTTCCACCTATTATTGAGCCCTATGGTAAAAGGGCATTACTAGTCCTTCCTACTCCAGGTGCACCCAAAATTAGGGGACTTTTTGGTGATGAAATTTGGAAAGCCACTCATTATGGGCTACTATGGTTTCTAGGGGGTGAGCCAATGGATGGAGATGAAGCCCACCATCATTGGTCTCGATCAACGATTGGTGATGAAATCCAACTCATTGATGTTAAAAGTGGAGCGTGCAATGTGTGTGGTTCCTTTTAAGTTTTCATTTTCTATGGTGTTTTTTTGAACATTAAAATGTAAAGAAAAACTATCTTAATATGCAACTAGTATGCACTTCAAATTTGTTGCCTAAAACATACATGAAAACACACAAGGCAAACAAAGTAGCAAACAAAATGCCATAAATAACAAAAAACTTGAGCCAAATGTAGTGGGTAAATTTCCAAATAAAATCTCAGAATATTTTTGACATTCAGATTCAGAAATAGACTAAGATAAATTTGAAAATCCTAATGCAACTATTTGCAAGTGCAGATCTAACCCTAAATGCAGTCTATATGATTTTTCTATAAACAAATAAACTACTATTCTAAAATGCACTTCTTTTTTTAATTTCTTTGAAAAGAAAATGCCTAAGATGCCTAAAAATGCTTGGTGTATTACTTTTAAAAAAAATGTAAAAATGAATATTTATTTTCCTTTTTCCTTTTAAAAAGCAAAAAATGTAGATGGGGTTTGAAAATAACTCACTAGGAAGCCTTACGTATTCCTTCCCCAACTTCATAAATGTGATATCGAATCTCTTGGACATAGTGCCAAATCTCCTAGATACTTTGTGGCATCTCTCAGATACCCTATGGCATCCCTCATATATGGTATGGTATCTGCGTGAGCATAGATCAAATCCCCACAACTTCTAGAAACCCTAGTTTTGAATTTTATGATTTTTATGCAATCAAGTTTCTGAAAACCTATAGTAAAAATAGAAAATGTAGATCAACAACACAAGGTATGACAAGGTAAATTAAAATATGAAACCCTTTGGGGGTCCCACTATGATCACCATTTTGTAAAGCAAAAAAATATCAACACCAATAATAGCAATAAATCAAAACAAACCACAATGTGCACATGAAATGAATATCATATATTATTATTAAACTAGGGAGCCTTGATCTCCACTTTATACATCAATGTGCCCCAAATCAGGGGTTACAGAATATTGATTTGTTTTGATACAATAATTACAATAGAGGTGAAACCCTCTAGTTGGATCAATCGACTACGATGTCTTCAGATCTTCTTCACTCCAAACAAGGGTTGAGTGGGCTTGTGTATCCACTATGGGGCCACTCCAAGCTACAACAACTATCAATAAAAATATCTCCTACACTTGCGTACAAACAAACCATAAAACATGGATCAGTAGTACATGTGAGGGCTCCACTGTGTGAGGCCCTCTATAAAATATAGATCTACAAAACCCTAAGTGCAATGATTATGAAATGTAAAACAAAATTCAGGAAAATATAAGTAAAAAATAATAAATAACCTTGTCAATACCTGAATCACTGGATATACACTTTTTTTGGTTTGATTTGAGATCACGCAGATGATCGAAAGCATTCGAGGGCTTGGTGGATGCAACACAGTGTTTGGTGGATGCCCTGTAGCATACACATACTGATGTGGATGCTATACAATATTTTTGAAACTCTCTAAAGTGCTCAAGGAACACCTTGAGGCATTTGTGAGCTGGATCAGATGCTCTATGATGTTTAGATCTGGTTCATAGAATGGTTTGTGCGAATGCCAAGGAGGACGGTGAAAATAGAATATTTGACATCTTAGTGTGTTTAATGATTGATCAATTGATCCCCATTCATGATAAGTGAATTATATTTTATGATTTCCCTTGATCATGTTAGGGTTTCGATGACACCAACGAGCGGTCAATATTAAAACATGATGAGAGAATGAGATTGCAATTTGACAAGTCACATGGATTGCATTCAATGAGTGGACAAGATTAGAACATGATAAGTGGCTGATATTTATTCATATATATATAATGAATGGTTGTGATTTGACGGTGTTGAGTGGATAATGGGTGGCTAGGATTTGGTGTCTACACATATTATCTATATAATTAGTGATTATTTATAGTTCCTATGGGTACCCATTGTATCTCTCTCTTTTTCATCCTTATATTTTTTATAATATTTGATAAGATGGATTGCTTTTGTTTATTTCTAGAAAATATTGTGAATTCCAACATGGTATTAGAGTAGGTATGAGATTCATCACTTAGTAATGCTAAATTTTATTTAATGTCTCTAATATTTAATTTAACTTCTAAGATGAACTATTTCTTAGAGCTTCAGAATTACATTTGGAAAAAGACGCAAAGTGAAGATCATTTTTTCTTTCTCCAATTATTCTATTTTTTAAGGAGAATTTACACCTACTCCAGACTATTTTTTCCTTGCAAAAAATTATAATGAATTTTTGAAAAATGATGTTTTTAAAAAACATAACTCTAGAGCTATTTTGGAGCATAAAATATGAAAGGCTATAAATTTAACATACAAAAGTGTTTTGATATCTTTTTCTTTTTAATCACACAAATTTTTAAGCTCTTCACATTGGTCGCACTATTTTATGGACCTATTTTAGATTTAGGGCCAAATTTTATGGAATAATCCTCATATCCTTTTACCATATTTCGAGAGGGTAGATTTATCATATTTTATGGAATTTTTATTTTTTGGAGGCTTATAGGAAAAGTATGCAAGATGTACTTTAGTCAATCCATCTTCCTCCTTTGGATGATTGATTTAGCTTATTCATAAAGATCTAATATTTCATGATATCCTTCTATTTATTTTCTAGGTACTCTTGGAAGTTTATTATAGCTCTTCTTTTAAGTAGGTTCATGCAAATCCTCTTTTGGTGACTAAAATTAGGTGGCCCAAGGGCAAGACTCAAGGTTCTTTGTGGATGACATGTGAGATAGGTTCATGCAAAAATCAAAGGGAGAGAAGACATCTCTAGAAGCGATTTTTCCTGTTATGATTATCATATTTTTAGTGGGTATGACTTCTTGAAAGATATGGGGGAATATTTTTTATTTGGATTGTTGAATGGGGATGCTTAAATCTGGATGAAAATCATGAATATAATAAATATATTGAGCTAAGTAGGGTTGAAATTCTTGGGGAATTCTCCACCAAGTTATTTTAAAATGGATATTGAAGTTGAAGATGTTTTCATGGGAAGATTTCTTGATGAATTAAAATTGAGTGAGTAACAAGAAAGGGTCTCCAAGATTATCAAAGTTATTAATAAGAGCCTCAGATAAATCAGCCCACGTGTAGATACTTTTCTTCTCCAAAGATATGTACCATAGCAACACTTTGCCTTTGAAAGAAAGAATCAGTAGCCTAATCATTACATCTTCATACACAATATTGTGAATAGTAGCCAGGGAGGCTATACATTGGCAATGTTTGAAGGTGGTTTTATACTTGCCTTCTTAGGGAGTGAAGTAAAAATATATCAATTCGTCAATGCAAAATTTGGTTCAAATGGCCTTATTGTAATTTACTCATCTTTTCAGATTGCATGGATAGCAAGTCGCTGAAACCGTCAAGTGTATAGGGTAAATAACTAGGTATGAGGTACACTTGAGATTTTATTTTATTTAATTTTTTGTTAATTTTTCAATTTTTGATGAATGTGGATCGTTATATGCGTTATGTATTATGATTTATGGATGCATTGATGGATGTAATGCCTAGATGATATATGTATGGATGCATAGATGTATGTATGCATAGATGCGATATCTAATGTTAGATGGATGATTTAGATTTTTTTATCTGATTATGAATGTGAATTCATGTTGTTGTTATGACAAATATGATTTTGTGTGATATGCATTAATTTTTATATGGATGTTCTAATGCAAATTGTACCTATATGCTTTAAGTATTTAAAACATAATGAATGAATCTATAGGTGTTTAACAGACTTAATGACAGAAACCATAGAATGTATGAAAAGCATGAATAAAATGTTAACTCTTATCATAATATTTAATCATTTATACATTCATATGTGAGATGAGATGTTGTGAGATGTATGGGCTTTCCCTATAAGCTTTTGTAAACTAAAATATATGCATAAAATAGTCAATGGCCATCTAAATATCATTGTTGATATCCATCTAGTATCTATCCTATTCTATAAACACCCCTTAATTAATAAAAGTACATAAGGAAAATTATGATTGTTGATGAGATGATTTGTTGCTATAGGGGAATTTTTGAGGTTCTCCATGAGACTCAAACACCCTAGTTGATTGATCAAAACTTTTATAATGACTACATAAGACTCCTGAAAGATGCAAGCATTATAATAAGACCAAGATATTAACTATCCCTATGTGTGCAAAGTGAATATAATCGATGAGGTATAAGATTACCTCATTTCCAGGAAGGTTTCATTCAACCCATTTTTGTAATGAGGATCACCATATGGTCATCATGATCCTAATTTTGGATGCAGTTGGACTAGAATACTAGGCAATACAAGCCACCTAAAGCTAGCTCATCTAAAGCTGACATTGGTCTATACAAAATAAGGTCACTAATGTGACATATATATCACCATGTGTGAGGATACTCCATTTCTAGATGGGTTTCATTCAACCCATTGTTGTAATGGAGATCACCCCATGATGGTTGAATACTGAATATTCTAGGGATTCAATATCGTTACCCCCTTCTTTTATTTTCATTGCTTGGGATACTTGCTCATGCATAGTTATAAAAATTAGTATTTATTTTACATTTTGTTTTCTTTTGGAGCAAGGGATTTTCTTAGTGATGAAAATCACTATTTATTTTGCTTTACTTTGGGATTTTTGCTCATTTTGTGTAATATCAAGGGATTTCCTGGGTAGGGGGTAGCTTGTCCTTTTTCAATGATCAACATTCTAGACCATGCACATAATAATATGAGCAAGGAAAACCTTTTGCTTAAGGTGACCAGGATCACTTTGTAATGTCATCCTTCCTTGTTCAAACTAGGATTGTTAATGTTTAAAATGTGATGGGATTTTGAGATATGCAAGGTATTATCAAAACTAGACCTCATCTTCAAAAGCCAAGATAGCTTTCTACAAAATCTGAAATGATAACTAGGGATGGTTGAATGACTGAAAAACCTTAGTATACACCTGATAGCAACCCATATGTTGTGTTGAAAAACACAATTACTCATAGGAAAGTATGAATGATAATGATGTGTGGATTCATGATTGATATGCAAACATGGTGTCATTTGTAAGAATGTAAACACAACCTATCCTAATGCAAGTGCAATGGATGAAAATGCCTAATGCAATGCCACTAATGGATGCATATGATGGAATGCAAAATGTAGATGTTTCTATGTTTTTCATATTTTGAATTATTTTTTTGGATTTTGTTGTTTGAATTGTTTTTGTGATTTCATGTTTTTATGATTTTTTTGGAATTTTTGATTATTTTTTGTTGTTTTTGTTTGTTTTGATTATTTCTATTTTTTTGGTATTTTTGATAATTTTTTTGTTGCTTTGTGTTTTTTGATCGTTTAAAGGGGTAAGGTGTGATACCTTATGCATCCCCAATATGTGTGGTTATCTATGAAAGTGAGGAAGGCACGATAGCTTCAGAATCCCCAATTTGCTTCATCATTTATGATGTGGATGGTAGGGAAGGTGTGACACCTTGAAGACCCCCAATGTACATTGTGTTTGATGCATTGTGATTGGATTGGCTAGGAGAAGTTGTAGAAACTGACCCCCCTATTGTGGTATAAAATTGTGTGAAATGCCAATGTTTTGATGAGATGAGACAAATGAAGATGAAACGTTGGGTGAAGACATAGGTTGCATAGATATATTTTGATATTCTTGTTCCTCTGTTACAATACTGATCATTCCAAAAAAATCTTGGGGAGGTTGATTTATACGCACATGATTAGGTTGCTCAACTTTATTGGCAAGTATTGTGTTTGCTTCGTGTGTGGGCAAGGGGTCTTGGAAGACTCCTATTGGTTGATTGTTTGGAGAAAAAGGATTACCCATTTGAAGCTCTTGCTTCTTGATCATATCCTATACTAAATATCTAAAGGGATAACATGTCTAGATGTCATGACCCTTTTATCGATGCTTAACACAGTATAAATTTTACCTATGCCCCTTTTATTTATGCTTATTAGGTTTCAATGGGAAAATTTCAAGAATATTGATTACTTGTGCCTCATATAATTGATTGAAGATCAATGATAAAATCTCTAACAAATGAGTATATTGTTGTGGTGTCTGACATTGTTGGCTTTGTCTTTGATTTTATTGCATATGATTTTCGACCAACGGAGGCTGAGCCTGGTAATTAGGCTGCACTAGTAACTGAGGTGATGTGGTTTGGTTTGAGGATCCAGGGATACTCAAAACAACTTGATTAACTCACATCACCTTTTTTTGCGTGTTGCCACATTTAATATTTTTGTATGGCCATTCCATTTTGTAGAGTTGAATATCACCCTCCTATACCTTGATGTCCTCAATGATCTTGGCATGTGCTAAGGCCTCCTCAAATGTTTGATACTATTGTAATTGTAAGAAGAGTGAAATCTGCTTTGAATAGCTTCTAGTGAACATCCGAGTTAGCTCTGTTGTGGGTAGGGTGAAAGGTAATTTTGACATCACCTTCCTCCACCGATATCCATACTCCATGACTAGCTCATAGTCAAGTTGATGAAGGCTAGATAAGTCAATCAAGTTTATCATTTTGTTAGTGCTAAAGGTAAAATGTTCCATAAATGCACTAGCCAATTGTTCAAAGGTGTATATGTTGTGGTGTGGTAGATGATTATACCATTACAAAGCACCCCCAGTTAATGTTATAAGGAATATTCTCAACATCAGGGAGTCATTGTTGTGAAGATGAAAAAACATATTGATAAAGCTTGTCATGTGCTCTTGTGCGTCTTCGTCACCTTTGAACTTTTCAAGTTTAGACATCTTGAAATATGATGGATTTTGTGGTGATGGTACTGATGGATGTAAAGGTTGATTGCTAAGTTGATTAGGTGTAGATTTTTGATAAACCAAACTTTGAGTTTGTTTTCTAATGAATTTAGCTTATCAGTTAGCACTTTGTATGCCCCTGACAAAATTATATGATCTTCCTGTTGTCACCCTTGATTAGGCAATGGGGACATATTTTGATGTTGAGGTGGGTGATATGTATAATTATTAGGTACATCATAATAAATAAATCAGGGTAGTTATGTACTTATTCCTAATGTTCCCATTGGGACTCTTCATATGATTCCTCCTCATGTTGATCTTGGTACTATTGAGGAGTATGAGGTTGTTGATGATAACCAAATAATGACCTTTGATGTTGAACATGATTTTTGCACAAATAAGGAGGAATATTTTGGGATTGTATTTGGTGCCTTGCGCATTGTTGCATCCTATAGGTGCTAGGTGTAAGCACCACTTCATGTAATGCATTTTACAATTATTCTTGTTGTATATTTTATTGTTCTTGTATCTTTCGTTGATATAACCTTTGTAGGTGTGCTCATTGTGGGTCCACCCATTATTGATTTAATTGTTGTTGATCCAATTGGAGTTGATCCGTATGTTGTTGTCTATTAATATTTAGTCTAAGTGCATGATGAGTATGATTTTGTTGCTCAGTTGTATGGGGTCTATGAACCCTTGTATTTGAAATACGAATGGGTTTATCATGTATTTACCCCATAGTACGATCTATTACTTATTTTTGCACTCCCTAAATATTACATTGACCTGATACTCTAGTTTATGAACGGTATATGTATAGTTTGATAATACAAAGATGCAATGTGTTTGTGCCAATTACTCTTCACAAGGAGTGGGAGGATGACTTGGGTCCTCTTCCTCATCTATGAGGAATGAATGATGCTCAATATTAGGTGTAAGATATGTATATTAAAACTACATAGGCACAATGTGTGCATGCAGAGTGCTTTTTGTGAGGAGTGGAGATGTGACTTGCTTAATCAAATGGAGTGGTTTGCTCATCCAAGCTAGGCCATGGTGTATGCTCATGTTCATTTACAATTTATGTATAGAGCAAGTTGGGATATGAACCTGTGACATTGACCTACTAGACCCCTCAGTGGGTAGATTGTTCCTTTTATAAAATTCTATCAAGGTATCCAAGTCAAGAAGGTTTTCTAGAGGACTTGTGGGTGCCTCTCTAATAGGGATATCTCAAAGTTTTAACCCCCTATGGATGGTATTGATGTTATGATAAAACCTAGGATGCCATTCAGGGATGGCCATGTCCTCTGGACTAATTTGGATATGTTCATTGGTTATGTATCATGATTCTCTCTTTGATTTGGAGGTCTTGTTTTCAACCACACTTGGACTAACTCCATGAAAGGGGGGTCTCTTGGCTATTTTTTTGTTTAGAAAAATTTTGACTTTTGAAAAAAATTTGGGGGTATTATATATCAAAACAATCAATGCGATGAGTTGATCACAATGGGCCAGGACTCTAAAAAGTGTTTTCTAGGTCAAAATTTGTATTTTTCGAATATTTGGCCAACCGAGGCTCATGTAAAATGACTAATTTGATGAATTTTTAGAAAATGAATAATTAGGACTCAAAAATTTTGTGAGAGGTGCATAAGGAGCTAACTTAAGACAATACAAAAAAATTGGCAATTTTTTAGGCTATCTAGGGATTTTTATAATAGTTTTAGTGTTGTTTTTCCCTATTTTTGGCTTAAAAATTACTCAAAAATGGATAAATGATAAAAATAACATAACCTTTTTATTACAACTATGATTTGCATGATTTTCTATTTGCTGGATGCGGAATAAAAAAGTAGCAATTCACTTTATTGTATGATTTTCGATTTTTTTAGAGTTTGGTCCCAGATCAGATGGTATGATTTTATGTTGATTACATGAAAAATAAATAAACACACAAAGTAGACAAGATGATTATCTCTTTTAACCTTTGATTGTGTTTCCTAAAAATCTGGCTTTTGTTATTTGATTTTTTGTATATCATGCCACTTTATTGTACGAGTTTGAATATAGTTGATGTAATTGTTAAAACATTTTCACCTATACGCCCACACACACATATCTAATGATGCTATATATCTTATGAATCCCATAATTCTATGAAGATGAAACCCATAATCGATAGGGGACACAGGTCCTACCAGTCCTCACCCAATCCATCATGGGCAGTTATACACTCTCCAAAGATAAATGTGTGCTATTTTCCATGGCTTTGATGGATCTTGGAGCCAGCCTTGGCCATGGCCGGGTTGAAAAATAATTATCAATATCTAAGCCAAACAGGTGGTGATGAAGGTCATTGTTGGTCTTGACCAATTGGTTGGATGTGAGAGCCCAACTCAGTTGATGTTTAACTTTGAAGCATGATGTGTGTGTGGTTCATTTTAATTTAAACAAAAGCAACGGTGCATAATACAACATGCCATAATTTTTCAACTACATGCATGAAAATAATGTTTTAAAATTTAGAAATGATGCATGTAAAATATGATTTTCAAAAAATACAATGTAAAGCTAAAATGAAATAAACTTTCAGTAGGCTACAAGCATGCAAACTTTATCACTCAGTATAATAGAGGTTGCCTCTATGAATGGCAATCAACAGTAGTAGCTTCCATAACTTAGAGTATTCAGACACCTAACCGTTGGATTCTGGGGTGACAGATAATAGAGGTCATTGTTCCCAGTAGTTGTGAATAGTAAACACAAAGAAAACTAATAATTTACCTTCTAATTTTCTCTATGTGCTATAATTATCTACTATTCTAAAAAATTTCAAGAAAACACAATAGAAAAATAGGTTAGGGTAACTTAAAAGTGAATCCTTAGTTCAAAGAAGTTGCTGCACTTTTGATTCTCTCTATTTTTCTTGAGACCATTGATGATCAAGGTGGATACGGTGCTGGCTGCTAGAGATGATGGCAGCGGTGATTGTTATCCATAATTGCTTAGAGCGGTAGTACATATAATTAAAAAAAATAGACAAAAAAATCAATTAGTAACTAAAAATGGAAGGGTCCCATCGTGATTGCCACTGTAATATTGACAAAAATCTAACACCTAGGAAAGTATGAAATCAAATTGACAAGATAACATCATATAATCAATGTAAAGTGAGAAAGATAAAATAAATAGTGCCCTTATTTATTCATATTTGCAAATTGCTCTTTTACATCAAGATTACAAGATATCCCTCTGAGGGATTAACCAATTTGATATGTATTACAATAAATGATTCAAATGATAGGTGTCTTCAATAGATCTTTGTAATCCCCATAAACTGATTATAGGAGGGTTTACTTCGCAACCTCCGCATGATGAAGTCAAGAAATGTGATCTTGATGATGTTTATCTCCTGTAAAGGATCTATCACTTGCACACAAAGAAACTAAAGAAATATTAATAACATTGTAAGCCTCTCAAGATGAGGCTAGTTTCTTGATAGATGCAAGATAAGAAGCAAATGCATAAAGAAATACCAAAATGCATGAAAACTATAAAATAATGCATAAAATACTAAGTAAGATAATGCTAATCTATGTTGTAAATTAAAAGGAAAGCATATAAAATTGATCTAATGACTAAAATAGGGAAATCAATGCATCAAATCAAGGTTACTGCTGATCAACTTGGCAGGCTATATTAGCCGCTATTGACATCGATAGTGACGCCTATGGGACACTATTGAAAATAGTGGCCATAGGATAGAGACTCTATTCTTTGTATCCCTGGCTTTGTGATATTAAATTCCTCTATTGAATTGATGTGCAAGGGCTGGTTATGTCTCAAGACATAGTTTGGTTGTGAAATTATCTCAAATCCATGGTAATTTGATGTTTGAATGGTAATATGATTGATATTAAAGCTTTGATGATCTCCATCAATGAATAAGCAGATGTTATAGCACGATTGGGCAGCACTTCATCACACCTCAAAGGGATATGAAATTTCTTCTCAGTTCATTAGAGCTCTAGTATGGCAATTGCTCATTAAAATATCTAGTTTGATAGCACTTCGTTAGGGAAGGCAATCAGGGGTTTTATATTATTTTGGGATGCCTTAAATAGACTTCTCAAATCTAAATTCTAGCTTCTCCAGGAAGATAAGATCAAGAATTGGTTAGGATAGGGTAATTGCATGGACACTTCTAGAAGCTTTGTAGGTGCAACCGCTCAAGAAACCATTGGTTGTAATAGATTTTGCTCAGCTTAGGTAACCTAAGTTTTTTATAGAATCAATAACTATCGATAGGAACAACTATGACCATGTCCACTATCAACAGGTGTTGCCAACCTGTGACCACTCTAAGCATCGATGATGATAATGGCCTCCACTGATGACATCAGTGATGAAGGTTGAAAAGGACTAGGCTGCCCTGATTGAGTGGTTACAACCATTTTTGGGTCTTGGAAAGGTCTAAAGTGAGTCACATGGCCTGAAAAGGTGTCCATATGAGTAGCCTCATCAACATGACATGTTTTAGGTGTCTACACTATGTTAATATTTATTTTAGAACACCGCCACATCTTAGACTCCTCAATATATGCCACATTATAGTATGATAATAGTAGTCTTTGATGTACATATCATCCATGGTTTTGATAAACTTATGTTCTACAATTATTGTCATGTTTTGGAATAGGTAACATATAGTCTCATGGTTTGAATAATTTAGATTGCCTATGGGGATTCTAGGGATATAGGGAATTTAAGTCTCGTCTACATTTATGATGTTCTACTACAACTTGAAAGAAAAGTAGAAATGTTGAACCAATTATGAATTCAACAAATTTGTGTTAGAATAAGTTGCCTCTTATGATGGTAATACACATCTCATAATTTCATGAGTAGCCCAAAATAAGCTAATGCATGGCTTGTGCTTATCGATATGCATTGGATGCATGGGTTTGTACCCTTACATGGAACACATATAATAAGAAATATATTTTGATGTGCATGCTAATTTAATAAGAACAATGCTTATTAATAAATACAAATGTATATTATATATATTTATTGAAACTATATTTTAAGAATTATTTTTTACATAAATTATGGTTCTAAAACCTTTGATTAGGAGAGTTTGCAAGTTTAAATTAATAGCATTTATAAGATGGATATTTAGATATTTTGTAGAAATTTAAAATATATATATATGTAGACACTAAAATCCAACACCTTCAAAAACCACATCTGCCACCCCACCATTAAATCCTGCATAATAAAATTATATGCCTAAGTCTAAACTTAGGGATATAAAATCCTGCACATTATTCTATTTTCCTAATTTATTAAATATGGGAAATCACCCTAGGATACCCTGTCTACCCATTGGACATGTGTCCTGGACACTTCACCCAACACCCCTGCCACATCTTACCCACTCCTATCCCCCTTGTCCTTGCACATGAGACAGATTCCCAACACCCATGCCACAACTCCTTTGTTGTTGTCCCCTTGTCCCTTCACATAAAACAACATCCCACATCCCACTCCACTTGAAGCCACATCACCCCAGTTAAGTGAGCCACACTGAATGACTCATTGTAACTGCCCCTTCCACCTGGAAGTCCAGATTTGCCACTTGGCAAGTCAGGCTTGCCACCTCCCATTCCCCTCCAAAGCCCTAGGAAGCCTATAAAAGCACCATTAGTCCACCAAACAAGGGGAGCTGAATTTGCATACCGACAGACTGCCAAAATATATCCAGACCCGACAAGAAATTGAGAGTGTGAGCTTGATCTTGATCGTTGGCATGCATCTCGAGGCAACCTATCATTTTAGCCAAAACCGCACGCTCGTGGTCCCATAGTCAAAAATGCGAATCTACGGTTTCACAACCGCAGGCCCATAGTTTCCAGCCCACAACCGTGCTTATGTTGTTCCACAGTCCCGAGACGAAATCACATGCATGACCGAGATCAGTGACTTTAATAATTAGTGAGGTTTTATCTGTTTATTGTTGTTGTTATTTGTTTCATGCAAATTATCTGCTTAGGGTTTTATGTCTAGTACATATTTGATTGCTCAAATATACAGGTGCTACTAATCCCTTTTTTGGTTTACATGTGTGCAGGTGACAGGTATTTTGGATAAGCTGTTGAAGCTGGAGTGGTCCCTTGCTGGATACCAAAGCCCACTCACCCCTTGAAGCTATGATGAAAGAGCGAAGAACACCACATCCTATGGAAGAGTCAGAATATTTCCCCTCCTCCATCAAAGCATTGTATTTCAGAGAGACAAGAAGCATTGTAACATTGCTCCCAACACACTTGGGGCAATTCAAAAACCTTTTGTAAAAATTTGTATCAATATCAATATAAAAGGGGCATTTTGGCAATCTATTTCTCTCTCTCTCTGTCTTTGTTATTGTTTGTGTTCAGTTCATTGGTTACAAAAATGGCGATCATGGTGGGACCCCCTAAAGGTCCTATTTTGTTTTGCATTGCTCTTTAAATTTTTTTACTAATCTCTGTCTACACCTACAGGTTTTGGGAATTTGAGACACGCATAGATTCGATTTTGAATCGATACATTCATAAAACCTTGCACTCGAATTGTTTACTGTGGAAACATGAAAATGCAGTTTTTGTCTGAGGAAACGCAAACGTGCGGTTCCTGGTTGGAGAAAATGCAAACACGTAGTTCTTGGTTCAAGAAAACATAGAAACATGGTTGTTGCCTTTGAAACGTGGACTGGTGGTTGACAGTAGAAGGAGCAACGAAGGAATCACAGGTTTGTACCTACTAATCTATGTTCTTTCTTCTTTTTTTATTTTTTTCTGCATTTTGTTATCAGCATTGAAAGGTCTGGTCTTGTATGTTATTGTTTGCATTCAGGTCTTAGGATAGAGAAAGTTACTCAAATTTTGCATTCATACATACAATAACTGAAAAAGGCTAAAAAGAATCTACATCTGCATAATAGGAAATAGGTCATTTTGCATTCATTGGGTTAAGCATAACTTGGGTGTTAATTTTGGGTTTGGGTCTGTAAAAATCTCAATTTGTTTTTGTTAGCAGAAAGGACCCATGCATCCATGGTTGGGACATCCCAAACGCAGATGCACGGTTGGTAAACCATGCATTCGTGGTTTACCAGAACTAACCGCACACCCACAATTAGCCCTGTCTAACAGAAGCCAATTGGAATTAGACCTGAAGGTGGCACTTTTGCTCCTGATTTGCTATCTATCATTTTTTGTTCTCTGTTTTTTGCATTTAGGCATCAAAACATAATTGCATGGTATCATTGCATAACACCATAATTAAACAAACCACCACACACTCACGTAAACATTGGAAAATGGTTGGATTTCATCACCATCGGGTTTGGATTTCATCATCGAACCACCAACATTATACCCTGATCTTTGGCCAAAGCCGGCTCCAAGAACCATCGTAGCTTGAAAAATTTACATATATTTCTCTTCGGAGAGTATGACGCTGACCAAGTGAGACTGGGTGAGGACCGGTAGGACCTGTGCTCCTTGTCCGAGTGTGGAGTTCATTGCCACACATAGGGGATTTATGTGACTTGGAGTTCATAGCCAGGTTGTCGAGCTGCGAGTATACATGTGAAATCCTAGATTCATTTAGGGCAAAACATTGAGCACACGCCTTTTTCATTTTTCAAACAAAATTCTAAAAAAAAAAAGAGAAATACAAAAATCTAGCATCAAAATTATTTGCTTTGTGTGTTGTATTGCATCAAATTATCACTTTACTTACATAGATAGTTGCACTTTGCATCTTACCACATAGTAGCGTATGGTAGTGACTCGTAATCAAGCTAAGAAACTAGTGTCAAACCAAAGTCAGTGGTCTTCCCCTATGGCCTCTCAGTCGGGTAACGTCCCTCCCACTTTGGTGGTAGGACAAGTAGGCATGCCCCTTTCTATGTCCCAAAGTCTTAATGTAGGGCCTTCTAGTAATACCCCTAATACGAACATAGACATTATGCATGGGCTACTCACACATCCATACCAGAGACACCTAGGAGTGAACCTCCTACGGTGGTAGACAATCATGTCACCATGATAGATATGGATACTGTTATAATGTACTTGAATGTAGTTGGAATGGTCTTCCCATAATTACCACCACTCTCCATCCCATCCCATGTCATACCCTCATCACAACAAGAATCCACATTCACCTATATGCAGTAGTCAAAACAGATTTTCACCAATCCTCTTTTTGAGTTAGTTGTTGTAGCATTGGCCAATCAACCATCGTCAACCAACCAATTACCCCCCATATTACCTCAACAAATGATCGTTTCCACTAATCCCTTGTATGAAACAATTCATATTTTTTTGCAAGCTCCAACATCCATTCTTATTGCCACACTCATAGGACATACATCTCATACCATACCACAGTCAGTAGTGATACATTTTGCTACTTACACCCCACCTACTTCCACTACCATGGTTGTCCCAAAACCAACCCAGACTACCACATCACATGTAGCGGTTCCTACTTTAAATGCAATTGCTATGCAACAATATTTCTTACAACTACAACAAATGATTTTATATAATGCTAACCATAGCATGAACCCTCACCCCAACCAAAATTTGCAAGGGATTGAGCAAAATTTTCCACCTACATCTCATCAACCTAATGCCTTTATCCAAGATCCGTCTTGGGTAATGTGCCCTCCTTCTACCACTATGGTTCATAATCAACCGCCACACCCATATGCTAATGTAGCAGGTCAGCATAACATCATACCTCCATCACCCCATCCATATCATAACATCCCTCAACATCCATACCATAACACATTTCAGCCACCCATGTCTTATCACCCACAACCTACATACAATCCACCCCATTACTAGCAACATCAAGTACATTCAAGTGTCAGTCCTGTGGATGACCCTAGATACTAGTTTTTATAGAGTCATATTGATAGTCTTGCCATGCAAACCCCAGGTTTGCAATACCAAAAGCCAAATTTGAGGTAACTACTCAATCACCCTATTCATGCTTCGGTACCTGAGCCACCATATCCACAAGATTTTCAAATATCAAAGCTTGAATTTAAAGGGGAAGAGGACCCCCGTGAGCATATAACTAGATTTGTGAATGCATGCTTCAGAATCAAAAGCAATGATGCATTATTGTTACATACATTTCCTCAGACACTAGGGGGAGAAGCACAAGACTGGTACAACCACCTTCCACATCAAAGTGTTTTTACCTTTGAACAACTAGCGAACCAATTCTTGGAAATATTCGCCCTGAATGTCAGAAAACAAACCACATTGATGGATTTGATTTATCTAAAACAATATGATGATGAATCAATCTATGACTTTGGAAATAGGTGGAGATCAGTCATGATCAAGTTACCATTTTCCCTCCCTATGCCAGAGATAATACGAATGTTCACGAAGAGTTTTGGTAGACCCATCTCTTCATTACTACAGCTACATCAGTATAGAACATTCGATGAGGCACTCGCCCAAGCAAAAATGATTGAAGAAATAAAAATCCAAGAAGGCGAGATAAAGCCTAAGAAGAAAGAGTGGCACAATAAGAATCAAAAGGGGAATAACCACGGTCAATCTAAGACCGCATAGGTTAACCAGATAGTTTTGGGCCAACCATAGTTAAATCAACCAACCCAAACACAAATCCAACAACCCCAACAAAAATAACAACCGCAACAATCAAATTATCAAGCGGTTCCACCCCCACAACAAGCACAAAATCAGACACAATTTGCAAAAAGGCAACAACGTCATTTTAAGCCAAAAAGAAATTACACACCAGTACAAGAGCCATATTCATTAGTTTTTTAGAAGTTGTATGCGGCAAAACTTTTTACATTACCGAAAATGAAACCTGAAGATCCTAACAAACCAAAAACAAAAGGTTACAAAGAACACCTCTTTTGCATCTATCATAGACAAAGAGGACATGATATTGAAGGTTGTCATGGATTTAAAGGAATTGTGCAAGATTTATTGGAAGCGGGTACAATCAAATTTGACAACCCACTAGCCCAAAATAATCAAAACCTAGGCATATATCAGACACCTTTGCCACATCGAGAGGCAAATCAACAATCGATGGGAGCATCAACTTCTACAGTTCCTCCCAACCAGGTTAATTATGTGTCTCAACTACCGCAAGGTTTTGTAGGAGCTATCAACATAGTTACCCATGGACAAAGGTAAGCTAATCGCACAACATAGGCTCCAACAACATCACCAACCAATGTGCCCATACAAATTGGATCAAGTGTTCCACCACCACCTTTCCACAACCGCCCAGTTGTTACTTTGAACAGTCGGTTAACACAAAGTTTGAAAATGGCTTCAACAAAATTGTCAATATATGAGCTAATACAACAATCAACACCTCATAGGGAAGCATTGATGGAAATTTTAAAGTCTATCCAAGTACAATCAGAAGACCCCAATGCATTCAATTCCTTTGTAGGGAGTGTGCAAAAGTGCATGGAACCCTCGATAGTATTTTATGACTTTGAGGAAAAACAAATTTCGGCAGATTCACCCGATCCACCACTGCACATAGTAGCTCACATTGATAGGAAACCATTCAAGAGAGTCCTCATTGACATTGGTTCCTCCATCAACCTTATCACCACACCCACAATGAAAAAGCTCAATGTTCCATCATCTCACATCACAACATCCACCTTCACCCTTAGGGCTTTTAATGACGCTTTATGCTCAACTGTGGGGAATTTTGTTCTTCCTGTCACCATGGGGTGAAAGAAATACATGTTCTCTTCCACATATTGGAAGGAGAAATGCAATACAACATACTTCTTGGATGCCCTTGGATAAGAGAAATGAAGTGTGTGCCTTCAACATTGCATCAATGCTTAAAATATGTACATGAAGGCAAAGTGCATTGCATACCAGCTGACACAGAACCTTTCAAATACTATAACTTTATTTCAAACCCATATGAGCCCTTGCTTCCATCAACGCACCTAACTATCCAACCACTAGCCATTAGGACCATTCCATCTAGTAGCACATCCTCAAAAGAACCCATTCAAGAAGAATTGCCTATAGTTGACCCAACTTTTGCATCCAAAAGTGTTATCTCAATGCACCCTTCAAACACTACATTTCATTTTCAAGTCACACCTACCCATCCTACTAACCAATCACCAACTCCATCTAGTAAACTTCCAGATCCACAACAACCATTCACATTCACAGCACAACCCACACCATCCATCACTACATCACAATCATTAGAACCCGTAGTCTCACAAATAGGGCCACCTATTAGAGATAATCCACCACCACCAGTGGAGCCATGAGCTAATGTACAAGAACCCTCTTCATTCACCAAACCATTAGCCTCCCAACCATCTAGAGTTGCAGTACATCTCACCAATCTAGGCATTGGTGAGTACATTATTGAAAGTGTCACAGTTACACCACCTATTGAGTCAGTCAGGGATTATGGTCATCCTTGCGACCCACCTTTAGCTATAGGTGATATACATAGAATGGGTTCTCAAACAAATGCAATCAATTTCATATATGGAGGGGTGGATTCTTCATCGTGCCCACCTCCTCAAGACGACAACTCTTTACAAGAGTTTAATGAAAACATTGATTATCTATCGAACCCAAGTTTCCCAGTGAGATATTTTTGAAAGGTTAATTGGCAAGGATATGGACTTGGAAGACATGAACAAGGTCCTCACCACATTATTGAACCATAATATAGAGAGCCAAGTGATCGCTCTGGTCTAGGCTACAAACCTTCCATCGCAAGCTCTTCGCTTAATCAAGCTTTCCAAGAACTTGACATAGAATGCGAAGAAGAAGAAGAAAAGAGCGATGAGGAAGATGAACCTAATAATGAGGATGAACAAATAGATGGTGGGTACCAGATCTACACTTTTTACCCTCAAGAGCAAGCCTTACAACAAGAGCCAGAAGATCCCATAGAGATGACCTACCTTAGGCCAGATGATACGCCACTGGTATTGGGACCTCACACAAATGCTAATGGTTTTTGGATGAGTGACGATGACGAAGAGGATGAAACTGAAATGATATTCATGAATCATATGTGTGAAATGCAAGCTAGAAGAATGCTTCAAGCAGAGGCACATCCTGAATGGCTAAATCAGGAAGAAGAAGAACCTCAAGAGGAGGCAACATACACAGATTCTATTTGGAGAGATGACTGGTATCAAAAGAAGTTTCCAATAGACCATATTCTTTTTTGGATAAGTAAAGAGTGTGAGGGTCCTGAACCAGGACCTCCTCCATCACATTGGCATCGCATACATCATATCCAATCACACACATTAGGTCAGTTGCAACCTAGAGAATATGAGTCATCAATTCTCGAATTGCAGCCACCTCATTTCCATCAAGTCAACATGATTTCTATTGATTTGCTCACCCCACTCCACAATCCATATGATGAGACAAACCCAATCCATATCGACACTAGTATCATAGCCATGGATAGTATTTCATCCCCGTCATCCACTTTCGATTTGATCCTATCTGAAGAGTTGTTGCATGCTTCAAACGCATATATTCCACAACAACCTTCATCATCAAACAATTCAGTTTTTCAAACCGAGATAGAGGGGGAAACCCCAAAAACATTTGAAAATGTGGCATATGATATCCACCTCATCCCAACTCCACATCAGTTAGAAGAAGGTTCTCACATGCTAATTGAAGAATCTATAGATGTGAACCTTAGTCAAGACGCGAACAATCCCCAAATTGTCAAAATTGCAAAAGATTTATCCACAAAAGAAAAAGAATGCATAATAAACATGCTAATGAAAAATAAAGAAGTGTTCGCATGGTCATACAAAGACATGCCTGGTTTAGATCTAGACCTGGTAGTCCACAACCTTACACTAGCACATGATGCAAAGCCTTTCAAACAAAAGCTTAGGAAAGTTCATCCAATAGTCGCATTAATTGTGAAAGAAGAGCTGCAAAATTTGTTGGATGTGCACTTCATAGTACCAATTGACTACCCAGAATGGCTTTCAAATATGGTACCCATTGGCAAACCAAACGGAGGGATACGCGTATGCACTAATTTTTGAGACTTAAACAAAGCGTGTCCCAAAGATGATTTTCCTTTGCCTAATATCGATCAACTAGTAGATTCTTGCACTGGTCATGAAATGCTTTCCTTAATGGACGGTTTCTCGAGATACAACCAAATTTGAATTAATCCCGAAGACCAACACAAGATAACATTTACAACACCCTGGGGGACATTCTGTTATAGAGTGATGCCTTTTGGACTTAAGAATATAGGAGCAACATATAAACTAGATATGACGTACATATTTCATGATTATATGCATAAGATCATCGAGGATTATGTAGATGATTTGATTGCTAAATCCAAGACGCGTCTTGAGCACATCGATGTACTAGAAAAAGTGTTTGATCGACTGATAGAACACAAAGTAAGGCTAAATCCTAAGAAATGTGTATTCGGAGTCACATCAGGAAAAATTCTAGGATTCATTGTCTCCAAGTGAGGCATTGAAGTGGATCCAGGTAAGGTAAAAGCAATATTAGAAATGCCACCTCCAAAAACATTGAAAGAGTTGTGTAGTTTACAAGGAAATATCCAATATATCTTATGATTCATCGCACAACTCTCAGATAAATGCAGGCCTTTTAATTGCCTATTACAAAAAGGAGTGATATTTTCTTGGACAACTAAATGTCAAGAGGTATTTTATGACATAAAGAAGTATCTGGCATCACCACCAGTTCTTACATAACCTAAACCAGGAATCCCTTTTCACCTATATGTTTCTACAACAGATTTTGCACTAGGGACAATGCTTGCAAAAAAGAACGAAAAACATAAGGAGCAAGCAATTTACTATATTAGTTTAACATTGGTAAGTTATGAAACAAGATATGCTTATGTTGAAAATTTATGCTTAGCAGTGGTTTTCACCACTAAGAAACTTAGACATTACATGCTAAGCAATACTACATATGTCATAGCTAGATAAAATCCTCTGCGATACATGATGACTCACACATACAAAAACACCCATACTGCTAAATGGATAATGCTTTTAACCAAATTTGATCTTGAATTCGTAAGTAAAAAATCCATAAAAGGGGAGGTGATAGCTGATCAATTAGCTGAAGCTCCACTACACAATGATAAACCATTAATAATTGAGCTCCTAGATGATTCAGTATTTTATGTCGCAAAACAAGAGGAATTAGTTTCTCCTGAGGAAGAATCAGACATGATCATATTATTTGATGGGGCTAAATGCAACAAAGGACAAGGTGTGGGAGTCATGTTTTACACACCTTAAGAAATACCAATTCCTTTATCATTCAATCTTGACTTCACATGCACCAATAATAATGTTGAGTATGAAGCCTTAATCTTAGGTTTTCAATCAACTATAGCAATGGGCATAAAAAGACTAAGCATTTTTTGGTATTCTCAACTAGTTGTATACCAAGTAAAAGGAGAATACCAGTGTAAAGAACCAGTCTTAAAGAAATACCATGAAGTAGCAATAAGGTTGCTAGAAAAATTTGACTGGTACAAAATTAGTAATTTACCACGATCGACAAATAGATTTGTGGATGCAATGGCTTATTTGGGATCTCTCATCCCTAAGAATGAGCATGGAGAAGTACAACCACTAATCATAACAACAATGTCAAAATCATCAATTCAAAAAGTAGAACCTACAGGTGAGAAGAACGTATTTTTGATACATGTTGAACCTTACAATTCTTACCTTGATGGGATAAGAGACTTTCTCAAGTATGGAATACTCCCAGTAGAAATGACACAAACTGCAAAAATAACATTCAAATAAAAAGCAATTTTTTTTACTCTACTGGGGTATGTGTTATACAACCGTGGGTATGATGGAATATTATTACGATGTTTAGATCCGATTGAAGCAGAACGAGCAATAATAGAAGCCCACGATGGTACTTGTGGTAGCCACTTCAGTGGAATGACCATTGCAAAGAGAATACTATGCATGGGATACTATTGGTCGACCATGGAAAATTACTATTGCAAATATGTCAAAAAGTTTTAAAAGTGTCAATATCATGCAAATTTGACTCATGTACCATCGCACGCATTACAACCCATTCAAAGTATTTAGCCCTTTTCACAATGGGGTCTCGATTTGATTGGTAAAATATCACCTGCTTCATCAATACAACATAAGTTCATCATAACCATGACAGAATACTTCACAAAATGGGTGGAAGCAATTCCAATGACCACTATGATTGGACCTCGAGTAGCGAAGTTTATACTTTAGCATATTATCTGTCATTTTGGAATACCCTCAAAAATAATTTCTAATAATGGGAAGTCATTTAAGAATAAGGATGTTAGAGCATTGTGCAACAAATTCAAAATTCAACACAGTTTCTCAACACCTTATTACCCACAAGCAAATGGGCAAGTGGAAGCAACAAACAAAACAATGGTATCCATTCTCAAGAAAATGGTCAAAGAAAATCACTGATATTGGCATACTCAACTTCCTTTGGCATTATGGGATTATAGAACAAGCATCAAAACTCCAATGAGAGCGACACCATTTTCACTAGTTTACGGTGCTGAAGCTATATTACCTCTAGAGCTTGAGATACCTTCCTTGTGAATAGCATTACAAGAATTCATGGATGATGAAACAACTAGACAAGCACGTCTTGACCAATTGAAACTTATTGATGAAAAATGTATCAATGCTTTAGATCACTTACAAGTATATCAAGACAGATTCAAATGTGCTTACAATACAAAAGTCCATCCTCACAAATTTCAAGTGGGGACTTAGTGCTCAAATAAAATCAATAAAATACCAATGCATTGCCACACTTAAGATATAAATTTACGGCTAATTGGTTAGGCTCATACATTGTAAAGCATAAATTGGGACCAGGAACATATAGACTGGTCAACTTCGAAGGGGAATTGGATCCAGAGCCACTAAACATAATGCACCTAAAGGTATTTTATGCATGAAACGACTTGCAATATATGTATATGTACATGGCTTAAAACAAAAAAAAAAATTAACAAAGCAAAAAAAGAGAAAACAATTTAAATTTCTAGAAAATCTTTACATTGTAAATAGAAATGTCATTACTAGCACTTAGCATGTTGTATTTGCATATTACAAAAAAATAATCTTGTGCATTAAATAGGCATATCACATGCATATAGCAACATTAGACTAAGCACATAATTACATCCATCCCATCCCATGTTTAGTGATATTTCATAGTGGTGATGATACGACCAAGTAAAAACAAGTTCTAAATAATTGGGGATACCCAACTAAGACTCTTCGCAAGTCAAAAAAAGTCATATCCACACATGTTTTACTATATCATAAATCAAATTTTCAATCACTCAAAAATGTCTAGTGAAAAACCAAAAATCATAATATGTCCAATTTTCTTTAGGACCAAAGCACTTATGTCACATTAAGAAATTCTTGAGTATGGTAGATTGACCCCAAAGCAATCTTAAACCAAAAACACTTTACAAATTAAAAAAATATTTTGAGTAAGAAAAGATAATTCCAAATTGGGTAAAACCTTGAACCGAAAAGGAAATATTGCCCGTATGTCCAATTACACAACATAGTCAAAATCAAAAAGGTGGTTTTCACCACCATCACAACAATCCAAATAATTAAATTAAAAGGTAGACAATAAGGATTGGATCACATTCTTATCACACTTCGATTGATAATATGATTCCCCAAACTCTATCATGATAAATACTATACACACACCATAGATCACAAAAGAAAGAAGGGTTGTACTACATTCCCCTCAGAAAGTTATGTAGTCATCCCCAAAGCTCGAAGATCAAATCATTAGACTATGGAGCGAACCTCCACCGGAGCTATAGATGTTTGACTAGCAGTGGAGTAAGCTCATGTAGGGCGACACGTATTTCTCCCAAGAGAAATACCTCTGACCACAGATACGAACAAGATAGCTAATTGGTAAACCCATACAGGTACTGTCCAATTTTATTCATCATGAGTTAATGAACTTCACAAACACATGCACTGGTTCTTGATTGCTTAGGGCCATTCCCGAACCAAATATTCAGAAAACAAACTCCACTTCCACACACCTTGGTCCTAAAGAAGGTTAGACGAACATTGAGAAAATGGTTAAAATCACTAGACTATTTGAGTCTTTGAAAATCCTCCAATGTTATATATCAAAAACCATACCAAATATCATATCATTATCACATGTTCTACATTATCACATACATACACCCACCATACACCAAACACAAAGAGTCATGAAGTTGGATACCCCCAATTACAAAAACAAACAAGTAATGATCAACTACACTGAGCTATAAAATATTACAAAAACATCATGCATGTCATCATATAGTTAAATGAAAATAAACATAAGTTGCATATTACATATTAGTTTACATTCATTTATCATAGCACAAATATAACAATGTGAATATTTCATCACATAAGCACTAGCAAAGCATATATAAAAAGCATCAAAATAATCATTAACACATTAGATAACCAAAATACAAAGCCATGTATATATATGTATAAATATGAAAGTCCCAAAGGTACAAAATGCCTGTAGGCTATATACATCAAAGCACTAAGGCTCATAGCAAAATAAAAAAAAGAAAAGCAATAAGTCACACTATCTAGTACCAGTAGGATCCCTCTGAGGACCCTGCACTGTAGAAGCACCATGAGAACTCAATGAACGATGAGTCCTGTGACTCCTATTAGTCCCTCGGGTAGAAGTAGTGGTTGATGAAGAAGGATGAATAGGAAAAATAATCTGACGCTTGTGCAGAATGTTCTCCAACATATCTATATAAACAACCTACTTGCGTAGGCTCCTCAAGTCAACACCCTCATGAGCAACTCACTAAGAAATCTATGCTTGCAAGGTAGTAATCGTAGCTGCAGTCTCACCTCCATCAGACCCTTCCTGTAGCTAAATTAGCTCTCCCTCTAGCTGAGTGAACTCACCTCTGAGCTTGGAAATATCCAAGTCCTTTGTAGTGAGAGCATCATTGCTAGGCCCATCATGCATCCTATCCACCTCACCGTAAAGGTGAGTCACATCGCCTTGGTACCATACCAACTCGCCCTTCAGGAAAGTCACCTCTAAACCCAGGCTATCACGCTCAACCTGTAACATGTCCCAATCTTCCTCTGTCCACTAAGGAGGGGCATCCTCATCACCAACACCCCCATCACCACCATCATCACCATCACCACTAGCCTCCTTAGGCTGCAAAAAATTGGTACCCATATCAACTCTCAAAGAGCTACCTCATTGGCACTTTGTCGACCAGGGAACCCAACCTCCAACATCTACATCATCACACTCTCGTTGTCATCTACAATGACAATCGAAGTCCAGAGCATCTGGCCAGCAAACCAAATGTCATACTCAGGGGTGGTACCTACATCATCCAAGTCGAGAACCTCCAAGTCTAGGTCATCAGAAGGATCATCATCTCATAAAAAATTAGGAGCAACAGGTAGCTCTAACTTGTCACCTCACCACCTGTAGGTCACAGATGCATGAAGAACATCCTAAACTAGCCCAAAATGACACAACACTATAGAAATTTGGATAAAATCCATATCCTTCAAATGAGCACCAACAACCCATCATCCCCACCTTATGCGACAAAGCTCTACTACATCCGTCACCCAATCCAGACCTCTCCAAGGATGCTAGCTCATCAAATATCTAGTCAAAGAGCTCAGGATATCTTTGTACCCCAAGGCGCTCACTACTGATCGACTAACATCCTCATTGAGTACCCATCTATATGCACGAGGATAAGTAGTATCCACACCACAAGGTAAACCAACAGGTCGACCAATGATAATATGCTCCCAACACCAAATATGGAGTAACAAACTGCAACCCAAGCCCTTACGCCCTTGCCTCTTCACCTCATATAGCTCACTGTAAACCTTGCAAAGAATAGCGGGAGCCCAGGCCAACCGACAAGGATCAGATATGAGATCAATAACAATAGGCACCTGGTTCCACGGGATCCTTGATCCCATATAATTAGGCAACAAAATGTTGCTCAATATATACATCATAAAAACTAGAAGCACCCCCAAACTACCAGCTGTATACATGTTCAAATAAGCAATACCACCCCTCCTATAGTCTAAATCCCACATCTCACTGAACACAGGAAACAAAGCCTCCTTCTTATCGAGGCCAACTTGAACAACAAGACCCTCGATAGGAACGCAAAAAATACGGTAGATGTCCTCAAGGGTGATAGTCAACTCCCTTGTCAGGAGCTAGAAAATACCTCTATTTGGATCCCAGTGCTCAACAAGCACCAAAAGAAGATCCTCATTAGCTTAGACGATGCCTAAAGGCCCGCAACCATCTAGACCAACGTTCTGCAACAGTGTCCAGTCGTCATCGAAAAGTGCCTTCCACACTTTTCAGATAGTCCTCGACCACCAATACCGAGCATCAAGAAGCTTAACCTAAAAGAAACACATTAAGAATTAGAAAAACAAACTAGACATAAGCAGAAACAAACAAAACAAAAAAAAATTACCTACTCATAGGTACCAAAAACAACAAATTTTTTTTACCTACTCCTAGGTAATAAAAAACAAAACAATTTTTTTTTACCTACTCCTAGGTAATAAAAAAAAAAAAAAAAAATATTTACCTACTCCTAGGTAATAAAAAACAAAACAAAATTGTTTTTACCTACTCCTAGGTAATCAAAACAAAACAATTTTTTTTTTACCTACTCCTAGGTAATAAAAAACAAAACAAAATTTGTTTACCTACTCCTAGGTAATAAAACAAAAAACAAAAAAATCTACCTACTCCTAGGTAATAAAAAACAAAACAATTTTTTTTTTTACTTACTCCTAGGTAATAAAAAACAAAACAATTTTTTTTTACCTACTCCTGGTAATAAAAAAAAAAAACAATTTTTTTTTTACCTACTACTAGGTAATAAAAAACAAAACAATTTTTTTTTTACCTACTCCTAGGTAATAAAAAACAAAATAAAAAAATTTTACCTACTCCTAGGTAACCAAAAACAAACAAATTTTTTTAACCTACTCCTAGGTAAACAAAAACAAAACAATTTTTTTTTACCTACTCCTAGGTAACCAAAAACAAAAAAATTTTTTTTTTACCTACTCATAGGTAACCAAAAACAAAACAAATAATTTTTACCTACTCCTAGGTAACAAAAAACAAACATAAAAAAACATTACCAGCCCCGCTTAATGAAACAAACAAAAAAAAAAAGAAAATTTCAATACCAGCCACGCTTAATGAAACAAACAAAAAATTCATTACCAGCCCCTCTTAATGAAACAAACAAAAAAAATCCATTACCAGCCCCACTTAATTATATAAAAAAACAACAAAACGACAAAGCAACAAACAACAACAACAAACAAAACAAACAAACAAACAAACAAACAAACAAAAAAATAAAATAAGGGATCACCTACCTCAGCAAACCGGGCACCGACTTTCGCTCCAGTCTAGCCACCACCACCACTTCCCTCACTAAGCTCCAACTCGCTCATCTCGCCAACAAATAACAAAATGAAAACTGGCAGAATGACTCTGAAAGCGACTCACACCTTTATATAGCCACTTTTGGCAGTGAAACAATGCAAACCTGCGTTTTGTGCCACAAAATGCGTAAATGTATTTTCAGTAGATAAAATGCGCAACCACGGTTACCACCATAAAAACTGCAAATCAACAGTTACAAAAAAAAAACAACAAAAGCAAATGAAGGTCTTACAACTCGAGATAATATCAATCAAATCAACCCAATGTTGAAATTGATGCCCACTCCATGAGGTTACAAAATATGGTAATGATACAATCAATTTGCATTAAGGAATTGCTAACAGTCACTAGGACAGACACCTAGGATGATTGGTTCCTTCAAACAACAAACATGCATGTCAATAAAATCAAACGGTAATTTTGAATGGAAAGTCACCAAACTTGGAGAAATCATTCGCATAAAAAAAGAAGAAAAAAAGAAAATAAACAGAAAAATCATGAAACACCTTTTCATCAATTGGTTATTAGGCTTCACTAGTCATCCACTTACCAATTAAGGGGGAAGAAATGAGTCCATTCATCCAATAAAGTTAGATGTCATTAGTTTTTGCACCGCATTGTGTTGTACACAACATAGTACAAAAAGGGGCAACTGTAGACACTAAAATCCAACACCTTCAAAATCCACATCTGCCACCCCACCATTAAATCCTTGCATAATAAAATTATATGCCTAAGTCTAAAATTAAGGATATAAAATCTTGCACATTCTTCTATATTCCTAATTTATTAAATCTGGGAAATCACCCTAGGATACCATGTCTATCCATTGGACATGTGTCTTGGAAACTTCACCCAACACCCCTGCCACATCTTACCCACTCATATCCCCCTTGTCCTTGCACATGATACAGATTCCCAACACCCCTTTGTTGTTGTCCCCTTGTCCCTTCACATAAAACAACATCCCACATCCCACTCCACTTGAAGCCACATCACCCCAGTTAAGTGAGCCACACTAAATGACTCACTGTAACTGTCCCTTCCACCCAACAATTTAGATTTACAACTTGGCAAGTCAGGCTTACCACCTCCCATTCCCCTCCAAAGACCTAGGAAGCCTATAAAAGCACCATTAGTCCACCAAAAAAAGGGAGCTAAGTTTGCATACCGATAGTCTAACAAAATATATCTGGACCCAATGAGAAATTGAGAGTGTGAGCTTGATCCTGATCATTAGCATGCATCCTAAGGTAACCTATCATTTTAGCTGAAACCGCCCGCCCGCGGTCCCACAGTTGAAAACGTGACTCTACAGTTTCACAATCACAGGCCCGCGGTTTCTAGCCCACAACCGTGCTTCTGCGGTTCCACAATCCCGAGATGAAATCACATGCATGACCGAGATCTGTGACTTTAATAATTAGCAAGGTTTTATCTGTTTATTGTTGTTATTTTTTTCATGCAAATTATCTGCTTAGGGTTTTATGTATAGTATGGATTTTATTTCTCAAATATACATGTGCTACTAATCCCTTTGTTGGTTTACAGGTGTGTAATTGATATGTATTTTGGATAAGTTGTTGAAGCTAGAGTGGTCCCTTGCTGGATACCAAAGCCCACTCACCCTTTAAAGTTGCGGCGAAAGAGCGAAGAACACCACATCCTTCGGAAGAGTCGAAAGATTTCCCCTTCTCCATCAAAGCATTGTATTTCAGAGGGACAAGAAGCATTGTAACATTGCTCCCAACACACTTGGGGTAATTCAAAAACCTTTTGTAAAAAGTTGTATCAATATCAATATAAAAGGGGCATTTTGGCAATCTATTTCTCTCTCTGTCTTTGTTATTGTTTGTGTTTAGTTCATTGGTTACAATATATATATATATATATATATATATATATATATATATATATATATATATATATATATATATAATGAAATTTTTTTGAAGGTTATAATAAATAAAATATGTGATTTTTTATCAATTGATTAATTAATTAATGTTTGAATTGGGTGAATAGTATATATAATGAAGTTATTTTGAAGGTTATAATAAATAAAGTATGTGATTTTTTATCGAATGATTAATTAATTAATGTTTGAATTGGGTGAACTATATCTTTTTGGAAGATTATTAAATAAGGTGAAATCAAAGGAATCAAGTAGATTTTTCCTTTTTAAGTAGAGTGACAAGGAATTGTTCTTTATTTACATATGTCATAATTGATAATAATTAATTACGGATTAGTCAACTAATGCTATTGCTAAATGAGATTATACTTGATAGGAGGATTATAATATACTCATAAACTAAAAGAAGATTTTTTTTTACTTTGATGCCCAACAAGAAATCATGGTCAAAATCTAACTTTGAATAACATTAAAATCTTATCCATTATCGTAAATCAACAATATTTATTCTTGTGGCCTTTACAAGAAAATTTAACTATCCTTAACTAAATAGGTTTGCCTAAATTATACCCTACCTAGTATTTATTAGATAAGATGATAATTTTTATGTAATATGTTTAAAAAATATTGTTAGACGTTTTATTGGATTTTTGGTTGGTGTATCTTCATGCACTAGAGGTGCACCATAAATTCTCATCTAATCTTGTGAATTTATTTTATTCAATAGAATTTTAAATTCTTTGATATAAACTTAAGTTTTTATAAATATTAAATTTTAAAACTAAAGCTTTAATTTGTTGGAATATGTGGTTTTAAGCTTCACTTAAAACCATGAGTAACTTTTATATTATATTTATTGTATAGCTCTTTGTGTCTTTGTACATATTGTGTAAGTATATTTATTATAATAATTTATTCTTTAACTTGAAGGTCATTTCTTTAACCTTGACTTAAATTTCTCTTGTAATTAAGTATTTATACCTCTCTCTACCAGCCATTTTTATAGGTTAAAGTGTAATTCTTTTTCTTTTAGTGAGACTATTGTGGTATCTATGGATAACCTTTATATTGTGTCTATTCTTTTGTGAGCTATTGTTGTCTTTCTAGTAATTTGTTTATTCCATTCATTTCTAAAAATATTGTGAAATTGAAAATGGTATTAGATTAAGTGTGAATCTCCATTACTTGATTGCTTACCCTTGGTGATTTTTCTCCTATGGTCATTCCAAGGGTCAGTGTGTTTTTTGATGTAGTTTATAAAATATTTGTGTATTGCCAACAATTCCTAAATACGAAGAATATTGTTGGTTGTAAATGGGTCTATAAGACCAAGTATACTTTAATAGTCAAGTGTAACAACCTAGGTCTAACTACTCACCTGGTTGCCCCAAATAAAGACATGTAATTCACAAATATATATATTTTTTGTGAAATATTTCTATTCAAACCTAAAAGTTGTTTTCCCTAGATTTTAGAATATGGTTACAGGTTAACAAAGTTTTAAATCATCCAATGATATTAAAACATTCATTAATGATTTAGCATAGACATAACTAACCACATTTGGATTTAGGATTGCTATAACCAGCCACCCAAGTGGATGATATCAGCCAAATCTCATTGAGGAGCCATTTTGTGGAATTGGTTACTCTCATTTTTCATCCACATATTCCAGCATGAAGACCGAATCACAATAAAAGTTATCCTCTAGGGACCATAACACCTAGAGGGAGACACTTTTATCTCTTACCTCATCATAACAAACCTTCGACTAACTAGTCGACTTGTTCTTAAACCAATATAGAAGAGGTTAACATATTTATGCTTCCATGACTAACTATCAAATACCTTTACCTAGAGGTAGTTAGCTCCATATCAATACCTTGACCTTGGACTTCATTATCCATACTCATGGAAACTCATAGTGGTTTTTCCCATACCAAATTCTATGGCTATTCCAACTAAGTTTTATGAGTATGGATTTTATCATAGTGTTTTTCGATCCCAACCTAGAAAAGGTGTCCCATACCACCTTCTCATCTCAACTTGATCGAGTCTTATTTGACCAATTTCGTCAGTCATCAACTATCCTAAAACTTGTTGTGTGCACACCTGCACCTCAACATATTTGGATCTTCATATGTTTAATTTTCGGGTCTAATCCTACTAAGGGTCTCTTAGAGTTTATCCCACTATCTATCTTTTCTAATATAAGCATACAAGTCTATCTTAAGTAGATAATTCTCTTAAAAGAAAATAATTAGAAGAAAAATATTATTTAGACATAAAAGTTATTTGTTAATTATGACCAAGTTACACTTTTAATAAGGACTTAAAATCATTTTAGAGTATAGAATTGCTTCCCTAGTTATTTGTTGGTTTAATGTACCACAAAAAGAAAAAAATTTAAACAAATTGTTTGATTTCTAGTTTTAGTATTTCATACCCATAGACGTATAACTCTATAAGAAGTTTATATTATAAGCTTTCTTACATAAAAGTGTATATCCTGATTGACTCCTATTTATAGCAATAAAACCAACCTATCAAGATATAAAATAAACAACATTCATCCGTTGTATTAAGGCTTATTGGTTGTGTTTGCTAAGTTTAATTAAATTCTAACGACTCTCATGGTTCACCCAAGATTCCTCGAGTTGATTCTATGGTTTGCTTTAATTAAATATCAACTGACATCAATTCATAGCAAACCACAAATGAGTTCAAAAATATAAATATTTATTAAATAAATTTATCAAAATAAAACATAATTTCTACATTCGAATTTGCCATAAATGCTCATCGTCGCTTTCAAAAATACAAAAAAAATATTTGGACAGAGATACAAGAGGGTCGTGCCCTTTTTGAGGAAGATCCTTACTTTCTCTAAAATTTTAAACTATTTTCTATGTAAGGTTCGGTCTACCCATTCACTAGTTGCTTATCTTCAGAAAAATTATCCATTTACCCAGATCCAAAACAGTCAGACCTCACTTCTCAAAATTTTTTCTTATTTTTCTATAAATTTTTTGCAGCTTAGCAATGATTTATCATCTCTCATCCATGAATTCTTGGAAATGCCCATTCCATGCTTGCATAGTATCTTAGCTCACCGACTATCCTCGACGTCAGCTACTTTCAAACAGTCTTTAACCTGCAAAAAATATCTATGAAACATTGCCAGGGATCAGATATGGCTCAAGAAGATGATCATGCAAATTACTATGCACACATGCAATCTATTCTATCACTGAAACATTCAAAAAAATTTCTAATCTCCTTGCCCGAGACTTATTCAATGAAATTCAACATGTTTCTTTTGTTTTTCAAACTACCTGCTTTTCTCAGGTAAAAATTCCTCGTAACCTATCTATCTCATCTAGAGTTATTTCTAGGTTCCAAAGGAAGTTTAGATTCATAAATTGTTTCTTTCATTTCTAAAAATGAAACCAATTTATGCACAACAACATGGCAACATTTTCCCTTCATATCATTTCTTCAAAACATAGTCAAACAACAACACAACAACGCTATCCATCATTACATCATTTTAAAACAACACAACAACACTGCAGTATTTTTCCAACTTTACATTGCTTTCAATAAAACAATTTAACACAACAACATCGCAGTATTATACCATCATTACATTACTTCCAATAATACAAAATAACATAGCAACATAGCAGAATTATACCAACATTATATGGCTTCCAATAACACAAAATAACACAACACAACAATATTTCACCCAGTATTACATTGCTTCCAATAACACAAAATAACACAGCAACGCAACAATATTTCACCCAACATTACATTACTTAAAATAACATAAAATAACACAACAATGTAGCAGTATTATACCAACATAGTCAAATATGTTTTTCACACATAAAAACCATGGTGAACACATTCTTCACAAAAAAATCAAATAGAATAACTGACCTGTTTTCGCTCACTTCTCAATCCACACAGTTCACCATTATCTGAATCTTTTTTTCCCAATGTCTTGTCTCGGATGTTTTGTGTTTCATTTCTTTTTCCTTTTCTCTTTTGTTTTCCCTTACAAAAATGATATGCAAGGAACTCAACAAGTTGTTTATTTTCCTCTCTCGTGCATGGTGCCAAATTGTCGATCCTTTCCTCTACAACCTCATGTGCATAACAAGCTATCATAGCATTCCAACCATTTTTAGCATCTAGCTTTAACCATTAACAAACATTTAAAGTGTGTCCCACTAGCATGAAGGTTTATTAGAACTTAGCTTTGCTGACTTTCCATCACTACTAAGCAAAGCAACAATAATAATATAACCTCTTTCATACATGTTTGAAACAAAATAAGATTAGAGGTATGCACAAAGTCCTATGCAGAAGGAGTCTCGACCACAAAATAGCACACACCATTTGCCATCATAACTAAACATGGAGGATCTAACTTTCTTTTACTTTAACATAAATACCCAAGTTATTTGATATGAAATGTAGAGCAAATACACAACAATATATAATTCAATTAAGCACAAGGTTCCCTTTTTTTAAAAGAGACAAAAGTAATTATTTACTTTATATATATATATATATATATATTTTAATAAAATTACCTTTCCACTAATTCATGAAAGGATAAAGAAAAATATTTTTAAATCTTTACTAAAGCAAATAAAGGGTGTCTCACATGATTAGAACATCTTCATCGTCACCTCTAATCATACAATCTTACTTTATTAAAATAAAGAAAATTTTGAATATTAGACACATACATGTCTAAATAAGCAAACAAAAATATGCCTTTCCAAGCTAGTGACTCCCATCATCATTGCCACCATAAAAATATTTCTCATTCCTTGCTAACAAGCAATATTTCAAACAATGTAACTCACGTAGAGATGCACTTTACAATGCACCTAAATTATATGCAAGAGTGAGTTTCCATGTGCTCACAAGCCAAATCATAATTTCCCTATCTTACCTTTTCCACTGAATTTCTTCCCTTCGTTGTCATCTTGCAATTGTCCTGCACTCACTGAGACTGTCATCAGTACCATGTTTCACAAGAAAGTGTAAGTATATATTTTTTACTTTCTTTCATTAGTTGTGCAAGGATGGTCGTTACATCCTCCCCCACTAGAGACAAACATAGTCCCTATGTTTAAAACTAGGTTAAGCAAAAGAAACCTTTTATACATTCAAATATTTTACTTTAACCAAAAATACTCAAGCAAATTCATTCTTGCCATTTAACATTAGAAATTGCAATCATATTTATCATGATAAAATCTTAGCACACTCCACATGATTGTTATATAATCACATCATAGATTATGTCATACTAAAATCAGATAAGCATATCCTTCATGTTACAAAAAATTCCACTTAATAATACCAAATATTTACAACCTATTCTACTTAGTAACTTCTCAAACATGTTTTATACACATTTCTCAAATTTGTAAAAGTTTTATCATAAAGTCTTTATCTACTCAAAAAAATAAGGAAATTGTTGTTGCATATTTGCCACATCTTCCCACATAGTATTTTTTTTCGAGTAGTGGTCCCATTGGACCTGACATTGCTCTAGATTCATTTTCTCAGATTCTTGGTTCAAAAACCAAGCAGACAAACATGTCAAACTTCAATATTTAATGGATCGATCATCTACAAGCTGGAAAAATCCAAAACATGAGTCAGATCAGAAATGTATGTTCTAAAGACGGACACATGAAAAACATTATGAATTTTAGATAAGTTTGGCGGTAGATCTAGTATGTATGCAACAATGTTTATCTTAGCTATAATTTCAAATGGATCCATATATCTGGAGTCAATATTGGAATATTTTATTGAACATTTAGTTGGCTTCACCCTTAAGAATAATCTATCTCCCATAGAATATTCCCTCGATGTTCCTTTGAGGTCTGCATAGCTCTTTTGGCAATCTACAGCCTCTTTCAACTTCTGTTGAATTCTCTTTAATTGCTCTTCCATTTATTTTACCATTTTTAGTTTGATCACTACCCGATCTTTCAAATTATCCCAATATAAGGAAATTTAGCATTGTCTCCCATATAGGGCTTCAAAGGGTGTCATACCTAGCGATGCGTGGTAACTATTTTTATATGCAAATTCCACAAGGTATAAGTAGTCTTCCCACTTTTTGTGTTGATCCATGTAGTACATTGTCAACATATCCTCAAGAACTTGATTAACCATCTCATTCTATCCATATATCTCTAGGTGATAAGCAATATTGATATTCAGTTTGGTCCCTAATACTTTATGTAGTACTTGCTAGAATTTAAAAGTAAAACGAGAATATCTATAAGATATTATAACTTCTGGAAAACCATGCATTTTGACCACTTCCTTGGAAAACTTACTTCCTACAGCGGTTGCATCAAGTTGCATATTGCTTGGTATAAAATGTGCAACTTTAGTTAATTTATCCATAATTACTAAAATTACATCACGCCTAAATCTTTTTTTAGGAAATCCCACTCTAAAATCCATTGATACTACTTTTCACTTTTGTGTGGGTATCTCATGTGGGTATAGCTTTCTAGCTAGATGCTAGTGTTATTATTTCACTCTTTGGCACTCCAAGCATTTGGCCACATAGTTGGTAATATTTTTTTTCATTACTGGCCATAAATAATCTTTCTTTAGATTCTCACATATTTTTATCTCTCCTAGGTGCACAGAATATGGAGTATTGTGTGCCTCCCTAAGGATTATTTCCCTCAATCCTCCTGAATTAGGTACTACCAACCTATTCTTAAATATATAGTAGATCTTCTTTGAAAACATATTCTACATATTTTTCTGGTTTCTGTCCAACCTGACCAATAGAAGATTGACAAATTTCATCTTTTTCTAGTCATATTTTAATTTGATCTAATAGATCATATTGGAATTCTACCATTGCATTAATACGTCTTCTCCTACTTAGAGCATAGACGACCTTATTCTCTTTACCCTAAATTTACTCAATGTCAAAATCGTACTCTACTAAGAACTCTATCCAACATCATTGCCAACATTTAATAAGGGTTGGCTAAATATATACTTCAGACTCTGGTGATATTTTTTTAACTCAAATGGTTTTCCCAGCTAATAATATCGCCAAATTTTTAGAGCGTGCACTATCGCTACCAACTCTAAATCATGAGTGGCATAATTAACCTCATGCCTCTTAATTATCCTGGACTCATAAACAATAACCACATCATATTGGGTCAAAATCCCACCTAACCCTTCGATTTATGCATTTGTACAAACTACAAACTACTTATTAGGATCAAGCAATTGCAAGATCAGTGTAGTTGTCAACCTTTCTTTCAAAACCTGAAAAGCTTCTTCACATTGCTCTATCCATTTGAAGCTTTTCCCTTTTCTTTGTAGGTTTTTAATGGGTTGGGTTATTCTTGAAAATCCCCTGATGAACCATCTATAATATCCTGCAATTTCCATTAAAATTCACACCTCTGTTACATTAGTAGGTGTTGGCCAGTCAATAATTGCTTCAACTTTCTTGGGGTCTACTACAATTCCTTCAGTAGAGACAATATGTCCAAGATACTACACTTGTGGAGTATAAAAATCACACTTTGTCAATTTTCCATATAATTGATTCTTTCTAATAACCTCAAGAATTGTTCTCATATGCTAATCATGCTCTTCCTTGATCTTGGAATAAACCAAAATGTCATCCAAAAATATGAGTATAAACTTATCCAGTTGTTCTCTAAAAACACTATTCATGAGATTCATGAATGTGGTTGGGGCGTTGGTTAGCCCAAAAGGTAAAACAATAAATTCAAAATATCCATACCTTGAAAGTTATTTTAGATGTGTCTTCCTCTCTTATCCTTAATTGATGATAACCAAACCTTAATTCTATCTTAGAAAACATGGTTGCTCCTTTCAATTGATTAAACAAATCATCAATTTGTGATAATGAATACATATTCTTAATAGTAACCTTATTTAGCATCTGATAATTTATGCACATTATGAAGGTACCGTATTTCTTTTTAACAAATAGGATAGAAGCTCCCCAAGATGACACACTAGGTTTGATCAACCCTTTTTCTAATAAATCCTAAATTTGCATTTTGAGCTCTTGCAACTCTATGGGTGTCATTTTATATGGTGACCTTGAAATTGGTGTTGCACCATGTAACAATTCAATTGAGAAATCAAATTCTCTCTGAGGAGGTAACCCCAAAAGATCCTTAGGGAATACATATTTGAATGCACCCAACACTGGGTGTTTTTGGAAGAGGTTAGACTCCTTTTCAATCTCTTCTTTCCTATTCAACTTAACTATGAAGATCATACCCCTCTTCCTAATAACCTTTTTAATCTACATTGCAATCAGTAAGTGTGGTGTAACTTCTCTTCATCCATAATTGATTCTAACTCTTTGATTAGAATCATCCAAAAATTCCATCCATCTCTCCTCAAAATTTAGAAAAGCCTTATGTACCTTTAACCAATCAACTCCCAAAATGATATCAAATGCATGCAATGGTACCACATATAGGTGCCATTTAGTCTTTCTTTGTGGAAAACATATGTGGGGGTCAAAAAGACATTGGTTAACATGGTAGGTTTGCCCTGATCCATACTCTACCTTCCAACCATTGGCCAAAAATATAGGTCTAATAGACAAATCCCTCGTTAAACTAGATGAGATAAAGTTGTCAATTGATCCACTATCAATTAAAATTTGCACATTTTTAATAAGAATTTTTCATTCATTAAGAAAGGAGTAATTTGACCATCAAGTTCAGAACTACTTGTGGCTGCAAATATTCTATGGGTAGCTTACTCTGGAGCTTTCGATGGTAGATCAGCTCTGAGGGGTCATTTATTGGCATAATGATCTCCTTTACATACATAGCATCCATTTGGTGGAGCTTTATTTCCTCTGTTGTTGTTCTCTTTTCTATTCATAGATGTAGTTTTCCTATCCCTTCCTTGACCTACTGGTTTTTGGTCCTATCTTCTAGAAAACTCTTTGACATCCTTCTTGAATCTACCACCTTGGTAATTGGGTTTATTTTTTCCACTTTGCTTGTTCTGATCTCCTCCTTTAGGTTTCTTATTTTGTTCCTTCTCCCATTTCATAAAGCCAACACTTTTTTTACTTCTTGAGTTCATATTGTTCCTTTTTAGCTAGCTTTTGGTAATTAAAATATGTCTTTCTCATTTCCTGATCAGCTTCCTCTTTTCTTGGTAAATCAAAAGTAGTACGCAAATTGACGGGATTGCGCATATTTACCATCATCATAATTCTAGGATGCAATCCCATAATGAATTTATGAGTTTTAATTTCTTCATTGCTTTCATATTGGGATGCATACTTTAGTAGTTGAATAAAATTTTGGTGATATTCACGAACTGACATGCTTTCCTGTCTCAAATTTGAGAATTCCCCAAATTTTTCTATATAATATTGCCTTGTCAAGAATCTATCTCTGAATTCCTTGATGAACTCCTCCTATTTGAGGTTAGAATCTTCTATTTCATGCCCTTTCTTATATGATTTCCACCAGTCCAAGGCTATTTTAGTCATATTCATAATTGCCAAAGCAGTCTTGGATTCAGAGGATAAAACCAATAGAGAAAAGTAGGACTCTAGTTCACTTAACCAGTTTTTAGTTGATTCTTAGTTACCCTTTCCATTAAACTTGGATATTACAACCTTCTTTAGGTTTCTATCCAACTCCTTACTCACCCTTTCCCTTCCAGCACTGGATCTGTAAGGTTCCCTTGGTGCTTCCACTATCTTGTCCAATCCAGTTTCTCTTCCTCTAGCTAAGTCCTCTATGACCCATTTTTGTTAAATAATGAACTCTTGCTGCTGGGCCATGTGAGTTTTCTGGTGGACCATCTCTTCCCTTTGTTTTTCCATATGTGTCTGAAATGATTGCACCACCTTTGTGAGGTTCCTTTCCTCCATACCAATACCATTCTGAGGAATCTCATTAACCCTTTTTAGCCTTCTTTCATGTTGAGGACCTTATCACCTTAAATTATTTCTTGGTCCTCTTACGGGTATTTCGATGACTTCCTCCTCCATACCTCCTCTAGGATTTCCCAAGGACCCACCTCGTAACATTAATGCCATTTAACCTGTAAGTGAAAGAAGTAGTGTATTAGTAATTATTAACTAATTTATTTCACATGCAGAGTTCTACAAATTAGAATCACTCTTGCTTTGATAGCATAAGTAACAACCCAGGTCTAACTACTCACCTGGTTTCCCAAAATAAAGACATGTAATTCACAAATATGGTTACAGAAGATGGTTACAGGTTAACCAGGTTTTAAATTATCCAATTATATTAAAACATTCATTAATGATTTAGCACATGCATAACTAACCACATTTGGGTTTAGGACTGCTGCAGCTAGCCACCCAAGTGGACGAGATAAGCCAAATTTTGTTGAGAAGCTATTTTGTGGAATCAGTTACTCTCATTTTTCATCCCCATATTCTAGCATGAGGATCAAACCATGACAAAGGTTATCCTCTAGGACTCATAACACCTAGAGGGATATGCTTTTATCCCTTACCTCATCATACCAAACCTTCGACTAACTAGTCGACTTGTTCTTAAACCAATATGGAAGAGGTTAGCATATTTATGCTTTCATGAATAACTATCGAATCCCTTTACCTAGATGTAGTTAGCGTCATGTCAATACCCTAACCATGGACTTCATTATCCATAATCATGGTAACTCATAGTGGTTTATCCCATACCAAAATCTGTGGATATTCCAACCAAGTTTGATGAGTATGGATTTTATCACAGTGCTCTTCGAGCCCAACCTAGAAAAGGTGTCCCATACCACCTTATCATATCGACCTGACTGGGTCTTATTTGACCAATATTGTCAGTCATCAGTTGTCCTGAAACTTGTTATGTGCATACCCGTACCTCAACATCTTTGGATGTTCATATGTTTAATTTTTGGTTCTAAGCCTACTAAGGGTCTCTTTGAGTTTATCTCACTATCTATATTTTATAAGATAAGCATACAAGTCTATCTTAAGTAGATAATTCTCTTAAAATAAAACAATTAAAAGAAAAATATTATTTAGACATAAAAGTTATTTGTTAACTATGACCAAGTTACACTTTTACTAAGGAGTTAAAATCATTCTAAAGTATAGAATTGCTTCCCTAGTCATTTGCTGGTTTAATGTACCACAAAAAGAGAATTCTTTAAATCAATTGTTCGATTTTTGGTTTTAATATTTCATACCCATAGATGTATAACTCTATAAGAAGTTTACATTATAAGCTTTCTTACATAAAAGAGTATATCCCGGTTGACTCCTATTTATGACAATACAACCAACCTACCAAGATATAAAATAAACAACATTCACCAGTTGTATTAAAGCTTATTGGTTGCATTTGCTAAGTTTAATTAAATATTAATGACTCTCATGGTTCACCCAAGATTCCTTGAGGTGAGTCTATGGTTTGTTTTAATAAAATGTCAATTGACATCAATTCGGAGCAAACCATAAAAGAGTTCGAAAACCAAAATATTTATTAAATAGAGTTATCAAAATAAAACATAATTTCTACATTTGACTTTGCCATATATGCTCGTCGTCGCTTCCAAAAATACATAAGTTTTAGTTGGACAGAGATACAAGATGGCCTTGCCCTTTTTGAGCAAGATCCTTACATCCCCTAAAAGTTTAAACTATTTTCTATGTAAGGTTTGGTTTGCTCATTCATTAGTTGCTTATCTTCTGAAAATATGTCTAGTTACCTAGATTGAAAACAATCAGAACTCACTTCTCAAATTGTTGTATTATTTTTCAGTAACTTTTCTATAGTTTAGCAATGATTTATAATATTTCATCCGTGAATTCTTAGTAATTCCCATTTCATGCTAGCACAACACCTTAGCTCATCGGATATCCTCAACGTCGGCTACTTTCAAACAGTATTTAACTCGCACAAAGAAACATTGAAATGCCACCAGGGATCATATACGGCTCAAGAAGATGATCATGCAAATTACTATGCACACATGCAATCTATTCTATCACTGAAATATTCAAAAATTTTGCTAATATCCTTTCCTGAGACTTATTCAATGACATTCAACATGTTTCTTTTATTTTTTAAACTACATGCATTTCTCAAGTAAAAATTCCTCGTAACCTATCTATCTCATCTAGAGTTATTTCTCGGTTCCAAAGGAAGTTTAGATTCATAAATTATTTCATTCATTTCTTAAAAGGAAACCAATTTATGCACAGCAACATGGCAACATTTTCCCTTCATATTGGTTGTTTCAAAACACAAACTCACACAGCAACACACCATCGTTATCCATCATTATTTCAAACAACACAACAAAATTGTAGTATTTTTCCAACTTTACATTGCTTTCAATAAGACAATTTAACACAACAACATCATAGTGTTATACTAGCATTACATTGCTTCCAATAACACAAAATAATACACCGACGTAGTAGAATCATACTAGCATTACATTGCTTTCAATAACACAAAACAACACAACAATGCAATAGTATTTCACCCAACATTACATTGCTTCCAATAACACAAAATAACACTACAACGCATCAATATTTCACCCAACATTACATTGCTTCTAATAACACAAAGTAATACAACAATGTAAAAGTATTATACCAACATAGTCAAATATATTTTTCACACATAAAAACCATGGTGAACGCATTCTTCACAATAAAATCAAACATAACAACCGATCTATTTTCTCTCGCTTCGCAATCCACACAGTTCACCATTCTTCGAATCCTTTGTTCCCCGACGTCTTGTCCTGGATGTTTCGTGTTTCCTTTCTTTTTCCTATTCTCTTTTATTTTCCCTTCCAAAAATGATATGCGAGGAACTCGACAAGTTGTTTGTTTTCCTCTCTCGTGCATGATGCAAGATTTTTGATCCTTTCCTCTACAACCTCGTGTGCATAATAAGCTATCATAGCATTTCAACCATTTTCGACATCTACCTTTAACCATTAACAAACATTTGAAGTGTGTCCCACCAGCATGAAGGTTTATTAAAACTTAGCTTTGCTAACTTTCCACCACTACTAAGCAAAGCAACAATAATAATATAACATATTTCACACATGTTTTAAACAAATTAAGATTAGAGTTATGCACAAAGTACTACATAGGAGTCTTGACCACCATACAACACATGTCATTCGCCATCATAACTAAACATGGAGGATCTAACTTTATTTTACTTTAACATCAATACCATAGTTCTTTGATGCGAAACATAGAGCAAATACACAACAATCTATAATTCAATTAAGCACAAGGTTCCCATTTTTTAAAAAGAGACAAAATTAATTATTTTATTTTATATTTTCTTGTTTTTAATAAAATTACCTTTCCATAAAATCATGAAAGGATAAAGAAAAATATTTTCAAATATTTACTCAAGCAAATAAAGGGTGGCTCCCATGATAAGAACATCTTCATCGTCACTCCTAATCATAGAAGCTTACTTTATTAAAACAAAGAACATTCCGAATATTAGACACATACATGTCTAAATAAGCAAACATACACATGCCTTTCCAAGCTAGTGGCTCCCATCATCATTGCCACCATAAAAACATTTCTCATTCCTTACCAACAAGTAATATTTAAAACAATGTAACTCACGCAGAGATGCAATTTACAACACACCTAAATGATATGCAAGCGCAAGTTTCCATGTGCTTGCAAGTTGAATCATCACTTTCTTGTCTTACCTTTTCCACTGACTTGTTTCCCTTCATTGTCATCTTGCAACTATGCTGCACTCACTGAGATTGTGAGCAATACCATGTTTCACAAGAAAATGTAAGTATATATATATATATATATATATATATTACTTTCTTTCATTAGTCGTGCGAGGAGGGTTGTTACATCAAGTGAAAAAACACAAGGTATGCGTTGTTGCTTAAGGGTCATCTTAGGAGGGGATTGACTACTTGAAGACCTTTCCTCCTGTTTTCAAGATGGACTCTATTTGAATTATTATTTATATATTTTCCTCGTATGGTTGGAAGGTAAAGACTACCTTTCTTGATCAGGAGTTTTAGTAGGAGATCTATATGCAACGGTCACCTAATTTTAGCTTAATAGACCTACTCTCTTAGTATGCTAGTTGAACAAGTCTTGTATAGATTTAAGCATACTTAAGCAAGCAAGATCCTCACACTTGGTATGAGAAGATTCACTCTTTCTTTCTTAATTATAGGTTTTGATGCTATGAAGTAGAGCATAACGTCTAAATCAAGCATTAGGACAATCAAACCTTAATGCATTAGGACAATCAAACCTTAATGATTGCATTTTATGTTAATTATCTTCTCATTATAGATAATTTGATATCTTTAATCCACACAAACAAATCATAAATTCATGATGCTTTTAAAATTTTAAAATAATTGATCAATCTATTTAAATTGAAAGTACTTTTAAGAATGTTCCAAAACATACATTCATTATAATCAAATTTATAAAGGATGCAAGAGTGATAAATTTATAGAGAAGTCACCGTAATTGTTGGTGTCTTGCCACACGCCATAAATATTTGAAAACATATCTTAATTGTAAGAGTCGTGATGCTGACTCCTCACACCTAAGACATAAATATCACCTAAGCTAAGATGGAACTTGATATCGCCTAACCTTCAAATTCGACTCTAAGCACGTCCAACTAACCTCTACAGACTTCCATTCTTATCAACTCCACCCAGGAACGACAGAGGTCAATTAAACAAGGTTACGACTCAGACTTGTAGTTTCAACATTTGACTCAAGTTGAGAGGGCTCATCACAGCAGACGTCCCGTGAAAGAATTCATCCACAATGATCTGATTCGCCTTCTCGCTCGGATGGTAGCTGTCCCAAAACAGATATAATTCCCTGTTTGGACACAAAGTTTGACACCCGAGTGCACAGCCCTATGCCATTATTTGCTCCTTGTCCGCAGCAAGCGTCCCTCGAATTCTGAAATCCTGAGTAACCCCCACCACCACATTCACAATTACAACTATTTTAAGCTAACAATGATAATGCAAATAAGGAAAACAGAATTAATCTTGCATATGTTACCATAGGATTGAGGGTTGTTGAAGACGCTCATTCCCATCGAAGAGGGTTCGGCAAACGTGTAGACCTGAGCAGCAACCTCGCTGTTGAGTTGAGTTATAACAGATTTTACTTGCGAGTTAAAAAGCGAAGCGGCCTGCTATAGATCTGCTGCGCACTCGCCATTAATGCCCCTAGTCGCCCTCTCTGCAGGCGCGCAACCCAGTGGACCCGTCGACGTCACCAACACCCTCCGAGCTCCCAAATCATACAATCTCTGCACATTAACATCATCATTCAACCTTCATCTCAACGATAAATCATTAATCTCAAATACCTATATAAAAACCTTAAAAGTTCCAAAAGTGTTAAAAATTTACCCTAAGATACTTCTTATACTCGGATACTATGAATCGAGTGTAATCTGGTAGACTAAACTGCACTGCTCTGGCGGAAAATGGAGTGAGATAATAGTTATTGACGTAATCATTTCCCCCAAGAGTAATCGACACCAGTGCCCCCGCCACAAGCCTGTCGGTTTGGGGACGCCCAATGATACTCGCCACTCGGTTTTGATATTGTGAAAAATACTGCAACTGCTGTGGCATCCTGATAATGTTCGCCTGCGTACACAAGCGAATTCGATTCTTGAACTTCTCACTCATAAATCCACTCAAGATATACAAATTGACTAAAATAAAATTGTTCTTACAAATTGGACGCCAGTGTCGTTTAGAATTCCAACGCCTGCAGAGGCGAAGTTGGCGCCTCTGAGCAATGCGTTTCCATGAAGGGAAGGATCCAAATACGGAAGCACGGATTCGGCTCCCAGTTTCTTGCCTGCAATGGAATTCACACGAACATTATATGCCAACATACACACAATGTGGTGTAGGGGTATTTAAATTAGAGACTAATTTGCACGTACTGATAAAATCGGGGATAATGAGGCCATTAGAAAATCGTCCAGTGGGTCGATGAGTGGGATAATCGATCCCGTATGGGTAACGGTCGGCTCTAGCAGTGGTGGCAATGTAGTTGTTATTTCCACTGTCCACCAGCGAATCTCCGAACAGAAAGAATGCGGAGGCGGCGGCTGCATCCACGATTATAGCATGGCAGCAGCAGGACGTAATAAGCAGGGAAACAAAGGAAGCAACGTACGCTCCCATTGTTTTCTGACGGTCACAAATTGGAATGACGATGATGAAAAGATAGAGTCGTCACGGCTCTATAATGTGGAAAAGGAGTGTAAAAGTCTTTGCAGTATTAAAAACTTCTTCCAACTCTCACACCGGTTCCACCAAAACCACAGGGGAAGGCACTAATATCTACGCGTAACGACTATCATTATACCTTCAAGACACTACTCATATGAGGGGGCGGCCGACCGACCGACTGATACTTCAAAGTTGTTTGTAGAAGCGATGACCGACTTTCTCCTGCAGGTCCCGCACTCACACTCTCAAATATAGGCGCACATGAAAATAAGAATTTAGGTATTGTCAATGTTTTTGTTGTTTTTTAATAAGGGTTAGAGTAGGGCTTTAGAAGGGAATTTAGGTATTGTCAATGTTTTTGTTGTTTTTTAATAAGTGTTAAAGAAGGGCTTTAAAAGGGAATTTAGGTATTGTCAATGTTTTTGTTGTTTTTTAATAAGGGTTAGATAAGGGCTTAAAAAGGGTTCTTTACCTTTCTATTAAGAGGTTTAAGAGCCAAAAGCTTAAAAGAGAACACCATCATTTATATAAAAAATGTTAGCCAGAAAATCAAAATGCAGTCTACAAACAGGAAATTTAGAGATATAAATTAATAAAAAACAAAAGTTTGTTAATCAAATAAAATTAAAAAAATAATTTAGGTAGCGAAAGTTAGTTAGAGGTAATTTGTGTTTCCAAATCTTATTTTGATTGTATTTTTTTAGCTCTTATTTTGTCTGCGATTTTTTTATTATAATTGTGTTAAACCTTAGCTCTCTATGAATTCAGATCTCATTTTGTATCAGACTTTGTTTGTCTTATTAAGTTTCACTTTGTTTATGTTTTTTTATTTTTTGTGTTTTTAGATCTCATTTTTTTCTCTATGAATTCAAATCTCATTTTGTATCACACTGTATTTTATTAAGTCTCACTTTGTTTATGTTTTTAAATTTCACTTTGTTTATGTTTTTCTAGAATTTATTTTACCTATGTTTTTCAATTTTTTGTATTTTTAGATATCATTCTATCTTTGTTTCTCAATTTTTTGTATTCTAAATCTCACTCTGTTTATGTTTTTCTAGTTCTCACTCTATTTATCATCTCTTCATAGCTTCTTACTATGCCATCTCCAAGATAATGTTAAGAAGATTTTCTAACTCTTTTACCACAAAATTATTGTCTCTTTGTATTCTTTAGTTTGACATTCAATATTTTATGATGTTTCCTTCCCTATAAATATGTTTGATTTTGTTGGATAGAAAAACATTTTTAATGTAGATAGCATCATTAATGATATAACTAATTGAAAACTTTGTCTTCTTGACCAATTTAAGCCTTGTCATCAGCACTGTATACTCCATAACAATCTACATATGCACCAATAATATTCTCCTATGATTCCTTAATGATCCCTCCACCCTTTACATTTCCTAAATTCCTTTTAGTTCCTCCATCAAAGTTTAGTTTAAACCACCTATTATCTGGTTTTTTCTATTTTACCTTTTATTTTTACTTGTTATTACCATATTCTTGTACCCCTTTCATCTCCTTAAGATTCTAGTTTTCACATCCTTCATTGAAATTAATGATACACAAGTTCTTTGTTATGATAATTTTAATATTCAAAAATAATTTAAAATTAGATTTTTAATATTTTTGAAAACAAAATTATTTTTTTCAACCAAATCCTCCACATAAAATGAAAAGTATAAAATTTCATAAAACTTTAAGTTATATTGTTATCTTAAAAATTAACTCATTGAGTAACTATAACAAAATTTTATTATAATAATTATTAAATGCTTTAAAAAATACATTTCCAAAACAAAGTGATTCTTCGTATTTCTACAAAATGACAAATATTAAAAAATAAAAAACCTTCCTTCTTTAGATTATCTAAAGTTAAAAAGGTATTTTCAATAATGAAGACTCTAAAGTTAAAAAGGTATTTTCAATAATGAAGACTCTAAAGTTAAAAAGGTATTGTCTGCCCAATGATATTTGGTGTAATGACAGTTGCTTCTTTATTATCATCCATGAGGTCGATTCCTCTATAAATGTTTACTCGAGATTCCTCTATAAATGTTTGTAAAGGATGTTCAATATAAAAAAAAAAAAAAAATATTGTCAGTAAATTTTCTTTTCACAAGAAACACTTTACTCACAATTTTTGAAGACCTGGTTTCTCACAATCCAATTTTATAAACAATTCTTAATTTTTATTATTCATTTAAATCCATTAACGATGAAGCACAAATTCGAACATCTAACATATTGGTCACTGTGACGACCATATTATTTATTGAGCACTCGCCGTGAAATAATGTTGCCACCTTGACGTAGGTCTGTTTTTCTACACCTTGCATTAACTTCCTGAATTGCACAACTACCAAAGCGAATCAGTCAAGTTATGTAGTATTCAAAAGTACTGAACCATAATCAAATTATAGCAAAAAGAAGATGGTAATCAAATTTTTACAATAGAATATAGAATACGAGCAATTTTTTCCAACATCTTGAAATTCAAAAGCAATGAAGCATTTAATAATATGACCGCTATAGTTGTGTGTTAGTTGTCCGTAATCTTATAAGACGGTGCCATTATGTTTTACGTCTTCCTTAATGAATTTGACTTAAGACGTCATAGCAGTTTGATGACGAAGTATTCGTCGAGAAGGCGGTAGAAAGATCTAATGCACATGGAACACAACAGTTTTCGTGCTCAATAAAAATACAGACCTATGTGGCTTCCAACATAACGTTTATCTTAGTTGACAAATCAAGCACAAGGCTTTCCAGGTCCACGCCCACACGCAAATAAGGAATAAAATAATTTTAATACGTTGTGGGTATACAATCACGGAAGGTTGTGTTGAGTACTATTCATGCAAGCGTGTCATATATTGGAAAGCATCTGAGTAAAATTCAGATCATACTATCTATTTTTTTAAGATACCTTATCACTATTTTTTAGAAATCAATTTAACCAATAATATTAAAATATTAAGATTAAAGTTGAAAGGCATGTATAATTTTTTTTTATTTTTCAATTTTAAGAAATCTTTTACTTTAATTGGTTTATCGAGACATCTTATTATGTTGCTAACAAGGTTATGTTCATGCTTAATTGTCCTTCTTAGAATGCTTATCGATATCATTTATAAATATTTGATTCTAATGTCAGTCTATCACTTTTAATTGAGTATCTATTCTACCTACCAAAATACGAGTAGTTAGCTGTAAATTCCTATAAGTAGCACAAGCAGGGCATATAAGAAAATATATATGCTTGTAATTCTTCACTACTTGCTTCCCATAGAAATCACAAACTCTTTCCGAAGTGCTTTTACCAACCTTCCTATCAATTTTGGAGTCTACATGCCCAAATGGGGCATGTACCACTTGGGTGTCAAAAGACATAATGGAGATGCACTTTGCGCAAATCAACTATATTGAATCCTCATTGATCCAAGAAGCCTTGTCTGATGACCTCATGACCTCTCTACTAATGGCTCCACCATACAAATATCACCTATTGACATCAATGATTATTTATCTCACATTTACATTTCCATTATTAATTCATTGTAAATGGATTTCTCCATATAGTTTTAGTCTAAAATTCTCATAATATCCTCCTTACATTTTAAATTATCATTTATGAATACACTAAGCAACCTTCTCACATGATATCTTTCTATCTTATAATAAATATCTTCTCATAAAGATATAGCATTTTCAAATAGTAATTCATAGATAAATACCTAAAGCTTAATAAATAGCAAAGCTCAATGAAAAAATTAAAATAATGTCTAGAAATTGATATTTCCTTTTAGTTGACACCTAAATTTTAATATTCTAGGGCAAACATAATAGTGATTTTACATCCAAGTGTTCTTATTTAAGCAATGATTTATCATTCGAGTTGTTATTAAATAAATTCAATAGTTATAATGAATCAAACCAACAAAACCGACTTTAATAGCAACCAAATGCATATTAATTTCACTATATCTATAATTAAAAAATAAAATACTTCATGTTTTTAACAACATAATAAAGATGTATTTAATGTAAAAGTGAAGAGATACATAATAATTAGGAAAAAATAGAATCAACACATGATTAGTCTTATAATTGTATGTCAGAGAGAGAGGACACAAAAGAAATAAGGGGTGGGTGCATGTAGACACCCCATAATATTTCATATATGTTACACGCTAATGCAATGGATCAGTAATTCGGGATATTTATAGGGATATGAAAATCCTAATAAGAGTTAACCTCAAGCTAACATTATCTTGACTTTGAGGTTAAATAACAATAAAACAATAAGAATAATACCCTTTAATCAAGGTTATCCATAAAGGTGGATTAACCAAGATTACTAAGGATGAAATATGAAGTGTGTCCTTTAGGATTATATAAACATGATTGTAGAATTACATATACACATGCCCATATGCTACATTAATAGTGTACATAGGCACTTCTTCACACTTTTGAACTTGGCCTAACAAGATTAGATTACACACATTTCAACACCCACCATAATATAAATTGAGGGAATAAGGATATGAGGAATTATATGTAAGACCTCCTCCCACAATGGATGCTCTAATGGACCTTCACTTTACCATCTTCATCCTCATATTTAGAATCTACACTCAAGATTTCTTTCTCAATATTTTTCATTTTTTTTATGGAGTGTCCTTTCCTTTTACAATGCTTATAAGTATTTGACCTCTTTGAAATATTATACTTACCTTTAGGAAATTAAGCCTTAGATTCAATGGATTTGAAGTCCTTTAGATGAGCTTGTATATGAGAAAGAGCTCCATAAATTTTTATTACAACTTGATAATGGATAAGAATATTGAAAAGTCCTTCAAGAGAGATAGGTTGTGGATCCTTAATAGTCATATCATTCACATAAAGAACCAAGTCAATTGTATAAAAATAAGGAGAAAGGTTGGAAGTAATATAATTGGCATACTCTTCATCATTATTTACCTTGTCTATGTCATATTCAAGTAAGCTTTTGGGGATTTGAAGTGAGATATGTAGTTTTCAACAAGATTCAAATATAAAATTTTGAGATTTGAAATATCTATCTCTATTTTGTTATATTTTAAGCAAGATTATATGAGGCCTAATATTTTAAATCTTTGAGTAGTCTCAAATATAAGAGCAAATAAAATATAATATGGCCAATATAAATAATAATAACATTCAAAATAATATCAAATATGAATGTAAAATGACCAAAATTATTCATGCAATAACATGAAGAATACTTACAATATAATTGCTCAAAATATGCATAAAAATTGCAATATTATTAATGATTGAATGGATCATAAAATATTTATATATTTCAATGCAATACATGGAGATTTATCTCCATAATATAGACATGCAATATGACTCTTCAAGTACTTGACTATTGCTCTCCATATGACAACTCTCATGTCCTTTGGCTTCTCATCTTGCCACTTGTATACAAGACTCTTGACTCTCTACTTGCATGTGCACTTAACTCTATGGCACTTGCACACTTACATGACTCTTACACTTCTACATGCACACCTAATATATTACACTTGTGCACATCCTCACATTACATATTTGCACAGTTAATTACATGGCACTTTCTCTCATTACACACTTGCACTCTTACTTACATAAAACTTGTGCATATCTTGCACATAGACACTTACATAAAGGGAAAATATAAATCATACTCCTAAACTATAGACTCAAACCCTAATATATTACATATTTACATTTGTACCATGAAGGTACCATGGGGATACATTACCATGTACCAAATAATTTAATATTCTCCAACACCCCCTGTATTACATTTTTTGGTTATTGAAGAGTTTAGTCTTCAATATTTATCTTCATGTTGGATCTTGTGCTTTTATTCTTCTATTTTGGTTTTGGCATAGCTCTGGATCATGGAACATGTCTTCTTTTCACTTTCCTATTTTTCTTCTTGTACTTCTTTATTCGGTTTTGTTATGTCTTGGTGTTGATCCTGCTTTGATATTCTTTTGTAGCTTGTTTTTCAATATTAGTAATAACATCAATATTTGATTTTTTTTTTCATTTTTATCCTTATATTTATTTTGTGCCTTGAATAGAATTCTTTTAGCAAGAGATTTAAATTCATTTTCTTCAATGGATTCTTCTATCTCTTGTATTTCTTGAATTTCTTGAACGAGATTGCCTTTTTTATTTTCTTCCCTTGAACGTAGTTGGTGTTGTTTGTTGACTATATCTATATTAAGGCTGGAACTGTCTTGGTTGAAATTTTTAAAATGACTTATTTGTTTGATTCCCTTGATTTTATTTTCTTGATTTTGAGAATTAAATTTACAAAAAATTGTAGTATGACCTTTCTTTTTCATGTGTCAAAATCTTGGTTTCCATCTAAATTTAGGCTTTGATGTTGTTCCAATGTTACTTGATACATTGTCTTTAGACACTCAAGCATTATTAGTCATTCCATATTTGACTACATTTTTAGATTCAAATTCTTGAAGAAGATTAACTAGATCATAAAATGTTGTTTCTATTTTAGTACTTGCAGAGAAGTAACTAAATGTTTATAACTTTCTGGAAGTGCTCTCAATGTAACTTGAACAAGAAATTTATCTTCTATCTTTTCTCCTAGAGTAAACAATTTAGCCTTTATATCTGCTATTTTTTAAAGAAAGAGTTCTATACTCTCTCCACTAATAACCTTTAAGGAATACAATTGAGATTGTAAATTTAAAATAATTGTTTTATTCTTTCCTTCAAATACTTTATATAATTTTTCTCAAGCATCTACAAATTTTTTGCTTCACTTAAGTATGGTTTATTTCGTCAATTATTCCAAATGTAATTAACATAAGAGCTTTTGCATAACTTTATTCAAATTTTTGAATTTCTCTTTCATCTTCAATTGGTTTTTTCTTTGTTCCATTTACTATTTCCCAAAGTTTTTCTACAATAAGAATTGATTTCATTTTGTTCTTCCATGATGTAAAATTTGGTCCTTTCAAGAGTTGAGATTCAAAAAGGAAAATTTTGTTGTTTGACATAATGGAACTCATAACAAAAAATTTAATCAAATTTTCAAATTTTAAATATTTCAAATTTTGAAGTAGTAAACCTTTTATCTCCCTAATTTATTAAATTTGCAAATTCTATAAATCCTTCAAACTTTTCAACTTTTTTAAAATCTTCAAATATTAAAAAATATTTCTAATTTTTCAAGATATCCTTTTGGAGTAAAAAACCTTATCTCAAAAATCTAATAAACTCAAATTTTTGAAATATATATTGCAAAAATAAATTGCTAAATATCAATTTCAAAATGTAGTAGAAGTCCTTATAACTCCCACCTAAATTAAAGTTCCTAAGTTCTTATACTTCAAACAATCCTTGAATTAGGACTTTAATAAATTAAATATTCTAAATATGAAGGTAACACTTCTTACCTTCTTTATTCTTCATTAAATGTTGACCAAGGGATGTGCAGGATAATCACTCCTTACATTATAACATTCACCATGCAATGCACTATTCTTACATGTGTTGCTCATAGAAAATCAATGCAATGTGACATTAAACTTAAATGTTTTTATATTTTTTATACCTTGTGTTGCTTGATCTATTGCTCTCCCTGTGAGAATGTTGCTTCAACTAATTCTTGTTATGGCATCACCATAAAGCAATAGCATAATGGCATTATACTTTGATTCTATCCAATGATGCTTTATTTGGAGGCTACTACTCTACTACTATCACAACTTGCATGGTGTACTATCCAATCTTATTATTGTCTAGATATTTTAGCTTTATCTCTCTAGTCTAGCTCATTGTTCTTCTAAATGGCATTATGACTTTGATTACTTTTGAATGGTGTAGTGATTGAATGGTGTTGTGACAGGCCTGCTCTCTTTCGAAGAGCACTTAGTTTTGTTATGATTTAAATGTTTTCCTCTTCACCTTAGAATATAGCACTTATGGTGCTTAAATCTACCTTATGTAGCCTTTGATGCTTTGGCTCATATAGCACTCTTAGTGCTTAAATTTTTATGTCACCTTATTGGTGCTCTAATTTCTTTTGGTGCTTCAAATAGTTTTTTAATTCCTCCACCTTATCACGAACTTCTTTTTTCCTTATATATATATATATATATATATATATATATATATATATATAGAGAATTTTTATCCTTCAATGGTGATTCTCCTCTTTTCTAGAGAATCCAAATATTATTTGGGTGAATTTGAATGTCCCCTCATGTCCAACTTTATTTAGAGTTGACCCTTCTATTCTCTTTGACCTAGTCATGACTTTGTTTTCAGTGGTTTTCCTTGAACCAAGTGGATAGACCCTAGCATCCAAATTAGGATGAATTTTATTTATCCCCTCAATATCTACTCTTCAAGCCTTTGAATGGAGTCCTAGTATTCACTTCCTTTAAAGTAGAAATACTCCAACTTAGGACCTTTATCAATCTGCAAATTTGAAATTTATAGTGATCTAAGTCAATGTTTCCTTCACATGACTCTAAATGCAAATTCACATTGAAGACTTACTCTAATTCTAGTAATAGAGACTACTCGAAGTATCTTTGATACCACTGTTGGCTTTTAAGCCAGATTATCTTAGGTCCAATATGTTTGATCTTTGAGTCATCTCAAATATAAGAGCAATCAAACTATATTATGCCCAATATAAATAATAATAACATTCATATAAAATATGAATTTAAAATGGCCAAAATCATTCATGCAATAACATGAAGAAAGTTGCAATATCATTAATTATTGAATGGATCATAAAATATCTAGATATTTTGATGCAATACAAGGATCTCCATAATATAACCATACAAGATGACTCTTCAAGTAATTGACTATTGCTCTCCATATGACAACTCTCATGTCCTTTGGCTTCTCATCTTGCCACTTGTACACAAGAGTCTTGACTCTCTGTTAGAATAATAAATTATATCCTAAGTTGTTACTAGGATAATTTGTGTGGTTGAGATTAGCTTAGTTAGTTATGATCCAATGGATTAGATTGTAATCACTTTCTATTTAAGCAAGGTACTTATTTTTTTACTATAGTTATCATGGTGCTCATGAGGTGAAGTATTATTTGTGAGTATTAGTTTAAAAATTTCATGGAGAGATTTCACCATTGCAATGTTTTAAACATTTCATGGAGAAAATTTCAATCGCCCACCAAGCAACAAAATAACACCTGTAGTGGTGGTAGTAGACGACAATTCTAACCGGAGATGAAGTTGTTCATGGATGTGCTATCATAGATCTACGACGTAATATTGTTACCATCATAATATGTGTTATGTGGTTGTGTGTTTATATCGAGGGATACAATTCTGCCAACATGGCAAGATTAATTTTTAACCATTGTAGAATCACGACTGATCATGACTTGGAGTGCTCTAGATGATGGATATTATCACTCATGTGAAATACTGTTGTTTCCCTACCCTCATGCTACTGATATTTGACCTCGAGGTACCTCTATTCACTAATATTGTACGTCTCTGATTGGCGAATACCAATGTGACCAGTAATATCAGATCTGGGAGAGCTCTATTCTAGTTGTTCAAAAACTTGAGGGAAGTGACGATGGTGTTGAGGGCACTGAAAAAGTTAGTTCTATTTGTACAGGTGTGAAGTGCCTTATTGTTTAATTTGTTTGCTGATACCCTATGTGTCCATAGTCAAAATGGGATGTTGCTATTTGAGTCAGAGGAGCAACACAGTAGAGGAGGAAGAGAGGGTGCGCCTCGTATGAAGCAGCAATGACGGTAAGTCTTTGATTGTGCATTTTGAGCCTTGATCCAGTTACAGTTATGGTGTTGTGTTGGATCACGATGTATGCCTAGTTGGGTCCTTTTTTTGTCAAATGAATGTGCTATTACAACATTGGATTTGGTGATGATGACATCCCACATTCTTTCTATGGTGAGACAAATCTTGGGAGGTGTTGTAGATCTCGATGCGAAGGATGCAGACCATTCATCTATGACACACGAGATGAGTCTGACAAACTTTTGAATATAAAGAAACATACTGTGTCAAAGTTTATTGGTTCACCTCATGGATATGTTGGTTATGAAGGACATAAAATCTGTACCTAGTGTGCTACCTCTATTTTTCAAGTAAAATAGCACACATGAACTGCACGACTTCCTACCTGTCGTGTAGTTATTTTTGGGCTCTACGCATTGCAAAAATATCATGTTAAATATGATAATTTTAATGGCTAGAGATGACCCTTCTCGCATCATGTGATGTGAATCATTGTGAGGCAGTTCAATTTTTTATGTGCTACTATTTTTGAGTTCAATGGCAAAACTAGAGTGTGGTCATTTAACTTCATTATTGCTGGTCTTCCGTGAATATATGACATTGGCTGTGATAGCATGCGGCTTGTGAATTTGATGTATTTATGCCCATCGATCCTCATAGTAGGACTTGTTATGGAGGTGGAAGCTCTGAACCTAACAACATTTTTTTTGTTTTTTTGACAAATTTTCAATTTTTGGGGAGAAAAAATTTAAAAATTCTTAAGGTTTTATGAGATTGATTTTTTTTCGAAAGCTACAGTTAGCTAGAGGACATCGATGACAAGCTATTTTGTACCTGTATGAAGAACTAAATAGGAGGGACGATAATGTGCCAACTATGTGTGCCACCTATTGGAGCAACATCGGATAATGTGATGAGAAAATTGAACAAAAGTGAGATCTAGCAACAACAATCATTTCCAGCCATCGTGGAGTTATTCAACTTCATGCATTTATGAGGGAGCTTCGGGTGGGATGCTAGTGGAGAAGAAAAACCATGGGTAACACCAGTACCAATAGAGAAAGGCGATGAAAAGGGCGCTAAAGGGAATGCAAATTTTTGCTCCTCGATGTCGAGATCTGAAATACAAGGTGGTGACAATGGAAAAATCTTCGCATAAATGGGTAAAAACATTGTAGGTGCAGGAGGTGACAGATTTATGGGCCATTAAATTTTAATAAACACTAAATTTTATTTATGAGGGCCCCAAATTTTAAATAAAATATAATGGCCCACATGGACCATTCCTTTTATGGAGGCACAAAAACATTTTTGTTAATGAACCTTTTATGTGGAAAGCTAAATGGGGGCCACTTTATTTCCATAATGGCAAAAATAATACATTCATAGCATGGGGAATTTAAAAATAAATAAAAACATTGTTCTTTCTTTTTTATTTTTCACTTGGGAAGTAGAAGAAAAAGAAAACCTATATATTCTCTTGCGAGAGATATTTTTAAAATCACCATGCTTTATTCCAATTTTTTGGAAGATTCTTTGACAAAGAAAGAAGAAGACTATTGTTTTCCTGTAGAAGAAGGTCCCATTTGACACTTGATCATTGGGGTGTTTCTAGTCGTCGAAAAGGTTTTTCCATGCTGGACAAGATGGTGCAGTCCATTTTCAATTTTGAAACTATTTTTCATACTTTTTTGTGGCTCAAAATTTTGTATCATGGAGTGCATTCTTGGTTGAACCTGACACTCCCAGATATTTGCTTTGTAAGTGATCCTCATATATAGTCATCTTGTCTATATCACCTAACGGTTGTAGTGGTTGGTTACCCATGCATTCTGATAGGATGATGAGGTCACCATAAGGATGCATTAAAACACTACATTGGTGCCCTTTTTGTCTTTTAGATTCCTTTGAAGTAAGTTGTTTATCCACTCAGTTTGGACTTTGTTATCAGCCCATTGTGTTTATATAGGTGGAAACCACTACTTATGCTTGTGGATTCGATTTGGACATCCCTTGCAATCCTTGTGGTTCTTTCCACACTATCTTCACACTCTTATTTTTGTAAGACACTTTGGTTTTAGGGGTTTTTTTTTAGTGACCTTTTTTCATGGTTCACAGCCTTGATTTGTGTCACAAGCACTAGTATGGGAGTATGGTTTCATTCAGTTTGATGACGAGGCTTCTCTACTTTTTTTGACGCATCTTATGGGTCCTTTGTAGGCTTATTCATGGAATTTATCCTAAGGTATGTTGAAGAGGAAATCTTCCTTCCTCTCCATCCTCCTTTCACATATTCCTTCTTCTTCTTCTATTTTGGCAAGTGGTTTTTTCCCTTGTGATTTTTGATCATATTTTAGCAAAGTTTAATTATGCAAATATTGTACATGAGTACCTTATCAGACCTTGTTGGTGGAACTCATACTTTTAGATATGCCACTTATTTTTTGATTTTGTTGTTTTTTCACTACCTCCTAGTATCACTTAAGGGGGGTGTTAGTATATCCTAGTACCACTTAAGGGGGGGGTGTTAGAATAATAAATTATATCCTAAGTTGTTACTAAGATAATATGTGTGGCTAAGATTAGCTCAGTTAGTTATGATCCAATGGATCATATTGTAAGCACTTTCTATTTAAGCAAGGTACTTTCAATTGAATAATATCAAGTATTATATTTTCCAATACTCTTTACTTACATGCAAACTTAAAGGACTCTTACATGATTACATACACACCTAATTCATGACACTTCTGCACATCCTCACATTACATATTTTCATACTTAATTACATGACACTTGTGCACTTTCTCTCATTACACACTTGCACTCTTACTTACATGACACATGCATATCCTACACATAGACACTTACATAAAGGGAAAATATAAATCACACTCCTAAACTATAGACTCAAACCCTAATCTATTACATATTTACATTTATACCATGAAGATGCCATGGGGGTACATTAGCATGTACCAAATAATGTACCAAATATAGGTGAGTGCTCCAACTACTAAACCATGCCACTTAGCTTGTAGCAAGAGTAAGGAAATAAATTTTCAAAATTCAAAGGATTCATACTACATATAACCATGACCTTGGCCTATGATCTCATAATAAAAATATCTTTTCCTTTTCCAAAAACATTGCTTAAAAAATAAGAGCAATAAAAAAAATAGATAAATCTTCTAAAATAGTTGTAAAATGGCATTCATGGGTTTCAAACCAATGATATTTGATTGCCAAAGTTGTACACCAACCACTATGCCACAAAGTTGCTTACTCTCTTCATTGTAAGAAACTTTATATTGAGGGTCAAGGAGGGCACGTACACTAGATCTTGGAGCACCCATGGGAGATGACATCTTATATTTTACACCAAAAGGAATGATCCCTAGGGATTTAAAACTATAAAAAAGGGTCAATAAACATAGTTCCTAACCATTGTACTACTCTATAAGATATGGAGGAAGTCATATCATATGATAGAGGAGGCAAGACCAAAAAAATAAACATCAAAATATGAAAAGGGGGTATCAAAATTGTGATGTTGAGGATTTTAGAGAGCACATACCATCACATTCCACCTCTAAGCAAATATGCCTAGTTATCTCATAGGTAAAATTTTCTAAGATCAAAATAATCACACATAAAATCACATTCAATAATAACACAAGTACTGCACAACAAAATTCTCTCTATTACATTCATAAATCATACTTTCTCACATTTATTCAATTACATGTCATGGAGCTTTATCTTCAATATATAACTTTATATAATAAAATCTTCAATAATCCTGATTATTGCTCTCCTCAAACTCATGGGAGATGCAACCTTTTACATGCCTCAAATTATGATAAAGCTTCACATGATTACATAACCTTCTACTTCACATCTTAACACGACTCATGACTCTTAACTTTCACACTTGACACCTATCACTTATGACTCTTCACTTGCACACTTTCCACTATACACACTTACACTTGAACACATCACACTTGCACATTTGACACCTTTCACACTTTATTACATAACACATAAATATTTCTCACAACTTGACATCTACTATTGACAAAAATATTAAACACACTCCTAATATAATATTTACAATAGTACTCCATGGTATTCCATGGTATCAAATTATGTAAAATTGCCAATACCCCCATGTATTGCATTATTTGGTGCTTTACCTTCAATATCTTATCTTCTTGTCTTAGTCTTCATTCTTTGTCTTTGGCTATTATATTGTTGTTGGTACTTCATTTTCTATAATTCTAATTGTTTCCAAAGTTGCTTTTACAATAATTTGTTTGAGAATTTCATCGAATTCTATAACATACCTTTTATAGTGCTCCATTCATGAACACTATTCCCTTTATACCAACAAGTTTTGTGGGTATGATTATGGCTCCCATAATTTTTACAATGAATAAGATCCCAACAATTTTTAACTTTATATCCATATTTATTGGATTGTTTACACCTTTGAGTGTAATTTGATCTTTTATATTTTGGATAAACTCTTATAGGAACAAAAAAATTGTTTCTTGATTTTGCAACTTTCCTTGATGTCTTGAATGTATTGCAATCTGATTTCTCTTCATTATTAGCATATTCAAAACAATATTTTATGCACCATTTAAGAATCATAAGAATTATACTTTTTGCTTCTCTTTGAATGAATTGTATATGCTCCATCAGTTCTATTGTTCCATGTATTATTTATTTTGAAACAATTTGTAAATCATTCTTGGAAGCTTTCATTTTTTCTTCTTTTCAGATATTCATTTTCCTTGCTTTCTAGCTATGATCTATATCTTTTTAATTTCTTCTTAATATTCTTCAAATTAACAATCAATAAATTCTTCAAATCTACTTTTCACTGCTTATAAATCCCAAAATTTTAATTTAAATTCTTCCCTTTTTCAAATTCAAGTTTTAAATTTCCTTTTAAAAAACTCAACTCCAAAAATCAAATTTTAAACCTTAATTCATCTATTTTCAAATTCAACTCTTTAATCCTCTTCTCCCAAACTAATTTTTCAATTTCCCAATTCTAAATTTCTCCTTTAATTAAATAATTTCTTCAATTAATTAATTACTTACTTCTCCATTCATTTCATTAAATCATTAATAAAAATTATTCTTATATATCCCAAAAATTAAATCAAACAATAACATATTACACCTTATAACTCCAAGCATTTGCTTTAAATTTAAATGAGTGTCCCATATTATTAATGGTGCTTGATAATTAAGCCTTACGTTGATTATGTAATTGATTTTTAAATGCATATATTAACTTCCTTATTTTAGGGAAAATCTTACTAGAGAATAACACTTGTTGGTTGTCCTTTCATAGTTTCGACCAAACATTATAGTTTGTACCAAACCTCCTTCTCTACAAATACTCATTTTATGGAATGATTCTTAGATAAACATTCCAAACTTGGTACTCAAAGCATCTTCTTCACAAGAACATCCAAAACTTTCTCATTCATAGAAATCAAATTGTCTCTTTCACAAAAACACTAAAAGCATATCCTTCACAACAATCAAAGTGTCTCCAGCTCCAAAACCTTCCATCATCTCCTTCACAATGTGAAATATCAAGTAGCTTCTAACCTGAGCTTCACAGTGTCTCCTATAGGTCTTTGCTCATTCAACTCAATTGTTCTACTCTTACCTCTTTAGATTTCTTAGATGTTCCTCTCTCTGTTCCAAATTTCTTCAACTAAAGCAAAAATTCTTCTTTTTATCTTGATTTCTTTAACTCTTCACTCCAATGTTCTTCCTATCCATTCTTATACACTCCTCTATTGTGCTTCCTTGAACTCATTCTACAATATACTATATTTCCTTTATTTTGGTTGAGGTCTTCCTCTTAGTAATATCCTTTTTAATATCTTTTTTATTTGATTTCATAGCAATATATTTTCTTTCATCTCCAGTAGTTTTATCTCCTTCATTTAAAAAACACCTCCAATATATCTCTTCTCACATTCCTCAATGCTATTTCTTCTTCCATGCAATAATGTCCTCAAAAATTTTAATCTTCTATCTCTCAAATATTCTCTACTCTCCACCAATCAACTCATGTTCATTCTGCTAATCCTTTTGTAATTCTCATATCTAAAAACATTAATCTCTTCCTTATTCCTCCAATATTCCTCTTCCTTCAACCGTATTCCTTCTTCACTCTTATATGTCTAGAAATAATAGGTCCATAGTCTCAATACATCCAAAATGTCTTCCAATATTCCAACATTATCCTTGAATCCTTTGGCTCACACTTCTTCTCTCCAACAACACGTCTATATATAATAGCAAATGCTCTCATCTCAAGCTCTTCAAATCATTGCACATATGGATTTTACATATATATCCTCCATCATTCCATAATTATAGTATTTTTTCCACCATTTCTTTGCATCAAAGTATAAATATCTCTTCTCTAGAATACACCTCTAAAATCTCACCAATAATCTTACTTTGCACTCCTATAATCCATCTCCCTTCAAATGGTATATTCTTTATCAATATCTCTATAGTAATATCTCCTTCCAATACCTTTCTTCCAATATCTCCTCTCTAACAATCCATCCTCAAATTTGTCCTTCAAATTCACTCATCCAAAAATATTTAAACAATGTAATGACTTTCACCAAGATGGCTCTAATACCACTATTGAAAAATATGCTTGATTATCTCACAGGGAAATTTCTCTAGAATAAAAATAATCATACATAAAATTCTATTCAGTTATAACACAAGTAGTGCACAAATGAATATTCTCTATTACATTCATAAATCATACTTTCTTACATTCATTCAATTACATAACATGGATCTTTGTCTCCAATATATAACTTTACATAATAAACTCTTCAATACTCTTAACTATTTCTCTCCTCAAACTCATGGAAGATGCAACCTTTCACATGCCTCACATTATGATAAAGTTTCTCATGATTACATAACCTCCTACTTCACATCTTGATACATGACTCATGACTCTTCACTTTCACACTTGACACATATCACTTATGACTCTTCACCTGCATACTTTACACATTGCACACTTACACTTGCACACCTTACATTTACATACCTTGCACTTGCACACTTTTCACCTTTCACACTTTAATACATAACATAAAAATATTCCTCACAACTTGACACCTACTATTGACCCAAATATTAAACACACTCCTAATATAATAGATACAATAGTACTCAATTGTAGCAAACAATGTAATACCATCAATAATGATTTATTATGATACCAAGTTCAAATTCATAATTCTTTCTAGAATTAGAAAAATGCAAGAGTGATTTGAATATGGTAGTAATAAATGTGTGTGTGTATTTATAGTGGCCTCACTAATATCTCACATATATTACTCACTAATGAAATGGATCAATCATTGTAGGGTATTTATAGTGGTACCAAAACCCAAATAAGAATTAACCTCAAGTTGATATTAACTTAACTTTGAGGTTATATTAAAATCAAAAAATAATTAATTACACTCTTTAATCAAGATTTTCCATAAAGGTGAATTAACTAAACTCACTAAGGGTGAAATATAAAAGATTCCCTTTAGGCTTATAAAAATATTCTTGTAATCTTACATAAATGATACCTAGGGCTTTACATGAAGAATTTTGTAGGCTTACGTATACACATGACTATAGACTACATTAATAGTTCTCATAAGCACTTCTTCACACTTTTGGCCTTGGCATAACAAGATTAGATTACACATATTTCAACATAATCATCCTCTAGGATCACTATTTCATACCCCAAGTATACTTTGAATCATCTATCATGCTTTAGATTATAGTATTACAAGCCTAGTTGAGATCCCTTCATTTCTGGTACGAAGCTACAAGTAGATTGTGCTAAACCTTTGGTGGGTTCTACTTTATACCATTCATATGTTTGGGGTATTCTCTATCTTACCCTTATTTAACAAGATATTTCATTTTCTATTAGTTAATGTTCTAAGTAAATGTAGGTACATTGTGAGAGTCTCTAGATTACAACCATGCTAATCCTTTGGGTACATCAAAAGTACATACCATATGTGTATTTAATATTTAATTTGAGCTCTTTTAATTTTCACAATATTTTTAGATGTAGATTGGGTCAGTGATTTGGACCAATGATGCTCCACTATAATATTTGTCTTATATCTTGGATCTTGTTCAATATATTGGTGTTATAGATGTTGGCCTACTATATTTTAGTCTTATACAAAAGCTAAATACTATGTTTCCAATGAAGCCTCCAAGCACCTCTAATGGATGCTCATAATTTTAGAGCAAAAGGGTATACCTCAGTAGTTTTTAACCCTCTATTGTAATGATTAGATATCCATTAAGCTTGTTTATAATCTAGTGTTTCATCAATGAACTAAGCATATTAAGGTTTGGAGGTACTATGTGTGATGGTTTTATGTTTATGGGATGCTTTATCCAATATATATGTCATTAAAGAAGTAGAAATATGATATTCTTATCAAAATCATGCTTGAGGCTTCTTTCTGTGATTGAAGAAGTATATTTAAGTAGGATAGTGTCCCTTAATAGTGATGAATCATAAGTATCTCTCTCTATGTCCGCCATTCAATGTAAGAAAGGATGTAAAATCTATGGTGTTAAGGTTCACTTAAGGCCATATAATCAACTTTTATATTAAATTTATCGTATAGCCCTTTAAGCCCTTGTAAATTTTGTATAGGTGGATGTATTGTAATATTTTTTATTAAATATCTAAGGCTTTCACTAGACATATTTTATTATATTGATTATTTAAACCGTGACCTAAAGGTCTCTTATAATTGGATATTTATACCCTTCGCTGGTAATCATTTATTTATTTGTTGGAGTGTAATTAATTTTATTTAGTGAGATTATTTTATTGTCTATGGACATCCTTCATATTGTGTGAATTCTTTTGTGAGCTATTGTAGTATTTATTGATAATGTATTGATTCCATTCATTTCTACAAAGTATTATAAAATCCAACAAATGAACTTTGTTCTTAAAACCATTTCCTCTTCATATGAGGCTAAAAATAAATGAGAACATACCTATCTACAAAATATTAAATATCCTTTTCAACCTAAAAATTCAACTATTGAAAATGTAATTAATGTGTAGAAATATTTGTAGTATTTCTCACTATATGTGGGAATTGTTTTTGCCTTAGTTGATTTTATAAGATGGATCCAACAGAAGGAAAGCCACAAAAAACTTTGAAATAAAGCTAAGGTAGAGCTAAGTGGAAAAGAGAGTAGACTAAAGTCCTAGGATGCAAAAGAATGAAAATGGAAAATATGGGAAAAGTTCAAAATGGTGTTGTATGCAAAATAATACCAACTAAAATTGTGAGGAAAAATGAAGAAAAAATGCATGCAAAGGGTGCTAAATGTATTTTGGAGAGGTTACATTTCATGATAGGTAACCTCTAGAGCTACCTTCATCACTTAGGTGTAACTTACAAGGAGGTTGTTGGCATATTAAAGACACCAACAATGGAAGTTGTAGTTCTAGTATCCTTGAGACCAATAACATAAATTAGAGAGAGAATTTCTAGTAAAAGTAGTTGGCAATGTTAGAAGAGGCTACACATTTAGAGACCTAGAACCCTTCAACATTGATGATTCCAGATCCAAAGACCTCAAGGAAATCAACAAATTGAATGTGGGTATGCCTTGACATACAAAAGAGAAAGAATTTTGAGTCTCCTACATTATTTCAAAGGGAAATGGATCCATCAATTTTACCTATAAATAATAATGCATTCTTCATTGTAAAGAAATTTATCAGTATCAACTTGAACCCTAAGTTATTTTATTGAAAAAATTTGGGCCCTCTTGGCATGACATATTTGTAAGAAAATTTATGATATATACATATGGAGTTGTGATTATTTCTCTCTCTGTCCTAATTTTTATGTATATTATATGTATGAAATCTTGTGTTAGACCAATAAAGTGCTCACCTTCTATATATTAATGAATAATTCAAAGTGTTTATTCATCCCACCTATACATAAAATAATTTTTTGATCTTGGTGCATCACCCCTACTAGCTTAGGATTTTTTTTCCTATTATTTACTTTTTTACTTTTTTGTTATTTCTCTCTTCCCTTTTCTTTTTAATAATACAAGTAGTTTAGGTTAGCTAAGTAGGTGATGTTAAAAATTATATCTCATAAGGATATAGCCTTTTAAAAATCTCATAGGTTATCCTTTGATTTATGTCCCACACTCTCTGTACTTTTGGCTATACCACTCTATGCGAGGCAGGAGTGTTGGGTGCATCTGGATACTACAATGGATGATCGTGACATTATAATATGATAATAGTTTAATAGCATTCCAATGGGACTAATAAAATTGATTCATCCCACTCAAAATAAATATTAGGTTGATATTTTGGTGAAGGCATCAACTTACCTACTTTTTGAAGCATCTAAAAATTCACTTGGTGACTCCATTGAAGAGGAATATTCGGAAGCAACCACCTAGAGAGATATTGGACTAAGAGTTTGATGAAGATCTTAGTTTCTTAGCTTATTGAAGCATAAATTTTTTACTTTGTGACTCTTTTAAAAGATAAGGGTCCATGAATTTATGAGTACAATACCTATAACTATATCCTTTACAACTAAAAATCCTCAAGTGTTGGTGCTTCCCATAAACCAAATGAGAAGGAGGAGGAGAAGAGAACAATGTCAAAACATGGCACAACCAAATAAACCTCCAAGGAGATACCGAGACCCCTTGATTCCACATGTCCCTCCTACTACATGGGACCCAATCCTAGCATCAATGCTAAAGTCCTTTCCTTATTTTACCAAGGAAGATGCAACTATGCTAATGAAGCACCTACATCATAAGGCCAACCTATGAGTAGTGTACAAAATTAGAGAATAGAATGTACATTTGATATTCTTGGTGATATATTTTAAAGATAAAGCACAAGAATGTTATATAATTATTTCCCCACAACCAATTGACAATTGGGACCAAGACATACTAAGAAAAGAAATATGGATTTTCTCTCTTGGAGCTTCTAACAACAATTAAAAGAGCACACATGGATACAATGGATAAATTTAATACCCAATTTTATAAAACCTAGAATATAATCCTAGATGAAATATGACCTCCCTTAGGTACAACATTTATATATGATTTTAAGGTTTTCAATTTTAAAAATGCCATGGTGGTCAAGTCTAGGGGAGGAAAATCCTTGCTGGGGGCTTATGAGATAGCCATTTAAGGCAAGAATGACCTTGCTCAAATTCTAAGGGTAGCCCATAGACCTCCTATACCTCCATTTTTTAACATCCAACCTCCATATTAGCCTCCTCTAGTTGCGTATTTTACAACCTTCCTACCTACTCTAGTTGTGACCCAATCACTATCCCAAATCCTTCGTCTATTCCTAATCATCCCTATATAAACCCTATTATTTTAAATTGGATGAAATGAAAAATTTGTTGAGGATGGTATCTATTGAATCCATGGCCCTTAGGATACAACAAAATATCCAAATGTTTCAGTATAAAAATAATTTGGGACCTCCTTTCCAACATGATAATCAAGGTTATAGACCACCTCCTAAGGGGTATGAAAAACTCCAATTCTAGGTAAATAAGGATGCTAATTAGACTTAGAGCTATGATTAGCATAAAGTACCTATTCCAATCCCACTAAAATATATGCCTTCTAATTCCACTAGATATATAGCCCCCATGCAAAATAATTATGTGGATGACTCTACTACATGGTACTACCCATACCCAAAATACTACCCTTCCAATAGCTATTCTAGAGGGAACTCTTAGTAGTTCATAATAGTATAGAATGAAATAGTGCCTATCAAAGCATATATCTCTCATTTCAATATTGAAATACAATCACAAAATCAACCTTCCCCTACCCCATTACTTCCTAATTCAAGTGTTGCTCTTCTTGAGCATATTTTGGTCACATGGGACAAGGAGCAGGTATATGCTATATCTGACAAGGTGGGTACTTCAAAAAATAAAAAGCCATAAGTATAATTGAACTATATGATAAGGGATAATATAATGGTAATAAAGGAGTAAGAAAAGAGCAACCAAGTGTTACCAGACATCCAAAGTGGGCCTGATGATCGTCGAAAATATGGATTCACCATGGTCCCATAAAATAAGAATGCACTAAGGATTTTTATGGCTACTAAATGAAACATTCTAAAAATATAAAAGTAGTACATGATCATGCCGAGACCTATTAAAATTCCTTAATAATTTGTACAGAAGTATTGACAATAATAACTACCGAGTGCCATTCAAAAGACAATCTCTTGGATCATTAACATGGTTGATCATCTAAAAATCTTCATCGTGGTCATGTCTCTATGGGATGTTGTATCTATCTTCATGAAAAAGGAATATCTAAATAAAGTCATAGAGGAACAAAAGGAGTGAGATAAGCAAAAAATACTAGAATTATTCTACTTGACCTTCTAAATAACCAAAGTAAAACCCATGCCCTTCTACTTGATTTTCGTCTCTAGAGATAAGCTAATCCATTATTGCATGATATATTATGGGTCAAGTACTTTAGTAATTCCAAGAGGGGTAGTGGACGAATTAGGACTAGCCTATTAGATTGTAACAAAAATATGGTACAACTAGATTAGAGTTTTATTCAAATTTTAGGAACAACTGATGATATTTTACTCACCTTATATGGTTGTCCAATCTTCATGGTACCACAAGATATAATGATGATGAACCTTCCAAATTAATTTGGAATATGCCTATCTAGATAAATCATTGCTAAATTAGGAGGTTTTTGTATCTATATTGAACACTTATGGTCTTGAGGACTTGATATGGGACCAAGATCAAAATTCCATCGAAACCACTCTACATGCATCACGTTGAGCATCTACTCACAGTTAATCCAAGTTCTCACCAAAGTTTCATAACTAAGGAGGAGTAATCTAGATATGATTTTTTTATGAATGAGATTATTTCCTTCATCCCAAATGACCAAAAGAATGAATTGATAGATAAAATTTAGTATTTGGATCCTAGTGGAAAATTTGAGCCAATAGTCATAGGCTAAATTTTAGCCTTGCCTAGGGCATGTGTATATATAAAAAATACTCTATGTTTAAAAAATAAATACTTTATGTGATAGGATTTGTCGAGGTTCCCTCAAATGCATAATCTCATACATTTTTTAGGCATGGATGGAGGAGGTACAAAGCTTATGTAGGTAAGGAAAGACTTAAAAAAATCTCTCCCTATGAAATCATTCTCTATCACTATATAGGTAATCTCTTGAGATAAGGAATTTGCAAAAAGAACCAATCCAACCAATAAAGTTCTCTTATGGAATAATTAAATAAAATCCCTCATTACTTGCTCAAAATTATCTTGCATACCAAAAAAATGAGTAGGTGGCAAGGATGTTGCATGTGGTTGATGTCCCTAGGAGAGCCCAAGAAAAGAGATTACACCACTATAGGTCTTAAAAGGTTCAGTTGTATTCATACTGCATAACTTTATGGTGTCAAGAATCAAGTAAGAAATAAACTTGATAGTGCTACTAAGGATCCTCAATCTAGAGCCTCTTTCTTATAGAGCTTAACGTGTTCAAGGAAGTTTTTTGAGGTGCCATAAGATCAAGTCTTTCCAAAAATACATGTATGAAGGATATTCCATGATGATTGAGGGTTGTAGGTAAATATGACACCCATAAGCTCATAAAAAGGGTTCATCGTGCCATCATTATGTCATAAATCCCATTGGTCAGGGATATTTGATCAATGTGTTAACAGGAAACATACTCATGTGATTATTTTTGGCGATCAAGGCTACTTCTACCAAATTTAAAAGAACTAAAAAGGTCCTCTAGATGGAATATTGTCAAGGAAGGACTCATGTGGGCCATTGAAATCTCTAATATTTCTAGCACAACCAATTTTTTTGAGGAGGACACATTAGACTAGGGAAAGACAACACTTGGTACATCACATATCACACCAAAAGGAACCATTGGACAAAGAACTCTAGACCATCCAATAAAACCTATGATGGATGGGATGAAAAATTCATTGATATGACATTAAATATTTATGATATTATGGTTGTAAATTTGAAATTGACCAATCGCAAAAAGAGGTACATGAACCAATGAGCCCTACTAGTGTAGAAAATATCACAACCATTCGCGTCAACCATTGAAATTATAGTTCCATGCATGCACAGTAATTATGATTGGGGAACGTTAAGCATCTTAATATCACTCCCATACCCAAGTATTATTCATTACACCATAGTCGAAATATCAAGGATCTTTGAAGTACAAAGGTTGTTAGTAGAAGCAAAGGGTAGCAAAAGTTTAAAATTCTAAATAATTGTAGGTAGCCATGGAGTCTAGGAGAAGAAGCATAACTACTACTTAATCCTAAAGAGAAGCTTCATTACACTACTTTGGTTCTAGAACATACACCCACAACTAGGATATATATACAAAGACTCTAAAGCATATCAAAGATGTGGCATAAAAGGTAGTAGATCCAAAGTTGTCTAAGAGCACAAAATGCTTAAGAGAATGGTGCCTAACAAATAACATGCATTAGTAGGAACAAGTCCTTCACAAGGATTTGGACTAGTTTTCTAGCTCAATACCTAGTTCCTCAAGTGCATTACTGCTATGAATTGATGGAGGTATGCACTTCACACTATGACCCTTACCATAGAGAGGTCAATATCAATGATAGTTGTTTTAAGCTAGTCATTTTAGGGGGACTGTGCAAGAAATGCTAATGGTATCAAAGGGACTTAAGCTAAATATAAATAATATCGATGGGTATTATGCCCAAATCCTTGAAAATATAGATTATTTTAATGTTGATCTCTAAAACCTATAAATATTCATGTCACATTTCCCCTTAAGTCAACAAACCTTCAATGGTAATGGAAAAGATGCTTTAAGCATGATAGGGTTTATTTTTGGTGTTGATGATGACAAGAAGGTATCACAAGAAGATTTTGGCATTCTCCACATGCTAAGATATGTCCTAAAGGATAGGAAGTTAATACTTGATTGTAGAAACTTTATAGCCCACCAAATTTATGAATGGCTATATAGGTTTAGGGAGACCCACACATTTGGTTATTGTTCATTTATGGTGTATTTAGTATTGTTTCAAAATACATGTATGTATAAGCATTTCAATTTTAAGACTAAATGTCAATATTTCCAAAGGCAACCCATCTCTTCATGGATGAAATTCCTCTATCAGACCTCTCCCTACTACAATTTTATAGATGAATTCCTAGTTTAGCCTTGAGCACAATTAGAGGAGCAAAACCCTAGTGCATCCTAGAAATCAATGCAAAAGATCTACTTTTCCAAATCAAGGGGAAATTATATTTCCTATAGTATGCCACCATTATCCATATATTTTAGTTTATAAATTCAATCTACCTACTACCGAGGTATGCAACAAAGTGTGGCCTCTCAAGAAATCTTGAGATATCTAGACATGACTGATGTAACCTATCAGAGTGGGCAAAGTAAGAAAAGTTTCTACAAACCCCCCATACACCTTGGATGTTTATCCCCATTATGAAGGAAGGTTAACCCAATTTTAGAGACTAAGTTGCAAGTGATAGGACTAGATTTTTTGGATAATGCATGGAGTTATGATCTAGAAGTCAAATTTGATGTATGTCTAGAACACATGAAATTCTCCAAAAAAACTCCCTTGATTCAAGGCCTCAAATTGAAGCACATGAGAGTGAAAAATAGGAATCCCACTCACCACTTCAAAGGAAATATTTATTTCCATCCATGCCTTAGAAAAACTATATCAATCCTTCTATGAAAAAGTGCATGACATGAATCCTAAGTATTGAATAAACTTCAACAATATGGAGTTTGTGTGGGAATTATGATGGACTAACAACATGATAAAGGCCTAGTGAAAATTCTATTAGGATATTGGAGGTATCTAGGTTCCCTATGAGAAGCTATAATATGACAAAACCTTTAGTCAATGGTATGACAAGGAGTGCCCTAAAGAAGCTAATGACTTTATAGAGGGAAGTTATGAGTGTGCAATCTTGTTGATCAACAAGAATAGAAGGAACCCACTGGGTTGGCATCTACATCCTCTCAAAATTTCCATCAAATATGAAGGTGCTTCCTACCATGAATTATACTTTAGTACCTCCTGATATAGCTATCTCATCCTAGTCAACACCCACAAAAAGGGAGGCAGAGTAGGGGGAGTCAAGTAGGGATGATACTCCTCCAAAATGATGAATATTTATACTTCAACTAGAATTATAGGTAGAGAAATAAAAGATCAAAAATCCACCCTAGGGCATGCCTCTACCATCTCTAATGATAGTTCTTGAAACCACTACCCTAGAACCAAACGACGTATCCATATTAGCTGAAGCCACAATAAATGCATCATTCACCACTCTTGCTTCAATGACACCTTCTTTGGACACTCTTTCAATAATTAAACCTATCTACAACACTTTAAGAAACCCTTAACCACTCATCACCTCTCAAATACATAAATTACAACTCCCTCTACTATTCAATTCTCTATCAAATCTATGTTCTTCATATTTTTCCTTGTAGATCGATCAACTAATTTACCTTTCAGTAGACCCATGGTTATACCCTCAAAAATATAATAGTGGTTGACTAGATCTCAAATCATCACCTCCATATGCCATTTGCTATCTTAATTTCAATATGTCCAAGATCAAGCATAAAAACATTTGCAGTAAGAGGTAGCTGAGAGGGAAGACCAACCTATGATAATGCAGGTGAGGATCACCTATGATCCTTCAAACTCTACCTTGTATTTGTCCCACTTGACATCTATCTTCTTTAATATGGAGGTAGAAATGCAAGATCAATATTATCAGGTGATTGCTATGGAATTAAGATTTAAATATTCTCAATAGAGTAGGAAAATAAAATTATAAGTCATGAAAACCTAACTCATGTAAGGAAACTGACCAACAAGGAGACTCTAGGACAAGTCAAACACATGCTCAAAGCATCTCAGGCTAAGGTTTAGGCTTTGATGTCTTAGATGATATACCTCATGACACAATTGGAGGAGGTAAAGGCCTTAAATAAGGTATTGGAGGAACAAAAAATTAAGGTTGCTAAGCTATAATAAAGGATGAGTGGCATAGAGTAAATGTTGTAGGTGAGTCAGATGCTTTGATATGAGGTCATAAAAATAGCTAGTGACTTGGCCCAATTTTTGATTTCAATAGGATGATTACCTCTTGAAATATTGAGGCTAGCAATATAGTGGATCATGTTTTGATAAATATTGGTTAAAATCTCACCAAAGCACAAGTGTACAAGGTCCATATAACTAACTTGACTAATCAACAATGGGCAACCATGGAAATCATCAACCATGAAGTGACAATCCTCTCAATAATGGAGATCCTTGAAATAGAATAAGTCACATGCTAGTGTAAGTCTTGGGTTAATTCTCTAGCCCTATTAGTAGCAGAAAAAAAGAAACAAATTACCTATTTGGTTTGATCTTGCCTCCCCTATCCTTAGAATTTAAATAATGGACTCATTCTAGAGCAAGAGTTCCAAAAAAATTTGAAGTAGTTGAAGAACTTTGATATATTTTTGGAATATTTTATCATAGATAAAGTGACTTGAGTCATGAAACCATTGGTGGAGCTCAAATTATACCTTCAAGAGATCATGGAAAGGGTTGCTCACATTTCTTAGGGTAATTTGTGGGAGCTTGAAAGGAGCTATCTCTTAATCACAAGGTGAATCTACCTTTAGACAATGAGTGGGAAGATGTTTTAACACTAATGAGTTAAAAATAGTAACCCCACACCCCCATTTATAGACCCACCATATTAACTTTGCACCCTATGTATAAGGCAATGATTCCTAGATTTATTCTTCAACAAGCAAAAGACCCCTGTAAGTCACCAAAACTATAGTGATTTTCACTACACTTGGGTTAATGTTTCTCCTTAGTCAATTTTATAAGGTGGATCTAATGGGAGGTAAGCTATCTGAAACTCCAAAAGAAAGCTAAGGCTAAGCTAAGTCCAAAGGAGTGTAGACTAGATTCCTATGATGCAAAAGAATGAAAAACTAAAACTCTAAAAAAAGTTCAAAATTACATTGTGCATAAAATGATGCTAACCAAAATTACAAGGAAGAACAAAGAAAATACCATGCACAAAAGTCACTAACCAAATTTTAGAGAGACTGCCATTCATAACAAGAAACCTCCAAAACTATCTTCATCACTTGGATGCAACATTCCAAGCAGGTGGTTGGCATATTAAAGACACCAATTATGGAATCTACAGTTCCAGTAGCCTCAATCCCAATAATATTAATTGAAAAAGGACTTTCCAATAAATTTAGTTAGCAAAATAAGTAGAGACTACACATCTAGAGTCTTAGAACCATGTAGCATTAATGATTCCAAATCTAGATACCTTGAGATGATCAATAAAATGAATGTGGGTATGGGTTAAAATACAATGGAGGAGGAATTTTGAATCTCCTAGATACTTTTGGAGGGAAAAAGCTCTCTCAATTTTGCATATAAATAATAACACATTCTTCATTGTAAATGATGGAAACATTGCCTAAGAAGTGCCTAATGTTTGACCCATTATGTAATTTTCATTCTTTTTCTATAATGTATCAGTTTTTATTTGAACCCTAAGTCATTTTACTAACAAAATTCAAGCCCTCTTGGCCTGGTCTATTTGTAAGAAAATTTATGATATATGCATATGAATTTGTGACTATTTCTCTCTCTATGATGGTTCTTATGTATATTTTGTGTGTATGAATACTTGTATTAGACCAAGAAAGTATTCACCTTGTAGCTATGAATTAATGGTCCAAAGTGTTCATTCATCCCAGTAGTGCATAAAAAAATCTTCAATCTTAGTGCATCACCCCCACTAGCTTAGGACATTATTTTTATGTTATTAATTTTCCCATTATTTCTTTCTTCCCTTTTTGTTTTAAGAATGCAATTAGTTTAGGTTAGCTAAGTAGGTGATAATTGAACATCACATCTCATAAGGAGTTAGCCTTGTAAAAATCTTGGGGCTTGTCCTTTGAGTTACATCATATGCTCTCTAAACTTTTGACTATGTTGCTCTATATGAGGCATGCGTGTTAGGTGCATTCGACTTCTACTACATATGATACTGATAGTCTTAGATGAAAAAACGATGTATAATGGAAGCAATAAATACTAAATCATACTAAATAAATTCATATAAACTCAATTATAAAATTACAAAAAAATATTTTTAAATATATTAATGCTTATAGTAATTTTATATGGTTGTCCTATTTAGGGTCATATCTCTATCAAGATAGTATTTGAGAAAAGTTGAAAGTATTTTTTAAAAACTAGCCATATCAAGTTTCTTATAACTCAAGAAAAATATTGGTACCAATAAAATGATATAAAATGGAATAAAAATTTATAATTAATGAAAATGATATGCTTAAAAATTCATTAAAAAAGTCAGGATTCATGCAAAGAATAGTAAAGAAGATGTGATGTTATATTTTTTATATATCAAAATCTAAGACAAATTGTTTGTTATGTAAATTATGTTTTAAAACTAAAATATATTTCATTTATATTTTAAACTAATATATACTAAAAGTATCTTCTTTTAGTTTTAAAAAAATATTTCACCTAAAAAAAACTATATTATTAGATGTACGAGTAAGTATAGAGTAGTGAATATCTAGTTCAATACATATATTATAGAGATATAAGTTAGTATAGTCATTTCTTTGTAGGAAAATAGGGATATCTCACATAATTACACAAACTACTATTATATATACTAAAATACTTAAACCAAGGAAAAAAATAGCAATTATGCAACTATGTTAAAATTGACTTGATCTAAGCATAAACTAAAATAGAGCATTTAAGAAAATACTAAACTATGATCATATAAAAAAATATAAGCTAAGGTAAATCTAAATGTAATAGAATAAATTACTTTACACCTAGGACATCAAGGACCATACTATTTATAAAATAATCATAATAAAACACCCACTCTATCTTGATTGCTATATCACCATGATAGGAAAGAAGAGATCACATATGGAAAGAATGTAGGGGAATTAGTATACCTTTCAATGCGATCCTCAAGTAGCAACTCTCAAATGTTAACTAAAAATCCTAGACAGAAAATCCATAATTGCCCTCCACGAAAGACAAAAAATCAATAATTGATGGCTTTAATTGTACCTACAAGGACAAGAAAGAGAAAAAGAGCAAGAAGGTCACATGTCATAGTAGCAATAGAGGCAAGAAATATTGAAAGTAAATGTTAGCAATAATCAAGAGCAAGTAACAATATGGTAATAATATGGTGAGAAAATAAGGAGATGAAATGGGTACTTATAGTGGATGGAATTAATAACTTTATCTTCTCAGGCCAATGACTAAATTAAAATATATTTAAATCCATAAAATTACAAATTTCAATGCGAATGATGTATCATATTAATATTAGGCATAAAAACACACTAGGATTACAGTCATATAATGAAAACCCTAAAATTTAATCAATGAATGTGATCCCCAACATAAATTGAAAAAATTGAAACCATTAATTTTTAGCACACATTCTTTGGGGGACACATGTAAACATGTCCCTTAATTGTTACTCTATCCTTATTTTTAGATTTTGGGAAAGCTTACAAGTGAAAAGTACCAAGAAAGGTGGTAAAAGGGTAACACGTGAGTGAATAAAAAGGACAAAAAATATTATCCAACATGGTTCACCATTGTCCTACAAAAGGACTTAGTCCACTCCTATCCCATATGGAGGAGAAAAAGACTCTCCACCACCTACAATGTCAATTGTTAGTGCTTCTTTTACAAATGTGTATTTCCCCTCCCTAAGGACTATGGTAAATACCATAAGGAATAGATAATAAGGATTTCTTAGGGAAAAAAAGAGCAATACATGATATCCAAGCCAACATAAATAAAAATAATATAATATGGAACAAGAACCAAACTTTTTGTAAATTTTGATCTAGCTATGCAAAAATACCAAAAAAATTAAATAAATAGCAGAGAAATGCAAAACAATATAGATCCAAAATACAAAAGTAGATGGAAACATACAAAATACTTACCTATATGTGGGCTTGGAGATTTTTTCTAGAAGAAGATGATGTTTGCTTGCCCCACACAGTTGGGAAAAAATATACCTATAAATATTCCTATGTAAAAAGTGCTAGTTGGATGTAAAATGAGCAAAATTAACATGCATATATGAGTCCATAGTGAACCAAAATACCTAGAACAACTGTACTTCTCCTATATCTATAAATATTGAAAAAATATTATGCAAAAAATCACTTTTATGGTAAATACTTTAAAAAATATAAAGGAGGCAAATTTTTTATTTTTGAATTTTATTTTCACATGCACTCCTAGCCTTTTGACAAGCACCACATGTTCACACGTCCTCTAATTTAAGTGTAGATATATTTTATGGTGAACAGACATGAATGCGGTGCTAGAGAGGTAGGTGCCCAACTTTTCCTTACATATTCTTTGAATTTTAACTAAAATAAACAAAAAAATGAGAAAACAAGATCAACAAATAAACACTTAGCCTAGTTAGAAAATATTAAGGACAATGTAGAAGGCACCGTAAGGAATTTTATGTTACCCAAGTGGTGGGGTTCATATAGGGCAACTCAAAATAGCTCGAAAGTGTCCCAAAATCCTAAAAAATATAGGTCAGCCAAGATTTCCATTTTATGAAAAGTGGCAATCACAATTAGATTAGGTAATTTTGACCATAAGCAAAAAAGAGACAATCATGGCCAAAAGTGGTGAGAATAAAAAAGGCAATAATCTTGGTTATGCATAGAAAATGAGGTAGAATGTTGATAAAAAGTGTCAATATTGGGCACACACAAAATGAGGTAAATCATGGTCTTATATAAACAAGAGCAATCTTATCCCCGACTAGTGATCTTAATAAATTTAGTGATTGTGGTTAAATAAAATTTATTTTTTTAGGAGATTAACCTTCCTTTATGAGTGACTTGGTAGGGAAATATTGGGTGAAGGAAAGGCTAGGGCCAAGGATATGGATAAGTATACAAAATGCACAAAAAAGTAGCCAACACATGTAGGATAGAGAATGATCACCTATGGTTACACCAAGAGCTATTCCAAATGTAGGATTGGCTATGATAGAGGATGACACCACAAATATAGGATGAGCTATACCAAGTATTTCTATATCAAGTAGCAAATATGGTATATATATAGCCCTCCAGGTCATTGTGTTATCATTTCATGCTATTCTAGAATATGACAATTAACATATTTTATGATGGTTAGTACCAAATGAGATCATCAAGAGGATGGTCATCCTTGAGAATTTTATTTTTGTTGATCATTAGATAAAAAATCTTGATAGAAAGCACTTAGGCAATATGCGTAATGCTAGCAAAGTGGATGATCTAGGAGGAGACAACCAGATAGAAAACAAGCCATTTTGCTAGAGTGGATATAGATTGCTATAACTGTGCCTTGTGTGTAATATGCAAGGATCCTCCTCTTATGTGCCTACATGTTCTATGACAAGGGCATGAATAGGATCTTGGAATTTCTAATATACCCATTATATCTATCCTTTGCAAAGGGCTACATAGGACTAGATAAGGGGTTTTCTTAGGGGATGACATTATTTGCTCTATTGTGTCATGACCTATACAAGATTTAGTATTGTTAGGAATGTACAATTAGCCTCATATTTATTTTATAGGTATAAATATATGAGCATTTTCCTATGTACTAGCCCTCGAGTTTACCCCTGGATATAGGATTGAGAAATATTTGGGTGAGGCAGTGGGAATATATCACATGAGCATCATGAAAATAGATGCAACCACTCACCATGATTCTATTGGACCCCTATCACCACCTATAATATATTGATCACTAGGATCTACAATAGCTTGTAGGGGTAAGGCAAGTGATTGTATTATACAATCATCAAACTAAGGTCAAATAACATCATAGGGAACAATGGGTCACTAGATAGCTCAAGGACATTAATCATATGAGGAAATCATGGTACGTGATGCATGGCACAAATACAAGAGGGAGTAGACAACAAATAGGGTGAGCAAGCCACCACCAACACATGGTTGTTATTGATAGGAGATAGGAGGACAAGGGGGACATTATGGGTGCATATCAAATTTACATATGGGAGTGAACAAGTAACAAAGGAATATGAAGAGTGGATTTCTCCAAATGTGAGGGGATATTAGGAGATAGTATTATTACCTATAAATAGGGGAAGGCAAGTAGAAGAACCCTACAGACACCTAAAACACATCATGTTGAGGAAGCTACCTATATGGACACATTTTTAGGCCATATAAGTTACCTTGGGATTCATCAAGTCTTACCAGTGGTTTTTACCACTTAAAAAGGATAACCTATAATTTTGTAGCCTAGACCATCATACCTAGGAGAGGCCTCCAGTGGCCACTAGATCCTATGACGACCAACAGTTAGAACCGCTCCATCTTGGGATGGTCATAGCTATAATAAACTTAGGCCCCCTAAGCTGAGTCAAATTATTTATAGGGCAAGTTGATCTTAACAACTATGCATGAGAAGGTTCTAGAGGTGACATTTGGTATTCCTAGAGCCTAACCAATTCTTGGTTCTTGGCTTTTCTTGCAATCCAAGATTACCATTTTGAAAACTTATAAGATCCAAAGCCTTCATGAAAATAGATCAAATTCTAATGCAACGAAGTGCTATCGATTTGTGTAATAGATAGAACATAATCTCATAAGCAATGGAGTGCTACCCAAATCCATCCATCCAGCTTGCATTTGCATCAATGGAGTCCTTTAGAGTTTGAATACCACATTCAACCATATTTTGCCATCAAATGATTTGATTTTGTGCTATTTATAATAATTCAATCATGATTCAAGTGTGTGATCCTTGAACATCAATTCAATAGACCAACCCAGGAAAATTCCCACATTAATCATGAGGAAGCAATCCTCTATTCAATAGTTGCTTCACCCCAAAGTGACCTATAGCTATAGTCATTGAACCCTGTAATAGCCAGTAGACTTGACCACTTTATCCCATGATAGCCTCTCGATGATATCTGCTTTCCTATGTTTTCTTAGTTATAGTAGATTTAGTAGAATTTCATTTCTATTTTAGCATAGTTTACTCAATTGTCATGCATTTCTTTATCATTTTCAACATGTTTCTTTCATTTTCCTATCATGGAAATGGGCCTCATCATCAGAGGTTCGTCATTTTCTATTAAATTCTTGTAAGTGTTCTTGTGTGTAGGTTTTAAATCTTAGAAGGATATCTTCATCACAAAGATCCTTCAATATTTAATTCATTGTGTGGAGGGTGCAAAGAAACCCTCCTATAACTAGTTTTGAGAGAGCAAAGACTCTGCAAATTACACCTACCTTTTGGTTATCTATTTTAAGTTGTATCAAATTGTTATCTATACCTAAGAGGGATATATTTGTAACCACTTTGTAAAGGACAATTTTAAATATTAATGAAAAGGGTACCCTTTTTTTCATTCTTTTGTCTCATGATGGTTACATGATATTATCTTGTCAATTTGATTTCATATAAATGTTTAGGTGTTAGGTTTTTGCATATTTACAGTGGTGGTCACGACTGGAATTTGGCTAAAATTTCATAATATGTTGCTAATTACCTATGTTTTATGTTTCTTGAAGTGCAGATACCACCACTCTAGGTCAAAATGGCTTGTAGGAGCCACCGTCCTACCTTGTGATAGCCAACAGAGCCTGCCACCATCCTACCTTGTGATAGCCAGTAGATCCCACCAATCTACCCCATGACAACCTCAAAATATAGTTTAGAAATCAGAGAGGCAATAAATTCATCGAATGTAGGCTTCACCTGTGAGTGTTTATGTGCTTTATTTTACTATTTTTCACAAAAAAATTATAGAATTTTAGGTTTGAATTGAGAAATTTAGAAATATTCTTAGATTTGAAGCTTTCTACTTATGATCAATCCTTGATCCAGTGGCCTCGGTTGTTTTCCACTACTGGGTAAAGTAGCCTCTATTTTTGACCACTTATGTGTTAGATGTCCTCTATTGTAGATAATATTACATAGAGATAACCTATATTTTACTGTTTATTTGGGTTTTCATGCTTCCTACATGTCTAAAGGTTTACATCATTTAGGGTTTGCATTTTCAAATTTTTTGAAATTGAAATATTCTTATTTAGAAATTTGGAAATTTAAAACATATTTTATGCATTAGAAATATTCATTGGTTGCTCTATGTTGTATATTTATTTTTTATTAAAGTAAAATTAACCCACACACACCACGTATCATATTAAACATCAACGAGTTGGAATTCACACCCAACCATTGATCAATACTAATGATGGTGGCCTTCATCACCATATCGTTGGCTTGCTTGTGGTTCTTCACACCCTATTTTTGCCAAGTCTTATCCAAGAACCATCATAGCCAAGGAATATAGTAGGTATCTCTCTTCGAGGAGGTATATCACTAACTGAGGTGAACTAGGTGAGGGCTGGTAGGACCTGGACTCCATCATTATATTTGGACTTCATCACCAAATCTTGATGGGTTTCATGACCAGGAATTCATCACCAAGATTGTGTGTGAGAGGATACAAGTGAAATCCATTTATTTTAGTATTTCATCAACAAAATCAAAACTCAAACAAGAGAAAAGCAATAAAACAATGAATAAAAATACACAAACCATTTTAGGAATCACAAAGAATATTTAAATGAGATAATCATCATGTATACTTTATCTATTTTCTTATTGTATGCATAATGAACATAAAATGGTCACCACACATAGCCATGTTGAGTCACAAACTGAGGCTACAAGAAATATACAAGGAGACCAATAATGCCTTTGTTATAGCCTATTTTATTTACTCTTACCTGAATAACATCTTAGAAGTCATCGCGAAGATAATTCCAGTCATGGGGATTCGATCATTGAGATACCCCTACTAGAACACCTATGGAACCTTCCCATGATCAAAAAGAGTATTTTCTTAGATATCATCCATCTCATGCTACTTATATACAAGATCCACCCATTGAGGGGTCAAGTAGAGGAGTAGCATAAATTTGTGTCCCTAATAAATCCACAAACCCATTCAAAATTAGAGAAGAATATATACCTTTGCTTGGGTTAGATGAGCAGAGTACTCCCAATCGTCCTTATTTGAGTCAAAATATAAATCATTTAGATAGATATGAAATGAATGCTACTCATAGAGCACCTTCTTCTATTCATACTCACTCTAAGTATGGGTGTGATGAAGATATAGTATGTCCTATCCATACGCACGAAGAGTGTTCTACACAGACACGTCATACTCCTATGCCATATTTACATGAGGATCATACCCATAGGTTTGAGCATAGATTCAATGCAACTTTGATTTATCAATGGAAGAGGGTAGCCATCCCTACCGCATGCACTTAAATGGCTAAATCCCCTCATATTAAGATGAGACGCAATAGACATCATAGAGTCGATCGAAAATATCAGCTACCTAGGCCAAATACCATTCAGAGAGAGCAATTAATCCAATCACAATTGGATTATTTTCATAAAGAATGAGAGTGCCTAGATCATGAAAACATAGAGCAAAAAAGGCTATACCACCAGTAGTTGTATGAGCATATATTGTGTGAAGAGATATTTCTTGAACAAAGATTACATAAGGAGAAATTGCATAGGATAGCCTATGATAAAATTCCTAGCACTTATAAAAAATAATTTAACACAAGGTGCACTACACAACATCAAGATTTGCCTTCTAGGCCAACCAATAATTGTCCTCCTCTCACCTCTATTCATCATTCTTGGCCAAGACAATTTCAAGTGACAAATCCATTGAAATATGAGGTATACAAAGAGACAAAACCAGAGGAACAAGATCAAGCGTATCCTGAGTCACTTTACAAGGATGTGGTAGATGATTACAATATACCACCTCGTTAAAACAAGAACCTTACACCTCCTCCTAGAAGACCAATTCAAGAGAATGATATTATTTCATCTCAGGTATACAAGGTCCTTACAGAGTGAATTCAATCACTAGAGAAGCAAATAGTAGGTTACCAAAATTCCACATTGCGCAAATTATACAATCAGTTCCTCAACCCATTAGTTCTTTGTCCTGCTTATCCAAAGCATTTTGAAATGTCTAAACTGGATAAATTCATAGGATATGATGATGCTCAAGAGCATGTCACAAGTTTTATGAACTTGTGCTTCCAATTACAAGATGATGATGCTTTGTTTTTAAGAACATTTATGATAACATTCTTTGGCACAACTTAGAGTGGTATAACCAGTTACCGTGACATAGCATCTCTATCTTTGAACAAATATAAAATTCCTTTTTATAATGTTTCTTCTTTGGCATAAATAATAAGGCTAACTTAACTGACGTATCAAACTTACATCAATTTGATGATGAGCCAGTTATGGACTATAGAAATAGGTGGTAAAAAATAATGTCAAAACTGCCTTTCACCATACCTATTTTAGAACTAACATGGATGTTTACAAAAAGCTACTCAAAGCACATATCACTTATTTTATAGTTGTAGTAGTATCAAACATTCAAAGAGGCTTTGGTGCAAGCCAAAGTTATTGAGGACATTAAGGTCCAGGAGGGAGACAAAACTCCACAAAATGGAATGGAACAAGAATCCTTGAAACAATCACCATCAAATAAAACTAGCTTTGGTAAATCAAATTTTTTTGAATGTTCCTAAAGTGGAGAAAGCACCACAACAACCTAATTATCAGGCTCAACCCCCTCCAATGTAGTACAATAATCAACTCCAAAGAAACCAAGCACAGGATAAGCAATATCATCCTCCTCACACATATATGCCATTGCTTGAATCTTTGGCATATCTTTTCAATAGATTATATGAGGCTAAGGTGATTACCTTAACTATAATTTGTATGGTAGATCCTACCCATCCAAAACCTAAAGGATACAGAGAGGATTTATACTATGCTTATCATCATCAAAAAGTACATGATATACAAACATGCTATGGATTCAAAAACCTAGTACAAAACATGTCATATAAGAACCAATTGTAGATTGAAAACCCTGTCACTCTTGATAATCATTATATGGATATTTTCATATATCCCTTGCCCACCCATGATGTCAAGGGCAACTAAAATGAGTAGTTCAATGAGATACATACAGATCCATCCACACATGGGTTCCTAGGTATGATAAATATAGTAACACAAAATAGAAGGTACAATCAAGTTGAGCCACCTGTAGCTCCCATTCGAATACCTTCTATGCCTCAAAATTTGTTGACTTAAAACCTGCTTCCAATTCCACCATCTCCACTAATGATAACCATAAGAAATAGGATTATGTAGAGCCTATAGATGGCATCAACCAAGATATCCATTTATGAGCTTATTCAACAGTCTCCTAGACATAGTGAAGCACTTATGAAGATTTTAAAATCCATTTACCAATTTTGTAGGGCATATCCAAAAGTTTAAAGAGCCTGTGGTAACCTTATATGACAAAAAAAGTACCAACCAATGTAGTGGATCCTCCATTACATAATCACTTGCATCAACTAGATACCATACAAGTGAGTGTTGATTAAAATAGGCTCAACGGTCAACATAATAACAATGATTGCTTTAGAATATCTGAGTCTTCCAACATCGCACATAGTGGTGTTTACTTTCACATTACAAGAATTTAATTATGCGTTATGCTCAACGATTGGCACTATAGTCTTTCCTATTCATGTGGGACTAAAAACCATCTTTGTATTATTCCATGTATTGGAAGGATCAATGCAATATAATATATTGCTCGATCGTCCCTGGATCCAAGACATGAAATGTGTTCCTTATATTTTACATCAGTGTATCAAATATGTACATGAAGTATAGGATCATGTTGTCCCATTGGATGATGAACCATTTAAATATTTCAATCAGGTTAGCAATCCGAGGAAGTTTGTATTACCATCAATGCATCTGGATATTAGACCTAGTTCTCCCATCAAATGTCTAGAGAACAAAACAAAATCAGCACATGTTGATCCATCCAACTCATTACCACCACTTTCACCTAAACCATTAGCTAATTTTGGCATTCTTTCATTGTCATCTAATCCTCGGATCAAACAAAAGTTGAATATGCCCATGGTAGATGCTCCAGAGGCCATCCCTAACATATCTACGATAGAAATTATGATTCCCTTGGAATAGGAAGAGTTACCTACCACAATGGATGACGTGCCTCAACCCGCATCACCCAATTCATCCACAACATCATTCGCACCCCAAGTGACTATTAACTTAGTCAACCTCGGGCTCACCAAATATTTGATATAAAATTTCACTTTTACTCCAATTTTTAAGTCCATAAAATAAATGGGGATACCTCATACTCCTCCCTTGCCCATTGTAATTATGGTACCCCTATGCATACCACCCAATCATATGTATTTCATAAATGAGGATTTCGACCAAGCCATAGATCAATCGCCTATTATCAATCATGATAATAAATCATTTACAGGAAACATCTACTATATGTAGAATCCTAATTTTGCTTTAATATACTTCTACCATTGCCATTGGCATGATAATGGCTTAGGTCTATATGAGTAGGGCCAAATAATGCCTTATCTATTGCAATATAAACTACCTATAGATAAATTTGGTTTAGGATATTCCATCCACATGTTGGATGAGTTGTTGGTTAGTTCCATAGAATACCTAAGCCTAGGATTTGGGGAGGACATTTACGAGAATGAGTACATTGACCCTAGCCCTTCTCATTTATTTAGATATCATATCCCAATTACAATGGTTTCCATAAACCCATATGAATCATATCATGAGATGAATGAATAAGAGGGATTGAAACTTGACAATAATCCTAAAAATGATTGGATTGATGAAGACAATGAATATGAGGATGAAACAAAAATTGCATACTTAGGTACTCATTACTTTCATCATCTCAATAACTATACTAGATATATTAAGCTAGTTAGCCCCCCCATTAACATATATGACATCTATCATAGGGTTTTTTCTCCTCCACCTAACTGAAGTTAGTTGCTTCCACTTGAGGATCCAACTATTTTATCTACTTCTAGAGAAAATCTAGAGATCCCAATGCCTCCTAAGACACATCTAGAACATCATGAGCAATCAATAATAGACATGTCCTGCTTGAGTGGTAATGGAAATAACCAACCATTCATAAATATAATTTCCATTTACTTAACCACACCTTTCACAATCCCAACAACCCTTCAAATTCATTGCACCTCAAAATTAAGGTCATTGAATTTGATCGTGCCGCATCACCACCATCACCTGAGGAGTTCTTCCCATGTGAAGAAATACTACAACTATTTCATTGTGCTCTAGGATCTATTTAGAATGTCTATAATACTAAGGTCTAATATGATATGATAGATCATCCTAACCTAGTGGATGTCATCCACTTGATACCTTCACCTCATCAACTTGAGGAGGGATCCCACATGTTAATTAAGGAGACTTTTGATGTGGCTATTAGCAATGACCCTAACAATTCTAAGAAAGTCAAATTTGGAGATTCTATCTCCTAAAGAATGTGCTATTCTCATATCTCTTTTGATAGAAAATTCTAACATATATGCTTCGTCATATAAATACATATCGGGTCTTGATCCAAAGTTGGTTACACATAACCTTACTTTAGACCCCAATATGAAGACGGTCAAGCAAAATATCAGAAAGATGCACCCAAAAATCACCTTAATAGTGAATTATGATTTATAGAAATTATTGTATGTGGAATTTATCTAACCCATCAACTATACAAAATGGGTATCTAACACGGTACCATAGGTAAACCTGATGGGAAGATTTGTATCTGCACATATTTTAGAGACATAAACAAAGCAATACCCAAGGATGTGTTCCCTTTACCTAACATTGATGCTCTAGTAGATGCAACTACTGGTCATGATATGTTATCCCTTATGGATGGATGTTTATGCTATAATCAAATTTGGTTCAAACTTGAATATCAACATAAGATAGCCTTCACTATGCCACGAGGAATAATTTTCTATAAATTTATGCCATTCAACCTTAAAATTTTGGTGCAACCTATTAGCGGGCCATGACATATATTTTCATGACTACATGCATAAGATACTTGAATATTACATAGATGATTCGTTCTCCAAATATCTATTGTATGAAGAGCATGCAATTTTTTTGCAAAAAGTCCTTAATCGCATGATAGAGCATAATATTAGGCTGAATCCTAAGAAATGTGTTTTCGACGTTACATCAGGAAAACTTCTATGATTCATAGTCTCCAAGAGAGGGATCAAATTATATCCTACAAAGATCAAAGCAATTCTAGAAATTCTTGCCCCCATAAACATTAAAGAGCTTCATAGCTTGCAAGGTAAGGTAGCATCCATTAAACACTGCATAGCACAATTGTTAGATAAATGTCAAGCCATGAATTGACTTCTACACAAGGGGGTCCCATTCAATTGGGATGAGGAATGTCAAAATTTGTTTGACAAGATCAAGCAATACCTAGAAATATCACTAGTGTTAGCTCCACCTCAACCAGGTATGCCTTTCTTGCTATATATTTTAGCCACAAATTTTGCTTTGGAAACCATGTTGGCCCAGAAGAACAAAGAGAAAAAAGAACAAGATATCTATTACATTAGTCACACATTGGTAAGTTACAAGATAAAGTATGCATACATTGAAAAGATTTGCCTAGTAGTGGTGTTTGCTACCAAAATAATTCACCACTATATGTTGAGTCATACCATGTATGTCATATCAAAATAAAATCCTTTGTAGTACATGATGATTCGCACGTATCATAATACGCGAACCACAAAGTGGATAATGTTATTTATGGAATTCGATATTGAATTCATTATTCAAAAATTTATTATAGATCAAGTCATAGCTGATCAGTTAGCAAAGGCACCTCTTTAGGATGACAAACCTCTTATGATTGAGTTTACCCAATGATGCAGTATTTGCACTATCAGAATCACCCAACCCAAAGAACCAAAAAATAAAGTAGACATGACTTTGTTCTTTGATGGTTCCAAATGTGAGAAAGGGGGTGGTATAGGGATTGTGTTTTTCACACTACAAGGAGCTCCTATGCCCTTGTATTTTAAACTTGATTTCCCTTGCACTAAAAATAACACTGAATACAAAGCCCTAATTATAGGTCTCAAAACAACTATCACCACAAAGATTAAAAATCTTAATATCTTTGGTGACTCCTTGCTCATCGTAAACCAAATCAAAGGTATTTATCAATGTAGATGCCCTATATTTAAATCTGAAAAATATATTTTGGATACATTGTTATATGAACTAGAATGGTATGACATCGAGGTAGTGCCTTGTACATCTAATAGCTTCACAAATATATGTGAAGTTTATGAACTAAAAAGTTGCAAAAACTATTTTTTCTAGAACCAAAATTTGTGACAACAATATGAAACCTGAGGGCTTAAAATTGTGAAAATGAGATGAAAAATTGTGATTATATTTTATACATCTATACCTACCCAACGGTTCAAAAATTGCATTAATTAGAGCTATAAATAAAAAGTTAAACACTATACAAGTTGACTGGTTTTTCTAGGTCTACACACATGTTTTTGAGAGAGAAGGAGATGCAAAGTTGTTAAAAATTTCAAACAAACCCAAAACACTTGCAAAATATTTATTCAGATTATCCTCATGTTTTTACACTTGCTTCTAAATACCATATAAAAAACTAACATTTTTTCTCTATCTATAACCCTTGGAATGACTTTCCAAGTAACCCAACAGTCATGGAACATCAAAAGACTCTCTAAGACTTTTCCTATGCCACAAAATCCATGGCACACACTTTCAGATATAATATTTACTTTACAATAATGTATTAATTCTTAGCATCAATCTCCAACATACCCGTCCTTGATGCTAAGTTGTGAAACTACTCTATCTATTAAATACAAAAATTGTTCTTTAGCAACTCCTTTGGTAAAAAAATCAGCCAATTGTTCCTTTGTGTTGTAGTAGACAAGATCAACAAACTTCTTTTCAATGACATCTCTAATGAAATGATACTTCAATGCAATGTGTTTTGTCCTACTATAATGAACCAGATTCTTGGTAATCTTGATGGCACTAGTGTTTTCACAATTGATAATCGTAGGACTATCTTGGACTTCTCCAATCTCCTCAAGCATCTTTCTCAACCAAAGAGCTTGAGTGCTTGCTGCTATTGCAGCAATATATTTAGCCTTTATGGATGACAAAGCAACAATGCTTTACTTCTTGGAACTCCATGTGATCAGCCCAGAACCAAGAGTGAAATAATTTTCGGATGTAGACTTTCCATCATCTAAACAACCTCCATGATATAAATCACAATACCCAACAAGCTCCAAATTGTTGTTAGTAAAATAATTTATTTCAAATTTTGAGGTTCCTTTAATATACCTCAAAATCCTCTTGGCAACCTTCATGTGATTTTGTGATGGCTGATTCATATATCTAGAAACAAGTGAAACATCAAAAGCAATATCTAGTATAGTAATGGTAAGGAACATTAAGCTCCCAATCATGATTCTATACAACTTCTCATAAAACCTTTCAAAACCATCATCTCTACACAATGATTCACCATGTGCAATAGGATTCCAAACTGGTTTATAGTTTTGCATCTCATATTTCTTCAACATATCATTCACATACTTAGCTTGGGAAAAAAAAATTCACCATTTACTTGAAACACTTCAATCCCAAGAAAGTATTTTATCAAGCCCAAATCAGTCATGTCAAACTCACTCATCATGGAAGTCTTGAAATCAACCAACATCTTGTTATTTGTCCCCATGTAAATAAAATCATCAACATAAAAACATACAAGAATAATATCTTCACCTTCCTTTGTCAAGTAAAGAGTTTTTGCTCTTCTTGAAACCATACTCTTGAAAATATTTGTCAATCCTAGAGTACCAAGCTCTAGGTGCTTGCTTCAGTCCATACAATGTTTTTTTTAGTTTGTACACATGATTTTCTTTACCTTTCACTTCATAGCCTTGAGGTTGTTGCACATAAACCTCTTCTTCAATGTAGCCATTCAAAAATGCACTTTTAACATCCATGTGATACACTTTCAACTATTTTTGGTCAGCCAAAGAAAGAACCATTCGAATGGTTTCTTATCTTGCTACGGGTGCATATATTTCTTCATAATCCATGCCAAACCTTTGTGTATACCCCTTTTCAACCAGTGTTAATTTTTGTTCTTGTATGTTGCCATCACTGTTATATTTTGTCTTGAAAATCCACTTGCAACCAACAACATTTTTCCTTTGGGTAACTCAACAAGTTCCCATGTATCATTATTTTCTGTGGACTAAATTTCATTCTCTATTGCTTTCATCCAAACATCATTAGTACTTGCATATTCAAAACTAGAAGGCTCAATTGAAGATAACAAAGCATAATGCATCATCTCACCTTTAGGTTCTTCTTCATCATCACCATACACGTATATTTTCTAGCCTTGTAACAATTTGGTCCATCTATTGTGCTTGACTCCTTGTCAACCTCTTCTCAAAGTTTTTATCTAGCATTTGACTTGGTGGATGAGATTTTAAATTTCTTCTACATTTTCCTTTCTTTGTACTTGAGGAATAATCACTAGTACTTGTACTAGTGGAACTAGAAATTGTGCTTGGGATTGAAAGTGGGCTAGGAGGAGGTGAAGGAACACTTGGTGGCTGTCCCCCAACTTTTATTTATTCTTAATAAACCATGGATGAATATTTTTATTTATTTTCCACTATTTTTTTATGACCATACACTCCCCCTTCATCAAAAATCACATCTCTAGACACAATAAATTTATGAGCTTTTAGATCATATAATCTATATGCCTTGCTATTTTTAGAATAGCCAACAAAAATACATGCTACACTCTTGTCATCAAGCTTATTTCTAACTTTATAATTCACATGTGAAAAAGGAAGACACCCAAAAACTCTCAAATGGCTAACCGTGGGTTTAGTACCATACCATGATTCATGAGGTGTCATTTTATGGAGGGCTCTTGTTGAACATTTATTCAATATGTATACAAATGTATCAACCGAATAAGACCAATATCCATTACTCAAACCCTTGGTCTGGAGCATGCTCCTTGCCATTTCAACTATGGTTATATTCTTTCTTTTAGCCACCCCATTTTGTTGATATTTATATGCAGTTGTATGTTGTATTTTAATTCAATTTTGATTTCAAAAATCATTGAATTATTTTGAATAAAACTCTCATCGATGATCAGTCCTCAAATATTTGATTTTATGACCACTTTCATTATCAACAAGTGCTTTGAAAGTCTTGAACATGGCAAATGCATCATCCTTGTGCTTAAAAAAATAAACCCAACATTTCCTTGAGTAATCATCAATAAAAGTGATGAAATAAGATGACTTACCCAAAATTTGTGTTTACATAAGACCGCACGTATCAAAATGAACTAGTTGAAGAGTATATAATGCTCTTCATGAATTGCCTTTAGGAAACTCATTACTAGCATGCTTTCCCAACACACATGCTTCACACACATTCTTCCTCTCTTCAACTCTTGGAAACCCATTCACCATACCTTGATTTGACAAAAAATTCAAACTCTTGAAATTGTAATGCCCAAATCTCAAATACCATAACCAATTATTACCTTCAAGTGCCAAATTTGCTAATTTTACACCTCCATTGTTTCCAAAATTCAAAGGAAACATTCTATTTTTAGACATAGGAATAATTGTGACAACACGGTTCCTATTACCCTTATCATAAATAATGCATTCACTATTGTCAAACATAATTTTGTAATTCTTTTCAGCAAGCCATACAACATTTAACAAGTTATTATTCAAATTTGGAGCATAAAAAATATCATTGATTCTTTTTATACCTTCTTTTGTTCCAACCTCCATGGAACCTTTTCCAACCACTTCTGATGCAGGAGCATCCAGGGCAGCACAACAATCTTGCATCACCGAAAAAGACAAACAAAAGAAACAAGCAAAAAAAATTTAAGTTTGAAAAAAAATATGCTAAGGTTCAAAGGTGTCGCGATATCGCGAAATAAAAGTTGTCGTGGTATCGCGACACCATCAGTATAACGGTAGGCACAAACTAAGTTGTCGGAATATCGCGACATAAAAGTTGTCACGATATCGTGACACCATCAGCATAACGGTGGATGCAAACTAAGTTGTCGCATTATCGCGACATAAAAGTTGTCGCGATATCGCGACACCATCAGCACAACGATGGGCGCAAACTTAATTTTCACGATATCATGACATAACAGTTGTCGTGATATCACGACATAATCAGCACAACGGTGGGCGCAAACCCAAGTGTCGCGATATCACGAAACAAAGGTTGCGATATCGCGACACCTTCGATCAAGGGCAAAAGCAAAACTCAAATGTCACGATATCACGAAATAAGTGCTATTGCGATATCGCGACACCTCAGAACAAAGCAAGAGCTAAAATGTAGATGTCGCGATATCATGACACCTCGACAAAGAAGGTCAAAGGGCAGAAAAGTGTCGTGATATCGTGACACATTGGCAAAAAAGAACCAAAGGTAGAAAAGTGTCACGAAATTGTGACATGTCGCATTTTCATGACCTGGCTAAGAAAGAGAAGGCGGGTTTTCGCGAACTGTTGCAGAACGACAGTTGGCAATTCCAGAAGCCGTTAAGGCAGTTCCAGGAAACTGTTGCAGTGGTTACAGGGACGGTTGCGAACGACATTTATAGCAAGAATCTGTGATGATAAAAAGGGGATTTTTCAAAGGATTGTCGAGGCTGGGGAGATGAAGGCTGTGGCTTATTTTGGCATTTTTCTTACTGTGTAATTTTTCATGGTTCCAAATTATAAATCTTTCCATGCTTTGAAATAAAATTGTGTCTTTTGAAATAAAATTGCATCTTTTATTTGTTATTAAAATTGGATCCCCATCAAGTGGTATCAGAGTGGTAAGATTCTGAGTGTGTGAGCAGAGCGCTGAACATGAGGCAGCTTGCACCAGGATCTGGGGTTACGAGTTCTGAGAAAAAGTGAAGCAGAATGTTGCCACGAAGAAATCATGGTACTGGAAGGAACGTCGTTCCTGAAGGAGACTTTCGAGCATTGCAGAGGCAAGTGCAGGCCCTGCAGGAAGAATTGTGTAGAGGAGTAGAGCCAAGAGGAGAAGACCAAAGCAATGATGAAGCTTGAGGAGTTGATGATCCATCTGAAGAAGAAGAAGAAGCGATGAGTTCTGCAGAAGCTCGCATGATTAAAGCCATTTCTCAAATTGGGAAAAGGCCGAAGATAGATGTATCCACGTATTTTGGAAATTTAAATCTAGAAGAATTGATAGACTGGATTAATGACATGGAGGAATATTTTGAATATGAGGAAGTTGAAGATCCAAATCGAATTAAATTTGCTAGAACAAAGTTGAAAGGCCATGCTGGCATATGGTGGAAAGGAGTGCAGTTGGAAAGAAACTGGAGAGGAAAAGAAAAGATCACCAGGTGGGATCGAATGGTTGAAAAAATGAAATGGCAGTTTATTCTGGTAGATTACGAATTAGATCTCTGAGAAAAATGCAGAGTTTGCGCTAGTCCAGCAAGTCTGTTAAAGAATATATAGAGGAATTTTTTAAAATTTCTATCAGAACCGATCATACGAAAGCAAATAAAGAGAGAGTAGCTCGTTACATTAATGGGTTGAGAACCAGCGTGCAAGAAGAATTGATTTTGGTCTGAATGAGCACCATTGAATATGCTTACCAGTTTGCTCTGAAGGTGGAAGAAAAACTGAACCACAAATTTGACAGCAAACAAAGAGGAAGAGGTCATGGTGGAAGAACTGGTGGAAGAACCAGTGGAGGTAAATATGATGACCAAAAGCAGACTGGTGAAACCAGTAATAACCAAGAAGAGAAGGAGGAGAATGCTTACCGACCCCATAATTAGAACAATGATTATCAAAGGGGATGAGGTAGAGGTGGACGCGAATATGGCAGAGGCAAATTTTGTGGAACCTATTTCAATTGCGAAGAAGAGGGACATCGATCATATGAGTGTCCCAAACACCAAGAAACATCGAACAGAAAGCCTGAAGGTAATACCAGAGCTGCGGTTGTTGAGTATGGTGTTGAATCTGAACACTCTGAAGAAGCAGAGCGAGGAGAAGTGATGATCACAAGGAGAACCTTGTTGAACGAAGAGAAGGAACTAGATCAGCAAAAAATCCTGTTTTGCATGAGGTGCAAATGTTCAGGTAAAATCTATAATATTATTATTGATAATGGTAGTACAGACAATTTGGTTTCTAAGGAAATGGTAGCTAAGTTAAATCTAGAAAGAAGACAACACCCACATCCATACCGGATTCCATGGTTGTAGAAGGATCATAGAGCATTGGTCAGTGAACAATGCTTGGTCAAGTTTCAAATTGGAAGATACCAGGATGAGGTCTTGTGTGATATTTTGCGGATGGATGCTTGCCATTTGTTGCTGGGAAGACCATGGCAATTTTACAGACGTGTAGCGCATGATGGGCATGCAAATACCTATTCCCTGACAAAAGACAGAGTACGCCACAAACTGAAGCCATTGAAGGAGGTTGAGGAAAAGTTGTTAGCAGAATTTCTTGATATTATATCATACAATGTGCCTGAGGGTTTGCCACCAATGAGGAAGATTAGTCATCATATTGACTTAATTCCAGGATCTAGCTTACCTAATAAGGTTGCCCATAGAATGTCTCTTGTAGAGAATGAAGAGTTGAACCGACAAGTTCAGGAATTGTTGAGGAAGGGTTTGATTCGAGCAAGTTTAAGCTCTTATGCAGTGCCAGCAGTACTTGCACCAAAGAAGAATGGCGAATGGCGAATATGCACTGATTCTTGAGCCATTAATAAAATTACCATTAAATATCGATTTCCATTACCCAGAATGGAAGATATAATGGATTGCTTGAGTGGAGCTAGATACTTCACTAAGATTGATTTGAAGAGCGGATATCACCAGATACATGTTAGAGAGGGTGACGAATGGAAGACAACCTTTAAAACCAGAGAGGGTTTGTATGAGTGGTTAGTTATGCCATTTGGATTGACTAATGCACCCAGTACGTTTATGAGGCTGATGAATGAGGTATTGCGTGACTTCCTGGAAAAGTTTGTGATAGTTTATTTGGATGATATTTTAATTTTTAGTAAAACATTAGAAGAGCATTTGATACATGTTCGAACAGTTTTTGAAAAACTGCGTGAGGAGCAGTTATTGATTAATATACAGAAGTGCAGTTTTGTACAGAAAGAGTTGATTTACACGGGATTTGTCATCTCGGAGGAGGGTCTAAAAATGGATCCTGAAAAGGTGAAGGCTATCATTGAATGGCCTGCCCCATGAAATGTAACAGAGGTAAGATCATTTCATGGTCTTGCAAGTTTCTATCAAAAATTTATTAGAGACTTTAGCAGTATTTGTGCACCCCTAATAGAAACTATGAGAGGGGATAAGAGAGAATTTAAGTGGACTGCCAAGGCAGGTACCAGTATGAACATATTGAAAAATAAAGTGACAGAACAACCCATTCTGGCACTTCTAGATTTTAATAAAGTGTTTTAGGTTGACTGTGATGCCAGTGGCAGTGCCATTGGAGCTATATTGAGCCAAGAAGGTAAACCTATTGCATACTTTAGTGAAAAATTGAATGATGCTAAAAAGAAATACTTTGTTTATGATCAAGAATTCTATGCTATAATTCAGGCTCTTAAGAAATGGAGACATTATTTTCTAGCCAAGGAGTTTGTTTTATATACTGACCATCAAGCTTTGCAGTATATAAATAGTCAAGGTAAACTTAACCAGCGGCATTTGAAGTGGGTTGAATTCCTGCAGAGTTATACCTTTGTACTGAAGCATAGAAGTGGCAAATCTAATAGAGTTGTAGATGCCTTGAGTAGAAGGCACAATTTGTTGATGGAAATGAGAGTGCAAGTTGTTGGGTTTGATGAACTCAAGAGTTTATATCCAGCAGATCCAGATTTTGTAGAGGCATGGACGGCATGTGTGTCTCCTACTATTGTGGATCGCACTAAGTGGTTGGATTTTATGATCCAAGATGGGATGTTGTTTTGGAAGAACCAGTTGTGCATTCCATGAAGTTCCATGAGGGAAAATTTGATCAAAGAGAAACATAGCAGAGGACTCGCAGGGCATTTTGGTCAATATAAGACCACTGCTCTCGTTAGTGAGAATTACCATTGGCTATAGTTGCAGTCGGATGTGACCAAATTTGTGTAGGGTTGCAGAGTGTGCCATATGGCAAAAGGAGTCAGCTAAAATATAGGAATGTACCAGCCATTTCCTGTACCAGAGAGACCGTGGGAGAACATTAGTATGGATTTTGTTCTTGGTTTACCAAGGACACAACGTGGAAATGACACCATTTTTGTTGTTGTTGACAGGTTTTCAAAGATGGCTCATTTTATTCCATGTCAGAAGACAAGTGATGCTATTCATATTACAGGCTTGTTTTTCAGGGAGGTTGTGCACCTTCATGGTCTACCCCAAAGCATTGTCTCGGACAGAGATACCAAATTTGTGGGTTATTTCTGAAGAACCCTATGGAAGAAGCTAAAAATAGAATTGAAATTCAGTTTTGCGTACCACCCACAGACTGATGGATAGATCGAAGTAGTCAACAGAAGTTCGGGTAATATTCTACGATGTCTGGTAGGAGATAAACCTAAGGGATGGGATCTAATTTTACCATAGGCAGAGTTTCCTTACAATAATTCTATCAATCGCAGTACTGGTAAATCCCCATTCCAGATAGTGCATGGGAACATCCTGAGAAATGCTTCTGAGTTGAGGTCGATGGATAAGGGTGACAAGCGTAGTGCTGAAGCTGAAGACTTTGCAACACACATGAAGAATTTACATGAAGAGGTACAGCAGCATATTAGTCAAATGAATGCTACGTACAAAGCCATAGCAGATCTGAAGTGGCATTTCACAAAATTCCAGATAGGAGATGAAGTCATGGTTCATTTGCGCAAGGAACGTTTTCCTACCAAAACCTAAAATAAGCTAAAAATGAAGAGGTTTGGACCGTGCCAGATCATAGGTAAACAAGATTCAGGCAATGCCTATGAATTAGATCTACCGAGTGAGATGAATATTTCACCCATCTTCAATATTTCAGACTTGGTTGAATATCGTGCAGGCAGTTGTAGCGAACCACCCAGTCCGGATCTGTGGAATATTCCAGCATCCACTCCAGACAAAGAAGAAATTGAAGACATACTCAACACTCGTGAAGGTAGAAGTACCCGAAACAGGCAATATTCAGAGTATTTGGTCAAGTGGAAGAACCGACCTATCGAAGATGCCACATGGTTGTCCAAATCAGAGGTTGATCATCTGGGTTTTCCTCTGACCGTCCAGAAGTGAGGATCACTTCTAAACATCTACCCCGGGTGTCTGATGTAGGAGCATCCAAGGCAGCACAACAATCTTGCATCACCGAAAAATACAAACAAAAGAAACAAGCAAAAAAGTTCTAAGTTTGAAAAAAAATATGCTAAGGTTCAAAGGTGTCGTGATATCGCGACATAAAAGTTTTCGCGATATCACGACACCATCAGTATAACGACAGGCACAAACTAAGTTGTCACGATATCGTGACATAAAAGTTGTCGCGATATCACGACACCATCAGCATAACGGCGGGCACAAACTAAGTTGTCGCGATATCGTGACATAAAAGTTGTCACGATATCGCGACACCATCAGCACAACGATGGGTGCAAACTTAATTGTCGTGATATCGCGACATAACAGTTGTCATGATATCGTGACACAATCAGCACAACGATAGGCGCAAACCCAAGTGTCGCGATATCACGACACAAAGGTTGTCACGATATCGTGACACCTCCGATCAAGGGTAGAAGCAAAACTCAAATGTCACGATATCGCGACATAAAGGTTGTTGCGATATCGCGACACCTCAGAACAAAGCAAGAGCTAAAATGTAGATGTCGCGATATTGTGACACCTCGACAAAGAAGGTCGAAGGGCGGAAAAGTGTCACGATATCGCGACACATTGGCGAAAAAGAACCAAAGGCAGAAAAGTGTCACAAAATCGTGACATGTCACATTTTTGCGACCTAGGTAAGAAAGAGAAGGCAGGTTTTCATGGACTATTGCAGAACGATAGTTGGCAGTTCCAAAAGCCGTTAAGGCAGTTCCAGGAAACCGTTGCAACGGTTACAGGGACGGTTGCAAACGATGTTTACAGTAATAATCTCTGATGATAAAAAGGGGATTTTTTGAAGGATTGCGGAGGCTGGGGAGACGAAGGCTGTGGCTTATTTTGGCATTTTTCTTACTGTGTAATTTTTCTTGGTTCCAAATTGTAAAGCTTTCCATGCTTCGAAATAAAATTGCGTCTTTTGAAATAAAATTGCGTCTTTTATTTGTTATTAAAATTGGCTCCCCATCAACTTCTAAAGAATTATTGTTTCCAAGCATGATTCTTGAATTAAAACTCTCATTAACATAAACCAAAAATCCTTTTTCTTGGTCATATTATTAGAGCAACCAAAATCTAAATACCAAACTTCATTGCTATTTTTTTGCACCATATCACTAGTTAAGAAAATATTACCTTGAGTGTCTTCATATTTATAAACATAATGTGCCATTTTATCCTCATTTGCAGTCTTTGAGCAACAATTTTTAGAAATATGACCCTTCTTGTGGTAGTTGTAGCACTCCACATTCCTTAGATCAGTCCTTCCTCTACCTCTTCCTTGGTTAGAAGCTTATATTCCTCTTCTACCTCTTCCTATTTACTGATTTCTACCTCTTCCTCTACTGGAACTACCTTCATATTCATCTCTCCTTGAATTTTTTACCTCTCCTCACTCTCCTTGGTGGTTTCTTTGAATCTCTCTTCATGTGACATGAGAGACCCAACAAGATATTCAAAATCTAGCTTTGAAAAATCTTTACTTTTGAAATATGCAAAACACAACACCCAAACAATGCTTTGAACAAAATAAAATGCAAGGAAACACAAGATTGCACAATAGAATAAATTCTTTATTGATGAGGGGAGCCTAGAAACTCCATTATTTACAAGCTTGGATTCTTGAATCCTTTTGATACAATATTACAACAATTTATGGTTCTTTGAAACTCTAATAAGTAAAGTCATGGTGTCTTCAAGTGCATCTTGATCCCAATGAGGTTGAGTGGGTTTTCGGTATCCAAGGCTAGGCCACTCTAGATTGCTGATGTAGTACTTCAGATTTGCACACAATGACACAACAAATATAGTCAGTAGTATATGAGAGGGCTCCACAGTGTGAGACCCTCTATATGCAATAATAAATCACTAACTAGATGCTAAAAATAAAATGAATAGAAGCAAAAACACATGCATAAAATAAATAAATATAGGGTTGATCTTTTTTACCTACTTATTATCTTTTGATGTGTGATTTTTGATGTAGGTGGTTGGTGTGGTGATGCCCTAGAATCACTTGGAGGCTATGGGGTCTTCATAAGTGATAACGTAGAATGCTTGCGGGTGCCTAGTTGCTGCAATAAATGCTCATGGGTGCCTAGGGCTAAGGAGAAGGATTATGCAAGAGAATATCTGATGAGGAAGAAAGGATGGTAATGATGATGGGGGGTTACGACGAGTGAGAATGATGACATAAGTGGTGTGAGGTGACCTAGGGTACATAAGGATTTTAAGCACTAAAGGAACTCACAAACTTAGGGCAAATGGGAACTCAGAGGAATCAAGGACTTAGAGAACTCTAAAACCTATGAAAGTTAGGGAATTTAGAATTAGGGGTCGAGCCATCAAAATGGCTCCTATTTATAAACCAACCTAGGGCAAGCTAGGGTTTCAATGACACTAATCGTGTGGCTAAGATTAAAGCACATCTAAGGGTGGATAATAAATCTAGGGTGTGGTGCAAATTAATGTAAATGGGTGGTCGAGATTAAATGAAATTGGATGGATGAGATTAATACACTTAAATAAATACATATTTATTAAATATATTTTAAAATATAATATAAAATATTATATTTAAATATATATATAATAAATATATAAAAATAAATGTGAATAATGATAAAAAGTGGTGGTAAAATAGGGATAGTGGGCAAATTGGATATGCTTTTGTGGTGGAAATTGTGGGAAAGCCTTAATGGAGGATGCATGGCTAGATTTTGGTGTCTATAGATTCCCCTTTTTTGTATTGTGTTGCGTGAAATACAATGCAGTGCAAAAATATAAGACACTACTTTTGACCAGGTGTAGAAGCAACTTCTCTCTCTTGTTGGAATACGAGCTTGAAGATCAAATAATAGAATAATTCAAATTTTTGCATAGCTTACCCCTTCAATTGGTGAATGAGGTTACAAATGAATCTCATGAGCCAATTTAAAAAATTGTGCAAATGAATGATGGACGATGTGATACCATTTTTGCCCCAACGGTGGGAAGGGGTTGGTGAAAAATGCGATATGATGTATCTATTTTTACCCCAATAGATGAAGGGTTTTGTGCAAATGTGAGGTTATGAGGATGATATGAATGATGTAAAATTTGATACCGTTTTTTCCCCAACATTGGGAAGGGGTTTTTTTATAAAATGTGTTTGTTTTTTCCCCAACAGATGAAGGTATTTTTACCAATTGTAGATGCCATGATCATGTGAGATGTATCCCATTGTGGGAAAGTCATAACCAAAAATGGTTGTCCCCAAATTTGGGGTGATTCGATGCTATTGAAACACTTTGCCTTTTCAGCGTCATTGATATGCAAAAATGATGATGCAAAGGAAAAAGAATCAACCTTGGATGGCTTGCTAGTGACTGTGGAAAAAATTTCACCTAATTCTAAAATGGAACCAATCATCCTAGCTAGTTCCTATCTTTGAGGTGTTAAAGAGAGTTTGAGTGATGAAATTTGATTTTTTATCCATGTTTTAAGCCCCACGAACTAGGCCATCAATGACAGTGGTTGTGCAAATTATTCTTGGTAATGTTTCACTCTAAAAATGAGGAAATACCAAATATGATTATGATTTTGAGCAAGGAGATAAGTGATGATGATCATGGTCAAGTGTCCTTATTGTAAGCTATTCATATTACCAAATTGCATGGACCCAAATGATGCAATCGTAAATTATATAGAATAACCCACTATATACAAGATTCACTTTCATGTTATGATATCTTGGAAAATATGTAAATGGTGATGTGAAATAAGGTGAAGATGATTGTGTGAGTGATGATATGAATGATGATGGTCGTTTTGTGAAGATTTGGGCCATTTTATGTGCTTTTGGAATTTGTTTGGTATATTTTGGTCAATGTGGTTGCAAATGAGATTTATATCCAAATCAAATACAATCTTCACAAAACCTAATAAAATGATGGAATGCATTTGTGATTAAAATTTGGAGTGATTTGGTTGGGGCAGCTAGTGTTTTGTACTAATTTAGCTTTTATCAATGCTGATGCAAAATACCCATGGACCCTTGTGATCTATAGAAACACTCTTAGGTGCTCCAGTGTACTAGGAAATGCCCATTGGCACCTCAAAGTGCTTGAAGCAACTATAAATAGCTTTCTAGATGAGATTGAAGCTCATTTGTGCATCTTAGGATTTTGAGAAGTTGTGTTTGAGGATTGAAGGGTGAGTGAGGAGTTTAGGTGAGGTGAGGCATTTGGAGCGCAAAAGCTATGGTGATGGAGGGAGTTGATGTGGGGGCTGGGGCTGTGGCTGGGGCACGAGCGGCCAAGGTAACCCATTGTTTATTATGTATTGTGTAAAATTTTTGCTATTTTTTTAATTATTAACAAATAATTTGTGTTGTGTTGTAGCTTAGAGTTTTGGAGGCTCGATACTGGTTTTTGCCTTACATCCTCGGGATGAAGAAGGTGATTATAGGGGATGATTAGGAGCTACTCAGGGAGGTGGGGCTACCGGAGGTAGCTTGGATGGATGTGGTGACGGTGTATGAGGGGTACATTTATTCCCTATAAGATAGGTGGGATTCAAACAGGGGGACATTTCAGCTTCCCATGAGTGAGGTGACTGTGATCTTGGAGGATGTATATCGTATCCTTAAGGTGATTATGGAGGGTCTCCAGGTTGATTTTGGGCTCAAATAAAATATAAAGATGAGATAAATATTTGGATATTCATGAGAGGAGGTAAAGGTGGAGAGCATAGGCATACCTTATCTATCCATGTATGTGGACAAGGAGTTATATCCCCTCTAAGATTTGGTGATGTTCGTGTTGGCCAACATTATGGCCCCGAGCAGTATCGGGTGCAGATTCCCTTGGAACCTGATAGGGGTGGTGAGAGATATTCTCATGATGAGGTAGATGTACGCATGGGATCCTACCTTACTTTCATATGTGTACCAAGATCTATATGATGTGATGAGGTAGGGGTACAAGGGATTCAGGTGCAACTTATTTCTGCAATGCTGGGGATGGGAGCACTTTAGATTTGCTCGATTAGAAGGATTGCCTATGGGGGAATTTTGTGGGGAGAAACCCTATGTTAGGTAATGGGTGTTGGTGAAGGATGTGCATCCAAGTCATCCAGTGAGGATGAGTTAGTGGTATAGGGATATATGGGCTAGATTGACATCTGCCCAAGTGGTGTGGAGGCCATGGGTGGGTGTCGAATGGACTAGGGATGGAGAGCATCTATGGAGGGTGCATTAGGGTAGGTGGATTATTGGGAGGCATCAAAGTAAGGTGGAGTATTTCTAGTTCTTGCGAGTACTCTGGTAGTTTGGGCTTAGGTAGGCTATCCTTGATGAGCTAGTGCACTATAGGAGGCATCGGGAGGATATGGGGATACCATGCATGGAGCCATGGAGGGTAGCATTGGAGGATGATGAGGAGGTGGACATCTCAAATTTGGAGGATGTGAGGATGACTACAAATTATGATGTATGGTTCATGGATCAGCCACCATGGGTACCACCTCGAGGAGCAATTGATGGGGATGGTGTTGGAGAGGCTAGGGATGAGGGTACCCAGGATACCTAGGATGAGGGTGCCCTAGAGACTCAGGGTGAGGGTACCCAAGATACCTAGGATGAGGGTGCCCTAGAGACTCAGGGTGAGGGGACACATGATGGCTACAAGAGGTAGTGACAACTTTGATCTAACAATCATAGTGAAAGGCGAAGGGTGTAACACAACAACTAGTAGGCACCTAAGGTTGGGGGAGATGATGTAGATAGGGAGGAGATGGAGGAGGTTATAGATGTACCCCTAGGTCAGAGTGAAGAGGAGTGGACACAACTAGAGAAGAAGGTGGTGGAGCGAGATATGAGGATAGTGAGGCTCCAGGTAGAGCTAGTGGAGAGAGAGCATCGATATACTATGAATATAGCACACCTTTGGTCTAGGTAGATATATATCAAGGCATTGGAGGATAGGTTGATGGAGCATCATATTCCACTTTCTGATCCTCCAACCTCATCTATGTCCGGGGGTATGAGGCATAGCGAGTCTAGGCATAGCTCTAGGTCTAGGGCTCCTTCTAGGTCTAAGGCTCCTGCTAGGTCACATGGGTCTTCTTGGAGGATGTAGTAGTGCTTAGATGCACTTTTTGTATATGAGCCTTGGTGCTCCATTGTATGTAGCCTTTGGGAACTCATTGTTCATATGATGTTTATACATATATATATATACATGGTTTTTAATTTTGGTATTATATTTTTGTGTGAATGCTTTTTGTGGAATGCATGTTTATGTTTATGATTAATGCATATTATATGTTATGGATGATTAATGCAATATGGAGTATATAGATTATTAATGCAATATGGCATGTGCTAATGATCATTTATATTTTAGATCTTTGCTTGACCCATTTTCTAGTATTATTTTTTAATCAGGGGCACCTGACTTGGTGGCATATGGGATGAATGACTTATGAAATGACATGGATACTGACATGCAAGAAGACATGGAAGAAAATATGGATGTTGATATGGAATAAGATATGGATGTTGATATGAAGAAGATATGGATGTTGATATGGAAGAAGATATATATGTTGATATGTAAGAAGATATGGATATTGATATGGAAGACTATTTGCTTTTTAGAGACTCAAACATCCTAGTGGCATCAAACAAACCACTAAAAATGCCTAATAATTCTAGGACCAAATGTGTGTGCAGTGAATTCATTTACCAAATCAAGAGCATGGTGATGACCCTAGACAATAAAGAACCAATGTGTGTGCAAGTGAGTTCATTAACCTATCTTAAAAATCTGTTATGGTTGAAACCAATAGGCTATCTTGTTCGTATGAGAGATCATATGTCTCTTTTAAAAGATACATATCGCCATGCATGAGCGTACTCCAGTGCCAGTCAAGTGTATATAGCTTTGGTGGAGGCAAAATCCATAGTCCATTAATTTTTTTTTTGATCTCTTAAGTTTTGGGGATGACTACCTAACCGTCTAACTGAAAATGTAGTACGATCCTTACTAGCAAGGATGATCCTTTTCACCTCAAGATTCATACCAAGTATGGTGTTATCCCTTTTTGACACAAGATGTTTTTAATATGTGAAATTTGTGCTTGGTTCCAAAATATTTTTGGAATAAATTCCCTTGACTCAATATTTTATTAATGTAATATTGTTCAATGGTCCTAAGAAGAACTCAACATGATTTTTGGAGGGTGCCTAAAACACTAGGAGTGGCTAAGTGACCAAAAACACTTAGGATTTTGTGAATGTGGCTTGTGTTGATGGCAATTTGACTTTGTGGAATTTTGTGGATGACATTGTGAAGGTGACCCTAATTAAGGCAACATGACTTTTTTGGACCAATTAAGACCTTGAACTTAATAAATGATCCCTAAATATGAAATGTGTATGTGAATGCAATGTATGACATGCAATTTTGTGAAATGTAAGTGGATGCATTGTTTTGGGAATGTGAATGCAAATGAAATGCAATGTTATGATTGAAGTGTATGCAAATGTTTTTGTGTATTGGCCATGTATATATATATACATATATAGTAATAAGATCATGCATAGAATGCTCTCAAGTGTATAATATTAAGTGGTTCATATTCTTTCTCTCCCTATAGACTAGCAAGCCTATAAGTACTGTTACCCACTCTTTGTGTAACTATGTATGGACCTAACCAATTAGCCGTAAATTTACAATGAAGATACGACAATGCATTGGTATTTTGTTGATTCTATTTAAGTACAAGATCTCCCACTTGGAATTAACATAGATGAACTTTGGTGTTGTAAGAACATTTGAGGTGGTATTGATATATTTGTAAATGTTCTAAAGCATTGACCCACATTTCATCAAGGAGTGTGAGTGGATCAATATGTTCTTATCTAGAAGTGTCGTCATCTATGAATTCCTACAAAGAAATTCTCAAGGAAGGTATCTCAAGCTCAAGAGGTATGATTTCTTTAGCTCCATAGACCAATGAAAATTATGTTGCCCCTGTAGGCGTGCAAATGCTTGTTCGATAAGCCCATAATACCAAGGGAATTTGTGAATTCCAATCACTATGATTTTCTTTGACAAGTTTCTTGAGAATAGAAATTAAGGTCTTGTTGGAAGCTTCATCTTATCTATTTTCTTGTGGGTAATAAGGGGTCAAGAAACTATGTTGATTTTATATATATCACAAAGTGCTTGAAAATCCTTTTTCTTGAAAGACTTGCCATTATCTGAAATGATTTTTGAGGGGATACCAAAATGACAAATGACATGATGGAGAATGAACTCCACAATTCTAGGTCCTATAATACTGGTTAGATAAATTGCCTCAACCCACTTTATAAAGAATTCAATGGTTGTGATGATGAAAGTATGTTGTCCTAAGGAGGGAGGTGAAATTTTACCAATTAGATCTAGGCCCTATTGTCAAAAGGGCCAAAGGATTTTGAATAGGCTGTAAATATTGTGATGGTACATGAGTTAGATTAGCATGTTTTTGGCACTTTTTATAATGTTTAACATAAGTGCAAAAATCACGTTCCATTGTGGTCCAATAATAAACCATGCATAGAATACACTTTTCAATGGCGATTCCACTAAATGACCACCACAAGTACCATCATGGGCTTCAAAAATGGATATTTTAGCCTCACTAGACTCAAGACAATGAAGGAGGAATCCATCATAACCATGTTTATAAAACTTGTCCCCTGAAAGAATAGAAAAAATTACCTTTTGCTTGAAAGTTCATTTGGCAGTTTAAGACATATCAAATGGGAGTGTTCCAAAATTGAGAAAGGCTACTATTTTTCTCGACCAAGGCTCATATGAATCTGATTGGATAAAGCAAACATCCTTTTCATATTTTGACTCAACATGAGAGATTGCAGATTTAGAGACCATTGAAATGATAAGGGGTTTTACCTCTCCAAAGGAGTCTTTTGGAATCAAGGATCCAAGGGAGGCCATCATATCTGAAAATATATTAGTCGAACGAGGCAAACTATTGATTTCATACCAACCAAAATTAGAGAGCAACTTCATTACTACTTCATGATAAAGCATAATGGTAGGTTCTTTGAATTGGTATTATCCATTGATTTGCTTTACAACAAGTTGAGAATCACCAAATATCCTAATATTCTTAATGCTCATAGCTATAGTTGATTGAAGACCTAATATTAAGGCTTCATATTCTATGGTGTTGTTTATGCATTGGAAGTCTAGTTTGAATGACAAAGGGATAGGTACCCCCTGTGGTGTGTGAAATATGACTCCAACACCTTGAACTTTCACACACTTAGAGCCATCAAATAATAGTGTGATATCGATGTCTTCCTCCGAAATGACATCTTCTTCTTGTTCAATGACAATAAATACCGAATCATTTGGGAGCTCAATAATTAAAGGATGATCACTAGGTAGTGGAGCTTATGCAAGTTGATCGACTATTACCTGCCCTTTAATAAATTTTTGGCTAATGAATTCCAGGTCAAATTATATAAGGAGCATTATACATTTAGCAGTGAGGGTATTATTGTAAGTGTGAGACATCATGTAACACAAAGGATTTTCTCTAGCTATGACATAAGTTTTTTGGCTAAGCATATAATGTTAAAGTTTCTTAGTGGTGAAAACCACTGCTAAGCACAATTTTTTCTACATAAGTGTATTTAGTTTCATAGCTTACCAATGTTTTACTAATGTAGTAGACAACTTTCTCTGTATTTTGTTCATTCTTTTGTTCAAGCATTGTCCATAATGCAAATTTCGTTGCTAAGATGTAAAGATAAAATGGGACCCCCAGATGATGAGGAGCTAAGATTGGTGGAGAAACTAGGTATTGCTTAATGCCATCAAAGGATTTTTGATATTCATCTATATAATATAATGGAACCCCTTTTGTAGTAGGTTATTGATTGAATATTTCCTTGTAAACTATGTAATTCCTTTAAATTAGTTGGGGTAGGCATATCTAAGATAACCTTGACCTTGTTAGGGTCCACCTCAATGCCTTTTTTAAATATAATGAATCCTAGAAGTTTGCCTGAGCTAACACCAAAGACACATTTCTTGGGATTCAACATTACATTATGCTCTAGGAGTAGGTCAAACATTTTCTCCAATACACCAATATGTTCTTGTTGAGTTTTGGATTTAGCCAAGAGATCATCCACATAGTATTCTATAATATTATGCATGTAGTCATGGAAAATGTATGTCATGGCATGTTGATAAGTGGCACCTGTATTTTTGAGGCCAAAGGGCATCACATTGTAACAAAAAGTTCCCCAAGGTGTGGTAAATGTTTTTTTGTGTTGGTCATCAATATTTATTCAAATTTGGTTGTATCCTAAAAAATTGTCCATGAGTGAAAGCATTTCATGGCCAGCACAGGTATTGACAAGAGTATCAATGTTTGGAAGAGGAAATTCATCCTTAGGACATGCTTTGTTGAGATCTCAAAATTTAGTGCATACGCGTATCACTCCATTAGACTTACAAATGGATACCATGTTTGAGAGGCACTAAAAATAGTCAATAGGAACTATGAAGTTCATGTCTAGGAGTTTTTGAAGATATATTTTTACCAAGAGGGCCATGGTAGGATGCATTCTCCTAAGTTTTTGTTTGATCGAATTAGCATCAGGTTTTAAGGTGAGATTATGGACAACCAAATTAGGGTAAAGACCAGGAATGTCCTTGGATGACCATGCAAATATACCCTTCTTCCTCTTGAGGAGAGCAATAAATTACTCTTGTTCATTGGGTGATAAGATTTTGCCAAGCTTGAAAATTTGGGTATTGTCTTTGTATGAACTAAAATCCACATCGATGGTATCTTCAATAGACATGTGAGAACCTTCCTCAAGTTTATGGGATGTAAGGATTAGATGAATTTCATGTAAGATGTCATTAAAATATTTGGGCCTATCCTCATCTATATCTGCCTGGAATACCTCAAGATCTAAAGGTGAAGATGAAGGTGAAGGCGTAAGGGAGGGAGGAATGTAGTTGGTGGAAACCCTTAACAATTCCTATAAAAAGAAAAATTTGGTAAATTTTGGAGGTGAGGAAATCTGGTCCATATCAATAAAGCTTATGCCAATTGGAATTGGTTTAGCCGGATCATATGGATTGTGAGCGGAGTGAATAAATCAAAAGGATTCATGTTGACTTATAGGCAAGGTGGACAAGGTGGTGCTAGGAGCTTAGTTAACCTGAACAGTAGCAAGCAACACAAAACATGTTTTATTAAATGGTATATTTACATATGTAATATAAAGAAATAAGACATGTTTTTTATTTTTGATTGATTTTTTTTTTTTTTTTGTAGTGGTGATAACCACTTTTTTGAATTATGTAAATATGTTACAAAATATCTTATGGAATGGATTAATAGAATGGAGGTGGTGGTTCACCAGTAGGGGAAGCTCATTCTTGTGGAAGAAGCAAGTAAAAAATGGGCTCATGTATGGGGAACATGTTGAGGTAAAACTCATCTTGTTTGGTATAGGGAATTATGGGCTACGATTCTTCTTTAGATTCATCTGAAAAAATTGACATAAGCTCTAATTCTTCATAGATTTACTCATCAAAATTATTAGGTTGGAGGGTTTCTTCTCTTGAATTGAGGTTAAGCCTTTGGAAGGCTTATTCAAAAGAAGAGGTGATAGGTAATGGGTGGAAACCTAGACATGAACGGTCATTCACCTCTTGATATGGAACATCGATAGGTTTATGCATACCCTATTCATGCAATCCTAGGCCATGGTCTTACCAATTGATAATGTGGAAATATCAAGATGAAAATATTGACATGTTTGAAATATTGGAAAGTTTTGGTCCTTTGGGCTCTTCTATGGGTGTTGGAATTGATGAAGATTCAATGCCCCCATATACAAAATTAATGCTATTTGGAGTTGAACCCATATTGTAAACTACTACTATTGCTAAAGGTTGGTCACGTGGGTGACTGAAATCCTTAGCACTAGGGATGGTTAGGGGTGTGATGGTGATGTTATCGACCGTGTATTCACCAATACCAGGATTGGTGAGATGGACTTCGACTTGGAATGATATGGGAGAATGTCTGAAAACTTCTATTTATAGATTTCTCATGTAATATCTGAGAACTTCTAGCCCTCTCCACAATGCATGGCTTTCAACATAATGGCTATTTTGGATCCCAAAAAATTTAGCATAGGCCACGATGAGTTGACTAGTTGGATCCCTGACCAGTCCTTTGGCATCCGCAGCCCCTAGATTACCTTTGGAAGCACCATAATAATTGAGTTTAAGCCATCCTTTAGGAGAAGGAGTCCAATGAGCACCTAATATTGGAAGAGGAACATAAGGATAATGGATTAGATTGTAGGGAATACTAAGGGACTAAAAAAGAGTGGACTCAAGGGCATAATCAATTGGTTTGGTGCATAGAAAATATTGGAATTTTCAATAGCAAAGAATATGGATTTATTTGCAATAGAGATGGGGTCCTTGAGGATATTAGAAAAGATTTTGCTATTTCTATCAAGCCAGATCTGCCATAAAAGATGATGAAGATAAAATTTTCACAAAGAAGGCAGCCTAAAATTTTTAAAAGGCATGGGCCATTGACAGAAAAAGAGAGCTAGGGAGTTGGACTAGACCCAGGAAATGTGAAAAGTGGACATAACATGATTCAAGGTAGAGTGGAAGGAAGATCATTCCATAAAAAGTTGATTGACAAATTCCAAGATACACAAAAAAGATGGTATCTATATGGAACAATCATTCCTCTCTTAATGAGATTATATGTAGTGAGGATCCTATTTTTTATGGCTGAGCAGGAGAAAATAGTAAATGGTATGAGGTGTTTAAGGCAAACCAAATTGAAAGGAGTGGGAGAATATTGGGATTAAAAGTCAACATATGATGAGCATATTTGATAGAAAATATACTAGAGTCATTTTATTTCCAAAAATGGGTGTCATGAGACATACGAAAAGGAATTATAGTTGCCCTCAACAAGGTTGATAAATCTATGATCACATTTGAAATTTGGGCATCAACATTTGCAATGTGAAGCTCTTTCCATCACCTAGGTTGGATTGAAAATTCTATGAAATTAGCCACCTTCATGCCTATGATAGTATCCAGCAAAGGCTACAAAACTGAGGCTCTATTTTTCTCACTAAGCGGTTGAATGGAGATCCATCTATCTGACCAAAAATTTATTATATGCCCTATTCAAAGATGCCATCTGGTTACTTTTTGAATAAGGAACCTGGTCTGAAGAATGGATTTCTATAAAGTGGATCCAATTTTGGGAATATTTTCATCCATAAAATTCTAGGTGTGAGTGTATTTTTTATTGATTATGGAAATCCATTCGAGATTGTAATTGGTAAACACCCTCCAATCCTGCTTGGCCAACAAAACCAAGTTCATATTGCTGATTCTTCTAAGACCCAACCCTCATTGAATTTTTTGTAAACAAACATTTTATCAACTGACCAGATGAAACTTTTTCCTATCCTATGAACCTTTCCAAAGGAATATCTTTTAACTCAATTTTGTTGTAGATAGCAATATGAGCTTTGAAAACTAACATGAAATAAATAGGAATACTTTGAAGATATGCCATAGTGAGAGTAGCTTTGGTTGCTTGGGATAGAAGGGCCTGCAATTTTTTTATTAATTCTTTTGATAACATTGCTCCACATGGACTCTTTGGGGTAACTGGTGAATAGGGGAAGCCCCAAGCAGATAGTGGGAAGCTCAGAGATAACGCACTAAACAATACAAGCAATATTGATATAACTATGCAGAAGGGTATTCAGAAAGAAAACTTTACTCTTGGTATAGTTGATCTTTTGCCCTGCAACCTCTTCATAAATATATAAGACCATATTTGCTTCCCAAACTAAAGCATGGGTGGCTAAAATAGTGTCATCAACAAACTGCTGATGAGAAAGGGGTCTCATATTGGAAGCAGCTTGAATTCTAGAGATTGTGCCTTCTGAGAAAGCAGTTTTGAGAGCTCTACCAAGGTATTTAGCAAGGATGATGAAAATAATAGGGGATATGGAATCTTCCTACCTAAGCCCTCTGTTGCTAAGGAAGTAACCAAATGCAGATCCATCAACTAACACAGAAAACCAAGGGCTAGAAATGCAGCCTTGAAAAAGTTGAACCCATTCCATGTGAAACCCAAACATGAGAAGAATAAAAAGTAGAAATTTTGTGTTGACACTATCAAAAGCTTTATTCATGTCAATTTTAAGGACCAGGGTAGCTTTTGGGTTGTTGAAAACAAAATGGAGGACTTCATGAAGAGTTATGATACCATCAATTATAGATCTTCCTTTGATTTAACTGCCTTGGAATTGATCTATGATGTGGGGAAGAATTCTTTCACTCTAGGAGCCATAGCTTTGGTTAAGATTTTATACAGCACATTACACAAATTGATGGGTCTGAAGAAAATACTAAGGAATCTAACCGGTTGAGCTAATGCCACTTGGTCTATCTTCCTTGAAATTTTAATAAAATATTTCATGGTCCAATAACAAATCTTTTTAATGTCCCAGAGAGGTCAATTTATTGTTCTACTTCCTTTAGCCTCATTGAGGAGTTCTATGTAAGAGAAATATAATAATGAATTTAAACCAATATCAATCATCAATACTTTGGTTTGTAAAAATAGGTCTCATCAATGGTTGGACATACTCAAAAACCCATTTTGGAAGAGAAAAATAAGATAGTCGTTCTGGTATAATTTTTGGTTTATCATTTCATAGCCCATTTTACACATAAGTGTATATATATGCATTTATTTGTTTAAGTTGTAGGGGTACAAAGCTTTGGAGAATCATATTCCCAACCACTCTATCAAAATCTTGATGGGAATTGTTACCCTATCCTTACTACTTTACCCCCTTTAAGTAAGAAGAGTTAAGGTTTTGGGGATTCGGGCCACATAATCATTCGCATGAAAATGTAGTTCTATCTGCAATTTTAGAAATTTGAGGATTCAGACCACATGTCCATCTAGATGGAAGTGTAGTCCTATCCTTACTATTATTTTTCTTCCTTTTTATTATTTGTGGGGTTATAAGAAACAAGGTCTTTTATTACCTTGCTTTTATTAATTGGTGATACCATCATGACTATATATTCCCTTCTTGTAAGGTAAAAGCATGTCTTCACACATTGAATATGACTTTGTCCTTAAAACCTGATACTATGACTAAAGAGTGATGAATAAAAAGATGAATAAAGCATTGTATAATAGAACACCATGAAATAAAGAAAGAAAATTTTAAAGAACATTGAGTGATCTTCTATAGTTTATTTTCAAGAAATATTATTAGTCCATATTAACCTTTTTTCATTGGTCAAGTAGTGTAAATTTTTTTCATCCATATTATTTATTGGTACTTATACGTCCAAACAAGAGGATTGATTAGACTACATTATTTTTAATGACTACATTTATTAGATTATATAATAACAATTTATTTAGTAAAAAGTTTTTTGTTGCTTTAAGATATAAAATAAAAGTTTTTATTTAAGAGTAGTTGATTGCATTTCAAAAATGAATTGCAAATCAACCTATTGCTTAAAGTGGTTTAAAAAACTATTTTTAGATAATGGCTTCCTATAGAGCTTAAGCCTATGTCCATTAACTAATAATTTTCATGTTGAATCATCAATAGGCTTAAGTTTAACTGTACCATTCCCAAATATTTCTTCAATCTCATAGGGTCTAAGCCATCACATCCTTAGCTTTCCCTAGCAATCTTGGAAGTGGGAATCAAATAGTAAGGCCCAATCTCCTCATTGAAATGCTCTTGGTACAATATGTTTATCATGCCATTTTTTCTTTCGAATCTGCATTAGTTTTATCCTATGGAATGCCTCTAATCCTTTTTTTTCATATATATTTTTTAATATTTATATTTATATTTATATATTTATTTATTATTATCATTATTATATATATATTGTATTATTTTTCTCTAATAATATCAAGGTGTTTCCACATATAGTTCCACTCTTTTCTACATGACCTATGTATTTGCTCAAAAAGTAGATTGATTTCTTATAAGAAGAATAGTTTTATGAGGTCTATTAATGCAAACTGAATGTAACTTTCCACCATTAGCAACTTTTGCTTCTCTTTTTTTGGTTTTCATAGTTTTGTTTTATTTATTTTTAAGCAGTAATTTTCAGAAACAAAAAAAAATCAAACAAAACAATATTTATTGTAATTAAGACTAGATCTGAAATACAACAATCAATCTTAACATAACAAGGGAAAGTAAAATTATTATTCTAAAATAGTCTTACTACCACTAAAACCTGGTCTAAATTACAACAACCGGTTTTAACACAAGGAAAAATAAAGTTTTGTTGTTACTACTTGATTTTAAGGAACACTTCAGTTTGATTTTGTCACACCTACTCCCTTGTTTTGACAAGTTAAAGAACCCAAACCTAAGAAGGTAACAACCACACAATGTTGAAAAGTAAATTTACTAAAAATAGAAATGCTAAAATAAAGGTTGGATTGTTGTTACTACTTGATTTTAAGGAACACTTCAATTTGATTTTGTCGCACCTACTCCCTTGTTTTCACAAGTTAAAGAACCCAGACCTAAGTAGGTAAAAATCAATTCCAATGCTTGAAAGTAAATTTACTAAAAATAGAAATGCTAAAATAAAGGTTGGATTGTTGTTACTACTTTGATTTAAGGGAACACTTCGGTTTTATTTTGTCGCATATACTCCCTTATTTTCACAAGTTAAAGAACCCAGACCTAAGTAGGTAGCATTCAATTCCAATCCTTGAAAGTAAATTTACTGAGAACAAAAATGCTGAAATAAAATGCTAACTAGAAAAGTAGTAAATTTGAACATAAGAAAATGGAACTTGGAAGTATTGATATGAAGACACTTTTTGGAACTCCTTGTGCCAAATTTGACCTGCATGCACTTGGAACTTCTTTCCAATCACACAAGTAAGCCTCCCTCTTGATTCAGTAGTTTTTGATCACAAATTACGACAATGTTCTCCTTGGTAATGATCCCAAAATATTGAGTTGTAGTCTCTCACATTTAATTAATCAATCCAGGTTAGATTTAAAAAATAGAAATCCCATATATATTATTCCACAATTCTTAATATTTGACTTTATTCTATTTTCTTAGTTTCATTTGTAGGAAATAAAGGTTTGCAATAAAGGAAATTGAAATGAAATTGATGCTTAATTTAAAGATGCAATTTATGATTTATTCTAAGTTTGTGTGGATCCAAGTTATGATCTAATAATACAATAATTATTTAATAGAATTTAAAACTCTATCTTATGTAAATTTAATTAATTCTATGCTCTAAGACTTATTCTATATTCTAACTAATCCTACTGTAATTTAGGAGGAAGAGAGCAAGGGATTGACTATTCAGAGTGGGCCCTGCCTCTTACAGATTAGTGTAATTCTCTTCTCCTTTCTACTCTACTTTATTTTAGTAATTAATATTTCATTAAACTAACTTAATACTATTCAATTCATATTTGCAAGAAAATAAAATGGAAGTTACAAAAATGAATAAATCATGCATAACTACAAGATACGGTTGCCAATTCCATGGAAGAAAATACTATTTTTTTATTGCTCAACTTCAATTATTCATGAGTACAATTTAATTAATAGAATTATGTGGATAGGCTTATTCAAATGATAGACAATTCATATCCAGCCAGGCCTTTTCAAAGGTTTTTACATGTAATTTATATTGTCCCCTTGGACATTTTCAATAGAAGTCTTTGCCTTTCTATTTCATCTCAAATAGTTGGAGATTTGAATGTCAATTTTACATAACAACAATAATATAAAGTTAATACATTCTACTAACTACTTTGGACTTATTGCAAAAGGGATTTGTCCAAGTGGCATGATACATAATAAAGGTCTAATTTTAAATAATTTACTGACAAGAAAAAATAGCTTTGTGAACTCTTTGTAAAGGAGAGACAAATTAATATTACATTTAAATCTCGACAACTTAAAAAATTAACTGATTACAAATTTGAAATAGATCATATAACAAATATTTAGATCATATGTTAAATATTAACGCCAATGTGACAATCAGTCGTGCTTACTATGTAACCCACATGGTGTTGGCTGAACTTGTCAACATACCTTGAACTCTAACACGTCAAACAGGTTTGCATGGTCAAACATTTTTTGTAATGCCTTCCCATAATTTATTTCCACAATACTTTTTTGTAACACCTTTTCGTAGGTGGTATTCATAGACCTATCTTCAATGTGCTTTCTCACCAACTAGTTTATCTTCATTTGGTCTATATTCGGATGTAATGTCTCCTTGAATACTCTTACTGCATACATTCCCTGAAAATACAACAATATTGCACAATTTTACGTAAAATAACAAGCATATATCACTTAGTATCTTATGAATAAAATTCATCATAAATCATGTAGATAAGGTATAACAGTCATCAAAATACATCCATATTTGTTAAATTTACATATAAGAATTAGATTAAAAATTGAATAATATAATAACAATTTCACATTCATCAGAATTAATACCCCCAAGAGAATGGTCTTGCAAAATCCACTAACAAGAACCTATTAAAAATAATCAAATTTAGTATTGAGCATAATCCCAAAAGTTGTCACCTGTTTTTAGACCAAGCATTATGGGTTGATGGATCATGATAAATAAATTGCTAAAAACATATCCTTACTACCTAGTATATGGAAAAGAAGTTTTATTGCCCATTAAATTGGAGGTTTTGATGCTGAGATTCATAAAGGAAAGATATCGAGAAAAATTATAACCAATGAAAGAAGGATGACAGAGCTAATTCAACTAGAGTAAAAGTACAAGCTAGCATATAACAATCTCTATCACCACCATAAAGTTGTCAAAGATTAATTTGACAAAAGAGCTACATCCAAGGTATTTAATGAAAGGAGCCTGGTTCTCAAATAGGATGTGGATAGAGCAAAGCCAATCTCATATGAAGAATTTGATTCAATGTGGTTTGGACCATACTTGATCGAATAAAAGGACCTAAATGCATTCCAGTTGCATCACTTGGATGGCTGCCTATTGCCAATTCTAGTAAATGGTCAACATCTAAATAAGTGGTATCCTCCATTTACATATGTAAATAATACAAGTGTACATTCTTTGTATATAGAATTCTGGTTGATTGGAAGAACTATCATCATAATCAGTTTGTAATGTGGAAAATCATTCTTTGTATTTTTTCTAATAGGTCATGCTCGTTCTCTATTGTAATTTTGATAGTCTACCAATGAAGGGATCATTTAAATGATTAAAACCTCTTAGCACATTGTATAAAGTAGTTACCAAGTGGTAATAATTAAAACATGTAGGTTGTCCAAGTTTTATGAATCCTAGATTACTATTGGTCAAAAGAGCTACTAATTTGGGTGAGCGATATTATTACAATAATGGATGGTGATTCATAACAATATTTACCTTGATTAGCATAAGGACCTAGGTTCACAAAATAATGCATAAATAACTAGGTTGTTAGTGGTAGTTATTCCAAAAAGTGCTTTGAACAACAAACTATATTATCGCTAACCTACAGTTTCAAACTGTGAAAGAATTATATTGGATGGTAACATTCCTCCCAAGCACATGTCAAAAATAGCAAAAGGCAACTATTCCCAATACAAATCCTCCTAGGCACACACAATATTTCTCATGAGGATAGTAACATATCCAAACCAGCAAAAGCTATAGTCGAACACTATAAATTGAATTCCACCTTCAAAGAATCACATCCTTGCGAAAAATTACAAATTATAAGTAAAAGCTCTAATATACTAGAGAAATTAGTCATTATAGATATATGTATAATTCAAAGAAATAGCCTAAGTAAAAAAGAGTATCGTTATACATAAGACCACTAAGGAGTTGCAAGATAGGATGGTGGTTTTTCATGACACAGTAATCACCATCAAGTCCAAGCAGAAGATCTTTCGAGAAGGATCCGAAGTTAAAGGAAAACTATTTTTCACAAGTTACCCAACCAGTATAGATTGGCACTCAGGGCTAAGTAGTGGCAAAATTTTATGACCCCAACATAGCTATAATCTAAAATTTAGATTTAGAGCCATTGTTTATCATAAGTAGAGAATATGTGGCTAAAGCATTTATAGTCAAATATGCCCTGAGAGTCAAACCAAAGAAAATTTATTTGGAGGAATAAAGGCTATACTAAAAAAAGAGATAGTTCAAAAGTGGCTCATCAAAATAGTAGGAAAATTATCAATGAAGTACATGACCATGAACATGAAGCTAAGAGAATTTGATTCAAAAGAAAAACCAATTTTATCAATGTTGGTGGTAATATTAGGGTTGAGAAAAAACTCTATTGTATACCCATATCAGATGGGCATGGTGAATGCAGTAATGGTAGCTTCCTCCTCTATTACTCTGGAATGGGCCAAATTTTTTGCCATAAGTATACATGAACAATTAAGGGTGATGAAGAACAAGCGTTGTGATATATTCACGTACTCATCATACTTGGCCTATCATTTCATTTTCTACATGACCCTAGGAAAACATAACATGAATGTGTAGATGACGAATGAGAAGGGTTTAACACATTCGATAGTAAAATGGACTCATGTTCTAGGGGAAAGAAACTCATATCTAGAATTTAATAGATAATTCTTAGGAACTGCTCTGGCAAAAATCTATGGGAAATAACCTTGCATCATTCCCAAGGCATAATATGTTTTAAGAGGAAATAGGTGAGAGCAAGGGTACTAGTTCTTCCTAGAGCAAGGCACCATTATTAGACTATATGGCCTCTCCAAATATCCATATGTATTACCATACTATGTTACAAATTAAGTTTTTGGACTAGAATATTGCTGATAGATATACATAATAGAGCAAATTATTGTTCCAAGGGCAAAGAAAACTATAATATTTAAGTTTCCCATAAATTTTGAGTGCATCAATATGTCCAAGATGGAGTCAAAGTAGTACAATGATCTAGAAGCTAAGTTGGCAGCTTTGCAGCTACTAGTTGTGCCGCACATGTGGCACTATGACCTAGATGCCATATTTTTTGATAAGCTATCAAGGATAAACAATGAAACACCTATATTTAAACATGTGTCAAACTCAAATATTGAAATGTTTAGAAATATAGGTAAATACTAGGTGGAACCATTCAACTATATGGTGATGCAAGAGAGGTCGCCATGGAAGAAATGTTACACATTTAAACGGGTTTTTGAATTGGAGAGAAATAAGGACCTTTTGATCAACTCAAAACCTTATAAAAACTATTAAGGAGGATAAGGGATGGGAAGAACACAAAATTTAAAAATTGTGGGTATCATGGTGTGAGTGCAACTTGATGAAGCCTGTCCTCCTAGATGATAAAATTGATAAACATTTCATCATAAGGTTTGACAATGAATATATCAACTAGAAGAAGAAATATGAGAAGGAATATTATCAAAAGTGCTAAGACAACAAGAATTAGAGTAAGAAGAGGAAGAAGATCTAGAAATGAGAATCTGATAGTAGCGACAAGCCATGCTTAGCACTAGTGATGTTGAAGCCAAAGAAGAATCATTGCCTCAGACTCAACCTACCACTTATACTAGGAGATCAAGTACTCCCAATGTAGTCAAAACATATTTAGATGTGCAACCTAAGTCCTTTGAGTAGAGCTCAAAATTAAACAAGAATTAGGGTTATGCATAAGGGGTTAGATCCAAAATATACTTATAAAAAAATTGCGAATCCATTACCAAACCCTGGAAAATCCTGACAAAATTCATGTCGGAGGATATGGCAAATTACCTTATTTTTTCAATAAATTATAAAATATTGGTAAATTTGAAAGTTCCATCCAGACTAGGTGGAAAACAAGATCCAGCTATGGGCTGATTCAAAAAATGGTTTGACCTTGAACCAGGTGTTAAAGCATATCCGATTTCAAACCGGGTATAGAACATGGTATTGGTTGTGGAGTTTGATTCTCTCTAATTTGGAGGTCTTGTTTTTAGCTGCACTTGGACCCACTCCATGAAGGGGAGGTGTAGGGAGAAAAACCCCCTACTATGTTATCGGGTCCAAGGGGTCGATGAAGTAGTAAAAAATAGATGTATTTTTTCCTTTGTAAAATAGGATTTGGTAGTCCAATTGGATGCAAAAATATGGTCCAAATATCGGACTTGTGTAGAATAGGATCCGATAGTTCGTTCAAATGCAAAATAGGGTCTGGATATCATTTAGATGCAAAACAGGGTCCAGTAGTCTGCTTAGATGCAGAACAAGATTTGAATATTGTTCGGATGCAGAACAGGGTTTGGATATCATCTGGATGAAGAACAAGGTCCAATAGTCCATTCAGATGTAGAACAAGATCTAGATATCATTTGGATGTAGAATAGGATCCGATAGTCCTTCTGGATGTATATTAGGGTTTGGATATTGTTCGAACGGAAAATAGGATCTAGTAGTCCATTCAGATGCAGAATATAGTCTAGATATCATCCAGATCTAGAATAGGGTCCGATAGTTTGTTCGAATGTAAAACAGGGTCCAAATATCATTCGGATGCAAAACAGGGTCCGATCTGGTGCAAAAATGGGTTCGATCTAGTGCAGAATTGGGTCAAGATATCCATCTAGTGTAGAACAAGGTCTAGAAATGAAAAAGTATTGATGGGGTGTTAGTTATATATAGTGGTATGCTTGGCTAATTAGGCAAGATAATTTAAAAAAAAAAAATTATGGCGAAAAGTTCCTCTATTTAGGTAGGATTGTTGGCGAATTCCTAAAAATATTCATGATACTATTATAAACGCACGGTGAACCGACACCTAATTTTTTTTGGCTAAATGACCAACGTTCGGGTCCCCCAAATTTACAAATTTGAATTTTTGAAAATGCCAATTTTTTCCACAATGGCAAAAAATTTCCACTATTCATAACCCTAGCAAGAAGAAAAAAATTGCTTAAACCCTAGAAGTTTAGACGCTGAAAAGGTTGTAGCAAGAAGGAAATGATTGCAAGTAGAAATATAATGGGTAGTACATAAAAGATAGAGGTTGCAAAAATAGGTACAAAGCTGTGAAGCAAAAACTACCCTAGTAGAGGCTGAACAAGTAAAGGAGAAGGAGATAAAGGCACGAAAAACCAAAGTAATCCAAATGGAGTAGTCAGAGTGATAGGTGTAAGAATAATGTATGTACTCTAAATCATTTTCTCATTCTCCTTGAAGTCCCTCCTTAGGATAAATCTTAGCCTTTTCACCACCTTAAACCTTTTAGTCATCAAAATTTATTTTTTCCATTATAGAGCTTATGTCAGAAGTGCCTCACTCATCACTCATTCTACCACTCCCTACATCCACTCAACTAGCTCAATCATTCATTCTACGAGATTCTACATTACACCCTCCATCACTCACTCTACAATCCATAAGCCAGAGGTATTAGGTATTGTAGGAAAACAAATCCTCTACAAATTCTATGATTTATTATCCTCTTAATCTATTGCCAAAATTTTTTGCTATCCTCATACTCCCCCTAGCTACTGAAGAACCACTTCCAAAAATATTTTCTACCATCCAAACTACAAAAGAGAATTAGTGGAAGTGGAGATAAGAAGAAGATAAGCTATAGGTAAAGGAAGAGGAAGCAATCACCATGGGTTACGATACATTGGACTCAATTAAGGGAAAAATAATAAAGGTGATTTCTCAATTGAAGGTCAAGAAGCCAACTTCCCAAATGAGACCAGAAGATTGGCAAATAGAAGAACACAATAGAGACATCTTCAAGATATCCAAATCAAAAACTCTCCAAGATATTCATACAGAGGTAGGTATGCTATTTATGTAATTCAAGAAAATAGATAGAAGTCTAGCAATTGCTAAGAAGAATATTGAAACTCTAGAAGTCAAACTTACTAGAGAGAAACTAGATCAAGATGCCCTTAAAAATGAAATCAATATATTGAAAGGCATCATTGATGAAGCCCCCTATAAAAAATAATTATAGCATAAGGATGAAAGAATCAAGATCTTGGAGATAGAATTGCAAACAACACAAGATACGATGCAATAGTAAAATTCAGAGTTGTTAGACCTTAAGGCCAAACTACAACAACAATAGGAATCCCTATCTATTATCATGAATGAATTATAATAGGAGAAATAATTTACACATGGCTTAGAAATCTCAATGAATTAGCTCACACAAGTCAAGAGCCACTGTTGGGGAAAAAGAAAAGGAGCAATCTTACATGCTTTCCCTCCTTTTTGTATCAAACTTTGAGAGATTGTTATCATATCTCTTAAACACAAGAAAGTGTTTGATAGGGGAAAAAAAACTCTAGTGGCTAAGATTCTAGATGCATAGAAAGTGAGAAAAATGCTAAGAAATATTGAAAATTATTCTAATCTAAAGAAGTAGTTTGACAAAGATGTCGAGAAATGGAGACTTGTTGAGTTGTAGTTTTGTCAACTCACAAAACCACTCCCACAATCAGGATCTACAAATGTAAATCCTCTCTTGCAAAAATAATAATCAATCCTTTCAAGGTTCTTGTTTTGAGTTTAAATCTTAAGGAGTACTTGAATAACCAAGAGGTTTGCAAGTTTACCATTTACAAGGGGCCTGGGAATTAGGTAAATGATTTCCAGTTTATCATGTGAACTATGCCTTTCATGCTTATTTAATTATCCAATAATGAAATAACATTTGAATCTATGTATGCAATTTTACTTTGTTATATGGATACAATATCTCAACAAAATGCCTTTGGATAGATTGAACATTTATAAACCTAGCATTTTAAATCAAAATTCTCTTATTTTAACAACATCAAAATTAAGAAAATTAAATGAACCTTTTATATAGAACAATTCATTATGATTCAATTTCCAAGGTTTATTTGATCAAGAAAATATTTATTCGAATCCCCTTATGAAACTATGTTTGAAGTATCAAAGGGGGTGAACCAATTGCTACAATGTCTTGCCCAAATTTATAAGGTATAAACCTTATCAATAATAAAACCTTAGGGCTTAATATTCAATTAATTTATAGACTTTAACTTTATAATAAAGTAAAGTTCATAAATTAAAGCTTTTTGTGATATTTAATTTTTTAAAATATTTATGAAACTAAATATTTTAAAAGATTTAAATATAACTTTGGTATGAAATTTGGATTCCTTTTGAAATAAACAGAAAATATTAAACTCCAAATTCAAATTGACTTTTACTTGCCTTTGGAATAGATATCAATCCATATTTCAGAACCTTATGATATTAAGGTTGAAAATAGGATTTATCCTTGAATTTACTGATCCAAACATTAATTGATATAATATTTGAAAGATAAATTCAATTATAACCTAGCTTTGTAATTTTACTCTCTAGAAATTATACTAGGTTACTATATATAGAATTCTCAAAATAAAATAAAAAAGTAGAAGATTTAACTTTAGAAACTAATTAATTCTTTTCGGACCAATTTCACAGATGAAAACCCAGACTACAGAAATTTAAACCCATTCAATGTTTACCAGCATTTGCATAGCCAAAGTCATTGAATGGATGCAATCTTCTAGGGTATATGACTATTTAAGAGAATTGTTTTGAATACTTTATTCCTTCTAAATACAGCAAATGCACAAATTTAGATCACAATCATTCAAAACATTTTTTTAGATCTTACAATATTCTCCTTTTTGTGTAGATGATTTCCTCTGTACCACTTCTATTTTCTTTCTTTCTTTACTCCTCTGCAAAGATGTCCCCTTTTATAATTTATTTCTTCCTTGTTTGTTTTCGTTTGAAATTAGTTCTAAAATATCATTCCTTATTTTTTGTTCCACTAACCACTTTATTATTCATGAGGCAGTGATAAAAGCATGAAAAATTATGTTATTTGATTTTCCTTCAAATATTTCAATGTAAAAAAAACACAACCTTAACCTGTCCCTATATTAATACTTATATTCTGAATACATACGATGATTCTGAATTTTATATATTGTTAGAAAAATTAACCATGATTTCACGCCTCTGCCAGACTGCACTCCAAAAATGGGTGAAGCCGGACTACGCTCGCGTAGTTGGGGATCCCGACAAAAAGGTCTGACATGACATCGCATCTACCCTCTGACAGATGTGACGTCTAACAGATCCGATCGCTATAGAAGTTAATGCCAGTTTGATGATTTAATGCTAGTGCGTCGATTGGTCAAAAACCCTAGTTGAGGGCCTGTCAGAACCTGTCAAAGGACAAACCCTAATCCTCCTCTTCCTGTGGCTATATAATGCGTCTCGGGTATTTCAGACAAAGAGGCAGAAGGCAGAGGAAAAAGAGGAGTCAGGAGAAGAAGAGTATCTTAGTGAGCAGTGTGGCTCAGCTGATTAATGTCCGAGCAGCCGACTCAACATTTTGTCTATTATTTTATCCTGTAGTGTAGCCTGCAGATGTTGTTTTTTCTTCGGTTGAGGAACACTGTAACCCTAGTTTCATATAAATAAACTTTGCTATTGTTTGTGGAATTTTTAGGGTTTGCAATAGTTTATGTGCTAAACTTTGTTGTTCTCTGTTTCGACGATTCTCTCCTCTCATACGGGTCTTGCCAAGCCAGGCAAACCCAGCGGTTGTCGCGAAAGACAAAGAAGTCGAAGGCCAAAGTTGGCCAAGTCTGACGCAGCGTTCCAACTTCGCTGCCGCAATCCGACTGCACCAAATATTGGAGCATAGCCCAAGTGTGCAAGCAAAGTGCGAGTCGCCCCACTTCGTCGGGCACAATCCAAACTTTGCCTAGTTTCGGGCGAAGTTCGTCAGCGGCCTCGAAGTGCAAACTTCGCCCAGTTTGGGCAAAGTCCGTTGGCGGCCTCAAAGTGCAAACTTCACCCAGTTTCAGGCGAAGTCCGTCGATGCCCCTGACGTTCGCACTTTGCCCTTTTTTGAGTGAAGTCCGTCAGCGCCCCTGATGACTGCACTGTGCCACAACTGGAGCGTATTCTGCGACATCCAGACTTCGGCGATGAGAAAAAGAAATTAAAAAATCTTTCTTCAAATTGGTATCAGAGCTACTGATCCCTTGATATGGAGACCGAAGCAGAATGGCTTCCACTAGCAACAATTTACAGTTGCAGATCCCGCGCTTCAACGAGAAAAATTATGATTACTGGAGTATCCAGATGAAGATCCTGTTCGGATCTCAGGAGCTGTGGGAGTTAGTCGAGAACGGCTACCTAGAATCAGCAAATGCAGCAGCACTTGCCGCCCTCTCTCAAGAAGACAAGGATCTATTGAAAGAGCACACGAAGAAGGACCAAAAGGCCCTCTTCTACATCATGCAAGTGGTTGAGGAGACCATCTTCTCGTAGATTGCATCAGCCACCAAGGCCGAGTAGGCCTGGGAAACCCTGGCAAGTTCATATCAGGGCACCAAAAAAGTGAAGTTGGTGAAGCTGCAGATGCTCAAGAGGGAGTTTGAAAATCTGCAGATGAGCGAGTCCGAGTCGATGAGCGACTTCTTCACCCGGACAACAGATATCATCAACCAGATGCGGTTGAATGGTGAAATCGTGCAGAGCCAGAGAATCGTGGAGAATATTCTTAGAAGTTTGCCTACTAAGTTTGACTCGGTTGTGATAGCAATCGAAGAGTCGAGAGATATGACAACCCTCTTGACAGACGAACTCATGGGTTCACTATAGACACATGAGCAGAGGCTGAGACGCTCAACTCAGTCTTCTCTGGAGCAAGCATTCAAGGCTTAGGTCTCATTTCGAGACAGCAGCAGACAGTATTCCCACCATGGTGCCTCTAGTTCTCATGGAGGAAGAGGCAAAGGCAGACGTGGGAAAGGCAACAAGCAAGGAGGATGGTCAAACCCTAGCGAAGGGGAGACCAACTGTAATTTCCATCAGCAAGGTGGAAGATGCAGTTCGAGAAATTAGCAAGCTAGATTTGGTTAGAAGAAGGACATGTCAAAGGTCCAGTGTTACTTATGCAAGAAGTTCGGCCATTACATCTCACAGTGTAGAAAATAGATGGCCATGGAGAACCAGCAGCAGGCCCATTACATGGATGAAACCAAAAATGCGACAGGAGGAAATGTACTACTGACTTGCAGTATTGAAGAGGAGAGCAAGAAAAACATCTAGTATCTTGATAGTAGCCGCAACAACCATATGACTGGGAACAGGGAGATGTTCTCACAACTGGATGAAACAGTCCAGTCCGAAGTCAAGATGGGGAACAACAACAAAGTTATTATGATGGGGAAAGAAAAGATCCTCATCCGGACCCAACACAGTGAAAGAAAAACAATTCAAGATGTTTTTTATGTGCCTGGGTTGAAGCACAATCTGCCAAGTGTTGGACAGCTTGTGCAGAAGGGGCACACTGTACTGTTTAAAGATGGTGTTTGTTCCATTAGAGACAAAGTCTATGGACAAATTGCAACTGTGTCCATGACGAAAAACAAAATGTTTCTGCTGCAAATTCAGAATGAATCATTGATGTCTCTAAGTGCAGTTGTGAAAGATGCTACCTGGCTGTGGCATCTCAGATTTGGTCACCTGAACTTCAGTGGCCTGAATCAACTACACAGGATGCAAATGGTGAAGGGTTTACCCCTGATAGAGCAACCGAACCAAGTTTGTGAAGGTTGCCTAGTCGGTAAGCAGCACAAGGATGAATTCCTTATAAGACAGTCTTGGAGAGCATCACGACCATTGGAGCTGGTGCACTCAGACATTTGCTGTCCGATGTAAACCACCACGTTTGCTGGAAACAAATACTTCTTGACATTCATAGATGACTTCAGTCGAAAGACTTGGATTTATGCTATCAAGCTGAAGTCAGAGGCATTTTTTAGATTTAAGGAATTCAAGGCTCTGGTGGAGAAACAGAGCAGATATCAGATCAAGACTCTCAGGATAGATGGTGGAGGTGAATACATCTCCAATGAATTCCATAACTACTGCAAGCAACACATAATTCGAAGGCAGTTCACTGCCAGATACACGCCACAATAGAATGACATAGTTGAGAGGAAGAACCGAACCATCATGGAAATGGCACGAAGCATGATGAAGGCGAAGGGATTGTTGCATGAATTCTGGGTAGATGCTGTAACATGTGCAGATGATGCAGGAGCATCCAGGGCAGCACAACAATCTTGCATCACCGAAAAGAAAAAAAAAAAAAGTTCAAAGTTTGCAAATTTTTCTAAGTATAAAAATGGTCGCGATATCGCGACACAAATGTCGTCGCGATATCGCGACGTATTTTAGAACCGTGGCAAGCGCAAATAATGGTCGCGATATCGCGACATCAAAGTTGTCGCGATATCGCGACACTTTGGCAGCCGAAGTCAAAAGCCACAAAAGTGTCGCGATATCGCGACACTTTGGCAGCCAAAGTCAAAAGCCATTTGGCAACTGAATTCAAAAGCCACAAAAGTGTCGCGATATCGCGACACTTTGGCAGCCGAAGTCAAAAGCCACAAAAGTGTCGCGATATCGCGACACTTTGGCAGCCAAAGCCAAAAGCCACAGAAGTGTCGCGATATCGCGACACTTTGGCAGCCAAAGCCAAAAGCCACAGAAGTGTCGTGATATCGCGACACTTTGGCAGCCAAAGCCAAAAGCCAAAGAAGTGTCACGATATCGCGACACTTTGGCAAGCAAAGCCAAAAGTCGAAGAAGTGTCGCGATATCGCGACACCTTGGAGAAAGAGGACCAAAAGTAGAAAAGTGTCACGATATCGCGACACATTGGAGAAAGAGGACCAAAAGCAGAAAAACGTCGCGATATCACGACACATTGGAGAAGGAGAGCCAAGGGCAAAAAAGTGTCACGAAATCGTGACATGTCACGTTTTCGTGACCTGGCTAAGAAGGAGAAGACGGGTTTTTCGTGGACTATTGTAGAATGACAGGTGGCGATTCCAAAAGCCGTTAAGGCAGTTCCAAGTGGCAGTTCCAGAGGCCGTTAAGGCCGTTCCATGTGGCAGTTCTAGAAGCCGTTAAGACGGTTACGAACGATGGTTGCAACAAGAAGCCTGGATTATAAAAGGGGATTTTTTCGAAGGATTCGAGAGGCTGGAAAGACGTAGATTGAGACTGCATTGTATTTCCCTTCTGTACTTTGTAATCTTTCCATGTTCTCTGAATAAAATTGAGTTTTCTCTTGTTGTTAAATCTTGGCTCCCCATCAAGTGGTATCAGAGCAGCAAGATTCTGAGTGTGTGAGCAGAGCACCGAACGTGAGGCAGCTCGCACCAGGATCTGGGGTTACGGGTTCTGAGAAACTGTGAAGCAGAATGCCATCACGAAGAAATCATGGTGCTGGAAGGAACGTGGTTCCTGAAGGAGACTTCCGAGCATTACAGAGGCAAGTGTTGGCCTTGCAGGAAGAATTGCGCAGAGGAGTAGAGCCGAGAGGAGAAGACCACAACGATGATGACGGAGTTGAAGACCCGTCTGAAGAAGAAGAGGAAGCAATGAGTGCCGCAGAATCGAGAATGATTAAAGCTATTTCTCAGATTGGGAAAAGGCCGAAGCTAGATGTATCCACATATTCTAGAAATTTAAATCCAGAAGAATTAATCGACTGGATTAATGACATGGAGGAATATTTCGAATATGAGGAAGTTGAAGATCCAAATCGAATTAAATTTTCCAGAACAAAATTGAAAGGCCATGCCGGCATATGGTGGAAAGGAGTGCAACTGGAAAGAAACCGGAGAGGAAAAGAAAAGATCACCAGTGGGATCGAATGGTGGAAAAACTGAAACGGCAGTTTATTCCAGCAGATTACGAATTAGATCTGCTGAGAAAAATGCAGAGTTTGCGCCAGTCCAGCAAATCTGTTAAAGAATATACAGAAGAATTCTTTAAAATTTCTATCAGAACCGGCCATACAAAAGCAAATAAAGAAAGAGTAGCCCGTTACATTAATGGGTTGAGAACCAGCGTGCAAGAAGAATTGAGTCTGGTTCGAATGAACAACATTGAAGATGCTTACCAGTTTGCTCTGAAAGTGGAAGAGAAACTGAACCACAGATTTGACAGCAAGCAAAGAGGAAGAGGTCGTGGTGGAAGAACTGGTGGAAGAACCAGTGGAATTAAATATGATGATAAAAAATAGAATGGTGAAACCAGCAATCGCCAGGAACAGAAGGAGGAGAATGCTTACCGACCCCGTAATCATAACAATGATTATCAAAGGGGACGAGGTAGAGGTGGACGCGGATATGGCAGAGGCAGATTCCGTGGAACCTGTTTTAATTGCGGAGAAGAAGGGCATCGATCATATGAGTGTCCCAAACACCAAGAAGCACCGAACAAAAGGCCTGAAGGTAATGCCAGAGCTATGGTTGCTGAGGATGGTGTTGAATCCGAGCACTCTAAAGAAGCAGAGCACGGAGAAGTGATGATCACAAGGAGAACTTTGTTGAATGAAGAGAAGGAACCAGATCAGCGAAAAGCCTGTTTCGCACGAGGTGCAAATGTTCAGGTAAAATCTGTAATATTATTATTGATAATGGTAGTACAGATAATTTGGTTTCTGAGGAAATGGTAGCTAAGTTAAAGTTAGAAAGAAGACAACACCCGCATCCATACCGGATTGCATGGTTGCAGAAGGATCATAGAGCATTGGTCAGTGAACAATGCTTGGTCAAGTTCAAAATTGGAAGATACCAGGATGAGGTCCTGTGTGATATTTTGCCGATGGATGCTTGCCATTTGTTGCTTGGAAGACCATGGCAATTTGATAGACGTGCAACGCATGATGGACATGCAAATACCTATTCCCTGACAAAATACGGAGTACGCCACAAACTGAAGCCATTGAAGGAGGTTGAGGAAAAGGTATGCAATAATGCTAGAATTTGTTTAGTAGATGGCAAAAAAATTTTGGATGGTATAAAGAGGGATTCAATGTGTTATGCATTAATTCCTACCGTAAAAAGAGAAGATACTACTGACATTCCAGCAGAAGTTGAACATCTCGTTAGCAGAATTTCTTGATATTATATCGTACAATGTGCCTGAGGGTTTGCCGCCAATGAGGAAGATTAGTCATCAGATTGACTTAATGCCAGGATCTAGCTTACCCAACAAGGCAGCCCATAGAATGTCTCCTGTTGAGAATGAAGAGTTGAACCGACAAGTTCAGGAATTGTTGAGGAAGGGTTTGATTCGAGCAAGTTTGAGCCCTTGTGCAGTGCCAGCAGTACTTGCACCAAAGAAGAATGGCGAATGGCGAATGTGCACTGATTCCCGAGCCATTAATAAAATTACTATTAAATATCGCTTTCCATTACCCATAATGGACGATATAATGGATTGCTTGAGTGGAGCTAAATACTTCACTAAGATTGATTTGAAGAGCGGATATCATCAGATACGTGTTAGAGAGGGTGATGAATGGAAGACAACCTTTAAAACCAGAGAGGGTTTGTATGAGTGGTTAGTTATGCCATTTGGATTGACTAATGCACCCAATACATTTATGAGGCTGATGAATGAAGTATTGCGTGACTTCCTGGAAAAGTTCGTGATAGTGTATCTGGATGATATTCTGATTTTTAGTAAAACATTGGATGAACATTTGTTGCATGTTCGGACAGTTTTTGAAAAACTGCGTGAGGAGCAGCTTATTGATAAATATACGAAGTGCACTTTTGTACGTAAAGAGTTGATATACCCGGGATTTGTCATCTCGGAGGAGGGTCTGAAAATGGATCCCGAGAAAGTGAAGGCTATCCTTGAATGGCCTGCCCCAAGGAATGTAACAGAGGTAAGATCATTTCACGGTCTTGCAAGTTTCTATAGAAAGTTTATTAGAGACTTTAGCAGTATTTGTGCACCCCTAACGAAAACTATGAGAGGAGATAAGAGAGAGTTTAAGTGGATTGCCAAGGCAGATATCAGCATGAACATATTGAAGAAGAAAGTGACAGAACAACCCATTCTGGCACTTCCAGATTTTAATAAAGTGTTTCAGGTTGATCTGTGATGCCATAGCGAGTGCCATTGAGCCGTGTTGAGTCAAGAAGGTAAACCTCGTTGCATACTTTAGTGAAAAATTGAATGATGCTAGAAAGAAATACTCTGTTTATGATCAAGAATTCTATGCTATAATTCAGGCTCTTAAGAAATGGAGACATTATTTGCTAACCAAAGAGTTTGTTTTATATACTGACCATCAAGCTTTGTAGTATATAAATAGTCAAGGTAAACTTAACCAACGACATTTGAAGTGGGTTGAATTCTTGCAGAGTTATACCTTTGTACTAAAGCATAGAAGTGGCAAATCTAATAGAGTTGCAGATGCCTTGAGTAGAAGGCATAATTTGTTGATAGAAATGAGAGTGCAGGTTGTTGGGTTTGATGAACTCAAGAGTTTATACCCAAGAAGATCCAGATTTTGCAGAGGCATGGACAGCATGTGTGTCTCCTACTACCGTGGATCGCACTAAGTGGTTGGATTTCATGATCCAAGATGGGATGCTGTTTCGGCAGAATCGCTTGTGCATTCCACGAAGTTCCATGAGGGAAAATTTGATCAAAGAGAAACATAGCGGAGGACTAGCAGGGCATTTTGGCCGAGATAAGACCATTGCTCTTGTTAGTGAGAATTACCATTGGCCACAGTTGCAGCAAGATGTGACCAGATTTGTGCAGGGTTGCAGAGTGTGCCAGATGGCAAAAGGTGTCAGCCAGAATACAAGAATGTACCAGCCATTGCCTATACCAGAGAGACCGTGGGAGGACATTAGCATGGATTTTGTTCTTGGTCTGCCAAGAACACAACGTGGAAATGACGCCATTTTTGTTGTTGTTGACAGGTTTTCGAAAATGGCCCATTTTATTCCATGTCAGAAGACAAGTGATGCGGTTCACATTGCCGGCTTGTTCTTCAAGGAGGTAGTCCGACTTCATGGTCTACCCCAAAGCATTGTCTCGGACAGAGATACCAAATTTGTGGGGTATTTCTGGAGAACCTTATGGAAGAAGCTGAAAATAGACTTGAAATTCAGTTCTGCGTACCATCCGCAGACTGATGGACAGACCGAAGTAGTCAACAGAAGTCTGGGTAATCTTCTACGCTGTCTGGTAGGAGATAAACCCAAGGGATGGGACCTGATTTTACCACAGGCAGAGTTTGCTTACAACAATTCTGTCAATCGCAAGTACTGGTAAATCACCATTCCAGATTGTGCATGGGTACAGCCCGAGAAACGCTTCTGAGTTAAGACCGATGGATAAATCAGACAAGTGCAATGTCGAAGTGAAGACTTTGCAAGCACACATGAAGACTTTACATGAAGAGGTACAACAACATATCAGTCAAATGAATGCTACTTACAAAGCCCGAGCAGATCAGAAGCGGTGTTTCAAAGAATTCCAGGTGGGGGATGAAGTCATGGTTCATTTGCGTAAGGAACGTTTTCCTCGCAAAACATACAATAAGTTGAAGATGAAGAAGTTTGGACCATGCCGAATCATAGGTAAACGAGATTCAAGCAATGCCTATGAATTTGATCTACCAAGTGAGATGAATATTTCACCTATCTTCAATATTTCAGACTTGGTTGAATATCATGCAGAAGTTGTAGTGAACCACCCAATCCGGATCTCGTGGAACATTCCTGCATCCACTCCAGACAAAGAAGAAATTGAAGACATACTCGACACTCATGAAGGCATAAGTACCCGAAACAGGCAATATTCGGAGTATTTGGTCAAATGGAAGAACCGACCTGTCGAAGATGCCACATGGTTGTCCAAATCAGAGGTTGATCGTTTGGGTTTTCCTCTGACAGCCCAGAAGTGAGGATCACTTCTAAAAATCTACCCCGGGTGTCTGATGCAGGAGCATCCAGGGCAGCACAACAATCTTGCATCACCGAAAAGAAAAAAAAAAAAGTTCAAAGTTTGCAAATTTTTCTAAGTATAAAAATGGTCGCGATATCGCGACACAAATGTCGTCGCGATATCGCGACGTATTTTAGAACCGTGGCAAGCACAAATAATGGTCGCGATATCGCGACATCAAAGTTGTCGCGATATCGCGACACTTTGGCAGCCGAAGTCAAAAGCCACAAAAGTGTCGCGATATCGCGACACTTTGGCAGCCAAAGTCAAAGCCACAAAAGTGTCGCGATATCGCGACACTTTGCGCAAGCAAAAGCCACAAAGTGTCGCGATATCGTGACACTTGGGGTGGTTGGCACTTTGGCAAGCCAAAAGCCAGAAGTGTCGCGATATCGTGACACTTTGGCAGCCAAGCCAAAAGCCAAGAAGTGTCGTGATATCGGACACTTTGGGCAAAGGTGTGGTATCGGACACTTTGGCAGAAGCCAAAAGAAAAAGTGTCGCGATATCGCGACACTTTGGCGACAAAGCCAAAAGCCAAAGAAGTGTCGCGATATCGCGACACTTTGGCAAACAAAGCCAAAAGCCGAAGAAGTGTCGCGATATCGCGACACTTTGGCAAGCAAAGCCAAAAGTCGAAGAAGTGTCGCGATATCGCGACACATTGGAGAAAGAGGACCAAAAGCAGAAAAGTGTCGCGATATCGCGACACATTGGAGAAAGAGGACCAAAAGCAGAAAAACGTCGCGATATCGCGACACATTGGAGAAGGAGAGCCAAGGGCAAAAAGGTGTCACGAAATCGTGACATGTCACGTTTTCGCGACCTGGCTAAGAAGGAGAAGACGGGTTTTTCGTGGACTGTTGCAGAACGACAGGTGGCGATTCCAGAAGCCGTTAAGGCAGTTCCAAGTGGCAGTTCCAGAGGCCGTTAAGGCCGTTCCATGTGGCAGTTCTAGAAGCCGTTAAGACGGTTACGAACGACGGTTGCAACAAGAAGCCTGGATTATAAAAGGGGATTTTTTTGAAGGATTCGAGAGGCTGGAAAGACGTAGATTGAGACTGCATTGTATTTCCCTTCTGTACTTTGTAATCTTTCCATGTTCTCTGAATAAAATTGAGTTTTCTCTTGTTGTTAAAATCTTGGCTCCCCATCATGCAGTCTACCTACTGAACAGATGTCCCACCAAAAGCGTGAAGGAAAAAATCCCTCAGGAGGCCTGGAGTGGAGTGAAGCCAAGTGTGGCTCACTTGCGTGTGTTCGGGTGCATTGCATATGCACATGTTCTAGAAGAGAAGCGGCAGAAGTTGGATGATCGAGCCGAGAAGTGCATTTTCATAGGGTACAGTGAGCAGGCAAAGGCATATAGGTTGTACAACCCTGTGACGAAGAAGCTCATCATCAGCCGTGATGTGAAATTTCTTGAAGATCAAGCCTGGAACGGAAAATCAGATATTGGCCAGTCAAAGCCAGTAGTAGTACAATCTGTTGACTTGGAAGAAGGAAGTGTGCAGCCACCTGCAACTTCCAACAGCAACAGCGGTGCCAGAAGTAGCACAACCACTCCATCTCGATCGCCTCCACTCGCAAGTAGAATCCAGAACCTAGTGACGCCAGTGAAGACAAGGAGCTTGCAAGAAATCTATGAGGCAACCCAAACCCACGTAGATGAAGAGTACTCTGACTTTGCATTATTTACTGAAGTTGATCCAGTAGAGTTCAAAGATGCAAGTCAGAATCAGAAGTGGGTGCATGCGATGGATGAGGAGATAACAGCCATTGAAAAGAATGAAACATGGCAGCTGACAGATCTTCCAACAGGGAAGAAGACCATTGGCATCAAGTGGGTGTATAAGACAAAGTTCAACACCCAAGGAGACGTTGACAAGCATAAAGCTATACTGGTGGCAAAGGGGTACAAGCAGAAGTTAGGCATCGATTACCATGAGGTATATGCGCCTGTAGCCCGACTTGACACAGTCAGGATGATCTTGGCATTAGAAGCCCAACAAGGTTGGAAGATGTACCAGATGGATGTCAAGTCAGCCTTCCTCAACGAAGTGTTGGAGGAAGAGGTCTACATAGACCAGCCACCAGGTTACGAAATTGAATGCCAGGAGGGCAAAGTCTTGAAGCTGAAGAAGGCCCTGTACGGCTTGAAGTAGGTGCCTCGAGCTTAGTACAGCCAGATTGACAGCTATTTTCAGGAAAATGGGTTTGTCAAATGCCCATATGAGCACACCTTGTACATGAAGACAAATGGAGGAGGTGATCTCATAATCGTCTATCTGTAATTGGATGATTTGATTTATACTGGCAACAACAATGTCTTATTCGACCAGTTCAGAATAGCTATGAAGGAGTTCGAGATGACGGACTTAGGGCTGATGAAGTATTTTCTCGGCATTGAAGTTGACCAATCGACAGATGACATCTTCATTTCTCAGGGCAAGTATGCAAAGGATGTCCTAAAGCGGTTCAAGATGGAGGACGATGAAACCCGCCATAACACCTGCGAGCCACGTATTTGAAGTCGAGCAAGCTAGATTCGAGGAGGAATGTTGACCCAACCCCGTTCAAGAGGCTAGTTGGCAATCCGATGTATTTGACTCGTAACTCGACCGGATCTGATGTTCGGAGTCAGTTTGATCAGTTGTTTCATGGAGACTCCGAAGGACACGCACTGACAAGCAGGCAAGAGGATCTTGTGCTGTGTCAACGGGACGCGAAACCATGGCCTATTTTACGCCAGATAGGACCAGTTGGAACTAGTCGGATTCATAGATAGTGACTGGGCTGGCAGTATCGATGATTGGAAGAGCACCTTCGGGTATGCTTTTCATCTTGGATTAGGGGCAGTCTCATGGGCGTCCAAGAAACAACCCTTCATTGCGTTGTCCACAGCAAAAGCAGAGTACATTGCTGCCACCTCAGCCACCTGCCAGGTAGTCTGGCTGAGAAGAGTTCTATGTGAACTACATCATCCGCCTGAAGCAGCAACAACAATATTCTGCGACAATAACTCTGCAATCGCACTGTCAAAGGATCCCGTGTTCCATGGCCAGACAAAGCATATAGACATCCGGTATCATTTCATCAGAGAGCTGGTGAAATTTGACAAAGTACAACTGTAGTTTTGCAGGTCCAAGGAGCAGCTGGTTGACATCTTCACGAAGTATTTGAAGGAGGAAGACTTCAGCAGATTGCGAGAGCAGCTTGGAGTCAAAGCGCTCATGAAATCAGGCTTAAAGGAGGGTGTTAGAAAAATTAACCCAGATTTCACGCCTCCACCAAACTGCGCTCCAAAACTGGGTGAAGCCGGACTGCGCTCGCGCAGTTGGGGATCCCATCTAAAAGGTCTGACATGACGTCACATCTGCCCTCTGACAAATGTGACGTCTGACAGATCCGATCGCTGCAGAAGTTAATGCCAGTTCGGCGATTTAATGCTAGTGCGACGATTGGTTAGAAAACCTAGTTGAGGGCCTGTCAGAACCTGTTACAGGACAAACCCTAATCCTCCTCTTCCCGCGGCTATATAAGGCGTCTCGGGTATTTTAGACAAAGAGGCAGAAGGCAGAGAAAAAAGAGGAGTCAGGAGAAGAAGAGTATCTCAGTGAGCAGTGTGGCTTAGCTAATTAATGTCCGAGCAGCCGACTCGACATTTTGTCTATTATTTTATCCTGCAGCGTAGCCTGCAGATGTTGTTATTTCCTCGGTTGAGGAATATTGTAACCCTAGTTTCATATAAATAAACTTTGCTATTGTTTGTGGCATCTTTAGGGTTTGCAGTAGTTTATGTGCTAAACTTTGTTGTTCTCTGTTCCGACGATTCTCTCCTCTCATACGGGTCTTGCCAAGCCAGGCAAACCCAGCGGCAGCCGCGGAAGACAAAGAAGTTGAAGGCCAAAGTTGGCCAAGTCTGACGCAGCGTTCCAACTTCGCTGCCGCAATCCGACTGCGCCCAAGATCGGAGCGCAGCCCGAGTGCGCAAGCAAAGCGCGAGTCGCCCCACTTCATCGGGCGCAATCCAAACTTCGCCCAGTTTCGGGCGAAGTCCGTCAGCGGCCCCGAAGTGCAAACTTCGCCCAGTTTCGGGCGAAGTCCGTCGGCGGCCCCGAAGTGCAAACTTCACCCAGTTTCGGGCGAAGTCCGTCGGCGCCCCGACGTTCGCACTTCGCCCATTCTTGGGCGAAGTCCGTCGGCGCCCCCGACGACTGCACTGCGCCGCAACTGGAGCGCAGTCCGCGACGTCCAGACTTCGGCGGCGAGAAAAAGAAATTAAAAAATCTTTCTTCATATATATCTTATCTCCAAAAATATAATCATATCCATGATGTGATGTGAATATTTTATTCATTACTATTAAATAACATAATCATAGCCCTCCTTTATATTCTGTTAATTTTTTAAATGGTAGACTCAGCATTTTACACATGGGCGATATGAACAATATAAAGGCTGTTAACAATGTGCTTTATCCTTTGTATTTCACAATCATCTTTTCATTCTAGACTATTTTTTGTCATCGAACTATTATGTCAATAATGTGCATCACGCATTCGAAAATTTGTCCGACATTCATATCATAATCCTTCCCATACCAATTGTTTATTTTTAGTGACATAGTCATTCCACTTTAATACCCTCTTCTTTATCAGTACAGGCAGAACCAAATTTATCATCTCTCACCAGCGAAGCCGTTTTATTTTAATATTATTGGTCATTCTTGTTGTACACCTGTGTACTCCACTTCATCCCATATACATCATATGGTTCCTGTATTTACCTCTACGATCCGTAATTGGTCCAATTGGATCAAGTCTTTGCTGGATTTTGATACGTCCCATGACCTTCTAGAATGTTGATTTGCGCATCCAGAGCATCTATCAACATACATTTGTACTTTCGATATGCGAGGACAATATTCTCAAACATGCAATGATTAGTTTTCTCCGATAGGTGAAGACGATGGCATTCTTTAGCAGGTGATAACAATGTTTTCTGATATACAATGATAGCACTTTCCTATGACAACATTCTCCGATAACAGCACCCTCCGATAGACGGCGAACATTCTTTCGAAGATGATGGCGGTATTCTTCAACATGTAGCTATAGTATTCTTCAACAGGCAACGATAATAGTTTCCTAAATTCTTTAAATTATGTGGCATCTTCGACATCTGAACTCGTGCTGATGATAGTGTTCTCCTACTCACATTCGTTCTCCCAAAGCCACTGTTCCACACATAGCACCCAAAATATCAAATTTAAAACCACTTCTTGCCCACATTACTGTCATTGCTTGCAACTACCTTGGATTTTTATCTGTGTTCTACATGCAATCCCTTGAATCTGAGACACCTTGATCTTACACCTTAATTATCATGGCACCTTCAAACTTTGAGAAATATGTTTATCTTAACAAACCTTAACCATCTCCGTGCATAGCATTATTTCTAGCATCGTTGGCACTTTAGCCATATAACTCCATATATTTATGATTAACCTTTGTATAACTGGTGTCATTTATGTACGTTTTTTGGAGCACACATGTCTAACACATCGATAACAAGTCTCGCATTAACAATCATGATTATTGACCTTTACATGTATAAAATAATACTTTAATTAATTTCAATTACAATGTCTCTTCTAAATATAAAGAAAATATACTAAATAAACAAAACATAACAAAAATTCTAACAATTATTTGAATGACATAATCTACATTACTCAACATAAGCAAATGACATAAAATATCTTAAACATTATATACTAACAAACATTAAAAAAAAAAAAAAAAAAAACAAAATATAACACTATACAATAATAAAACTTAAGTCCAAACAAAACAATAAAATAACATAACAAACTAATAAGACAACAAAACAACGATGAACTCTATATATACATAAGACAAACATTTAACACAAAACCAACTTTATAAAACTTAGCCTATTAATAAAAATAAAATAAAACACGCTTGACATAACATAATTAAAATAATACAATTTTCAATCAAAATGGCCATACAAGCATAACTTCAAGACCTTCAAATCAGGAGGTGAATTTTAACAATAGATCCTGTTATAAAACCATATGAGGAAAACAAGCATTTATCAAACTCTAAAAATAAAACCCTAAAAATTAGAATCATGAACATCGATGAATATCCATATAATATGAATAGACCAAAGCAACCATGAACTATCAGAATCATTTCAAGAATTTATGCAAGATATGATGTATTGTTGGTTGGGATCGAATGACTTATATTAGTGATCATTTTAATCTAAACCTATGTTTTGGCCATGCTTGTCATCATACTTTAATTAGGGGTCCAATCATTTGTACTCGTGAAAATAAGATGAAATAAAAATGATATGATGTAAGTTGAACATGTATTGATTTAATATGAATGACATGTTTTACAGAGACTCAACCACTCTAGTACAATAAAGAAACACACTAAAAACTCATCTCACTCTCTTAGGATCAACTGTGTGTGTTGTGTATTCCTTACTAGATCAAGATATCAGTTATGACCATACTATCATCCAAAACCAGTGTGTGCACCAGTGAATTTATTACCTATTTTTTACCAAAATTATTAAACCTATTATGAAATAACCACAATTCTAGACTGCCCATTTGAATGATCAGAGGTCTTGATTTATAACAAGACATGTCGCCACGCATGAGCATACTCCACTACCAGTCAAATTTCTATAGATCTAGTGGAGGTTAACCCCCAAAGTCCATATTTTGACTTTTGATTGCTCGAATCCGGTGGACTACTACCCTTCATTATGATAGATGAGTAGTACGAATCCTTACGATCCATTGATAAATGATGCAAATAGACTTAAATATTTTTATTTCTTTAACCTTGGGGATGACTACCCTTCCTTCTAACAGATGAGTAGTATGAATCCTTACGATCCTTTTGTGAATGATGTGAATCGAATTAGAGCTTTTGATTTCTTGAACCTTGCGGATGACTACCTTTCCTTCTGACAGACAAGTAGTACGAATCCTTACAATCCATTAGTGAATGATGTAAATAGACTTAGATCTTTGGGGAATTGGATTCGCAACCAAAGTATGATGAGAATTTGACCCTATCCTTACTAATCTAACTTCATTTGGAGTTTTCTAGTATTTGTGGTAAAAATTAAATTTTATGGACTATTTTGCATGATAGGTCTGACAAGGATGTCCCTTTTCACCTTACACTTTCTTCCAAGGATGGTTTTTTACCATTTTACCCAAAATGTTTTTAACATGTGTAAACTGTTTTTGGTTCTAGATAATTTCAACATCAGTCCCTGATTTCAAGACCCATTTAGTGTATATTGTGCAATGATCCTAAGAGAATCTAAAATTCTTTTCGGCGGTTGCCTACCATACTAGAAATGGCTTAGTGAGTAAAACTTGAAACTATGGAGTGCAACATGAATCTTTTACCTTTTAAAACTTTATACAAAATGCCTTGGTGAAAGGGCCCCTAATTAAAGCAACATGACTTTTGACAAAACCAATTAACATCTTTTGAATTTGATAAATGATCATTTTATGGAATATAAAAATGTGAAGTGCGAGGATGATGTATTCAATGTTATGAAGCATGTTTATGGAATGCGAGTGCATGTAAGGATATGAATTTTTTGCAACAAAATTCTAGTTTTTCATACTTGCTTTATCTTTTTTCACATTCATAAGGACATAAATCAATACCTCATTTTTCACTTTCCAGGTGTCACAGGTCCTCAAACTAGGTAATTTTACCTTCTTCTTGGAAGACTCACCTAAAACTATGCCAACTTGCAACACACTCAATTAAGAAATTCCAACACGATTGGGCAAGGTTCATCTGTCATTAAGCTCAACAACAAAACATTACAACTACAAACACAACAATAAACATTACAAAAACAAACACAATAATCAATACAACAACACAACAAATAACACATGACACCAACACATCACACAACAAAAAGGTATTTACAATAATGTACAAATAACATTCATTCTCCTATGTTTAAGCTTGAAAATAATGCTTTAGATGACGCCCATTCATAAGAAGGGACAAGTTCTCTCCACTTAAAGTTTTCAATCTAAATGTATTTTCTCCTAAGATTTCCAAAATTTGATATGGGCCTATCCATAAATTATCAAAATTCTGGTGATCCCCTCTCTTTTCATGCACTTTATCCCACAATAACACCAAGTCAAAAATTTTAAAAGCTTTTACAGTTTCCCGTTTATCAAACCAAAATTTTACCACATCCTGATGTTTGCTAAAGTGAAGTAAGGCTTCCTCACATTTTTCATCAAATTTAAGAAGATTCACTAAACGAGATTCAACTTTATCATCGGTTTCTAGGTAATCTTTCATAAATTGCAATGTTTTAAGCTTAATATTAGTGGGAAATAATGGATCCTATCCATACACTAAATGACAAGGAGATGTTCCTATGGATTATTTGATTCTAATCTTATCTACCCATAATGCAAATTTAAGTTTCGTATGCCATTCCTGTGGATTATGTTCAAGAAACTTTTTAATGACCGACAACAAGTTTTTATTGGTAGATTCGACGAGACCATTATATTGTGGGTAGTAGTTAGAGGTAAACTTCAGAATTACCTTGTTGTCATAGGCCAATTCTTCTAAATAAATGGATGCAAAGTTAAAACCATTATCACTAACAATAGCATTAGGCATACTAAATCGAGTGATAATGTTTTGTTCCAAGAATTGGACCATGACCTCTACAGTGTAGTTCTTTTTCAAAATGGCTTCTGACCATATAGTGCAATAATTGGTGGTAGTCAGAATGTACTTGTGTTGTGCAGAAGAATTTAGACTAATTTCTACCATAAAATCGAGTCCCCATTGAGCGAATGCTCTTGATTCAATCACAAACTGCAACGACATTGGCACATTTCTCTCATGATTTGCAACAACCTGGCAAACATAAAAATGATGAACATGAGAATGTACATCTTTAAACAAATGGAGTCAATAATAGCCCGCTCTCAAAGTTTGATGTGCAGTTGTGTTTGCGAAACCATGACCAGTACCAAATTTACCATGAAAATCATCTAATACCTCTGAGGCCTCATTCTTATTAAGACATCTAAGATAAATACCTTCATGATTATTTCTATACAAGACCCATTTTTTAATCATGAAGTTAGCACATTTTAAACTTAGATATCTTATTTGAGTGGAGTTTAAATTTGGAGGGGTTTTATCATTGAGAAGAAAGTACACGATGTCTTTGTACCAATCATCATTTGTGATTTCTTACACCGTGTATTGATGATAGCTGATTTGTGGATCAATTTGAGCCAGGGTTTTGGATAATCCCTGACCTTGAATTATCTTCATTGGCTAGATCTCCAAGTCATATTATTGTAATATAGAGATCCATTTTCCTCGCCTTTCGCCTAACTCATTCTGCAAATACATCATTTTAATTGCAGGGTCATGTACTATTGCAAATACTTAACTATGCAAAAGATAATGTCTAAATTTCTTGATAGTTTTGAATAAGGCATACATTTGTTTGTCAAGAATTGAGAATCTCACCTTTGCATCTTTTTTCAAATTCTTAAAGTCAATGCATAACCTAATTTCACCAGTTTTCTTTTTGATAGGCATAATGTTAGCAACCCATGTAGAATGCCTTATTGGAAAAATAATCTTGGCATCTAATAACTTTTTAACTTCTTTTTAAATGAGAGGTTCTAGAAGTGGGTTAACTGGCCTCTGTTTCTACCTAAATGGTTTTGCATCTGGCTTTAGGGGAATTGTGTAAGTTATAATGTTTTTATTATATGTTTTGAGATCTTTATAACTCTACGCTATCACATATTTGTAATCTATTAAATCATGCATGATCGCTTCCTTTTCTTTAGATATAGTAGCTTTACTTATGAGAATATTTTCTACTTCATTTGACTCACCAATATTATAAGAATCATAAGCATATCGAGGTAAAGAAATATTGCTACATTGTTTAGTTTTGTAACCTATATCAAAGAGTTTTTCTAAAGAAAGCATACCTTGAAGGATATTATTGACCTTAGTCATTTCTTCCCTTTTTTTGACGTCCTCTTGCAATATTTCATCCTCATCGATAATTTGATTTTCAAAAATACCAGAGTTAGTTACAAAATTAAAGATATGTCTATCACTCTCAAAAACATGAAAATTATTCACATTATTTGGAACTGAGGGGCAAGGCATGAGCTCAATCGTAAACTTTTAAGATTTTTATTGTTGATCAGATTAAGAATACATGTGGTAATGGCTAATTCGTTTGCAACATAGTTACCCTTTCGAGAAATCAAAGTAATGTTAAAGGCTAAAAAATCATCAATTAGGCTTCTAACACTATTCCTATAATGGATTAATCTTTTATCATTGCAAGATTATTGACCCTTAACCTATTTAACTACTAACTATGATTCTATCAAAACTTTTATGCATTTGATACCCTTACTCAGCTATCTGTAATCCATAAACCAATACCTCATATTCTGTTGAATTGCAAGTACAAGGCAATTATAACCGATAAGCATGAAATGAAGTCTTACCTTTGGGGCTTATGAGTTCCACCCCAGCACCACTACCTTTCCTGGATCTGGATCCATTGAATTTTAATATCCATACAAGATTATTCTTTGCAAGTGATTCATTAGATATATCTTGTACTTTTGAATCCCTTGCTCTTTCAATTACATCCAAGGTGAATGTACCTAATTCTGTTTTAGTATACATAATTTCATTTGTTCTTTTATTCTAATATGTGATAAGTTCTTTAAGTCGAGGCTCTCGCTCTACTCGAATTTGATTTGCCACTCCTTTCCAAGGTAGCCACATGTGTGAGAAATCTGTCGAGAAGTAACCGTTCAAGTTCCTACTCCAATCCCTACTCAAAACTAACCCATATTTAGCATAAATGTCAACAACTTGAATATCAATGTACTACTGAATTCTGGGCTCTAATGCAATTTGAATGAAAATATTTTTCAACATACCTACCACGTTCACCTCTGTTTTTTCTAATTGCACAAATATTTTGTTATTCTTCGTAGGAGTGTGTCCTAATTTTTGGTAAACAAAGTATGGAATTACGTTACCTGATGCTCCTAAATCCACCATGTAATTGTGTACATTCATTCCTGCAATTCAAAATGTTAGAAAAAAAGGTAAAGCTTCTTATTTTTCTTTTTTAGAAAAATATTTAACCTGAGTAACATCATTGTTTTCTTTTTCTTCTTGAAATCCTAGATTTTGCATTAACAATTATCTTTGTTTAGGTAACTGACAAGCATCATACAGGTTAAAGGTAGGATTTATTTTCTTCAAAACATCAATAATTTTATAACTTATAGATTCTTCATTTTGGGTCTTTGACATATTTTTTGGAATCACCTTTTCCTTTTCAGGAAAAGGTGGTGGAACAAGGTTATTATTATATTTGACATCAGGTGGCACATGCAAATTCTTAGGAGGGGTAGAATATGTGTTATAAAATTTACCTCTACTCCACAAATGATAGCCATGAGTTGGCTTCTTGTATTGTTTTAGAGTGTGTACTTCTTCCACCAACTCATCCTCTTGTTCACTTTTTTCTTGTTCTTCAATTTCATCTGGTTCACAAATGTCCACTAAAAAAGCTGAACTCTTACCTTTGCTTGTGCTAGCCTCATCCACATCATTATCTGGAACTAATTCCATTTTATTCAAATCTTGTTGAATGTAATTTGCAACACAACTAAATTCATTGTATTCTAATTCATTATGTTCATTTGTACAATGAATTCTACACCAATTATCGAACACTACTTCTGTGAGATTAACAATATTGGCTTTTGAATTTGAGCTAGAAGCTCCATTATTGTTAGCCATAGGGGTCGGTACACCTCTATTATTTGGTCTCGTGTTAAAATTTTTAGGTCTTTGCATGGTATATCTTCGATTAGTTTGAACATTTTTATTATTTTGCTTCTGCATTTATACCACATAATTACTCAAATTAAGGCACATTCTTTCTAAATCTGCTACTTTTTTGATATCAGGAGTATCATTAGCAGATTGATTTTGGTTTTGAGTTGGAACATTTGGGTTTGGTGGAACATTCTGAATAGTTGGATTCAACCAACTAGAAGTGTTTTTATTTGAAATGTTTGGCTAAGGATTCAACCAATTCTAATTAGGCACATTTTGATGAAGTATCGTACTTGTTTGAGGCATAAAATGGGGTAAATTTTTGTTATGTAACATGCTTTGATTTACCCATGGATTAGAATTCATAGAATTTGTTTGATTTTGTATGTTTTGCATAAACATCGGATTCCCCTGTTCCATTTGTAAAATTTGTAAATTTTGAGCGAACATGGGATTTTTTTGTGTTTGTAAATTCTAAAATTGATTCAAGTTTTGATTTGGGATGACATTTTCAAATGCATTAAATTGTGATGCATCATTTCTAGTTTTCTATGCAGCATAATGACTTTCTAGCAACATTTGATTATTTTGTGGTATAAGACATTTGATTTGTTATTTGAGGTATCATGTTTAACATTGGATTTTTATTCATCAAAGCATTAATAATCATGGGTATTTAATTTTGTATACCTGGATATCTGATCAAAGGTAGTTGACCAAGCCCGCATCTCGAAGGCATCATTTGTTGTTCCACAAAAAGATCTTCCGTGTATGCTCTTGTGAGTATCATTATTTGTCCTGTTCTTCTGATGAACAATGTCGTTAATGGATCCAATGATCCAAAATAAACTTGGAGTGCAACATCTTTTGCAACATTGTAAGGAACAATTAGCCGTAACTAAATTTTATGGAACCTAGTATTAAATAACTGCAAAGGTTTGTTACGTTCCCTATGAGTAGAAGCAAACTGTAAATAAATAGTAGCAGGATCAATCGCAAGTTTAAACTGAGCAATAAAAGCATTTTTGAGCATATCCCATGATGTTATTGAATTAGCAGGTAAAGAAACATACCAATCATAGGCTATTTCATCTAATGTTAGAGGAAATAATCTACAAGTGATATCTTCATATTCGATTTGTAGTCTAGATATGGCATCAATGTATGCTTGTACGTGTTCTTCCACCCTGTGAGTACCATCATGTTTATACCCTGGCAAGTGCTTCTCCACACTTTTCAGCAAGTCATGAGCAACACCTGCTATATTCAGTAGACTTTGCTGATTACCCAGCCATGCCAAATTTCGTGCAGGTGTGGTAGCCATATTAATCTATGGGGAGTTAACAAGTGCACTAGGACTAGCATTAGGGATATTAGGTAGAATCATAGTTTGTGTTTTACCTCGTCTAACTTTTATTGGGTGATAAGCTCTGAAATATAGTAGACCCAGTTGACTTAGACCTAGTGATAATTTCCTTAGACTCTAGTTTATGTCTAAGTCTCACTAGAAAAATGTAATACTTGAAATATTTAGAATAAATCAATGTGATTAGGCAAATTCAAGTATGTAGTTTTGAGAAACAATAAATTGCATAATACTGAAATCAAGTACCAGTTTTATCGGGCCCTCCTTCTAGAACCAATTATGTGAGGTGCAGTTTTGTCAACTCACAAAACCACTCCCACAATCAGGATCTACAAATGTAAATCCTCTCTTGCAAAATGAATAATCAATACTTTCAAGGTTCTTGGTTTGAGTTTTGATCTTAAGGAATACTTGAATAACCAAGAGGTTTACATGTTTATTGTTTACAAGGGGCCTGGGAATTAGGTAAATGATTTTCAGTTTATCATGTGAACTATGTCTTTCATGCTTATTTAATTATCCAATAATGAAATAACATTTGAATCTACGTATGCAATTTTATTTCGTTATGTGGATACAATATCTCAGCAAAATGCCTTTGGATAGATTGAATATTTAAAAACCTAGCATTTTAAATCAAAATTCTCTTGATTTTAACAACATTAAAATTAAGAAAATTAAATGAACCTTTTATATAGAACAATTCATTATGATTCAATTACCAAGGTTTATTTGATCAAGAAAATATCTATTCGAATCCCCTTATGAAACTATGTCCAAAGTATCAAAGGGGTGAACCAATTGCTACAATGTCTTGCCCAAATTTATAAGGTATAAACCTTATCAATAATAAAACCTTAGGGCTTAATATTCAATTAATTTATAAACTTTAACTTTATAATAAAGTAAAGTTCATAAATTAAATCCTCTTGTAATATTTAATTTTTTAAAATATTTATGAAACTAAATATTTTAAAATATTTAAATATAAATTTGATATAAAATTTGGATTCCTTTTGAAATAAAATATATATATTAAACTCCAAATTCAAATTGACTTTTACTTCCTTTGGAACAAATATCAATCCACATTTCATAACCTTATGATATTAAGGTTGAAAATATGATTTATCCTTGAAATTACTGATCTAAACATTAACTAATATAATATCTGAAAGATAAATTCAATTATAACCTAGCTTTGTAATTTTAATATCTCAAAATTATACTAGGTTACTATATATAGAATTCTCAAAATAAAATAAAATAGTAGAAGGATTAACTTTAGAAACTAATTAATTCTTTTCGGACCAATTTCACAGATGAAAACCCAGACTACAGAAATTTAAACCCATTCAATGTTTACCAGCATTTGCATAGCCAAAGTCATTGAATGGATGCAATCTTCTAGGGTATATGACTATTTAAGAGAATTGTTTTGAACACTTTATTCCTTCTAAATACAGCAAATGCACAAATTTAGATCAAAATCATTCAAAACAACTTTTTAGATCTTACAATATTCTCCTTTTCCTGCAGATGATTTCCTCTGTACCACTTCTATTTCCTTTGCGTCTCAGTTCCTTTCTTCCTTTACTCCTTTGCAAAGACGTCCGACCCCTTTTCAATCTTGTAATGGCCTTTTATAATTTCTTTCTTCCTTGTTCATTTTTGTTTGAAAGTAGTTCTAAAATATCGTTCCTTATTTGCTGTTCCACTAACCACTTTATTATTCATGAGGCAGTGATAAAAGCATGAAAAATTACGTTATTTGATTTTCCTTCAAATATTTCAATGTAATAAAACCACAACTTTAACCTGTCGTTATGTTAATACTTGTCTTATGAATACATCCGATGATTCTGAATTTTATATATATCTTATCTCCAAAAAGATAATCGTATCCATGCTGTGATGTGAATATTTTATTCATTACTATTAAATAACATAATCATAGCCCTCCTTTATATTATCTTAATTTTGTTAATGGTGGACTCAGCATTTTACACAAGGGCGATATGAACAATATAAATTATGTAAACAATGTGCTTTATCCTCTGTATTTCACAATCATCTTTTCATTCTAGACTATTTTCTGTCATCGAACAATGCTCTCAATAATCTCCATCACCCATTCAAAAAAATTTCCAATCTCGACATGCATCTCGTAATCCTTACCATACCAATTGTTTAATTCTAATGAGATATTCCTATGTTGGAATTTCATTCCACTTTAATACCTCTTATTCTTTATCAGTACAAACACAACCAAATTTTATCATCTCTCACCAGCGAAGCCATTTTATTTTTAATATTATTCCCTCAATTATGGTCATTCTTTTCTGTACACCTGTGTACACCACTTCATCCCATATACATCGTATGGTTCTTGTATTTACCTCTATGATCCGTAACTGGTTCAATTGAATCAAGTCTTTGCTAGATTTTGATACGTCCCACGACCTTCTTGAATGTTGATTTGCGCATCCAGAGCATCTATCAACATACATTTGTACTTTCGATATGCGAGGACAATATTCTCGAACATGCAATGATTAGTTTTCTCCGACAGGTGAAGACGATGGCATTCTTTAGCAGGTGATAACAATATTTTTTGATATACAATGATAGCACTTTCCTGTGACAACATTCTCCGATAACCCACCCTCCGATAGATGATGAACATACTTTCAAAGATGATGGTGGTATTCTTCAACATGTAGCTATAGTCTTCTTCAATAGGCAGTGATAATACTTTCCGAAATTCTTGAAATTATTTCGCATATTCGATGTCTAAACTCATGTGTTGATGATAGTGTTCTCCTACTCACATTCGTTCTCCCAAAGCCATTGCTCCACACATAGCACCCAAAATATCAAATTTAAAACCACTTCTTGCCGACATTAATGTCATTGCTTGCCACTACCTTGGATTTTTGTGTGTGTTCTACATGCAATCCATTGAATCTAAGACACCTTAAGCTTACACCTTAAATATCATAGCACCTTAAGACTTCGAGAAATATGTTTATCTTAACTAACCTTAACCATCTCCACGCATAGAATTATTTCTAGCATCGTTGGCACTTTAGCCATATAACTCCATATATTTGTTATTAACCTTTGTATAACTGGTGTCATTAGTGTACCTTTTTTGGAGCACACATGTCTAACACGTCTATAACAAATCTCGCATTAACAATCATGGTTATTGACCTTCACATGTACAGTATAATATTTTAATTAATTTCAAATTACAATGTTTCTTCTAAATATAAAGAAAATATACTAAATAAAAAAAACATAACCAAAATTCTAACAATTATTTGAATGACATAATCTAATTTATTCAACATAAGAAAATGACATAAAACATCTTAAACATTATATACTAAAAAACATTAAAAATAAAATAAAATAAAATATAACACTATACAATAATAAAAATTAACTCCAAACAAAACAACAAAAATAACATAACAAACTAATAAGACAAAAAAACAATGATGAACTCTATATATACGTAAGACAAACATTTAACACAAAACCAGCTTTATAAAACCTAGCCTATTAATAACAAATAAAATAAAACACTCTTGACATAACATAGCTAAAATAATACAATTCTCAATCAAAATGACCATACAAGCATAACTTCAAGACCTTCAAATCAGGAGGTGAATTTTAACAATAGATCCTGTTATAAAACCATATGAGAAAAACAAGCATTTTTGATGTTTCAACGATGACAACAGTGAACAAATGAGCCAAGCAATAATTTGAAACCAACTTTCCAATCTCAAGTGGGTCCCCAAATTTTTTGGGGTCATTGTGAAGGATGTCACAACAATGGCGACTCTGCTGGTCAATGTCCCTGGACATTTCAAACTCAAACATCAAACTCTGAAAACAAAACCCTGAAAATTAGAATCACAAACATCGATGAGTATCTAGAGAATATGAATAGACCAAAGCAAATATGAACTACCAGAATCATTTCAAGGGTTTATGCAGGATATGATGTATTGTTGGTGACTTGTATTAATGATCATTTTAATGTAAACCTTTGTTTTGGCCATGCTTGTCATCATACTTTAATCAGGGGTCCAATCATTTATACTCGTGAAAATAAGGTGATATGAAAAATGATATGATGTAGGCTTAAACATGTATTGATAGAATATGAATGACATGTTTTACAGAGACTCAAACACTCTAGTACAATAAACAAACACACTAAAACTCATCTAACTCTCTTAGGACCAAATGTGTGTGTTGTGTATTCCTTACCAGATCAAGAGCTCAGTTATGACCTTACTATCATCCAGAACTAGTGTGTGCACAAGTGAGTTCATTACCTCATTTTGACCAAAATGGTTAAACTTGTTATGAAATAAACACAAGGCTAGCCTACCCATTTGAATGATCAGAGGTCTTGATTTGCAACAAGACATGTCGCCATGCATGAGCATACTCCACTGCCAATCAAGTGTCTATAGCTCCAGTGGAGGTTAACCCCATAGTCCATATTTTGACTTTTGATTGCTCGAATCCTGGGGACGACTACCCTTCCTTCTGACAGATGAGTAGTATGAATCCTTACGATCCATTGGTGAATGATGTGTTTAGCTTTTGATTTCTTGAACCTTGGGGATGACTACCCTTCCTTCTGATAGACGAGTAGTATGAATCCTTACGATCCATTGGTGAATGATGTGAATAGACTTAGCTTTTGATTTCTTGAACCTTGGGGATGACTACCCTTCCTTCTGATAGACGAGTAGTATGAATCCTTATAATCCATTGGTGAATGATGTAAATAGACTTAGAGCTTTGGGGAATTGGATTCTCAACCAAAGTATGATGAGAATTTGACCCTATCCTTACTACTCTGACTTCATTTGGAGTTTTCAAGTATTTGTGGTAAAAATTGAATTTTATGGACTATGTTGCATGATAGGACTGACAAGGATGTCCCTTTTCACCTTACACTTTCTTCCAAGGATGGTTTTGACCATTTTACCCAAAATGTTTTTAACATGTGTAAACTGTGTTTGGTTCTAGATGATTTCAACATCAGTCCCCGATTTCAAGACCCATTTAGTGTATATTGTGCAATGATCCTAAGAGAATCTGACATGCTTTTTGGTGGTTGCCTACCATACTAGAAGTGGCTGAGTGACTAAAACATTTAGGAATCCTGAAACTATGGTGTGTAAACATGAATCTTTTGTCTTTTACAATTTTGTTCAAAATGCCTTTGTGAAAGTGCCCCTGATTAAAGCAACATGACTTTTGACAAAACCAATTAGCATCTTTTGAATTTGATAAATGATCCTTTTATGGAATATAAAATATGAAATGCGAGGATGATGTATGCAATATTATGAAGCATGTTTATAGAATCCGAGTGCATGTAAGGATATGAAATTTTCATGACAAAATTCCAGTTTTTCATACTTGCTTTATCTTTGTTCACATTCATAAGGACATAAATCAATACCTCATTTTCCTTTTTCCAGGTTTCATAGGTCCTCAAACTAGGTAGCTTTACCCTATTCTTGGAAGACTCACCTAAAACTATCCCAACTTGCAACACATTCATCTAAGAAATTCCAACACGATCAGACGAGGTTCATCTATCATTAAGCTCAACAACAAAACATTACAACTACAAACACAACAATAAACATTACAAAAACAAACACAACAATCAACACAACAACACAAAAAATAACACATGACACCAACACATCACACAACAAATTAGTATATACAATAATGTATAAATAAGATTCATTCTCCTATGTTTAAGATTGAAAATAATGCTTTAGATGACGCCCATTCACAGGAAGGGACAAGTTCTCTCCACTTAAAGTTTTTCAATCTAAATGCATTTTCTCCTAAGATTTCCAAAATTTGATATGGGCCTATCCATAAATTATCAAACTTCTGGTGATCCCCCTCTTTTTCATGCGCTTTATCCCACAACAACACCAAGTCAGATATTCAAAAAGCTTTCATAGTTGCCCATTTATCAAACCAACGTTTTACCACATCCTGATGCTTACTAAAGTGAAGTAAGGCTTCCTCACATTTTTCATCAAGTTTAAGAAGATTCACTAAATGGGATTCAACTTTATCATCAGTTTCAAGGTAATATTTCATAAATTGCAAAGTTTGGAGCTTAATATTAGTGGGAAATAATGGATCTTGTCCATATACTAAATGATAAGGAGATGTTCCTATGGATTCTTTGATTCTGATCCTATCTGCCCATAATGCAAATTTAAGTTTCGTATGCCATTCCCGTGGATTATGTTCAAGCAACCTTTTAATGATTGACAACAAGTTCTTATTGGTAGATTCGATGAGACCATTACCTTGTGGGTAGTAATTCGAGGTAAACTTCAGACTTACCTTGTTGTCGTAGGCCCATTCTGCTAAATGAATGGATGCAAAGGCAGAACCATTATCACTAACAATAGCATTAGGTATACCAAACCGAGTGATAATGTTTTCTTCCAAGAATCGGACCATGACCTCTGCAGTGTAGTTCTTTGTTGGAATCGCTTCTGACCATCTAGTGCAATAATCGGTGGCAGTCATAATGTACTTGTGTTGCGCAAAATAATTTGGATTGATTTCTCCCACAAAATCGAGCCCCCATTGAGCGAATGGTCTTGATTCAATCACAGGCTGCAACGGCATTGGTACATTTCTCTCATGATTTGCAGCAACCTGGAAAATATGACAATGACGAACATGAGAATGTACATCTTTAAACAAATGGGGCCAATAATAGCCCACTCTCAAAATTTGATGTGTAGTTGCATTTGCGGAACCATGACCAATACCAAATTTACCATGAAAATCATCTAATACCTGTGAGGCCTCATTCTTATTAAGACATCGAAGATAAATACCTTCATGATTCTTTCTATACAAGACCCCTATTTTAATCATGAAGTTAGCGCATTTTAACCTCAGAGATCTTCTTTGAGTGGCATTTAAATTTGGAGGGGTTTTACCATTGAGAAGAAAGTACACGATGTCTTTGTACCAATTATCATTTGTGATTTCTTCCATCGTGTACTGATGACAGCTGATTTGGGGATCGATTTGAGCCAAGGTTTTGGATAATCCCTGACCTCGAACTATCTTCATTGGCTGGATCTCCAAGTCATATTCCTGCAATGTAGAGATCCATTTTCCTCGCCTTTCACCCAACTCATTCTGCAAATACATCATTTTAATTGCAGGGTCAGGTACTATTGCAAATACTTGACTATGCAAAAGATAATGTCTAAATTTCTTGATAGTTTTGAATAAGGCATACATTTGTTTGTCAAGAATTGAGAATCTCACCTCTGCATCTTTGAAAGGTTTGCTTACAAATGCAATTGGATTTTCAACATTACCTTCACTCTTTTGAGTGAGCACACTAGCAAATGAATGTTCTGAAGCAAATGAGTAAATGTAAAAGGGCTTCTTATAGTCTGGGCTTACCAACACAGGTGCTTTTGAAATTGCATCTTTCACATTTTGAAATGCATTCTTTGCTTCATTGCTCCAAGACATGTTAGCATCCTTCTTCATCATGTTATTCAATGGATTGACAATTTCTGCAAAACCAGAAATAAATTTACGTAAAAAATTAATCTTCCCAAAGAAAGATCTTAATTCTTTTTTGCTTTCTAGTAGCTGAATATTTTGTATGGCACTTATTCTTTCAGGATCTATGGATATGCCATCTTTAGAAATCACATGACCCAATAATTTCCCTTTTTTTAGGCCAAATATGCATTTTTTAGGATTCAGAGAAATTCCATGTTCTCTACATTTTTGTAAGACTTTCCTCAAATCCCTAACATGGTCATTTCTATTTTTGGAAAATACAGGAATATCATCAACATAAACAACAATGCATTTACCTATCAAATCTCGAAATGTGAAATCCATTGCTCTTTGAAATGTGGCACCTGCATTTAATAACCCAAATGGCATTCTCCGATAAGCAAATGTTCCCCATTTGGTTGTGAAAGTTGTTTTCATTCGATCTCTAGGATCAATGAGTATCTTATTGTATCCTGAATATCCATCTAGGAATGACATCATTTCAGATCCATTTACCATTTGTAATATGCTATCTATAGATGGTAATGGATAGTTATTTTTCTGTGAGGCTTTGTTCAAATTCCTAAAGTCAATGCATAACCTAATTTCACCAGTTTTCTTTCTGATAGGCACAATGTTAGCAACCCATGTAGAATGCCTAATTGGAAAAATGATCTTGGCATCTAATAACTTTTTAACTTATTTTTCAATGAGAGGTTCTAGAAGTGGGTTAACCAGCCTCTGTTTCTACCTAAATGGTTTTGCATCTGGCTTTAGGGGAATTGTGTGAGTTATAATGTTTTGATTATACGTTTTGAGATCTTTATAACTCCACGCTATCACATCTTTATAATATTTTAAAACATGCATGATACCTTCCTTTTCTTTAGATGTAGTAGCTTTACTTATGAGAATATTTTGTGCTTCATTTGACTCACCAATATTATAAGCATCATAAGCATCTTGAGGTAAAGAAATCTTGCTACATTGTTTAGTTTTGTAACCTATATCGAAGAGTTTTTCTAAAGAAAGCATACCTTGAGGGATATTATTGACCTTAGTCATTTCTTCACTTTCGTTGACGTCCTCTTGCAATATTTCATCCTCATCGATAACCTGGTTTTCAAAAATACCAGAGTTAGTTACAAAATTAAAGATATGCCTGTCACTCTCAAAAACTTGAAAATTATTCACATTATCCGAAACTGAGGGACAAGGCATGAGCTCAATAGTAAAATTTTTAAGCTTTTTATTGTCGATTGGATTAAGCGTACCTGCAGAAATGGCTAATGCATCTGCAACACGGTTTCCCTTTCGAGAAATCAAAGCAATGTTAAAGGCCAAAAATTCATCAATTAGGCTTCTAACTCTATTCCTATAATGGATTAATATTTTATCATTGCAGGAATATTGACCCTTAACCTGTTTAACTACTAGATATGAGTCTCCTAAAACTTTTAAGCATTTTATACCCTTACTCAAAGCTAGTTGTAATCCACAAACCAATGCCTCATATTCTACTGAATTGCAAGTACAAGGGAATTGTAACCGATAAGCATGAAATGAGGTCTTACCTTTGGGGCTTATGAGTTCTACCCCAGCACCACTACCTTGCCTGGATCTGGATCCATTGAATTTTAATATCCAGAAAAGATTATTCTCTGCAAGTGATTCATTAGATATATCTTGCACTTCTGAATCCCTTGCTCTTTCGATTACGTCCAAGGTGAATGTACCTAATTCTATTTCAGTATACATAATTTCATTTGTTCCTTTATTGTAATCTGTGATAAGTTCTTTGATTCGAGGCTCTCGCTCTACTTGAATTTGATTTACCACTCCTTTCCAAGGTAGCCACATGTGTGAGAAATCTATCGAGAAGTAACCGTTCAAGTTCCTGCTCCAATCCCTGCTCAAAAATAACCCATATTTAGCATAAATGTCAACAACTTGAATATCAATGTATTGCTGAATTTTGGGTTCTGAGGCAATTTGAATGAAAATATTTTTCAACATACCTACCACATTCACCTTTGTTTTGTCTAATTGAACAACTATTTTGTTAGTCTTCGTAGGAGTGAGTCCTAGTCTTTGGTAAAAAGAGTATGGCATTACGTTACCTGATGCTCCTGAATCCACCATGCAATTGTGTACATTATTTCCTGCAATTCAAACTGTTAGCAAAAAAGGTAAAGCTTCTTCTTTTTATTTTTTAGCAAAGTATTTAACCTCAGTAACATCATTGCTTTCTTTTGCTTCTTGAAATCCTACATTTTGCATTAACAATTGTCTTTGTTCAGGTAACTAACAAGCATCATACAGATTAATGCTAGCCTTCGTTTTCTTCAAATCGTCAATAATGTTATAACTTGTAGATTCATCATTTTGGGTCTTTGACATGTTTTTTGGAATCACCTTTTCCTTTTCAGGCAAAGGTGGTGGAACAGGGTTGTTATTATATTTGACATCAGGTGGCACGTTCAAATTCTTAGGAGGGGTAGAAGATGTGTTATAAAATTTACCTCTACTTCATAAATGATAGCCATGAGTTGGCTTCTTGTATTGTTTTAGAGTGTGTACCTCTTCCACCAACTCTTCTTCTTGTTCACTTTCTTCTTCTTCAATTTCACCTAGTTCACACATGTCCACTACAAAAGTTGAACTCTTACCTTTGCTTGTGCTAGCCTCATCCACATCATTATCTGGAACTAATTCCATTTTATTCAAATCTTGTTGAATTTAATTTGCAATACAACTAAATTCATTGCATTCTAATTCATTATGCTCATTTGTACCATGAATTATACACCAATTATCGAACACTACTTCTGTGAGATTAACAATATTGGCTTTTGAGTTTGAGCTAGAAGCTCCATTATTGTTAGCCACAGGGGTTGGTACACCTCCATTATTTGGTCTCGTGTTAAAATGTTTAGGTCTTTGCATGGTATATCTTCGATTAGGTTGAACATTTTGATTATTTTGCTTCTGCATTTGTACCACATCATTACTCAACTTAAGGCACATTCTTTCTAAATTTGCTACTTTTTTGAGATCAGGAGTATCATTAGCAGATTTATTTTGGTTTTGAGTTGTCACATTTGGGTTTGGTGGAACATTTTGAGTAGTTGGATTCAACCAACAAGAAGTGTTTTGATTTGACATGTTTGGTTGAGGATTCAACCAACTCTGATTAGGCACATTTTGATGAAGTGTCGTATTTTTTTGAGGCATAACATGAGGTAAATTTTGGTTATGTAACATGTTTTGATTTACCCATGGGTTAGAATTCATAGAATTTGTTTGATTTTGCATGTTTTGCATAAACATTGGATTACCCTGTTGCATTTGTAAATTTTGTAAATTTTGAGCGAACATGGGATTGTTTTGTGTTTGCAAATTCTAAAATTGATTCAAGTTTTGATTTGGGATGACATTTCCAAATGCATTAAATTGTGATGCATCATTTCTAGTTTTCTATGCAACATAATGACTTTCTAGCAACATTTGATTATTTTGTGGTGCATAAGCCATTTGATTTGGTATTTGAGGTATCATGTTTAACATTGGAGTTTGATTCATCAAAGCATTATTAATCATGGGTATTTGATTTTGCATACCTAGATATCCGATCGAAGGTAGTTGAACAAAAATAGCTTCTGTGTATGCTCCTGTGAGTGTCATTATTTGTCCTGTTCTTCTGACGAACAATGCCATTAATGGATCCAATGATCCAAAATAAACTTGGATTGCGGCATCTTCTGCAACATTGTAAGGAGCAGTTAGTCGTGAATACATTTTATGGAACCTAGTATTAAATAACCGCAAAGGTTCGTTAGGTTCCCTACGAGTAGAAGCAAACTGTAAATAAAGGGTAGCAGGATCAATCACAAGTTTAAACTAAGCAATAAAAGCATTTTTGAGCATATCCCATGATGTTATTGAATTAGCAGGTAAAGAAACATACCAATCATAGGCTATTTCATCTAATGTTAGAGGAAATAACCTACAAGCGACATCTTCATGTTCGATTTGCAGTCTAGATATGGCATCAATGTATGCTTGTATGTGTTCTTCCACCATGCGAGTACCATCATGTTTATACCTTGGCAAGTGCTTCTCCACACTTTTTGGCAAGTCATGAGCAACACCTACTATATTCAGCAGACTTCGCTGATTACCCAACCATGTCAGGTTTCCTACAGGTGCGACAACCATATTGATCTGTGGGGAGTTAACAAGTGCACTAGGACTAGCGTTAGGGGTATTAGGCAGAATCACAGTTTGTGTTTTACCTCGTCTATGTCTTTTAGTGGGTGATAAGCTCTAAAATATAGTAGACCCAGTTGACTTAGACCTAGTGATAATTTCCTTAGACTCCAGTTTATGTCTAAGTCTCACTAGCAAAATGTAATACTTGAAATGTTTAGAATAAATCAATATGATTAGGCAAATTCAAGTATATAATTTTGAGAAACAATAAATTGTATAAAAATGAAATCAAGTACCAGTTTTATCAGGCCCTCCTTCTAGCGCCAATTTGTTGAGGGGCGATTTTTTCAGGTCACAAAACCACTCCCACAATTTAGAAAAATTAAGTCCTCTCTTGCAAAGAATGGTATATATATCTCCAAGGTTCTTGTTTTGAGTTTCGATCTTAAGGAATACTTGAATAACCAAGAGGTTTACAACTTTAATGTTTACAAGGGGCCTAGGAATTAGGTAAATGATTTCCAGTTTATCATGTGAACTATGCCTTTCATGCTTATTTAATTATCCAATAATGAAATAACATTTGAATCTACATATGCAATTTTACTTCGTTATGTGGATACAATATCTCAACAAAATGCCTTTGGATAGATTGAACATTTATAAACCTAGCATTTTAAATCATAATTCTCTTGATTTTAATAACATCAAAATTAAGATAATTAAGTGAACCTTTTATATAGAACAATTAATACTAATACAATTTCTAAGGTTTATTTGATCAAGAAAATGTTTATTCGAAACCCCTTAGGGAACTATGTGAAGTATCAAGGGAGTGAATCGATTGCTACAATGTATTACCCAAATTTATAAGGTATAAACCTTATCAATAATAAAACCTTAGAGCTTAATATTCAATTAATTTATAGACTTTAACTTTATAATAAAGTTCATAAATTAAAGCTTTTGTGATATTTAATTTTTTAAAATATTTATGAAACTAAATATTTTAAAATATTTAAATATAACTCTGATATGAAATTTGGATTCCTTTTGACATAAATAGAAAATATTAAACTCCAAATTCAAATTGACTTTTACTTCCCTTTGTAACACATATCAATCCATATTTCAGGACCTTTTGATATTAAGGTTGAAAATAGGATTTATCCTTGAATTTACTGATCCAAACATTAACTGATATAATATTTGAAAGATAAATTCAATTATAACCTAGCTTTGTAATTTTACTCTCTAGAAATTATACTAGGTTACTATATAGAATTCTCAAAATAAAATAAACAAGTAGAAGGATTAACTTTAGAAACTAATTAATTCTTTTCGGACCAATTTCACAGAAAGAAAACCCATACTAGAGAACTTTAAACCCATTCAGTATTTACCAGCATTCGCACAGCCAAATTCATTGAATAGATGCAATCTTCTAGGGCATATGACTATTTAAGAGAATTGTTTTGAATACTTTGTTCCTTCTAAAAACAGCAAATGCACAAATTTCGATCAAAATCATTCAAAACAACTTTTTAGATCTTACAATATTCTCCTTTCCTTGCAGATGATTTCCTCTGTACTACTTCTATTTCCTTTACGTCTCGGTTCCTTTCTTCCTTTACTCCTCTGCAAAGATGTCTGATCCCTTTTCAATCTTGTAATGGCCCTTTTATAATTTCTTTCTTCCTTGTTTGTTTTTGTTTGAAAGTAGTTCTAAAATATCGTTCCTTATTTGATGTTCCACTAACCACTTTATTATTCATGAGGCAATGATAAAAGCATGAAAAATTATGTTATTTTGTTTTCCTTCAAATATTTCAATGTAATAAAACCACAACTTTAACCTATCGTTATCTTAATACTTGTCTTCTGAATACATCCGATGATTCCAAATTTAATATATATATTATCTCCAAAAATATAATCGTATCCATGCTATGATGTGAATATTTTATTCATTACTATTAAATAACATAATCATAGCCCTCCTTTATATTATGTTAATTTTGTTAATGGTGGACTCAACATTTTACATAGGGGCGATATGAACAGTATAAAGGATGTAAACAATGTGCTTTATCCTTTGCATCTCACAATCATCTTTTCATTCTAGACTGTTTTCTATCATCGAACTATGCTGTCAATAATCTGCATCACCCATTCAAAAATTTGTCCAATCTCGACATGCATCTCGTAATCCTTACCATACCAATTGTTTAATTCTAATGACATATTCCTATGTGGAATTTCATTCCACTTTAATACCTCTTTATCAGTACAAACACAACCAAATTTTATCATCTCTCACCAGCGAAGCCATTTTAATATTATTCCCTCAATTATGGTCATTCTTTTCTGTACACCTGTGTACACCACTTCATCCCATATACATTGTATGGTTCCTGTATTTACCTCTATGATCCGTAACTGGTCCAATCGGATCAAGTCTTTGCTAGATTTTGATACGTCCCACGACATTCTAGAATGTTGATTGACACACCCAGAGCATCTATCGACATACATTTGTACTTTTGATATGCAAGGACAATATTCTCGAACATGCAATGATTAGTTTTCTTCGACAGGTGAAGACGATGGCATTCTTTAGCAGGTTATAACAATGTTTTCTGATATACAATGATAGCACTTTCCTATGAGAACATTCTCCGATAACAGCACCCTCTGGTAGATGGCAGACATACTTTCGAAGATGATGGTGATATTCTTCAACATGTAGCTATAGTCTTCTTCAACAGGCAGTGATAATACTTTCCTAAATTCTTGAAATTATTTGGCATCTTCGACGTTTGAAATCATGTGCTGATGATAGTGTTCTCCTGCTCACATTCGTTCTCCCAAAGCCACTGTTCCACACATAGCACCCAAAATATCGAATTTAAAACCACTTCTTGCCGACATTATTGTCATTGCTTGCCACTACCCTAGATTTTTGTCTGTGTTCTACATGCAATCCCTTGTATCTGAGACACCTTGAGCTTACACCTTAAATATCATAGCACCTTCAGACTTCAAGAAATATGCTTATCTTAACAAACCTTAACCATCTTTGTGCATAGCATTATTTCTAGCATCATTGGCACTTAAGCCATATAACTCCATATATTTGTGATTAACCTTTGTATAACTGGTGTCATTAGTGAACCTTTTTTAGAGCACACATGTCTAACACGTCTAACACGTCGATAAAAGTTCTTGCATTAACAATCATGATTATTTACCTTCACATGTACAAAATAATATTTTAATTAATTTCAATTACAATATCTCTTCTAAATATAAAGAAAATATACTAAATAAACAAAACATAACAAAAATTCTAACTATTATTTGAATGACATAATCTACATTATTCAACATAAGCAAATGACATAAAAGATATTAAACATTATATACTAACAAACATTAAAAACAAAATAAAATAAAATATAACACTACAATAATAAAACTTAATTCCAAACAAAACAACAAAAATAACATAACAAACTAATAAGACAAAAAAACAACGATGAACTCTATATATACATAAGACATAAACATTTAACACAAAACCAACTTTATAAAACCTAGCCTATTAATAACAAACAAAATAAAACACTCTTGACATAACCTAACTAAAATAATACAAAACTCAATCAAAATGACCATACAAGCATAACTTCAAGACCTTCAAATCAGGAGGTGAATTTTAACAATATATCTTGTTATAAAACCATATGAGAAAAACAAGCATTTTTTATATTTCAACGATGACAACAGTGAACAAATGAGCCAAGCAATAATTTCAAACCAACTTTCCAATTTCAAGTGGATCCCAAAACTTTGGGGTTGTTTTGAAGGACATCACAATAATGGCGACTCTGCTGGTCAATGTCCCTGGACATTTCGAACCCAAATATCAAACTCTAAAAATAAAACCCTAAAAATTAGAATCACGAACATCGATGAATATCTAGATAATATGAATAGCCCAAAGAAACCATGAACTATCATAATCATTTCAAGAATTTATGCAAGATATGATGTATTGCTTGTTGGGATCGGATGACTTGTATTAGTGATCATTTTAATGTAAACCTCTATTTTGGCTATGCTTGTCATCATACTTTAATCAGGGGTCCAATCATTTGTACTCGTGAAAATAATATGAAATGAAAATGATATGATGTAAGCTGAACATGTATTGATTTAATATGAATGACATATTATAGAGACTCAAACACTCTAGTGCAATAAAGAAACACACTAAAAACTCATCTCACTCTTAGGATCAAATGTGTGTGCTATGTATTCCTTACTAGATAAATATCTCAGTTATGGCCTTACTATCATCCAAAACTAGTGTGTGTGCCAGTGAATTCATTACCTCATTTTTACCAAAATGATTAAACCTGTTATGAAAGAACCACAAGGCTAGATTGTCCGTTTGAACGATCAGAGGTCTTTATTTACAATAAGACATGTCGCCACACATGATCATACTCCACTTCCAGTCAAGTATCTATAGATCCAGTGGAGGTTAACCCCCATAGTCCATATTTTGACTTTTGATTCCTCAAATCCTGTGGACGACTACCCTTCCTTCTAACAGATGAGTAGTACGAATCCTTACGATCCATTGATGAATTATGTGAATAAACTTAGAGATTTTGATTTCTTGAACCTTGGGGACGACTACTCTTCCTTCTGATAGACAAGTAGTATGAATTTTACCCTATCCTTACTACTCTAACTTCATTTGAATTTTTCCAGTATTTGTGGTAAAAATTAAATTTTATGGACTATGTTGCATGATAGGACTAACAAGGATATCCCTTTTGACCTTACACTTTCTTCCAAGGATGGTTTTTGACCATTTTACCCAAAATATTTTTAACATGTGTAAACTGTGTTTGGTTCCAGACAATTTCGACATCAGTCCCTGATTTCAAGACCCATTTAGTGTATATTGTGCAATTATCCTAAGAGAATCTGATATTATTTTCGGTGGTTGCCTACCATACTAGAAATCTCTGAGTGACTAAAACTTGAAACTATGGAGTGCAACATGAATATTTTGCCTTTTACAAATTTATACAAAATACCTTGATGAAAGGGCCCTTGATTAAACCAACATGACTTTTGAAAAAACCAATTAGCATCTTTTGAATTTGATAAATAATCATTTTATGGAATATGAAAATGTGAAGTGTGAGGATTATGTATGCAATGTTATGAAACATGCTTATGGAATGCGAGTGCATGTAAGGATATGAATTTTTCGCAACAAAATTTTAGTTTTTCATACTTGATATATCTTTGTTCACATTCATAAGGACATAAATCAATACCTCATTTTCCACTTTCTAGATTCCACAGGTCCTCAAATTAGGTAATTTTACCCTCTTCTTGGAAGACTCACCTAAAACTATGCCAACTTGCCACACACTCAATTAATAACATCCAACATGATCGGGTGAGGTTCATATGTCATTAAGCTCAACAAAAAAACATTACAACTACAAACACAACAATAAACATTACAAAAAAAAAACACCAATCAACACAATAATAAACATTACAAAAACAAACACAACAATCAACACAACAAATAACACATGACACCAACACATCACACAACAAAAAGGTATATATAATAATTTACAAATAAGATTCATTCTCCTATTTTTAAGCTTGAAAATAATGCTTTAGATGATGCCCATTCACAAGAAGGGAAAAATTATCTCCACTTAAAGTTTTCAATATAAATGCATTTTCTCCTAAGATTTCCAAATTTTGATATGGGCCTATCCATAAATGATCAAACTTGTGGTGATCCCCCCTCTTTTCATGCGCTTTATCCAATAATAACAAGTAGTCAAAAATTCGAAAAGCTTTTATAATTGTCCATTTATCAAACCAATGTTTTACCACATCCCGATGTTTGCTAAAGTGAAGTAAGGCTTCCTCACATTTTTCATCAAGTTTAAGAAGATTCACTAAACGGGATTCAACTTTATCATCAGTTTCAAGGTAATATTTCATAAATTGCAATGTTTGAAGCTTAAGATTAATGGAAAATAATGGATCATGTCCATATACTAAATGATAAGGAGACATTCCTATGGATTCTTTGATTCTGATCCTATCTGCCCATAATGTTAATTTGAGTTTTGTATGCCATTCTTGTGGATTATGTTCAAGCACCTTTTTAATGACTGACAACAAGTTCTTATTGGTATATTCAGCGAGACCATTACCTTGTGGGTAGTAGTTCGAGGTAAACTTCAGACTTACCTTGTTGTCATAGGCCCATCTGCTAAATGAATGGATGCAAAGGCAGAACCATTATCACTAACAATAGCATTAGGCATACCAAATCAAGTGATAATATTTTCTTCCAAGAATCGAACCATGAACTCTGTAGTCTAGTTATTTGTTGGAATCACTTCTAACCATATAGTGCAATAATCGATGACAGTCAAAATGTATTTGTGTTGTGCAAAAAAATTTAGATTGATTTCTCCCACAAAATCAAGTCCCCATTGAGCGAATGGTCTTGATTCAATTACAGGCTGCAACGACATTGGCACATTTCTCTCACGATTTACAGCAACCTGTCAAACATGACAATGACGAACATGAGAATGTATATTTTTAAACAAATGGAGCCAATAATAGCCCGCTCTCAAAATTTTATGTGTAATTGCGTTTGCGGAACCATGACCAGTACCAAATTTACTAGGCATGAACTAAATATTTTAAAAGATTTAAATATAATTTTGATATGAAATTTAGATTCCTTTTGACTTAAACAAAAAATATTAAACTCCAAATTCAAATTGAATTTTACTTCTCTTTGGAACAGATATCAATTCATATTTCAGAACCTTATGATGTTAAGGTTGAAAATAGGATTTATCTTTGAATTTACTGATCCAAACATTAACTGATATAATATTTGAAAGATAAATTCAATTATAACCTAGCTTTGTAATTTTACTCTCTGAAAATTATACTAGATTACTATATATAGAATTCTCAAAATAAAATAAAAAAGTAGAACGATTAACTTTATAAACTAATTAATTCTTTTCGGGTCAATTTCACAGATGAAAACCCAGACTACAGAACATTAAACCCATTCAGTGTTTATCAGCATTCATACAGCCAAAGTCATTGAATTGATGCAATATTTTAGCGTATATGACTATTTAAGATAATTATTTTGAATACTTTATTCCTTCTATATACAACAAATGCACAAATTTAGATCAAAATCATTCAAAACAACTTTTTAGATCTTACAATATTCTCCTTTCCCTGCAGATGACTTCCTCTGTACCACTTCTATTTCCTTTATTTCTTCCTTTACTCCTCTGCAAATACGTCCGACCCCTTTTCAATCTTGTAATGGCCCTTTTATAATTTCTTTCTTCCTTGTTCGTTTCCGTTTGAAAGTAGTTCTAAAATATCGTTCCTTATTTGCTCTTCCACTGACCATTTTACCATTTTATTATTCATGAGGCAGTGTTAAAAGCATGAAATGTTACGTTATTTGATTTCCCTTCAAATATTTCAATGTAATAAAACCACAACCTTAACCTGTAGTTATCTTAATACTTATCTTCTGAATACATCCGATGATTCTGAATTTTATATATATCTTATCTCTAAAAAGATAATCGTATCCATGTTGTGATGTGAATATTTTATTCATTACTATTAAATAACATAATCATAGCCTTATGTTCAAGGTGTAGACCAATTGGTTCATCCAAACCCCATAAGGGGTGGAGGTCCAAGGTTCAAATCTCGGGCCTTGTCGGACTGAACGCTTGTCCCTTTCTTGTTGATTTCAGCGACGTAAAAAGTTTAAAATGATTGTGGCATGATGATTATAGGGACGAACTGTGTGAAGATCTGTGTGACAGCTTCTGGGGTGGATAGCGCAGAATACTATAGCAGCCATAAAAGCTGGACAGCCTGCCCAGATTCGTGGCGGCTACATATTCCACCATGTAAATACAAAAAAAAAACATAATCATAGCCCTCCATATTATGTTAATTTTGTTAATGGTGGACTCAGTATTTTACACAGGGGCGATATGAACAATATAAAGGATGTAAACAATGTGCTTTATCCTCTATAGTTCACAATAATATTTTCATTCTAGACCATTTTCTGTCATCGAACTATGCCATCAATAATCTGCATCACCCATTCGAAAATTTGTCCAATCTCGACATGCATCTCGTAATTATTTTCAGTGACATATTCCTATGTTGAAATTTCGTTCCACTTTAATACCTCCTCTTCTTTATCAGTACAGGAAGAACCAAATTTATCATCTCTCACCAGCAAAACCATTTTATTTTTAATAGTATTCCCTCAGTTATGGTCATTCTTGTCTGTACACCTGTGTACACCACTTCATCCCATATACATCGTATGGTTCCTGTATTTACCTCTACGATCTGTAACTGGTCCAATTGGATCAAGTATTTGCTGGATTTTGATACGTCCCACGACCTTCTAGAATGTTGATTTGCACACCCAGAGCATCTATCGACATGCATTTGTACTTTCTATATGCGAGGAAAATATTCTCGAACATGTAATGATTAGTTTTCTCTGACAGGTGAACACGATGGCATTCTTTAGCAGGTGATAACAATGTTTTTTTGATATACAATGATAACATTTTCTTGTGACAACATTCTCCGATAACAGCACCCTCCGGTAGACGGTGAACATACTTTCGAAGATGATGGCGGTATTCTTCAACATGTAGCTATAGTCTTCTTTAACAGGTAGCGATAATACTTTCCTAAATTCTTGAAATTATCTGGCATCTTCGACGTCTGAACTCATGTGCTGATGATAGTGTTCTCCTGCATAAATTCATTCTCCCAAAGCCACTGTTCCACACATAGCACCCAAAATATCGAATTTAAAACCACTTCTTGCCGACATTACTGTCATTGCTTGCCACTACCCTGGATTTTTGTCTGTGTTCTACATGCAATCCCTTGAATTTGAGACACCTTGAGCTTACACCTTAAATATCGTAGCACCTTTAGACTTTGAGAAATATGTTTACCTTAAAAAACCTTAACCATATCCACGCATAGCATTATTTCTAGAATTGTTGGCACTTTAGCCATATAACTCCATATATTTGTGATTAACCTTTGTATAACTGGTGTCATTAGTGCACCTTTTTTGGAGCACACATGTCTAACACGTCGATAACAAGTCTCGCATTAACAACCATGATTATTTACCTTCGCATGTACAAAATAATATTTTAATTAATTTCAATTACAATGTCTCTTCTAAATATTAAGAAAATATACTAAATAAACAAACATAACAAAAATTCTAGCAATTATTTGAATGATATAATCTACATTATTCAACATAAGAAAATGACATAAAATATCTTAAACATTATATACTAACAAACATTAAAAACACAAAAAACAAAATATAACACTATACAATAATAAAACTTAACTCCAAACAAAACAACAAAAATAACATAACAAACTAATAAGACAACAAAACAACGATGAACACTATATATACATAAGACATAAACATTTAACACAAAACCAACTTTATAAAACCTAGCATATTAATAACAAATAAAATAAAACACTCTTGACATAACATAACTAAAATAATACAATTCTCAATCAAAATTACCATACAAGCATAACTTCAAGACCTTCAAATCAAGAGGTGAATTTTAACAATAGATCCTGCTATAAAACCATCTGAGGAAAACAAGCATTCTTGATATTTCAACGATGACAACAGTGAACAAATGAGCCCAAGCGATAATTTGAAACCAACTTTCCCATTTCAAGTGGGTCCCCAAACTTTGGGGTCGTTGTGAAGGACATCACAACAAGACTCTTGGCTCATAAAATATATTGTGCAACTGAGCTCATTTATCAAGGAGAAGAAATATTTGCTACTCTTATAAAATAAACTGAATAAATGAGCACAGTTGCTAAAGAGGTCAAAGCTCTTGGTATAACAAGTTTTTAGGATGACAACACACACTTCCACAAGGTAGAAGTGATCAACCAATTGTTTGATCAGCAGATCCAGGATGAAAGTGAGATTGACTCACTATCAAAATCATTGGAGGTAGACAAGGTTATTGGGATCTTCTATAGACTTTCCCATATCTTAACAAAATCATAAGATATAGCTGGATGATATAGCGATCCTCATTTTGGAAGCCTTTGTAGATTGAAAAATATTGTGTCTAAAATCACGGGGATCCTAAACCCCTCCTTGGAAGTTTGGAATAGGATAAGTCAAGAACTACACATGTCCATAACATCTCAAGCAGTTTTACAATAGGGTGAATCATCCAAAGTGGCTTCATAATTGCATCCCTAGTAGAAAAAAGAGTCACAACCCCTCCTAGCATAGGGGATGTTTGATAATATTGTGAGAGCTATGCTTTCTTGTACTATAATATCTTTATGCTTGTACATATTGTATCATATAGTCTTTTTAGTAATAATGACTTCGAAGCCCAATGGATGATGGTGATAAAAATGGTATTGACACAACAAATAAAAAGGCAATAATAGCACATTTTATCAAGATAATGGCAACAAGCCCCAATACTGATTGTCAGATTTACATCAAACCCAGTACTAAGTAATAAATTCATATCAAACCAATAGGGTTTTCAAAATTTTACCTAAATCACAAATATGATAAAGTTGTTATTTGGCACAATTGGGACTTAGGTCTTAGTATTATTTAAGGATGTATTCAAATAGTATCCTCAAATGGTGATAATTGGCATGATGGAATAAAGCATAAAGAGTTGGATGCTTGGAGGTGGTAAGATGAAGTTCTTACTCAATTGAATCAAGAAAAATAGAAAGGATAAAGATTATAACAAGTAAAATAATGGTGATTTTCTAAAGTGACTAACCTAGACCTAAGGTAGCTATCATCTACAACTAAATTTACTAATGGAGCTTCAGTTTCGTGGGGTTGTCCCATGTTTGAGGTATCCACAAATTTATTTTCTATTTTCCTTTTTTTGTTTCTGTCCATATTTACATTTATAAATTGTGCCATAAATTCTATATTTTATTTCTTCACTTAGTTTGTTTAAGAGTGCTCCATTCTCTAGGTATCCCTATGCACTATCTTTATTTCATTTCTTCCATTTCACTCTATTTTACTCCCTATAAAATTTACCATAAACTCCACCACCCATCTCGTTGTAATTTTTGTGTTTCCTCTTTTCTCCGTAGATGTTTGTTTCATATAAGTTATTATCCATGTAGTCCCCTGTCATTTTTCCCCCACTTAAACCTTGTTCATGTTGATGTATATATAAGTAGTATAAACATTTTATATTTCTATGGATTGTAATAAATCGATTTGAGTTCTCTTTTTTGCTAAGAAAATACCTTGTTAGTCACCAAGAATGTAGGTATTTTTGAGCATTATCCACATGCACTTTGGTAAAAGGTACAAGGGAGGGAATTTTAGGTCTCAACAATAGAATCAGAAGGAAACCAGGCACTTTGGGCCTAGGTATACTAAGGATTGACCTTTGATATCATGCATCCAAAAGAGAAAAATGAGAAAAAATGACTAAGTCATAGATAGGCCTAAAAAATTTTATCTGGACGAAGCTTGTAGAGGTACCAAAAGTCACTCATAGAGTCAAAAGAGCAAAATGAGGAAAAATTACTAAATCCTAGATTGGTTAAAACTATTGTACCTGAACAGAGCCTACAGAGGTACTAAAATTATATCACAAAGTTGAAGGAGTAGAATGATAAATAATGACTAAGTCCAACCAACTAGAACTTTTATACCTGAAAAAAGCTTGTATAGGTATCAAAAGTTCACCGTAGAGCCAAAAGATGAAAATTGAATAAGTCCCAGATTGACTAGAACTTTTGTACCTGAATGGAGCTTGCAAAGGTACCAAAATTCTGTGGTAGAGTCAAAAGATAAAAATGAGGAAAAATGACTAACTCTAGGACAAATCAAAACTTTTGTACTTGGAAGGAGCCTATAGAGGTACCAAAATTTTGTCGTAGATCCAGAAGAGCGGAATAAGAAAAAATGACTAAGTCCCAGATCGAATAGAACTTTTGTACCTGGATGGATACTATAAATGTACCAAAATTCCATCACAAATTTGAAAGAGTAGAATTAGAAAAATTGACTAAGTCCTAGACCGATCAAAACTTCAACCTGTAGAGGTACCAAAAATTTATCACAGAGCTGAAAGAGTAGAACAAGAAAAATTTATTAAGTCCTAGACTGGTCAAAACTTTTATACCTAAAATAAGAAATTCATGGTACCAAAATCCCATCATTCATCAAAAACCTTGTTATGCACCCGAAAACCATAGATTTATAAAAGTAGATCAAATTTAATGTCCAGCACTAGCTTGACAATGTGTAAGTGGAAATCATCCCATTCGGTATACAAGGCAAGATCGCTTATCAAGAAATATTAACAATAAAATTACTACTAATGCAATCATGTAGATGTGCAAGGCAACTCAACAAAAATATTAGAAAAGAATCAATGGACCAGATGTAAACAAGGCCAATACAACTCAAGATGATGCAGATTCTAGCCAGGTCAGCAAGCCACAACCAGGTGATTAGAACAAACATATGAGAAAATATTATGATATAACATCACTCCATATCTGAGGTAATAATTCTTTATAACTATATGTATTATAGAAAGTTATAAATACTAGAATAAAGAATGTAAAATGGTTAACTTTTAAGATTTTACAATTTACATGTACAAAGAATATTGCATATTGAAAATATAAAGAGATTGTTGTTTGGCCTTTGGTTCAACTCATTGTAGAACATGTATGAATGATTGCTTATTTCTAATTCTAAATTGATGAAAGCTCATAGAGTTAATTTTGCTTTCTGATTTATGCTTATGTTTCATTCCTTGGTTCTAGAATATGCAATTTGATAGTTATGAATTTGGATAAATGAATTTTCTATAGTTAAAAAAAATTGGTTTGTTTATTAGGCAATTTACTTCTTCTCTCAATCGTATTATATTTTGCAATACATGTGTCTTGATGTGGCTTAATCTGCACCACTATAAGTTCTAGCTTCAGCTCTATTTTCTCCTTTTAGCACCCTTTCCCCATCATATTTTAGGAAATTTTAGTTAGAATTACATAAGAACCGATCTACTTCAAATATTGACCACTGAAGCCTCATGAATTCTAGATCACTCAATGTTGGTTTAGGTCTGTGGGTGCACAATATTTCCATAGGTATATTTTTATATCAACAAAGAGGAGGTAGTAGAACTTTGAGTAAAGCAAGATATCCTACAAGTAGAGCTAGGATGGATGGGAGCATGGTTTGTAGGGGTGGAGAAATAGTGGTTCTTGCCAATGGTAGAGAGAGAGGAGTGGGGAGGAGGATAGGAGGATATGGGTGAGTAGGATAGGCTAGTGCAAATACTAGCACAACTTCAAGAGGATATATTGGCAACAATACTTCAATAGTATGAGCTACAGTGATAGGTAGATATGGGAGTGGTCGAGAGGGAGGCTTTGCACCACCAAAAATATGTAGTGATGGTAGAGAGAAAATGAATGACAACAGAGATGGAGTAACTATAGAGGACCTACGAGGCACTACAAACTAAGTTAACTAGAGTGCAAGCAAAGATATTGGTGGTCTAGAGTAGAGAAACTAGGGCCATAACATAGTGATTATTGGAGGTAGATAGAGCCATGGATATGGAGGATATCCTGATCAAGGAGGGATTTGATGTCCCTCCATGATTTACATTAAGAGGATCACAACGAAGTTAGGCTAGTGGACCCTCTAGAGCTGTAGCAGGACCACAAATCAAAGAACCACTTATATCATGAGCTTCATGTATTGGATCATCTTTAGGGGATGAGCAACAAATATAGTAGAGTGGTAGCAGATCAAGGCATAAGGGGGTGACGAGACAAATGATGGGTAGCCTTGAGGTTTGACATGGTGTTGATGTGATTGCAATTTTGTAGGCCACTAGACCATAAAGTTGTATCCTATAAGCCTAACCTTATTATGATATATGATGATGTTTATGAGATGATATATACATGTTTTATGTAAAAATTTTGTGTAGTTATGATGATGATGTGATGTGTTATGAATTGATGATGATGTATGATGTAAATTTATTGATGTTGTATGAATAGATATAATTATTGAAATGAGATGCATGTGTGGATGCTTATGATATATGGTTATACTTATAAAAATGATAAATATTTCTAACATGAAATGCAATGGCTATGAAACTATGAATGCAAGAATATGGTAGATAAATGCATATTTGAATATTGTTCAAAAATGCTTAACAACGTATTGCTCACTCGTGAAGTGACTGATTAATTGAGGGTGTGAACACAATGGTATTGGCATAATTGTAGAATGGAGTGAATGTGATACTATGGAAACAAGGGATAAATCATCTATAATAACAAAGGTTGCATGATTTGTAAATTAATCTATCCTAGAAAGGAAGAATCGATAAGTGCTTTAAAGAAGCTCAAAAACCCTAGTGACATCGATCAAACTCATATTTTGATAAAATAAGCTCTTGAAAATACTAAGACCAACTAGGGGAGTCAAGTTGCTCAAAGACCAATGTGTGTGAAATGATGTTTATTTCCAATTTTGAGAGAGGTGGGATTGACCAATTGTAACTCAAGCCATTATATGCTAGATCATATATGAGCGGATATAGGTCTATACAAAAGAAGGTTGCTAATGTGATAGATGTGTTCCCATGTGAGTGCATACGCCACTACTAGTCAAGCATCTATAGAACCAATGAAGATAGTCCCATAATCCTTTGGTATTTCTCCACTGTCAGCCAGGTGTCTATATCCCTGGTGGAGACATATAAAATTCTCTAGGATCCATGATAATTAATACAATTAATGCTTTTTTCTCTTCTTTTTTTTTGCAAAATGGATCCTTGGGATTGGATTATAGCATGATAAGATGAGTAGGGAAAATTGTTCGCTTTATGTCTTCAATCTACGCATAGCTTCATCTTTCCTAGATTTAAATATGATTAAATTGTGAAATGTGCATGGTCGAAGAGAAAACCTAAGGTAACCAAGAAGTCTTGTAGCACTCAAGTGATACATGATTTTCAATGAAGGTTGACTAAGACACTAGGTATGGTTGAACGACCGAAAGAACCCAAAAATTCTCCAAACCTACAAGAGGAAAGAGACAAAGCATGGTGAACAATGAATGATGGACATAGTGGATGTGGTGGAAATGTGCATATAAAGAGGTTAGATAGTTATGACTATGAAGATGCCCTTGATTAAAACAACCAAAATCTTGTGTGATGACGGGTGTCAAACTTTAATCGATCAATGATCACAATAAAAAAAAAATAGAAGTGCAAAATGAAGGGGTAATGAGCTAGTGGTGGCATGAAAATGATATAGAAGGATCAAACAAGAAAAGAGTTATAAATATGACAAAATGAAGAAATAGGGGTAAGTAGGAAGGAGGGAGGAACACACTAGTCCATGGTACATAGCCACAAAACAATGTGATTGTACAATGAGGAGTGATGTGCGAGGAATGAGAAAAGAGAAAGGAAGGTGTAAAGAAAAAATAAAAATGAGGATATGGATGATAAGTGGTCAAAAAAATAAAAAATGGTTGTAACATGAGTGTGTTGTGTGTTTTATTTTCTTGATTTTGATTTTTATTGATTTGTTTTTTTTTTATAATGGGCATGCCTCATTTTCATTCAACCATTCCACAACAACTTTCAGTATCTTCATTGTAAGTGTGGCATTATGTGTTGCAAATATATTCAATATTTTCTATTGTTAAGACATTGGAGAATGGTTGGATAAAAATGAAGAATGACAAAGAAAAATTCCCCTTATTATTATAACTTTTATTTTTGTTTTTTTGACAATGTAATAGTAATTAGGTATTGGACGCACACAAATAAAGAATATAATGGGCTCATGTTCCTCAACTCCCTCCATATTCACACATTTATAGGTCCCATAACCAAATTATTGTTTGACAATAAATGGACTAAGCCAGTTAGAAACAAAATTATCATGTAAGTGAGGTGGAAGATTCACATTTTTCTGATTATATTTAAGCATGAGATCACCAACTTGGAATTCTTATGGATGAATTTTATGATAATAGGTATGCTTGATTAAATCTTGGTAAACACAAAGGTTCTCAAGAGTGTTGCTAAATGTTAATTAAGAAGGGTGATTTGATAGAGCCTAGCTTAACGATTTGTGTCCTCATCCATGAATTCTTGCAAAGATATATGTAGAGTTGGGATCTCAAACTCAAGAGACATGATGGCTTCGATGCCATAAATTAAAGAGAATGATTTTGCTTCCATTGACATGCTAATTCTAGTTTGATAGGCCCAAAGCACAAAAGGGAATTGAAGGTACCAATATTTATAATTTTCTTGTATTGTTTTCTTGAGAATGGCACAAATAGTCTTATTGGTTGCCTCAACTTATCCATTGCTCTGAGGGCAATACGGTGTTGAGAAGCTATGTTGAATATGGTACTTTTTGCATAGTGCTCAAACATCCTTATTCTTGAATGGGTTCCCATTCTCAAAAATTATTTTTGGGATACCAAAATGACATATGATGTGCTAGATTATAAAATACATAATTTTGGGTCTTATTGTGTTGGTGAGAGGATAGCCTCAACCCACTTGGTGAATTATTCAGTGGCGATGATGATGAAATTATGATTTATTAAATATGGAGGGGATATTTTCAACTAGATCTAGTCCCCATTGCAAGAACGACCATAGGTATTGAATGGGTTCCAAATCTTGTGATGGGAGATGGGTCAAATTGGCATGATGTTGGCATTTGTGATATTTCTTGATATATGTGCAGCAATTATGTTCCATTGTGGGACAATAATAACTCATGCACAAAATTTTCTTTGTGATATCCATCCCATTAAAATTGCCACCATATCTACCATCATGTACTTGAGACACTATCCAATTGGCTTCCTATTTTTTGAGACAATGAGGGAGGACACCATCATAGTCATGCCGATAGAGCACATATCCTACTAGAGTGTGCCGAGTCACTTTTTTCTTGAACATGCACATAAAAACTAAGGGTAATTTAAAAGGATGGATATCAAGTTTTAGAAAATCCTTGATTTGTGCACAAATAACATGGTAGGGATTGACCTAAATTATATACATATCTCATTCATCATTATATGACTCTCAGGAGATAGCCTATTTGGACAACGTAGTGATGTGAACGAGGGTAACATTATAGATAGAATTTTTTGGGATAAGGGATCTGAGAGAAGCCATGGTGTTCATAAAATGATTAGACAACCTTAATAAATACTCTATGTCATACCATTCAAAATTGATGAGTAACTTGTCAACAATTTGCTTTTAGGCTTTCAAGATAGAACATTTACATTGATAGATATTATTAACTTGATTGATAATGAGTTGGGAGTCATATATGATGTGGATACATTTAATGCACATTGAAATAGTGATATAAAGACATAAATTAATACCTTATACTCAGCCTTATTGTTGGTACAAGGGAAGTCAAGATTAAATGATGAAGGGATGGGAACCCCTTGAGGTGTGAAGAAAAAAATTCCAACACCTCCCCATTGTTCGTACTTAGACCCATAAAATAAGAAGGTGATGTCAATATCATCTTCAATTTTGGCATGCTCTTCAAGCTTAGTAATACTGAAGATAGAGTCATTTGGAAGTTCTATGTTAAGAGGTTTATCATCTTGAAGAGGAGCTTCAATGATTTGGTCAGTAATGACCTAACCCTTTATGGATTTTTGTCTTAGGAATTCTATATCAATATTTTTAATAGCATTATCCATTTTGTCATGCAAGTATTCATATAAGTGCGACTTATAATATACCATAGACGATTCTCTTTAGCAATTGTATACATTTTATGGTTGAGCATATAGTGGTAAAGCTTCTTGGTGGTAAAAACCACAAGGTATAGCTTCTCCATGTATGCATATATTAACTTGTAATTCGCTAAGGTGTGACTAATGTAGTAGATAGCCTACTCTCAATTAGCTTCATTATTTTGATCCAACATAGTCCTTACAATAAATTTAGTGGTGGATATGTATAGATGTAATGGGATGCCTGATATAGGGAAGGACAAAATTGTAGGGGAAGCAGGATAAGATTTGATAGCATCAAAGGCTTCCTGATACTTTGTGGTCCACTAAAATGTGACCCCATTTTGTAAAAAATAATTGAATGGCTTGCATGTATCTAATAATTGAGTGATAAGGCGATGTAAAGCCTGAATCTTACCTTTCAAGCTGTAAATTTCTTTAAGGGTTGTAGTGGGTTGTATTTTGATGATGGATTTGACCTTATTAGGATCCATTTCAATTTCTCTCTTGGAGATGATGAACCCTACAAGTTTTCCTAAAGTGATACCAAAGACTCACATTTTAGGAATAAGCCTCATGTTATGCCTGAGAAGGCAGTCAAAAACTTTATGTAAAACATCGATATGCCCATGGCACTTTTGGATTTGGCCAAGAGATAATCAATGTAATATTTGATGATTTTGTGCATGTAATCATGGAACATGTAACTCATGGTTCATTCGTATGTAGCTCCTACGTTATTAAGACCAAATGACATGACTTTATAGCAAACTGTCCCCCAAGGCGATATAAAAGTTTTTTTTGTGATGGTCATCAAGATTGACTCAAATTTTGTTATATCATAAAAAACATCCATTAGGGAGAGAATTTTGTGGACTGCAATGGAATCCATGAGCATATCGATGTTAGGGAGAGGAAAATCATCCTTAGAACACACTTTGTTAAGATTATGAAAATAAATGCATATGCATATCCCCCCATTAGGCTTGCTAATGGACACCATGTTTAAAATTCACTCTAGATAGTCAGTTGGTTGTATAAAGCCCATGTATAAACATTTTGCAACTCTTATTTAACCATGAGGGCTATGGTAGGATGAATTTTCCTCAATTTTTTTTTGATTGGCTTAGCACTAGGATTCAATGTGAGGTTATGGATGACAAGGTTTGGGTCAAGGCTAGGCATGTCTTTATAGAACCATGCAAATACCTCTTGATACTTCATTAAGAGTGTGATAAATCTCTATTGCTCTTTTATTGAGAGTATTTTCCTAACCTTTATGATTTTGGGGTTATCTAGATCCATGCTAATGTTGACATCAATGGTTTCATCGATGAGCATATAGAAACCCTCCTCAAGCTGATGAGGGGTGGGAATGAGATGGATGTCATTTATGGCATTATCTAGAAGGGGTGGCATAAAATCATTGACTTTAGTGCTATAAAAAAAAGAAAATAAATAAGGAGGTGAAGGAGGAAAGTAAGTGTTTGAGTCTTGAGCAATTGATCCGAGAGATAGAAATCAAAGATAGTTGGAGGGATGAAATATGCTCAAAGTCAATGAGATTGGTATTGATGGGAATGGGATGCACAAGATCATATGGATTATTTATGGGTGTGCATAATTCAACATAAATTATGTTGTCTTAATGAAATAAGATGGGTTGCAAATTGAAGTCCATGTTCCCTTGCACATGCTTGCGACGAAGAAGTTGATTAAGAATAAGCAGGTGAGGATCTAGTTGAGGTGGCCATGGTGGATATGGAGGATTGATGGGTGCATAGGGGTGCTCCAATGGAAGGAGCATAGGAAACATTATAAATGGAATGGGTAACTTGCACAAATAAAATTCATATGCATATGTGATGGGGATAATAGGAGATGATTCATATTTAGAGCTATCAAGGTAATCGAAAGTGCCTCTAATAACTCATCCAATTTATTATCTAAAGTGTCATATGAGATGATGTGGATGGTTGCAATTTGGAAAATGTTTGTAGATGATGTGAGAGCTTGCTCAATATTAAGGCATCCATACTCACTTTTGTCCTTGAGGTCAAGGGTGATACATTGAAGATCATCTTCAACGTAATCGATTGGAGAATGTTGATAATAGCCTAGGATAAATTTATTCTAAGGAGGCTATAAATGAGGCTCTAAAATAGTTCATATTTATTTCTCATAGTGATTGAGACCACATACTTTCCAATTGAAATGATGGAATTACTTCATGGGCGAATGGAGGATTATCCAAAAAATCAATGTTGTTGGAGGATAATATTTTAGTGTCTTTTTTTAGAAGTTTATCTGATGATAAATCAATTTTCTCATATATGAAATTCATTGTGATTAGAGAAGGAGCCTACTGGGATAATAGCACCAATGGTTAAATGGGTATGGCTAGGGCAACCAAAATCCCTAACTAGTTCTACAATTGGAGGCAAAAATGATATATTATGTACAAGGTACTCTCCTATGCTAGTAGTGGTCATATGTACAATATAACTAGGGGTCTGAAATGAGAGCATTTGAGAATGGGATGAGGATGACAACTCATTAATGTCTATGAAGCTAGAGTGGGATGTAGACGATGGTAGAACAGGAGGGGGTGTCCCTTGATCCATGTCAAGTGTCATGTCACCTTAGATGAGTTTGGAGGTGGGGGTGGATCAAGTGTCATGGAAGAAGATGTGGTTTAAGACACATGTGTGGATGTAGGTATAGGGGAGATAGAAGGGGAGAAAATGGTAGGAGTGAGGGTGGTGGTAGCCTATCCGATGGGAGAGGTGATAGGAGCAAGTAGAGGATACTTGAGATGGTGGTTGGGATTAGTGGAAGAAGTAGAAGGGTGTGATCCGGATGGAGTAGGTGGAGGATGATTTACAAAGGAGGCTAAAGGGGAGGATGATTTTGCATAGGTGTAATTTTTGGGGTTGAATATGGGGGCCTAACCACTAATTATGGAGGGATTTAAGGATAATATAGATAATAAATAGATTAGGGATGGGGTTGAATAACTTGCGTGTTGTGATAAGGGTGGAAAGGTTGAGAATTGGAAGAAGGATAAGAACAAGGTGATTAATGTTGAGGGGTAAGGTGTGAAGAATATGAATAATATGGATGATTTTTATTTGAGTTAGGATGATGGGTGTAGTTGGTACCCAAGGATGAAGATGAAGAGATTGGATGGGGTGAGATCGAGTGAGTAAATTGTAGATTAGCACTATGAGGGACAAGAGAGGGAGTGGCAGATGTGGTTGGTTGGTGTGATGAGTTGACTAGGTGATGAGTGAGAGATAGATGTGTTGAATGAAAATGGGACTCATACAAATGTGTGACGATGTGATAATACTTTAAAAATTCATCATCCACTGGAATGCAATGGATGTGCATGTGTATATTTGAGGTAATGGTGCAAGGTTGAGGGTACGCACTGCATATCCCATATCAATGATCTTTCTAGGATTACATTATATTACATCTCTCCATTCAATACATTATATGGAGTGTGGATAGTCTAGATCCCTACTTGGATATGGAGGATGACTATTTCTAGCATTGATCACATGGAGTTATTGAAGGCCTACATAGTGAAGGTAGAATAAACGATATGAGTGGATGGAATATTGAGATGTTTGAGGGTGAATTATGTGATTATGTTGATGGATGATCTTGTATCAATTAAGACACATTTGAATATTTTATTATCAATAGTGGACATGATGTGCAAGGGTAGATTTGGTCCTTCCATTGGGATAGTATTAATCTCAGTCTCATAAAATGTAATGGTCAATGAAGTCTAGGTTTGGATGTTACCCCTGAAATTAGCAAAAGCATTAGGGTTATGGGTTTGCAAATCTATGGTTTTAAGAATATCCATTAATACCTCTCGATGGGGAGGTGATTGTTTAATTAACTCATAAATTGAGAGCTTATCTAAGGCTATTTTAAGGCTATGGGTAAGCCTACTTTTGAGAGGGATGACTGGATAGGGTTGAGGCATAATGGTGACTTGCACTAGCAGAGGTGGAAAATTCAATGAGGATGACACATTTTAAGGGTCAGTTGTTTGTGTATGTGGATTCGAGTAACATCAATTTTTGGTGATGACATGAATCATGCCAACAAAACCCTAATAATTAGGGATATTATTGACATGATTAACTTGATTTGGTTGAGGGGCAGTTGTGGTGTCTCTAGTGTCATGTTGTATTGCACCATGTTGTGGCAATGGATTTTGATAGATACCCTAATTTTGACTAGGAGGGCAAGAGGATTATCATATTTTATAGTTCTCCTATCAATAAAATCCTACACTTTATGTTTAATTTGAATGCAACTATTGATATCATGACCCTTTTATTTATGGTAGATGCAATACAAATTTTCTCTATACCCTCTTCCTCAAGGTTTATTTGGATATTAAGGTCTTATCTTAGGTAAGGATATTAGTTGTGTGTCCATAAATAGTTGAAATGTGTTGGATAGGGGATATAAGAGAGGTGTGAAATTACATTGGGGCTATTGATGGTGTGCAACCTAATGAGTTGTATTTTCTGGAAAGAGGTGGCAGGTATTGTTTTTTGGTTGTTGTGGTTGATAAGAAGGTTGTTGTGGTGAAGGTTGAGGTTGTGTTGGGAAGGTTGAGTGATTAGGTTGCTCAAAACTACTTGGTTGACTTGGGTAGGCTTGGTTTAATTTTTTGTGTTGTTACACTTAGCATTTTTTCCTATCCATTCCTTCTTTGGAAGCTTTATTTCTCCATGGATTTTGATATCCTTGATAATTTTGTGTTGAGTGAGCTTCCTCAAGAATTCGATATTATTAGATTTCAATAAAAAGGGATATTAATTTAGAATAATTTTGAGCAGACAATTTATTTAACTCAATTATAGGGATAGATAAGGGTAACTCAGTCAGTACTGCTCTCCATCGATTACCGTAATCGAGGATAGACTCATTGTTGTTGCTATTGCACAACTCACCTCAATTGAGGACCCACTTGAAATTTTGAGTTGTATAAAAAAATGTTTACATCTATCCTTTTAAGCTATTTGCATTGAATTTCAATTGCTTTTTAGGGTTTGGAAAATCCTATTTTTAAGCTTGTTTTTAAGGTTTGTAGAATTCTACCACTTTTGTTTCTATAATTAGTTGTAAGCTTAAAATGGTCAGAAAGTTTTCTAGATAGCCTTGTTTAATGTGATTCAAATCTGGATGGAAATATATTGATATAATATTTGCAATGATAGCAAATTCACATATACAAAATCAATATTTCAAAATATTTTACAAAAATATCGTTCATCCACATCAATTCCCTATAACAATCCATGAATTTCAGAAGGCTATATATTTCAATCCAAAATTAATTTTCTAGTTATTTGAATTATTTTCGATACCCATTTGGCTGAATTATAAGTATGGATGTTTTCATAAAATTCTACAAACTTTGAAATTTTACCTTTTTTTTACACTATGAAACTGTTCTAAGCTCCTTATCAAGCATTAATTTCATGGAATCTATAAAATAAAGTTAATTTTCCATTAAATAATATTTAAAATCATATTTCAAACAATTTTAAACATACCCATATTTTTTATCTGCAATTACCTTCCTTATTGCTAGCTAAACTATCCATTTTAAATGGGTTATGGTGCCAAAGTTCATTTAAATTCATAGTCTTCCACACGACCAAGATATCACATCATTCATCAATGGTAAATTACCACAAAAATTAGCACAATGACTATTCCTATGACTACACACCTTGTTCCCCATTGGCATTAAGATTTAAAACATTAGGTAAATAAATTTAATCTTGCCCATTTATCTTTTGTGCCCTAAGGTTTGAAAACATTAAAGTTAGTAAACCTTAGATAAATTGTCCATCCTAAAGACTTAACAAGCAATCAACTTACATGGATATTAACAACCTGTGATATAGCACTCATCAAAGCCTTAATCAATGGCCAATGCTACAACACTCAAAGTTGCATGTGTCGCCCTTTAACCTCAGGTCAAAAGAGATTGACCACTTAGATGAAAAACCTAGATTCCACCCACTCGGTGCCTTTAATATTGATCATTCATCATTATAAAAAATCATGTGTGATAACTATGCATGCCCCAATGCATTCCCATTTATTAATTTCATCAATGAATGAAATTTGAGCATTGTGCGTGTTGCAAACCATTCCAATTTATACATCACTTCGATCAATAGGAAGCTAGTGCTCATTTTCCTAAATCCATTTCTATTCATCCATCACTCTAACCAATAGGAAAAAAACACTCATTGTCCCTTATCCATTCCTATTTGTCCATTACTTCAACCAATTTTAAACCAATGCTCATTTTTCCTACTCCATTTTGCTCCACTCATTTTCCACCAATAGGAAGTCAGTGCTCATTTTTCCTACTCCATTCCTATTCATCCATTACTCTAACCAATGGGAAGCCAATTCTCATTTTCCCTACTCCATTTTCTCCACTTATTTTCCACCAATAGGAATAAAGGGCTTATTTCCCTACTCCATTCATATTCATCCATTGCTCTGACCAATAGGAAGCACAACGTTCATTTTCTCCGCTCCATTCTACTCCACTTATTTTACACCAATAGGAAGCTAGCACTCATTTTATCTGCTCCATTCCTATTCATCCATCGCTCTGACCAATAGTAAGCCAATGCTCATTTTCACCATTTCATTTGGATCTGTCCAATTTCTCCAACACAATATGAGTTGCACATTTTATAAAAGGAAAACATATGTAAAGATTTTAATTACATCTAACATTTTGTCCATCAATTTAAAGACTTTTAGACCTAAGTATTAAATTTTTCAAAATAGGGGGAAATATTTATACCATGAGAACCTAACCCTTAGGCAAACACTTAAGAGGATTTGATTAATTGCAATAACCCTAATCTTGGGCATTTTAATTGAACCTTAGGTGACCTTAATAATTTAGATATTGTATTGAAGCAAAGGACAGGAACATGAGCCTTTGACATTGAACCTAGCATTAAGTCTAATATTTTTAGACTTTAAACTAAAAGAAAAAATAGAGGGATAAGTCTTGTGCCACAAACCTAACCATAAACCTTGGCTAATAGTGAAATACTTTTGACATTAGAAAAAGGTGAAATACCTTACTGGACGACCTAAGATTTGAATTTTATAATTCAATGTGAAAATTAAAAGCGAAAAGGAGGGTAATTTTTTTTATGAGAACCTAAACCCTTAGCTTGATATTATGTTTTAAATTTTAAGATAAATACTTTGGCCTAAGCATCTACTTTAAGAAAACATTAAACATTAAAATTAAAAGAGAAAACCTTAGCATTGATTTAATATCTAGCGACATGAAAATTAAACAAAATGGGATAAATAATTTTGGCCAATTAGAGCTCAACGCTCGAGTTGCTAGCCACTCATTTTATCAAGGGAAACTGAACTTTATAATATGAATAAATAAATAAATAAGCCTTGATACCAATAAAAATGCACAAGGTGAAAATGAACTATTATCAAGGCATTAATCATACCATGAAAGAAATTAAAAGTTATTGACCATTAAATAATAATAAAGCAATAAAGTAAAATTTAAATAGATATTTGTCGACTATTGAGAATGTTTTCTAACCAAATATAAATTTGAATTAACTTTGGCTTGTTTTTTTACTTTACAAAATATAGAAAGATGAAAGTAAAAGCTGAAAGTTAAAGTGAAGAGATGCATTGGATCTGGACCTAATCTAGAACCTGATGCATGACAACTCAAAAAACCTAGAGAGTGATGATTCAACTATCTAATCTTCATAGAGAAGCTACCAAAGCAATTAAGGACCCATGGCTGAAATTGAAGATCAAAATCAAGAAGAATTACAAACCACCACCTAAGAACAGACAACTGGAATAATACAGTTGTAAATCATTGAGATATTTTTAAATGTAAGGCTATAAATAGTCATGAAGACCCCATTACAAAGGGTCAAAATCCACTTTAGCAATAGACATTTTTTAGGCTTTCTTATTTTGGTAGTTGGTGTATTTTTTCATGCCTATCATTATACTTGGAAATCTACATTTTTAATCACTTGTAGCAAGAAATTTTTAGAATGTACTCCTTGAATACCTTGATGTAATGCAAAGTACTATAATTCTTAGTGTAATCTATGCATTATGATGGTGGTTACATTTGAGTTTATTATAGTATTTTGTACTCTTTTCCTTTGAATATGGAACCATCTTAGTTTTAGATTTTGTGATAGTTGATCATACTAAGACTGGTTTTATTCATAATTGGCTACTTCAATCGATTAATTACAAGTATTCAAGATATAATGGCTTGTTTTATTTCTTTCTCTAACCCTTTCCTTTTGAATATTTTTGAAACTTTGCTTAGAATAAGATTAGAATAGTTAAAGTTTAATATTTGAAACTCATTTTGTGTTATATTTCATAAGTTTTAGAATATACATTTCTACGTGCTATAATTCACATGATTATGATGCAATTAATGATGTATGTTGATAAAATTTGAGGTAACAAAACTAGAATATTGTTTTTATTTATATCTTTGACGCAATATTGATGTTAAAATGCTTATATATTTATAATTTGTTGAACAATTAAACTAGAATTATGTTTCTACAAGCTTATATAATTAATCAACACTCCCCTTGTAACAATTATATGTAACCCATTATCCATATGCCTTCCATTTTTATTATTTTCACTTAAGATTTTATAATAACATACCCTATCACCTAAAACTTGGGGAAGAAATATTCCCTTTCAAGGGAGAATAATTATTTTTCTAACTATTGGTGTATGTTGGCAATTGGGTTGATGTATCACTCAAAAAGAAATGGCACTAGAAGGAGGGCATGAATTTTTAGATTCATTGTCACTTTAAGCCTTGAATTGCTAATTTTTAGGTCCTCTGAGCCCTCATCATGCAATAGGAAATGGCACTAGAATGAGGTCATGAATTGTTCGATTAATTGTTACTAAAGATTTAATCAATTTAATAATCTCATTTGTAAGCTCTAATTAATTATTGTTATAGATATTTTAATTCTGATCTTAATCCTTGATTTCTTAAATTTTGAAATTGTTGGACTTTTTTACTATTATTCGTTTCCATATATCATATTGTTTGACTGTTAAAACTAGAACCTAGGGTTATTATCACCAAGTGTAAATCTTTTGAAGATAATGAATTTCATAGTGTTTCTCCTCATAGAAGACCTAAAAATAATAAATATTAGTCAAGTAATCTTCCTTCCATTAATACTTCACCCCAACCTATCATACTATAAATCGATCCATTTATCACTCCATTAAGTATACTAATGGTAACATTTGCACCTTGGTTAGGTGGTAGTAGTACAATAAATATACCTAGATGATCTCATGATATGTCCAATAATTTTTAAAGGTATTTACCTAGGTACATATATGATGGAGCTAGAATAGTTAAATAACACATACAGGCCTGTAAAGATGCTTTAATTTGGTTACAAGTTGAACACGAAGATGTGGCCTATAGGATACTTCCTTTCACTTTGGATGAACTAGTATATGATTGGTATATTAGTTTACCTACAAATTCCATTACCTCTTGGGTTGAGTTGGAAATAACATTCATTAGCCAGTTTAGATTACCCATATATCCTGCTATCATATACCATGAATTTACCTCAATCAAAAAGGAACCCACTGAACCTCTAAGACTATTCAATACTAGATTTCATAAGCTATATAAGAGGTTGAATCTACCTGATGAGCACAAAAAATGCTCATTTTTTGTATACTTTAATAACATAAATGTGCAACATATTATAGTAGAAATACATTTTTATGATATTTTTGTATATATTTAATGGAAAATGATGTATTATGCCTAATGTGTGTTTTGAGTGAAAATTGTGTGTAGATGCAGTACCTTATGTTTTTTTTGCACCTTTTTAGTCAAGGTCCCATGTGGACCTAGCATTTGATACTTTCATGACGCGATTAAGGAAGGGTTGGTGATTAAACAATGATAGTAGCAAAGGAGTAAGGCATTCTAAAACATGCTAAGATATGGTTCTTGTCTCCAAACCATAGGCTGGAAGGTGCCTATCTCCTAGTGAAAAGGAAGCACCTATATCCTAGTACATAGGATGGTGCTTGTATCCCGATAATAAGTTGGACAATGCATGTCTCCCAATACATAGGATGACACCTATCTCCCAACCACAGGCTATGTGGTGTTTGTCTCTCAATGATAGAATAAAAGTGCACACTATTTGATGCCTAGAAACTAGTGATGATATTTAGCAAACAGTAGAAGGCTAAATAAGGTGATTGTATCCTGGTGATAGGTCAAAAAGGTACTTGTTTTCCAACAACAGGATGAATAGTGTGTGCACTGGACAAAATAAAAACATGTGCATTGACCATAAAAATTGAAGACCATGTATAAAATTAGATGCATTTTGTTAAGTAAACATAGGAAATACTATGATTATCCCATGAGGGTTAATTTTAGTGTGATTTCTCTATTTTTAGATGTCTAATAAATTTATGCACACCCACCATAGCAAATCATGTTAGAAGGATAAAATTTGCAACATCTAAAATTGTAAACAAGGGATGATCATGTTCTGTATAAAAATGTAGGCCACCCTTGAAGAAAGGATCCAAAATTGCTTTGTAAAAATTGGTACTACATAATAAAATATTGAGTGTTTGAATATTTCATTGTGTTCGAAGAGTGATCGCATAAATTAACCGGGTGGATGTCTGCAGGAGCTTGGGCCCACTCTAGGCAATATTCCTCCCTTATTTCATTATGCTTTCATTAATTAATTTATGTTATTTATTTCCTACAAGTGTGTTTTAATTTTGCATTTTCCTACTTTATTTAAATTCTGCAAGTGTGTTTTGCTTTCCTACACTTTACTTTTCTACACATTTCCTTTCAGTCATGTGTTTGACAGTTTAATTTAGTTTTCTTGCAATTTCCTATAGAATTTACTTTCTTGCAATTTAATTCTGCTGATTTGGATGAACTTCGATTACACTAAAAACCACCTCCTAAACCAAAATAACACATAGGACTCATATCTAGTCTACTGCAAGCATATACTTTGCACTGGTACTCACAAGTCTATGAACTACCGGATTGATAATTAATGGATAAGAAATGACTATTTTCATAATATAATTTTTGCTCACCATTTTGGTGTCATTGTCGGGGAGTGCCAACTATAGTATTCAAATCTATAGGTCAGTCAACCCTAAAATTATAGTTTAGAATAGCTTACCCATATATTTTCTACCTAATATTGTATGAGTCCACCAAGATTAAGAGGACCAGATGGCCATTTTCTAAAAAGCAAAGATCTTACTTCACAAGTACCTGAAAAACCTTCTAAAATTCCTTCTAAAACATCTAAAATAAATATTAAAATTGAATTACCATCTCCTCCAGTAGTACATTGGAGTAGTCACCCAATTTTTGAACAAAGCTCTTCTCAATAATTAAGGAAAACATCTTTTGAGGAAGGACTAGTTTCAAACTTTGGTTTAGAACATCTATTTGAGAGAACCCAATCTAAGGAATATTTATTGAATATTCAATGGTGGAAAGCAGTTGAATAAGGAACCATTTCAAATGTTGACTTAGGAATACTTTTGGAGGATAAATAAAATGAGTGTGAAGCCTTGAAAGCTGCCCTAGAAGTAGCAGGTGTAGAACCTACATTACCTAAAAATATGGCTAAAATTGAAGAAGCTTCAACCAAATTTTACTTCCCAATTGAGGAAGCAAGGGGAGAAACTAAGATGAAACACATATCTCCCACTTATCTTCCTACCTTTAAGGGAATTCCAACTGAAGACCTTAACCCTTTCCTTTTTAATTTTGATGTATTATGCAAGTCAGTGGATTACAAATCAGATGCCCAAAAGCTAAAATTATTTCCCTCCACTTTAGATGATTCAGTGCTATGTTGGTTCATCAGTTTGGGAAACAAACACATTACAACCTGGGAAGATATGAAAAGGATATTCCTATACCAATACCAAAAATTTGGGAGGGCATGAGATGTCATGGAAGAAGTCTTGGATATGACTCAAAAAGAGGAAGAATCATTGGAAGACTATTGGGACAGATTTAGCTTTAATTTGCAAAGATCACCCCATGCAAAGTTGGGTGAGAAGTCCTTAATAAGCATTTTCTTGAGGGATCTCACAAATGAGTCTCTAGAATCTTTGAATATGATATTAGGAGGGGATATTTACCAACATAATATGATAGACATCCAATAATTATGTCAAAATTATTCTCGTATAAAAGGTAAACCAACCACCCGAATCACAAAAACTACAACCTCAGTAACTAAGGCTGAAATAGGCAACATGTTGGATGATATGAAGAGTGATATGCTCTCATATCTTTCACTTAAACTAGATACACTCTTGCTTCAGAAAAATAAGCAAGAAACTGAAGTAGCATTAGCCTAATTTTACCCAAAATGTAGGAGAAAATATCCTAAAAATGAGTGTCTAGAAAATAAAGTTAGAGTGTGTGCAATTTATCAAAGGGATCTTAAAACTAGGTTGTGTCCATGAATAGAGAATGTCAAAGAGGAACATGAAGTAGCAAAAACCTATTTCATGGGTAATAGGAGAAACTAGCAACAGTTTCCTACAAGAAATAGTATGCCAAGAGGAGTGCCACCTTATGGGGAAATAACTATGTGAACCAAGGTTAGACTCAACCACCCAATATGGGATGGTGGGGTCAGCCTCCTTGGATGAATACCACCCAAGGGTCTACTCCTTACAACACGTATCCATGGATGCCTTATCAATAAACTAGACCACAGTGGAGGAATTACAATGTGTGGACTTCACCTCCATAAAATACAACTCAAACCCCACTACAAGCCTAGCTTGCCTGCACCTCCTACTTCAAGACCAATTCAACTACCTACACAACCAAATCCAAATTTAAATAATAGGTCAAATCATCCCACCTATCAGGTAGATACAAAGATGTTTCCAATGTATCATATTAGAGTAGATTATAGCCATGTACAACTTAGGTCAGGTAGATAATTAGGAGTAGAACCAACTCCTCCTATAGTGGAGGAAGAGGATGTAGAGTTAGAAGTAGAAGAGCCACCTTTGGTAGAAGAGGTGGAATAAAAATAAACTATTGAGAAAAACAGAAATGAAGGGGTTCCACCTTTTTCAAAAATATTACAGGAACCCAAGAAGCCAATACAACCAAAATTTGACATTATGGAAGGCTTAAAAAACTTGACAGTCACAATTCCCTTTTTTTAGGCCATTAGAGACGTTCCCATTTATACGAAGGCCATAAGAGAATTATGTTTGAAAAAAATAGGAAGAAAACCATCAAAAGTAGTAAGTGTGGTAGGACAATTGGTTGATCTCATGTTAGGCAATACCTACCATCCTAAATAATCTGATCTAGGAAGCCTAGTGCTAATAGTTAAAATTGTAGGCTTCCAATTACCCAACACATTAGTAGATCTAGGGGTTTCCATAAATATCATGCCCCAAGAAACCATGTAGAAACTACAACTCACGGATATGAGGCCAACAAATTATCCTTCAATTGGTTGACCGATCCATAGTACTCTTGGAGGGAATACTGGAATATGTTGTTGTCACAGTAGATGCATGGGAGTATCCAACATATTTTCTAGTGTTGCAATCTAGATCTGGATTGGGTGGTTATCCACTTATATTAGGCAGACCTTGGTTGGCCACAGCTGATGCTTATATAAGTTGTAGGATAGGACATATGATAATCTCAGATGGATAAAATATCAAAAACTTGATCATTTATCCACCTGCACAATCCACTAATTTTTTGGGAGAACCAAATTATGAAGTCTTAAATGATGATGTATTATCGATGCTTCAACCTATAATGGATCTAGATGATATTGAGGATGACACTGATGAAGAACAAGTCATAACACACTTTTTCCAAGGGGAATCTTCTCATCCTCCTCTAGAATCCCCACTTGTAGGTAGCAAAGATAACCATGTCAAACAAATAGAGGTAGCACCTAACAAAGTATTGAATATTAATAATGAGTTTTTAATTATTCAAGAGGATAAAAAAAAAAAAAATTGATTCAAGCATCAAACTACTTTTGTGTGGGATTACACAGACTTGAGGGTGATTGCACCTAAATTCCACACTCATAGGATATATTTGAAATATGATGTGAGACCAGTAAGACAACCCTAGAGGAGAATGAATCTAGCCATGAAAGAAATTGTCAAAGCTAAACTACAAAAACTTTTGTCAACAGGGTTTATTTATCCAATATTGAATAGTCAATGGGTATCACCTTTAGTGGTGGTGCCTAAGAAAAAAAGGTAAGCGCATTTGTGTTGATTACATGATGCTCAATAACGCCACTAGGAAAGACCACTTTCCCTTACCCTTTTTGACCAAGTCCTTGACACCTTGGTAGGACGAAAATATTTTTTGTTCCTAGATGGGCTTAGTGGATACAATCAAATTCAAATAGGGGAAGAAGACTAGGAAAAAACAACGTTTACTTATCCATGGGGGAATTTTGCTTATTGAGTCTTACCTTTTGGGTTGTGTAACACACCTGCCACCTTTCAAAGGGTGGTGCTTAGTATCTTTTCAGACATGGTTGGAGAAACTATAGAAGTGTACATGGATGATTTCACCGTTTATGATGAAACTTTTGAGGAAGCTACAACCAATATAGAGAAAGTACTCCAACGGTGTCAAGAAATAAACCTATCCCTTAGTAAAAAAAATTATTTTATGCTAATGCAATAAGGGATAGTGTTAGGACATCATATATCTATGGAGGGGATTAAAGTAGATAAACAAAAAATTGAAGTAATTAAAAATCTACCTACTCCCCAAACACAAAGAGATGTTCATAGTTTTCTAGGTTCTACTGGATACTATAGGTGGTTTATCCAAGACTTTAGCAATACTTTCAAACCTCTACATACATTATTGTCTAAAAATATTGATTTTATCTAGACCAGTGAGTGTGAACAAGCATTTCATATTTTAAAAGAAATACTGACCACAACTCTTGTGTTGAGAGGTCCAAATTGGACCCTCCCCTTTCAAATTTATGTTGATGCATCTAAAAATGCGATAGGGGTTGCATTAGGAAAAAAATATGGAGATGCATTTTATGCCATCTGCTATGTTATTAAGCATCTTACAGATGTTGAGATCAACTATACTATCATGGAGAAAAAATTCCCTATAGTAGTGCACACTATAAATAAATTCTGCCATTAAATTATAGGTTATAATATTTTTGTGCATACAGATCATGCAGCCATCAGGTACCTAATGAATAAAACTGCAGTGAGTGGTAGAATTATTAGGTGGCTTTTACTATTGCAAGAATTTTATGTAACCATTATTGACAAACCCAATAGGGATAATGTTGTTGTAGATTTTCTCTCTAGGTTGATATCTCAGGACCATACAACCATTGAGGATCAATTTCCAATTGAGCATATTTTTGCTCTAGATGAACAAATTTCATGGTATATGGATATGGATAATTACTTAGCCATCGATAAAGTATCTCCTACACTCTCACCCCGAGAAGCTCAAAATTTAATAGAAAAGAGTGTAGCCTTATCATGGATTGATGGATTCCTATTTAAAATAGGGGCTGATAAAATCATGCGAAGGTGTGTTGTAGAAAATGAAACCATAAAAATCCTCAAGGCTTGCCATGATGAACCATGTGGTGGTAATTTTGTAAGAAAAAGGACTACATTTAAAATTTTGCAGGCTAGATATTTCTGGCCTTCTTTAGTCAAACATGTTAACCAATGCGATCAATGGCAACGAATGAGTAGACCAACTCTCCAAGATGAGATGCCACTTCAGCCCCATGTGCACATTGAACCTTTCAATAAATGAGGTATGGACTTTGTGGGTCCCATAAATCCATAGTTAGGCAAAAAAGGTATATTCTTGTTTGTACTATGTGACTAAATGGGTTGAAGTGCAGGCACTACGAGATTCAAAGGAAAATATTGTAGTTGATTTCCTATATGAATCAATTTTCACCCGATTTGGGGTTCCTAGAGAAATTACCACTGATCAGGGACCTCAATTCACCTTGAAAGTGATTCAAGAGTTGATGTAGTAGTATCAAATATGACATAATAAAACTACCCCTATCATCCGCAAGAAAAATAATAAGTGGAAGTCACAAATTAGGAGCTAGAAAATATTCTTAATAATATGGTACAACAACATCAAAAACATTAGGTAACTCATTTACCAGAGGCAGTGTGGGTATATCACACCACTTGGAAAACTACCACTAGATTCACACTATTCCAATTGGTGTACATAAAAAATGCCATGATGCCCATTGAATTCAAAATCAAAACCCTACGGACTACTATAGCATTAAATTTAAATTTGGATGCTGCATAGAAAGACCTAATTCAACAACTCAACCAGTTGGATGAATATCGACAATATGCTTTACAGCGAATGAAAATCATGCAGAAGCTGAGGGCCCGATGGTATGATCACCACATATGATTAAAATAGTTCAAAGTGGGATATTGGGCATTGTTGTACGACTCTTAGTTCTAGGATTGAAAGGTAAAGCTTATGCAGTGTTGGATAGGACCGTACAAAGTGATTAAAGTTATAAACAATGGTGTTGTGTGCATCTTAACCATATATAGAAGTGGCATTGTATTGATAATCAATGGCCATTGGTTGTGGATGTATCATACACCACCAGTACACACGGTTGAATCCAAAGAAAGCATGGGAGATACCCCATCATAATAAAAATTCTCTCTAGTAGTTGATGAACGCATGTGCGTTTGTAGAAAAAAGTACTTTAAATTTAAAAAATTTCAATTTTTTTTAGTTATTGCTTTGTAGGAAATCGTGCCTTGAATGCAATCTGCAGGCATCCTGGGAAACCTAGGCTTGTCAGGCACTAGATCCATGATTCCTATTTTATATATTATGTGTGCATTTATTTTTTAGGAAATCATGCCTTGAATGCAATCTGTAGGCATCCTGGGAAACCTAGGCCTGTTAGGCACAGGATCCATGATTCTTGTTTTATGTTTTATGTGTGCATTTATTTTATAGGAAACCATGCCTTGAATGCAATCTATAAGCATCCTGGGAAACCTAGGCCTATCAGGCATAAGATCCATGATTCTTGTTTTATGTTTTATGTTTTATGTTTTATGTGTGCATTTATTTTATAGGAAACCATGCCTTGAATGCAATATGTAGATATCCTAGGAAACCTAGGCCTATCAGGTACAGGATCCATGACACCCTATGTATTTTAAGCTTTCTAGAAAGATAAATGAATGAACGAAGTGCCAATACCCACCAAGAAGGGGGTGCTTATAGTTGGACTTATATACAAATGTCTACTTTCTCAGTAAAGAAAATACCTGTATACGGGTCAAGGTGGTGGATTTTGACTTTGTCACCAAGGAAAAGTGTCTGTATTTAGATCAATAAAAATCTCCTGAATGTGGGTCAACTCAGTGGACAATGACTGTCCAACAAAGAGAAGGTGCCTATATCCTACGTATTGTAAAAGGTGCCTATATCCATAACATTTTGAAAGCACATGTATTCACAAAGTTGCCTATATTTCATATACATCGGGTGAAATATATATATATATATATATATATATATATATATATATATATATATATATATATATATATATAGTGTGTGTTTTGTAGGTACTAGTATGTCCAATAAAGGTGTCTGTATTCATAATAACAGATGATGCCTGTCTCTAGTAAGATGGAGTAAGGAACCTATCTCTCAGCAAATGGGCACCTATCTTCGTAATGCAGTGAAGGATGCATATCTCCCAAAAAATAGGTGCCTATCTCCACAATATAGTGAAGGGTGCTTGTCTCCCATATAAATAAAGGTTCTCGTATTCCAACATAGCGATGACTCCTATATTCGATATTGGAGCAGCGATCGGAGCCACGTTGATGCTAAAATCCACGTGTAGTCAGATTCAAACTTTTCACAAATAAAAATATATTTGTTTGTCTTTTTATCGATAGAATAAATTTAATTATCGGTTGATTTACTGAAGGAGTTCATGATTTTCCATCGGTGATCCATGAATGCTCCCAAGGAAAATTAAACAACTTCTAAGGAGGGGACGTGTGTCATCCCATGGTAAAATAAAAATTCCATGTTTTCTTTAGTTTTTCTACACAAAACATTGAGATTAATAAAATTATAGTACCCAGTGATGATTCAAGTGATGCAATTTTTGCATGCAAAAAAACCACACCGATCATTTTTCCTAGAGACACTATTGTCACACATCAGCCAATAACATTGCATCACTGACATTTGTATATGATAAATCATGAAACACCATCCAGGTATGTACCAGAATTTCTATTTTGTGTATGCATGATTTTCATAAAGAATTTTTTTTTATATAATGTTCCAGCACATCTCCTATGAAATTTATATCCAATCATACGAGCCCCAAACCTGTACTATGCCACATGATGTCAATAAAATAAAGGGAGTAGTTGTAACGATACTTGTCTAAAATTTAGTACACAATTTTAGAATTAATTGTGCATATTACCCACAATTACTATTGATTACGGGAGATAGGTGTGTTGTATGCATAGATAAAGTCGTATACTTTAGCATATTATTCATGAGCACCAAAAATGTTCATTTTATATACACTTTTAAGGGCATTATTATTGGTTTAATTAGCATTTGAAACGTATTTTTATATATCTTTTGCATATAATTGATAGAAAATGAAGTATTTATGCTTCATTAGTGTTTTTAGTGGAAAATGTGTGTAAATGCAAGTTTTTTCTACTAATCTAGTGTTTTTGAGTCTACATCCCATTTGGGCCTAGCAATGCACAAAAATATCTTGAAAAGAACAACGGTAAATGGTGGACGCAGGCGCCTGTATCCTGACTATTGGAGGCACCTATATCCCATCTATTTGTGGTGCCTGTATCCTGACTATTGGTGGTGCTTGCCTCCCGACTACAAGTTTGGTTGACCAATTCAACGTTGATCGGTTGACCAATGTTGACCGGTTGACCAATTGACTATGAACTTTCTAAGGGGATTGTTTCACAAAAGATAAAGGATAAATATTTGTATTCTTATTATAGAATAAAGAACTTATATTTTAATTATTAAAAGTTGATCGGTTAACCATGTAATATTTTAAAGCATTATTTTTAGGATTAGATTGTTATGTACACCTAAGGATTATTATATTTATCCTTTTGGTGAATGGACATGCTTTTAATAGGAGATAATAATAGTTGTGTATAACTGATTATAGTAAATCATGTTATGTGATTAAAATAGACCAATCTATTATTGTAACAGGATCTAGCTATATTTTATATAAGAACGCAGGCTAGACGAATACAAGGGGAATCGAATAATCAATTATTTAGTAAATAAAATTATTTTGTTCTGCATAATTTATAGATTTTCAGATACTCTTATTTTTTTAAAGTAATATTTACGTAATTAGCCGAGTGGACTATCTGCGGGAGCCTAGGCCGACTCCTTGTAGTAGTCCTCCCCTATTTTATTTTTTGTTATTTTATTTTTAATAGTTTTATTTTTAGCATTTTAATTTTAGTTTGTAATTCATTTATTTATTTTTTCTACACTTAGTTTTATCAAGTTTGGATGAAATGAACATATATAAACACCCCCTATCAAACCAATAGGTACATAGGAAATCATTCCTCACACTATATGCATTTATTGTGCATGATACTCATATGTTTATGAACTAACCATATTGATAATTAATGGAATGGAAATGATTGTTTTCATAACATAGTTCTTGATCATCATTTTGGCATTGTTTTCGAGGAGTGTCAAAACTATAGTGTTATGATCCATAGGTCAGTTAAAAATTATATTTATATTACGTGTAGATCCTCTATCGGAGAAGCATGAGTCCACCATGGACCTTTTTATAAGGCCAAAATAGTTTATGGTACAAAAAGAGCCGAATCCCATAGGAAACAGTTTAAATTTACAAACTTATCAGGTAAATCTAGGAATGAACCCTATGTACCATATTAAGTGTAGAAGTAGAAATAAATCGTGTAGTTGAAACATTATAAAATATGTAATGAAGGATTTCCAATGTATTCCCAATGGTTTCATGAAATTAGAGAGAGATGACACAACCGATGTTTAATATTATAAAATAGTTGAAAATTTATTACTGTCAAACTATTAGGGATTTGTCTATTTACATAGAAACCATTAGGGAATTATACCTCAAGAAGCCCATTTTTAACGATGAGAAAAAAAAATTGCATGGCAGCTGTCTTGCTTAACATAGATTTTCTTTGTGTATTTTCTTTGCAGGAATTGATGCCTTGAATGTAATTTATAGGTAGTTTGGGTAACCTAGGATTATTAGGCACATGTTCCATGATTCCTATTTTTTTTTTGTGTTTATTTTTGTAGGAAATGACCCTAAATACAATTTGTAGGCAGTCGACTTAAACTAGGCCTAACAGATACAAGCATCTTGTGCCCTACTAGGAGTGCGGCAATGCAAAAAAAGGCATTTATTTTCCACCAAGGAGATAGTGTCTACAATTATACCAGTGTAGAAGTACCTTCTTCCCACCTAGAATAAGGCACTAATAAACAGTGTCAATCTTCCACCAGGAAGAAGCAATGCCTAGATATTAAAAAAAAATGCTCATTTTCATCCATCCAGAATATTCTGCTAAGAAGGATCCAAATTGAGTGTAAATCGGAAATAGGTGATTTATTTTCTGCTACTTATTGGTAGAGAGTATCCTCTTTTCCTAGAACCATCTTGGTTCAGAAGGGGAATGAGAAATTTTCAACCAGTAGTAGTAAAATCAAGCAGGGGAGGAGCAGGCTATGCACAAAAAACAAAATACCCCTAATGGGTAAGATTGACCATAGTGTAGCAGGCTATACAAGGTATCCGACAAATAAAATGAAATTATTGTATAAATAGTGATTTTTGAGTTGTTCGAATGTAGGTGGGATATTTTTGATCACAAATGTTGTGAAAATATGGCTCCACTTTGCAATGATTCATTCAAGCAAGCATTTGTTGTATACTAGAAATATCAAGGCAACAATGTGGCATGCCAACTATGGAGGATGTTATCCATACAATCAAGCTATAGAAGTTGTAGAAGGCCAAGAGACCAACTTCCTAGAGGATGTAGCCATTGTTTCCAACAATCAACATATGCTAAAGAAAAGATAAAAAAAATGAAAGCTATCACTTGAAACATTGGTGGTATTTTATTCAAATTCCACAAGATTCAAATTTGGCTTCATCGGTGCACCTGGACCTGCATTATTTTGGCACATTTAGAATTTTTTTTGGAGACAATGATTTCAAAATTAGTAGTCTCCCCCGTGACTAACTCCACCTCCAACTTGGCCACCCAATTTTAAATTTACTTGCTCAAAAAGTTGTTTATTTCCTGTTCTTGTTAACAAAACAGATGAGCATAGATATTTCATATTATCTATTGCATTCCAGAAGTTGTGTAGAAAATATCACTGGTAGAAATTCAACTGTGTTTTTTTTCCATATTTTTGTGTATAACTAGTTTTTACAACTCATGGGAGATGACATTGTTTTCATGGAAGCTAGTTCAGTCTACACTTTATTTTGAGCTGTGAGGAGCAAATTGGTTGCAGTGATGGGGACCCCCACTATAGAGAATATTTTGGATGATGTGATAATAAGTTTGAAAATACAAGTACAATTTCACCATACACCCAATGCAACACAACCAGGTGTGTAGCGGCTCTTGATACAACAAAAGCCACTAGGAGTGGAGGTTCATTTCATTGTTGTTGCATGTGAAAACATGATTGGTGGCACTGGTATGTAACCTGATGACATAATTACAACTCCAAATGGGAAGACAATCCAAGAGCCTATGTTGTTGCACTTGGAAGTAAAATTGCTGGAATTTTCACTCCCGATGATGACCTGGTAGAAGAAATATCTAAATATTTAGAGGTCATTGGAGGAAAATTGTTGGGAAAACATGAAATCATTTTCAGGCCTCGTGTTAATGTAGTTTGGGATGATGCCTATGAATTTAATTCTCAGAGGAGAATGAGAACTCATAATTTTCTACAGAGGTTGTGCTTTGACTATTTGGTTGCAGTGACGACATCAAAGAATGATCATTCAAATTGTTGGTTTGGTGCAATGCATGGAGAAAACTATGTGAATGGAGTGACAATATTTTTTAGAAGATAGTAGACACACTATTAAATGCAACAACCTGAATAATATTTGGCAAATATGTGGTATGCACGAGTCAACTTGAATATCCTACAATTCTAGTTGTCCACATCCTAGTTTTAGTAGAAGATATTTTCTGGTCATGCTTCCTCCCATGGAAAAAATGATGGACTTAAAAACAAAGAGAGAAGAAAAAAATTGAAAAAATAATTCTTCAAGATACATCAATGTCACAACAACTTCATTTTCTAGGACATCACGATTTCAAGCCGTATGCAGAAGTTTCACACCATCAGGCATTATACATATCATGATTCACAAAATTCACCCATGTATGTACTAATTTTTCCATTAATTATATGCATAGTTATTTTAAAAATCATTTCTATGTTAATACCAGTAGATGCCCCCATATTTCTCTTTATTAATTCTCCCATTAGAATTCGGCCACATGGCATGCCTTAGAAATGAGAATAATTTAATTACCCTAGGAACATTTTTGAAAATAAAATTATGGGGAGGTGCCTGACTACCATATACAGGCGCCTGTCTCCCATATACGGGCACCTGAGTCCCATATACAAGTGCCTGACTTCTATGTAAATGTGTCTATCTTCCATATACAAGTGCTTCAATCCCATATATAGGTACTTGATTCCTATATACAAGTGCTTGACTCCCATGTAAAGGCGCTCGAATCTTATATATAGGCGTCTGACTCCCATATACAATCCCATGAATCCTATGTAAAGGTGTCTGTCTCGCATAAAAATATAAAAAATATAAAAAATAAAAATAAAAAATACTTCTATACTGGCGGGCTGTAACATGAGGGTATGTCATATATTCGGTATGGGGAAATGATGAGCACTATAAATGCTCATTTTATATATACTTTTAAGGGCATCATTATTGGTTTAATTAGTATTTGAAATGTATTTTTATATAGCTTTTGTATACAATTGATATAAAATGAATTATTATGCTTGACTAGTGTTTTTAGTGAAAAATATGTGTAAATGTAGGTTTTTGCTACTAATTTGGTATTTTTGGGTCTACATCCCATTTGGGCCTGGAAATGCATGAAAACATCTTGAAAATAATAGTGGTAAATGGTGGAGGAAGGCACCTATATCTCGGCTATTAGAGGTGCTTGTATCCTGACTATTGGTAGCACCTGTATCCCGACTATTGGTGGCGCCTGCCTCCTGATAACAAGTTGTGGTTGACCAATTCAACATTTATCAATTGACCAATGTTGACCGGTTGACCAATGTTGATCAATTGACCAATTGACTATGCACTTTCTAAGGGGGTTGTTGCATAGCATATAAAGGAGAAATATTTGTATTCTTATTATAGAATAAAGTACTTTTATTTTAATTATTAAAAGTTGACCAGTTGACCATTTAAGCTTTTAAAGCATTCTTTTTAGGATTAGATCATTATGTACACCTAAGGATTATTATATTTATCCTTTTGGTGAACAAAAATGTTTTTAATAGGAGAGAATAATAGTTGTGTATAACTTATAATAGCAAATCACCTTACATGAGTAAAATAGACCAATCTATTATTGTAACATGATCTAGCTATATTTTATATAAGAACACAAGCCATACGAATACAAGGGGAATTGAATAATCAATTACACAGTAAATAGAATTATTCTATTATGCATAATTTATAGAGTTTAAAATACTCTTATTTTTTTAAGGTAATATTTACGTGATTATCTGGGTGGACTATCTGTGGGATCCTGGTCCCACTCCCTGTAGTAGTCCTCCGCTATTTTATTTTTTGTTATTTATTTTCAAAAGTTTTTTTTTTCACTTTATTTCCTACTTTATTTTAATTTAGTTGTGTTTTTAATTTCTTGCACTTTAATTTCTAGTCGTGTGTTTTATTTTTAGCATTTTAATTTTAGTTTGTAATTCATTTATTTATTTTTCTACACTTAGTTTTATCAGGTTTGGCTGAAATGAACATATATAAACACCCCCCACCAAACCAATAGGTATAGAGGAATTCATTCCCCACACTACAAACATATACTGTGTATGACACTCGTAAGTTTACGAACTAATCAGATTGATAATTAATGGAATGGAAATGATTGTTTTTCATAACATAGTTTCTACTCACCATTTTAGTGTTGTTATCGAGAAGTGTCAAAACTATAGTGTTATGATCCACAGGTCAGTTAAAAAGTATATTTCAATTACTTGTAGATCCTCTACCAGAGAAGCATGAGTCTACCATGGGCCTTTTTACAAGGCCAAAATAGTTGTTGGTACAACCAAAGCCGAATCCTATAGGTAATAGTTTAAATTTACCAACTTATCAAGTAAATCTAGGAGTGAACCCTGTGTACCATATTAAGTGTATAAGTAGAAATAAATCATGTTGTTGAGAAATTAGAAAATTAGGCAATGAAGGACTCCACTGTATTCTCAATGGTTTCATGAAATTAGAGAGAGATGACACAATTGATGTTTGATATTATAAAATAGTTGAAAATATTTTACTATTAAACTATGAAGGATGTGTCTATTTACACAGAAATAATTAGGGAATTATGCCTCAAGAAGCCCATTTTTAACAATGAGAAAAAATAACTGCATGGCACCTATCTTGCTTAACATAGATTTTCTTTGTGTATTTTATTTGTAGGAATTGATTCCCTAAATGCAATCTATAGACAGTTTGGATAACCTAGGCTCATCAGGCACATGTTCCACGATTCCTATTTTTCTATTTTTGTATGTTTATTTTTCCAAGACATGGGCCTAAATATAATTTTTAGGTAGCCAGTTTAAACTAATCCTAACAAATACAAGTATCATGTGCCCTGCTAAGAGTGCAACAATGTAGAAAAACACACTTATTTTCCACCAGGGAGATAGTATCTACAATAATATCAGTGCGGAAGTACCTTCTTCCCACCTGGAAGAAAGAACCAATAAATGGTGTCAATCTTCCACCAGGAAGAAGCAATGACTAGATATTAAAAAAAACAAAAACAATGCCTTTTTCAGCCAACTAGAATCTTCTACTGAGAAGGCTCCAAATTGAGTGTAAATCTGAAATAGGTGCTTTATTTTCTACTACTTATTGGTAGAGAGTATCCTCTTTTCCTAGAACCATATTGGTTTAGAAGGGAAATGAGAATTCTCGAACCAGTAGGAGTAAAATAAAGCAAGGGAGGATTAGGCTATGCACAAAAAAAATATCCCTAATGGGTAAGATTGACCACGATGTAGCAAACTATGCAAGGTATTCGATAAATCAAATGAAATTACTATGTAAACAGTGACTTTTGAGTTGTTTAGATTGCATGTGGGATATTTTTATCACACATACTATGAAAAGATGGCTCCAATTTTCAATGATTCATTCAAGTAAGCATTTATTGGATACTAAAAAATAGCAAGGCAACAATGTGGCATGCCAACTGTGGAGGATGCTATCCATACAATCAAGCTATAGAAGTTGTAGAAGGCCAAGAGATCAACTTCCTGGAGGATGTAGTCATTGTTTCCAATAATCAACATCTGCTAAAGAAAAGATAAAAAAATGAAAGTTGTCACTTGAAATATTAGCGGTATTTTATTCAGATTCCACAAGATTAAAAATTATTTTGGCACATTTAGAATTTTTTGTGGAGACAATGATTTCAAAATTAGCAGTCTCCCCCGTGACTAACTCCACCTCTAGCTTGGCCACCTAGTTTTAAATTTACCAGCTCAAATTGCTGCAGTTGATTTCTTGTTCTCTGTTAGCAACACATATGAGCATAGATATTTCATATTCTCTATTGCATTCCGGAAGCTGTGTAGAAAATATCACTAGTAGAAATTCAAATGTGTTTGTTTTCCAATTTTTTGTGTATAATTATTTTTTGCAACTCATGGGAGGTGACATTTTTTTCATGGAAGCTAGTTCAGTATACACTTTATTTTGAGTTTTGAGGAGCAAATTGGTTGCAGTTATGGGGATCTCCACTACATAGAAGATTCTAGATGATGTGATAATTGTTGGGCACCGAATTGACATTAAGTTTTTCTTAACATTGCAACTATCTATCTTCTAATTTTTTGTCTAAGAATGCACTTGATAGTCACAGCTCGACACTCAATCATTGCATGGACCAAAGACAACTTCAATCCAACCTCCAAAGTAGGTTGGTTCCTTGTCAACTTAAAATGGTGTTGAAACAATTAAAGCTCAAATAGGGTTTTGAGATAAGGGTATTATAAAAAAATAGTGGCCAAATAGGCTAACAACATAGGCAACTACAACAAAAGGCTCCCACAAGCTATTTCTAGTGTCCCATCACTCAAAATTAGCAGCACCCAAACCATAAAATCTTCACATATTAAAATATAAATAGAGATATATTATAGAAAGCAATTAGAAAATCTAATATTGATAATCCAAATAGAAAAATATACCAATTTTTAGATTTAACAGAAATAAACCTTCTAATAACATAGATCTAACCAAGAATGGATTTCAACTACTCTCACAACTAGTAATCCAATAAGCTAGAATGAACTAACCAGTCAAGTATTAACAAAAATGTAACTCAAGGCTTCAAACCTCTTACACAAGATGATGAAGATGAAAACTTTGAGTAAAAAATTGGAGTAATACTCCTTCCATTAGCTCACAAGAATATTACAATAGGGCAAGCAAACACACTAGAGCTCACCCTAAAAAATGAGGTTTTGGCCTCTATTTATAGTTTATATATGAAAATAATATTGAGGATACATTACAAATATTATATTTTTATAGCTCAATAAAGAGTTATTATTGTCTTTATCTTACTGGTTTGACCTCCGTGAAATCCTCTATGAGAAAATTTCCATGGCATCTTGGCTCTCTATAACTTTCTAGTTTGTTGATGGTAGTTGATATTCAAGCCATTAGAGACCGCATATGATCCAAATATCATTCTTGGAAGCTCACTTTGCTATTGATCTACAACTGCCTTTGGTTCTTGTTCTTGAAACCCTTACAATGCTTCATCTTCCTGCCCTTCAACTAATTGTGCTTTGATTCAATGAGAAAATATTTTTAAAAACCTCAATAATGTTAGAAAAATCTCGGCCGTTGATCTTCCTCATGAATAATTGTGATCAAAAAATTGAGAATACTTTGCGAATTGGCGAGGAAAAACTAAAGCACCATTCTGCACAATAATAAACTTATGACTATATATGTACAAAACAAAAAAAATCTAAGTTTGTGCCCCTTCAGGATCTGCAACTCTACCCCTTCCTCTTGCTAGACCTCTTCTTCAATATTATCCTCTTCATATTGTTCAGCTTCCACTGGAGAAGATTACTCTTTATTTTTCTCTTCAACATTATCATCAAATAGTTGTACCATTAGTTTCAAAATATACAAGGCTTTTTTCCAGGTTGCTTCTAAGGGGTTGGAAGTCTCCTTCAGCTGCTTATAAATGTACTGGAGTTAACCAATATCTTCATAGTTAGCAACACTTCCTCTATTTACCAAGTCTTCCATGAGGTCTTTGAGTCTGGTAAAATCAATAATTTGTGAAGCTTGCTCTTGGTCAATTGGTTCTTCTAGAGCATCAATTTCAAACTCATCTTGTAAGCTCTCTCCAATACTTTTCTTAATTTCTTCAACTAACAGCAAACTATGATTTTCCATCCATAACCCTCTGAAACCAATTTGGATCATTTTCTTATTAACATCCACTACATCTTTGATTACTCCTTCAATATTTTCATACAATAGCCAAGCCTTTTGGAGTACCCTGTGCTTCTTCACTACAATTTTTGAAGCAACTCTAGAAATGTTCCACTCCTTATTAAGGATTGGCTTAGCAGAATCAATGAGTCTACTATCCACCAGCCTGTGAATTTGCTCAACTAGAATTACCATAGGTTGTAGTTCTCTAGTGATATTATCTAGATCCTTATGAATGCTTTGGAGCAGCAGGTTTGCATCATCTAAATAGTCAATTATAAGTTGTAGCCTTGAGAATTTCTCTAAAACTTCAAAGAGCAATTCCTTTCTCACTTTCTTTAGTCCAACCTTGGAAAAACCAGAATATTTAGCCTTTTCAATCTGAAGTTGTTGCTTCAAACTTTGTATCTCTTTAGTCTGTTCTTCATTTTTCTTCTTATGTTCTTCTATCTACTCCTTGAGCTTATTAGCTTCCTAAAACTTCTCTTGCCAACTCTTAGCTTCTTTTCTCAAATATTTCTCCACTTCTTTTTTATTGTTAACAATTTTCTGAAGCTTTTCAATTTGTTTTTCCAACTTACCCACCTTTTCTTTGAATATATCATTTTTTACATAAAAAATTTCTAAGTGGGCTTTGGCTATGACCAATTCATCTTCATCAGGTAACTTTTCAATATCTTTTGTGAACTCTTCTATACGATAATCTTGAGAAGTCATATTAGTTTTAGGCTTACTCACAAGGGGAATCATGGATCTAGATGTCCTTTGTCTTGAAACTGGATCAAAAAATATGCTTCTCCTCTTTGTGGTAATCCTATTTTAAGGCTTAAATAGCATTTCTACCCATAAATCAATGATTTTATATGTAGCTTCCTACTATTTCTGCAAAAAAAATTGGGTAGGGTAACTTGTGGCAAGAGGGGAATAAGACACAAGCTATGCAAGTGCAGAATCAACAGTTGATGATAATTGTTTAGAATTAGTTACAACAAAATTTGTGACCATAGTGGAATCTATGACCATTACCATTGTTGCAATTGGCAGACTCATAGATATTGAAGTGAGACTCATAGATGGGTGAATGGGTGTACTTGAAGTATTTTGCTTCTCATATGATGGTGGTGGTTGTAACGAATAGGATTGAACTATGGAAGATGATGAAAGGGGAATCTCAGATGATGAAGGAATAATTTAAGGTGACCTTGGAGGATATGGGTTGGTTTGTACCTCAGTAGTGATTGATGAAATAGGAGGTGGACTATGAGATGGAGAAGGTACCTTTGTTACAACTTATTGCTTAGAAATGGATGGAGATTGCCTTGGATAATTTGTAGGAGGAAGAGGATAAGAGGGATTAGAGACTATACCTTTGCCTACTGATGTAGGGTTTTGTGGAGTTGTCTTTGTGAAATAGTTTTTTCATAGCTGAAATAGTTTTTTTCTCAACTATATCCTCTTTGTCCAACCTCTACTTCTTTTAAATATCTTTCTTAATTATCCGATGCCCTTTTAGCTTTTCTCTAAAAAACTTGAATGGTAACTTTCTCAATTTCTATCTCTTCTTTAGATAACCCTTCTTGTACTATTTCCTCTAGTAATATCTATTCAAAAATAGGATTTTATTCTACTGTAGATACATTGGTGAAACTCAGGGGTGTAATCCTAAAGTTCTCATACTTTTTATTCCAATCTATGTTTACATCTAGAGCACCTAGGTCTAGGTGCTTAGGCCTTTTAACTGTTTCTATGACTGGTGCACTGAAAGCCCTCTCATCACAGTAGTGCATTTTACTCATCAACTGTGCTCCTTTTGTAAATTTCTCTATTTGTTTAGTTGAAGGCTAAAAATTCTTCAAAATTTTAGCAACAATCAATGGAGTATCAATTTCCTCTTATTGAACTTATTATTCTAAAGGTTGGTATGGGGAATCAGATCCATTTTGTGTTATTTTATATATTTGCACTATATTCCTTGGGTATTTGGACCTCCAAGTTTTGACATTATTGTCATACCTTTTATAAAATTCACCATCATTTTTTATCCCAAACTTGGATTTTTCTTTACCAGTCTCAATTCTCATCCTCCACCAGTCTGATATTTTGGATTCATTCCATTTCCCTTTTTTCTTTGCTTCCTCAACAATAGGTTCTTGATACTGAGGATCCTCTTTATTTTCTATTTTTTTCTCAATATCTTTGATGGTATACTCCTTCAACCGATGTTTTACATTGTTGTCTGGGTGAAAATCCATAATTTTTTCGTAAAAGTCTAACCATGGAGGAAGTTGATCCATATTAGAAACTTCCACTCCAAAATATCAGTTTCTTTGTTATTTATACCTTGTTCAAAATGGGGCCTAGATATATTTTCAAACTTGTAGGCCTTTTCTCAATTTAAGGCTATGTTTATTTTATAGAATATATCATCTAGATCATAACTCCATCTTTGAGGAATGTAAAATAGACCCAACATATCCAGGTATTGGTCAAATTTTCACCCTGACACTTCTTAGTAATAGTTGTATCATCAACACTTCGGTAGGTCAACATAGATCTCCTTTTTCTCCTAGAGCCATAGTTCAAATCTATAAATTTTTCTTACCTCAAGTATTCTAAGGCAAATAACATGTCTGTGATAACATGGGGTAGCAGAAATGGTTTACCCATAAAGCCATACAGTCTAATGATTGTGTCATATATTAGGAGATACCAGTATCCTTCCTCTACACATTCTATTCTCAATATTTTCTTAGCCAAAAGTGGTAACCTAGGGCATTCCCCATACATTATTTTCAATGCTGCCCCTAAGAATTCCAAGTTAAATTTGTAAAAATACTTAGTGCTTCTCAGGTGAATAGTCCAATAGTATATCTAAATGGGTTCTCCTTCACTGGTATTGTCCTTGATTGGAATCCAGAGCATCATATCTCTTACAACAGTGAAAAACATCCAGACCAAGCTTGAGCAATGTCTAAAATAAGGTGCATCAGAGCTTCTTTTCATTCTCACTAATTTCTCATGCATTCTCTGAGCAAGGAAAGTTGACCAATAAAAATAGATAACTCTAATACCCTTCATCTCTATGACTTCCTCATACATCCTTTCATTGGAAATGCAATAAGCAACAACTATTTTCCAGCCATGCACCATTTTATTAGAGTCTAAACCATCCATGTAGGCCAACATAGAATATAGCTTTGGGTGTTCCAACTGTTCAATGGAAATTAGGACCTGGGGCAATCCATTCCAGGCCCTAGTGTCCTTGAGTTTATTATAGACCAATTTTTTGAATGAATCACCATAATTAGATTGCTTCTCCAAAGAGTAATACCCATCTTGGGTGATTTTTTTAAACTCTTTTGGCCTCATGGGTGGCTCTGATCCTAGGGCAAAAAACTTGTGATAGTTTTCAGTAGTGATGATAAATAGGATTTTACCTCTAATAATTTTAACTGCTTTTGTCATTGGGTCATAAAATTTAATGATAGCTACTACTAACTCTAGATAGGGATGAACATAATCGCAACTATAAAAATACAAGAAAGAAAGCACAACACATCTATCTTCAATTGATAGGGCTACTCATTTCTTATATTTGTTATTGATGTTTCTCTTGAGCTTCATTCTCTCTGTGAGGACCAGCTCCGTATCCGTTATAGCATCTAATTTTTTGATATAATGGCCCACTATATTTTTCATCAATGTTCTATCTCCTTAAGTATCTTTGGAAGACATTTTTGTCAACAATGATTTAGATTTTCTACAGAATATATAGGTAATATTCTCAGGTATCGTTCTAATCTTCTTCACTCAGTGAACACTGCTCTTTGTCAAATGAGAAAATTTATTTATTTCAGTACTTTAAACTCTATTGCATGCATGTCCTCTACCATTAATGCAGCTAATGTATGACTTGCCCACTGGCACACTTCTCAAATCAACACTCATTCCTTTTGGCATGCCCAATGGGACCAGTTCACAAGGAACACAAAAACCCATCATATGAGTTATTATTTTATCTCTACCTAGAGGAATAAATATTTGGTGAAATGTATTGACATTGCTAAGTGAAGAATAGCAAATTCACCTGGTGACTCCCTGGTGTTTAAAACTAGAAAATAATTACCCCTATAGATCAGTGTTCTTTCATGTATACTAGGTCATTCAAAAGTAATAACCTTTATTCATATTTTTAATATGAGCTACATTATAGAGGATCCACTTTTATAATAAATTTAAACCAATATTTTCACTCAAAATAAGAAATTCCTAAGGAAAACCCTATAGTTAATTCAACAACTCCTGCAGCAAGACCTACACCTAGAAATATGGTTCGAAATGCAACAAATAAGTAGGGAAATATACCCCCAAATTAGACCTTCCAGTACCCCAGCTAGAACACAACTGGTCCCCTTAGATTAGCCCATATGAATACCATTTTCCAGGCTATATCCAATGCTATCCCCACTTATTATGGATCTGGGAAGATGACATATGAGCACTTTTAGAATATTTTGAACCTGGCAGCAATCCATAACATAAAGGATGAGTATGCTATTGTGAGGATCCTAGCCTTGTCTTTCAGAGGGAAGATTTTACATTGGTTTAGGACTATTGAGGTTAACACCATCACTTCATGGGAAGCATTGTCTGAGCCTTTTGTAGAAAAGTTCAATGAATCTGCTAACCCTTTCTCATTACTCAATCAGTTCATGTCCATACAAAAAAATTAGAAAGACACTATCTCAGATTTTAGTTTGAGGTTTAGCAAAACATGGAAAAGAATTCCCCCTATAGATAGACCAATTGTGTGCCTTACCTGTATATTATATTAGAGCTCTTAGATCATATCTAGGCTTACAAACCCAATAATCTAGGGTGGAAACCTTTCCACAAGTTTATAATGCAGTAGTTCATGCAAAAAATGTGCTAATTAATGTGGGGAGATTACCTCCTAAATCTGTACTACCTTACAATCTAGAAACCACAAATATCCAAATCCAAGCTACTACTTCATATTATATGTACCCCCTTTCCTTATCATCCCCATACTCGTAAATGAATATCATTCCTTAGCCAAAACCACCTCCTGCTATAGTCCCTTTCCCTCCCCTTCCTTCTCAAACTATTCTAGAGTTTTCTTTCATTCTTGTTATACAAAATACTTTGAAAACTCTGAGTAATAGAATAAGTTCAATGGAAAATAGAGATATGGAGAGGTATCAACAAAGGAGATTTCCATATGTGAACAAGGATCAAATACTTGGTCCTAGTAACAGTACTAGGGTCAGAGTAAATGCGGATTATGAAGAGCTTGAGTGTTATTCAAAAATAAGTTTACTGAATGTCTTGTGTTTTGCATGTAATGATCCTCATGATTCAAAGTCTTGTGTCATGTACCAAGACCATGTTCAACAAACTATGGATTAAGAAGAACGAAACCAGAAAGGAAGAGTAAATATGCTATGGAAACCTGACTAGATCATGGTTGGGAAAGAGTTGGATGAGGATGGCCCAATTGTTGTTATGACAAGGTCATGAAATAATATCTTGCAAGTAGATCCAAAAAATATGTGATAATTCCAATTTCCCTCTCAAAAAAAGAATGACCCACTTCCTCAAAGTAGTGATACTTTTCCTATTTCCCAAGATAAATGGAAATAGAAGACATATAGTCTCCCCAAGAGATTTGATAAATTGAGGGAGAGAGAATGAGTTTTAAATATGAGGCTCAATAGGGGCTTAGATTCCCTTCTATTACCAAAATATAAATAATAGAAGCCACTTAGCAATATAAAAGAAAGTATGGTGAGCCAGAAAGAAGGCTTGAGAGGACCACTTTGGCTAAGTCTGAATAAAACATTGTGGAAGAGATGAAGAGGATACAATCAAAAGCTAGTTTATATGAAACTCTTTTTATTCCTGGCTAGATATACTTGCTTAAAGCTTCTCTCAACAAGTATCCACAAGATAGGTAGGCCACCACAATCCTTAGTATGCCCTAAAAAAATAAATAAATATCCCTTATTATTTTGAAGAATAAACCCCCTCTTTTCTATATCTCTTTGATAATGGAAGGTTGGGTAGTCTAAAATTGTATGATAGATTCAGGAGCATCAACTATAGTTATGCCTAAAGCAATTTGTGGAGAGATGGGTATGGAGTATACCCGATCCTACCCTGAAGTACTACAATTGGATGGAACACCTATAAAAATATAGGGAGTAATAAAGGATGTTTTAATGAGATTACATAGAGCCCCCTACGTGACAATAGTACAAGAAATAGTAGTGGTTTATCTTGAGCCTTACTTTGGCTTATGCCTCTCAAGGGAGTTCACTACTAAATTAGGTGGATGCATGTACATGGATTATTCCAGCATGGTCATTCCCTTCAAAGGGAAGAGGATAAGGACAACACCTGAAAAACCTGTGTCTTATCACATAGAAAAATTAGAAGAAGACATGTGCACCCTCACTCCTCTTAAAGAATTTGAAAATTTGGATAAATTTATATAATTGGAAATTGAAGATGAATTACCTTTTAGAGAGGATTACAGTCAATTTGGGACAAGCATGGGCACATATAGTATTTCTATAGAACCAGAGAAGAAAATTCCTACTATATATAATTAGTATCTAAGAGAGATAGAGGTATGGACCATGCACTTTGATGGTGCTATATGCAAAAATGGTGTTGGTTCTGGTGTGGTGCTATAGTCCCAATCAGAAGGGACAAAGAGTTTTGCCTATAGACTAACATGGTCATGCACCAATAATTTTGCAGAGTATGAGACCCTATACCTAGGACTAATTCAAGCATAAAATATGACAATTAATGTCCTAAACATATATGGAAACTCCAAGTTAATCATCCATAAGTTAAGAGAAAGGTGCAGTAGTAAGCACCATTACCTAAAAGCATACAGAAATAGGGTATGGGATTTGATGGAATCCTTTGATGCCCTAAATATAAATTTTATTTCCAAGGAAAATAATACTTTGGTAGACTCCTTAGAATTAAGTGGAGCTAACTTCAACCCTTTTGCAGACATTAGAGTCAAGAAATATAAGGGAATCAAAATAATTTTTAGGCCTGCAGTACCAAATAAGCAGATTTTCTAGCAGTTTTTTAAGAGTGATGAACAGATCATTGATTTTTTGGTAAGATAAGCCTATCTCTCCACTATATAAGAAGAATAATTGAAGGAAAATCAAATGGAAATAAGGTTGACACACCTACTATAGTTGGAAGAGAAAAGAGCTCAGACCTATAATAACTTTCATAAGCATTATGTGGACATCAAAGCATAGTTAGATAAAAGGTAAGGTTCAAAAAATTCTAGGTTGGAGACTCAGTTCTTAGGTGGAATTTCGAAAGAGAAAAACTAGGACATCATCAAAATTTTGAATCCTTCTAGGATGGCCCTTTTAAGATAGTGAAGGTCAAGGAGACCAATGTTTTCCATCTTGAATATCTGGATGGAAATATACATCCAATTCTAGTTAATGGTTTTCATCATAAAATCTACTTTTATTGAAATATAATCTCGTTGTAATATATGTATATACATTGTATCATATTTCCTTTTTGCACTTTGTATCAAGTTTTGTTTTATGATCATGTTGTATAAAAATTAAAAAAGGGGAAGAAAATTTGGTAAAATTGGCTAAATGTTCCCAAAGGATGCAACAAGTTCCTATTCCACACTCAAATGAACTAAGATCAAAGCGAATGATGAGCGGATTCCAATCCACACTCAAATGGACCATAATGCTAGCGGAATGACTAGCGGATTTCAATCCACTAGGTTTTTGAGAATTATGATGTGTAGAATGAGGAAGGTCCTAATCCGTCAATCATAAGTATTCTAGGCAGAATAAAATAAGGTTCTAATCCATTAGTTTCAATTTTAATTTTGAGTGAGGAAAAAATTTTGCATCGTACCTACTGTCAAAATTAAAAAGGGTATCTACAATAAATGCTAAAATATCCTATGCTTGAAATGAGGAAAGGACAAAGTGACACCGCAAGGGTATGAGAACATTTGAATTTTGGCCAATCAAAATTTAGAATGCCACCTCTGAGCCATCAAAAGGAATGAGTGTTTATTTAAGAAGCGTGTCAGTGGGCAAGTCATGCAGTAGCTACATTAATGGTGGAGGACATGCAAGCAATAGAGATTAAAAGTGTCGAAACACAAAATTATGCTCATTTGACAAAGAGCAGTGTTCACTGAATAGAGAAGAGAAGAACGATACCTAAGAATATTACCTATAACTTCCATAGAAAATCTAAATTATTGCTAACAAAAATAGGTTTTGAAGATACTCAAGGATCTGGAACATCAACAAAAAATATAGTGGGCCATTATATCGACAAAGCAGATGTTGTGGTAGATATGGAGCTAGTCTTCATAGAGAGAATGAAGCTCAGGAGAAACATCAACAATATATATAAGAAAGGAGAAGCCCTATCAATTGAAGGTAGATGTGATGTGCTCTCTTTCTTGTCTTTTTACATTTGTGATTATGTTTATCCCTGTTTGAAGTTAATAGCAGCTATCATTAAATTTATGACCCAATGGAAAAATCAGTCAAGTTTTACTTAACACTGTAACTATCTATCTTCTAATTTTCTATCTTGGCATGCACCTGGTAGTCGTAGCTTGGCACTCAAGCATTGGATGGACCAAAGAAAACTTCAATCCAACCTCCAGAGTAGGTTGTTTCCTTACCAACAAAAAATGGTGTTGACACAATCAAAGCTCAAATAGGGTTTTGAGATAAGGGTTAGAAAAGGTTTAGGGTTAGAGGTATTATAAAAATAGTGGCCGAATAGGTTAACAACATAGGCAACTACAAAAAAATACTCCCACAAGCTATTTTCAGTGTCCCATTACTCAAAATTAGCAGCACCCAAACCATGAAATCTTCATATATTAAAATATAAATAGAGATATATTGTAGAAATAAATTCCAACATCTAATATTGATAATCCAAATAGAAAAATAGACCAATAGTTATATTTAATAGAAATAAACCTTCTAACACAGATCTAACCAAGAATAAATTTCAACTACTCTCACAACTAGTAATCCAATAAGTTGGAATGAACTAACCATTCAAGTATTAACATAAATGCAACTCAAGGCTTCGAACCTCTTGCACAAGATGATGAAGATGATAAATTTGAGTAAACAATTAGAGTAATGCTCCTTTCATTAGCTCACAAGAATATTTATAGTAGGGCAAACAAACGCACTAGAGATAACCCTAAAAAATGAGGGTTTGACCTCTATATATATATTTTGTAAATGAAAAGAATATTAAGGAGACATTACAAAGATTATATTTGTATCGCTCAATAGAGAGTTATTGCTAGCATTATCTTATTGGTTCGACCTTCGAGAAATCCACTGTGAGAAAATCGCCATGTTAACTTGGCTCTCTACAACTTGCTTGTTTGTTAATGGCAAATGATATTCAAGTCGTTAGGGACCACATCTGATCCATATATCGTTCTTGGAAGATCGCTCCACCATCAATTTGCAACTGCCTCTAGTTCTTATTCTTGAAATCCTTGTGACACTTTGTCTTCCTAATTTCCAACTAATTACACTCTAATCTGACAAGAAAATGCTTTTAAAAATATCAATAATATTAGCAAAATCTTTGTCGTCGATCTTCCTCGTGAATAGTTGTAATCAAAACACTAAAAATAGTTCAGTCCACACTTTATTTTGAGTTTTGAGGATAAAATTGGCTACAGTGATACCCACTACAGAGAATAGTTTGGATGATGTGATAATTAGTTTGAAAATACAAGTGCAATTTCACCATACACTCGATGCAACACAACCAAGTGTGTAGCGAATCTTGATACAACAAAAGCCACCAGGAGTGGAGGTTCATTTCATTGTTGTTGCATGTGAAAACATGATTGGTGGCACTGGTATGTAACCTAATGACATAATTATAGCTCCAAATGGGAATATAATCCAAGAGCCTATGTTGTTACACTTGGAAGTAAAATTTTTGGAATTTTCACTCCCAATGATGACCTGGTAGAAGAAATATCCAAAGCTTCAGAGGTCATTGTTAAAATATTCTTGAGAATGCCATTGGAGAAAAATTGTTAGGAAAATATGAAATCAATTTTAGGCCTCGTGTTAATGCAATTTTGTATGATGCCTATGAATTTAATTCCCAAAGGAGAATGAGACATCATAATTTTCTACAAAGGCTATGATTTGACTATTTGGTTGTAGTGATGGCATCAAGGAATTATCATTAAAATTATTGGTTTGGTGTAGTGCATAGAGAAAACTACGTAGATGGAGTGACAATTTTGTTTAGAATATTTTGGACACACTATTAAATGCAACAACCTAAAGAAGCTTTAGTAGAGATATGTCCTGCACGAGTCAACTTGAATATCCTACCATGCTGGTTGTTCGCATCCTAGTTTCAATGGAATATCTATTCTGGTTATACTTCCTTCCATGGAACATATGATGGGCTAAAAATACAAAAAAAAACATAAAAATGAAAAAAAAATATCTCCAAGGTACATCGATGTCACAACAACTTCATTTTCTAGGATATCACGATTTCAAGCTAAATGCAAATGTTTCACGCTATCAGGCATTGTACATATTATGATCTAAAAATTTTACCTAGGTATATACTAGGTTTTCCATTAATTATATGCATAGTTATTTTAAAAATCATTTCTATGTTAATACCAGTAGATACCCCCATATTTCTCTTTATTGATTTTTCCATTAGAATTCAAACACATGGTATACCTCAGACATGAGAAGAATTTCATTACCCTAGGAACATTTTCAAAAAAAAATGTGTGGGAAGGTGCTTGACTCTCATATATAGACACATGTCTCCCATATACAGGCACTCCACTCCCATATACAAGCACCTGACTTTCATGTAAAGGCGTATGTCTCCCATATACAGGCACCTGACTCCCATATACAAGAATCTAACTCCCATGTAAAGGCGTATGTCTCCCATATACAAGCATCTAACTCCCATATACAAGCACCTGAATCCCATGTAAAGGCATCTATCTCCCATAAAAAATATAAAATATAAAATATAAAAAAAAAACTTCTATACCAGGGGGCTATGACATGAGGGCATGTCAAATCTTCAGCATTGAGGAATGATGAGCACCAAAAAATTTCATTTTCTATACACTTTTAAGGGTATAATTATTGTTTTAATTAGCATTTGAAATGTATTTTTATATAGCTTTTGCATATAATTGATAGAAAATTAATTATTATACTTAAGAAGTGTTTTTAGTGGAACATGTGTGTAAATGTAGGTTTTTGCTACTAATCTAGTGTTTTTGGGTCTACATCCCATTTGGGTCTGGCAATGCACAAAAACATCTTGAAAAGAACAATGGTAAATGGTGGAGGTAGGTGCCTGTATCCCAACTATTGGAGGTGCATGTATCCCAAATATTAGAGGTGCTTGTATCCTGACTATTGGTGGCACCTGCCTCCCGAAAATAAGTTATGGTTGACCAATTCAACGTTGATTGGTTGACCAATGTTGACCGATTGACCAATTGACTATGCACTTTCTAAGGGGGTTTTTGCACAAAATATAAAGGAGAAATATTTGTATTCTTATTACAGAATAAAGCATTTTTATTTTAATTATTAAAAGTTGACCGGTTGACCATGTAAGCTTTTAAAACATTATTTTAGGATTATATTATTATGTACACCTAAGGATTATTATATTTATCCTTTTGGTGAACGAAAATTATTTTAATCAGAGAGAATAATAGTTGTGTATAACTGATTATAGCAAATCATGTTACGTGATTAAAATACACCAATTTGTTATTATAACAGGATCTGGTTGTATTTTATATAAGAATGCGGGCCAGACGAATGCAAGGGGAATCGAGTAATAAATTACACAGTTAATAGAATTATTCTATTCTACATAATTTATAGAGTTTTAAATACTCTTATTTGTTTAAAGTAATCTTTATGTAATTAGGCATGCAGACTATTTACGAGAGCCCAAGCCCACTCCCTACAGTAGTCCTCTATTTTATTTTCTATTATTTATATTCAGTAGTTAGTTTTGTTTTCCACTTTATCTTCGTATTTATTTAAATTTAGTTGTGTTTAATTTCCTGCACTTTAATATCTAGTCGTGTGTTTTATTTTCAGCATTTTAATTTTAGTTTGTAATTCAGTTATTTATTTATTTCTACGCTTAGTTTTATCAGGTTTAGTTGAAAATGATATATATAAACACCCCCCACCAAACCAATAGGTATAGAGGAATTCATTCCCCACACTACAGGAATATATTGTGCATGACACTCGTAAGTTTACAAACTAACTGGATTGATAATTAATGGAATGGAAATGATTATTTTTCATAACATAATTTTTGCTCACCAGTTATAAACCAAAAATAGTGCCTATTTTTGTAAACACAAGGAAATCCAAAGAACAGAGCCAACACCGCCATGGGAAAATATGCTAATCATGTATTGAAGAAAATGAGCCTTGAGATCTTTCAATCTTAGTTGATGATGTCAAAAACTAGTTTGAGGTTACGGGATGGATTCAGTATTGCCAACTAGTTAAGTAGGATCAAGACCCTAAGGTGGCACAAGAATTTATAGCCTCAATGGATGATGATGTTGTATGAATGCACGAATTGATTATACCAGTTATAGAATCATATACTACAAAGGTAACTAGTCTCCCACACATAGGAGACCAAACATATAAGGATTATAGTATAGAGCGATGCATACAAAGGTTTTTTGGGTAGCCATCAATGCAGTAAACATGCCAAGGGTTGTCAAAACAACATATGCCATAACTTTGAAGAAATGTGTTCAAGCAAGTATCTTGATTTTTTACCTACACTGGTAAATATTCCTGATTGAATACCAACCATTTCAAGTTTCTTAATCATCTGCTACATGGGGATAAAATAAATATTCCCTAATACCTAATATGTGCCCTAAAGGATAAATCCAATCAATACCAGGCAGGAATAGTAACGACATTAGCACATTACAAGATGATTTCAACCCTAGTTCGATATGCCAAGGCACATAGGGATGTGCTAGACACTAGATATAATAATGCATACACAACTAATGAGCAACAAGGGTGTGTAGAGGATGAATAAGAGGTTTCTAAAGATGCAACCAAGGAGTAGCAAGGGGAAGAGAAGGTGCTTGACTCCCAAAAATACCAAGCTATAGAAACAATAGGGTAGGCATAATCAGGTCCTTCCCCAACACCATCACCTACCTTCCAGCATAGTCATTCTACATGGGAGGCATGACAAGCTGAACATATTTTTTTATAGGTAATATTGTTTTCTGTCTCCCAACATTAAAATTGGGAGGTAGACCAAACTATTTCAACCCCATTTTGGGCTTCATCACCACCATTAACTAGAAGCAAGTGCCTAGTTGATTACATTTCATTTAAAGAATAAAATGTAGAGGATGAACTGGATACTCAAGTGTTGCATTTCATGGCCAATTGTGATATGTTATATTAGAATACTCAAGAAGAAGATCTGTAGAGACAACTACAGAACATGAAAGAACAAGCCTCCAATTGGAAGGAAAAATATAAAAAGTAGACCAAATTTCAAGAATATCGACGGGCTACTGTAGCAAGGTAGCAATAAGCAAATGATGCTTTATAGGGACAATAATAAATGGTGCAAGAATTAGAAAATATGTTCTAGAAACTATAGGCTACCAAAACAGATAAGGTCGATGCTACCATACAAACAAATTAGGCAATGGATGTAATATTTTCTTTCGTGGACTCAGAGGAGAAAATTGCATCCCAAAGGGCATTTCACTCTAATGCTATAAGGGCATCAAACAACCAAAAGGATGAAATAGGGGACCAATCAAAGGCCCCTATGAAGACTACTTCCTAAGAATAGGGGAGCCCTATTGTGCAACAGGAAGCCCATGTAATAGAAATTGATTATAGTGAGGTTAAGGAGTCATTCAAAATACTTGCTACCCAATAAGATGGTCAACCACTAGATGACCAATCAATAATTGCCAAGTCAATTAGGGAGTTTGAGGCATAACTGGATGCCACTAAATCGACTGACAACATGCAAAAATATAATCCTACTATCCAGTAAAAATTAGGGTAAGAGTAATAACATGATGTGGATCACCAAAAAGAGTCAACCAATACCACAGAGGTTGTATAGGTAGTTGGTCATCCATCAGTTGATCAAACCATGGCTGATTAGTTTGACAGGAAGACCACGACTAAACCAACTAGGAACACACCAGGGGACCAGAATATGCAAGATAAAGAGTCTTTCAAGGTTTTGGAAATACCACCTTTGTAGAGGAGGTTTGTCCTTCAACATCCACAACTAATGCAACAACACCCAGACTATCCAAGAAATTGTAGTCCAAAAAAAGTAGAGAGAGCATCGAAGAGAAGACAGAAGACAAGGGTCAAAATAGCAAAACAGCAAAACCAGAAAGCACCTCAAAATAATTGAAGGTGTAGCTAGACCCGAAATCATAGGAAGAGTGGGTTGCATCCATGAAAGCCTTCACTAGCAAGAAATAGCAATTCCAAGAGCTTAAAAAGAACCTAAAGGAGGCTAAGAAGGAGTGAAAGTCTCACAAAATAATGCCTGGAGAGCCATGTGTTTCTGTTAATCTTGCTCAGCCAAAATAATTCTAGAACCTATATGGTTCAAATTATGGCAATCCCTCAAGTATACGAGAATATCTAGATAATGTGGGCATATTTAGTAAAGAACCAATGATGCCATCACCAGTTTGAGCACCCGAGTCTCTACCACCTGAAAATATAGAGGTGAATGACATAGAGGATATAATACTCAACCTAGAGGTGGAAAATTTATCAAAGGCCTAGGTACAAGATACATCCTATTATCCACCATGGGACAAGCCTGAATTTCCATTGGCAAATCAGCTTCCCTGAAACCATCAATACTGGAAGTAAGCTGAGCCTGCATTCTAGAAGGATACCACTATATTCATAGGATTCTATATGGAGGAAGTTACAGGTAATAAGGGGTGGAGTAGAACAAATCCAAATACAAGGACAGGACCCAGCTAGCCCTTATGGTGTAGTAAATACCAAAAGGCACCAAAGATAGAAGTAGGTCCCACTTAGCCAAAATAGAGTGGCAAACAAAAGTGTAACAAGGAATGAGATAGAGCCACAGATAAGGAGAGAAAGTGTTGGAACATGGAATACTAGCAGGTTGATAAAATAGGGGATTATAAGCAACAAGTGCCATGAGGACATGGAAACAATTAGGCATGGGGGGATGATAAGCACCAAAAATTCTTATTTTTTGCATACTTTAATAACATAAATGAGCAGCATATTATACTGGAAATGCATTTTTTTTTAGATTTTTTTATATATTTAATTGAAAATGACGTATTATGCCTAATGTGTGTTTTGAGTGAAAATTGTGTGTAGATGCAGTACCTTATATATTTTTCACACCATTTTAGTCAAGGTCCCATGTGGACCTAGCATTTGATACTTTCATGATACAATTAAGGAAGGATTGGTGATTAAACGATGATAGTAGTAAAGGAGTAAGGCATTTTGAAACATGCTAAGATACAGTGTCTATCTCCTAGCTATAGGCTGGAAGGTGCCTATCTCCCAATAAAAAGGAAGCACCTGTCTCCCAGTACACAGGATGATGCTTGTCTTCCCACAATAGGTTGGAAAAGACCTGTCTCCCAGTATACAGGATGGTTCCTGTCTCCTGATGATAGAATAAAAGTGTGCATTTTTTTATTCTTGAAAACTAGTGATGATATTCAATGAACAAGAGAAGGCTAAATATAATGCATGTATCTCAACAATAGGTTGTAAAGCCACCTATTTTCCAGCAATTGGGCGAACAATGGGTGCACTGGATACAATAAAAAATGTGTATTGATCATAAATATTGAATACCATGTATAAAATTAGATGCATTTTGTTAAGTAAACATAGGAAATGCTATGATTATCTCATGAGGGTTAATTTTAGCATGATTTATCTATTTTTAGATGTCTAATAAATTTATGCACACTCATCGTAGCAAATCATGTTAGAAGGATAAAATTTGTAGTATCTAAAATTGTAAACAAGGGACGACTGCATTCTGTATAAAAATACAAGTTGCCCATGAAGAAAGGATCCAAAATTGCTTTGTAAAATTGGTACTACATAATAAAATCTTTAGTGTAATAATATTTCATTGTGTTCGAAGAGTTATCACATAAATTAATTGGGCGGATGTCTACAGGAGCCTGTGCCCACTCCAGGCAATATTCCTCCCCTATTTCATTTTGTTTTCATTAATTAATTTTTGTTATTTATTTCCTGCAAGTGTGTTTTAATTTTACATTTTACTAGTTACTTTAAATTTTGCAAGTGTGTTTTGTTTTCCTTCACTTTAATTTTCTACACATTTCCTTTCATTCATTTGTTTGAAGTTTAATTTAGTTTTCTTGTTTATGTAGAATTTACTTTCTTGTAATTTAATTCTACTAGTTTTACTGAACCCCAATTACACCAAAAACCACCCCCCAAACCAAAGTGACACAGGAATAATCTCTAGTATATTGCATATACTTTGGATTGGTACTCACAAGTCTACGAACTACCGGATTGATAATTAATGAATAGAAAATGACTATTTTTAGAACATAATTTCTGCTCACCACCACCCTATACACTTACCATTGAATCAACTATATAGATATATTTTAGAGCTTTAGACCCTATTACATCCATGTTTATAAGGATAACACCTTATATAACCACTCTACCCATGATATATAGTTAAGCCTTAACTATAGAACAATAGCTAATACCTCAATGTTTTGGAATTGATCAATTACCTTTTCTAGGATATCCAAGTGCATTCAATCAAGTACCAATGAGTAATCAAACCCTTACACAATAGCTTACCATGCTTAATACTCTACCATATACTAATTTTAATCAGCCATATAATACCATTACCACCCCTATCCATCCTATTACTCCAATGTCATGACTCTCCCCAGTGGACTATTTGGCATGAAGAAACAATGTATTAACTTATGTTGTGATAATACCTAGTTTTAACACTTGAACCAACTATATGATGTTTAGTTGATTTAGAAGGGTATTTTATCGCTAACTTATTGCCCAGTGTGCAAGATCAAGTACACTCATAGGTGGAGAAGGCAAAAGCATCCACCAGAAATGAGGGTACTTAAGATCAGGGGAAATGATTATTAAGGTACTCGAAGGTAACATGGATAGATACCTTCATATAGGCATGCATCATCAAAAGGGATAATCATAAATGACTGATCACCCTAAGCCTTAGTTGATAGCCTAGTAGCTATCGTAAAATACTTGGCTAAGATAGGTGATTGTGTTGATGGAAATATTCCCTCTTTGTTGTTTTGTAAATTTGATTGCTCTCTACTGCATCATGGCTTGGGTAGCATAATGTTTGAATTTCAATAGGAGAACAACTACAAAATGTATGTGGGTGCATAAAGCAAATTGTTATTTTGAAGTGATAATAGAGCATCAGTTTTATGAAGAAAATTGAATTAAATTTAAATGATAAGTGAAGATTAATTTAAATTAATTAATGAGGTTATTGATTAAATGATGATATGAATTCATTTAAACCCATTAATAAAATTTATTTTAATTGATAAATGAGAGTTCATTTGAAATAATTAAAGAAGTTAATTTTAATGATAATGTAAATTCATTAATAGACCTTAATTAAATGAAATGAATGAAAAATCAATTTAGTAATAAATAGAAATATTTCTTTTTTAAAAGCAATTTGGAATTTGTTTTAAATAAAAGAAATATATTTAAATGGTAATAAAATATCATGTAAGAGATATTTTATTAGAGGGTACCATTTTTCATTTAAATAATGTAAATATCCCTTTTTCCTATATAGTGCAACCTACGTAAATAACCTAGGGTGCTAGTAATTTCCAAAGATGGAAATAAGAGATTAAAACAATGTTTGCCACTAGGGAAAGGAAAGAGGAGGGACGAAAGAATTAAAGGGAAGGAGTCTCAAGGTTTGCTCAGGATTCCAGTAAGGAGGATGGTAAAAGGGCCACCTAGAATGAGGAGCATGTATGGTGAATAAGAAGGATGGGAAAAATGGAGAGATGCAAAGCAAGCGATCCGGGAGAGAAGGAAGTGCATAGCAAGCAAATAAGGAGAAGTGACCAAGATGCCACTAGATTCTACCTTGTAGGAGTACTAAGGCTGGATGTTTTACACTTTATCCATATATACATGTTTTTTATGACGAATAAATGAGCTCAAAACCTGGTTAAAACCCCCCTATAATGTGATAATATCTTTCAAAGGATTTAGAAACTTTCTTGTTTTTGATTGAAACTGAAGTGGGAATCTAGCTTGGGATTGGGCATTCTGTAATAGTCATTTGTGATTTTAAAGGCATGGAAGTACTATGTTAATGGAGGCATTGTGTCTAAGTGGGTGTTGTGTCTAAGTGAGCACTATGTTAATGAAGGTGATGTATCTAAGTGAGCACTATTTCTGAGTGACCTTTGTGTTAATGGAGATGATGTGTCTAAGTGAGTGTTGTGTCTAAGGGAGCACTGTGTCGGAGTGAGAATTGTGTTAATGGAGGCACTGTGTCTAAGTGAGTGTTGTGCCTGAGTGAGCATTGTGTTAATGGAGGCATTATGTCTAAGTAAGCATTGTGTTAGAGTAAGCATTGTGTTTAAATGAAGTGTTGCTCGTATGGAAAATCATTTGTGTATCTAGTGAAGCATTGCTCATATGGGAAACCACTTGTGTGTCGAAGGAAGCATTGCGTAAACAAGAAACCACCCATGTTTATGTCGAAGTGTTGTGTGAATAGGAAACCATCTATGTTTCGATGGGAAAAAACTAGTGTGAGACTATGTGGGAGTTTCATTGCTACGTAAGCTCAGTCCCCTGGGGACAGCTAGTGGCGGTAGAGGAGTAAACATAGTATCCGATTTTACCTTCTTGTGGGCCTGAAATTTTGGTATTCATTGACCTCGCCGCCAAAGTTTTTTTGCATCCACCAGGACATCATAATAATCTAAGTTCTTAGGAACTATAGTAAGGTGTATCATGATATTTTAATTAAAGTAGACCTTTGATTAATATGACTATCTTATGAGATTTTAATTAAAGTAGACCTTTGATTAATATGATTCTCTTATGATATTTTAATTAAAGCAGACCTTTGATTAATATGACTATATTATGAGATTTTAATTAAACCGAGACCTTTGATTAATATGATTATCTTATGAGATTTTAATTAAAGCGAGACCTTTGATTAATATGACTATCTTATGAGATTTTAATTAAAGTAGACCTTTGATTAATATGACTATCTTATGATATTTTAATTAAAGCAGACCTTTGATTAATTGACTATCTTATGAGGTTTTAATTAAAGAAATTTTTTTATTAATATGATTATCTTATGAGATTTTAATTAAAGCAAGCCTTTGATTAATATGACTATCTTATGATATTTTAATTAAAGTAGACCTTTGATTAATATGATTATCTTATGATATTTTAATTAAATCAGACCTTTGATTAATATGACTATCTTATGAGATTTTAATTAAATCAAAACTTTTATAAATATTTTTTTGGTAGATAAAATACTATAGCATTAATACCGGGTTTTATAGGTTGACCCAAAACCTTTTACAAAAATCAGCCCAAGGTTGTTGATGAACATGTCCTTACTAAGGATCCTATATATGTTAAATCTACATGCCGCCAAATACATTACATCCGGTAAGGCACATAGATTGTTATCAAAATGAAACTTCCCATACAACATTTTGGGTGTACCCCGAGAAAACACACCTGCATCATAATTACAAAAAAAGAAACAGACATAGATCCCTTCCTTGAAATAGTGGAGAAACAAAAAGCTGCAGAAACACATAGTAGAGTACTGAAAAAACTTCCACAATCTCTGTATTGACAATTACTCTTAATAATTATTTGGTAATTACTTTCTTTCATATATGACATGCTTTGGGACCACATCCCGTCTTGGCCAAATAGCCTTGGAGAAGTGAACCTGCTGGCTAGATTTATGGTGGTGGCTATCTGGTGGTCTACGTGGCTCTGGTTCGAAGTCTTATATTGTCATTTCTTTCCTGCCCTGTGATTATCAGCCAACCTCAAATTACTAATACGACTAGGAGCCATGTTATCTGACATGTGACTATCACCATTAGTCTTTGTGGTATTTCCAAGAAGCATCCACCAAGACTAATAGCTCAGATAATTTTTTATTGTGAGTCCATTTCAAAAAAGAGACAGGAATATTCATAGCCTTCAAACTTACAGTGCCTTCCCTATTGGTAAATTCGACTATCATTCTTGGAATTCTTTTTTAATAAGCTCCTCTACTTTACTCAGGACACCATGTTCCCATTTGAAAAGTTCATCACCATCAACACCCAAATTGGCCAGCTTATCAGCAACTTTGTTAGCTTCTCGAAAGACATGTTGGGATTTTCTATCTTGTCTTCCCTAGAAAAGGATCCTAGCCTCTTCAACAATTGTTTTAATCCTCCAAGGAGGTGTTTTCCAATTATTGAGGAGATTTATAACATGCATAGAGTCTCCTTCTATGATCAAATTACCTTCTAAGTCTTGAGTCATTTGAAGGCCTCTCCACATAGCTCTAGCTTCAACTTCGTTGTTCATCCTTGTTTCCAAATATTTGGAAAATGCAAGCATCATATTCCCATTATGATCTCGTACAATGCCACCAGTGCCTGCTCTACCAATATTATCCTTAGCCGCTCCATCAAAATTAAGCTTAAACCAACCCGTAGGATGTGGGGACCACTTAACATTGGCTCTGGGGTTGACTACCCTAGACACAAACTCATCTAACAAATTTAAGCTTAAATATTAAGCAATCGTGGTCTCCTCTAGATGAGGTTTACGATTATCAAAAGGGATAAGTTTCACATTCTCGTTGGCAAAGGATAGGATCCTGGAAATGATAGTTTGATGATCATGGATAGAATCATTAAATACTTTATGGTTCCTTTCTAACCACACCTTCCAAAGATAGTGATTGAGACAATTTTTCCACATGTATCTAAGCCTTTGGCTTGAAAATGGGTAAGGCCATTGGATGAACAAATCAAGTACAATGGCTGGTTTAACCCAAGAAATATTTAAGGCCTGAAAAACTGCACTTAGGACAGTCAAGGAAAAAGGGCACTCCAAGAAAATGTGATAAATGGTCTTCCAATTAGCCCTGCAAAGATAACAACGATTAGTGATACAAATACCTTTACGCATCATATTATCAATGGTTATAATTATTCCTTGGATAACCAGCCATGAAAAGACTGCAATTTTTGAAATTAATTTTTTTATCCAAACTAAGTCCTTTTGGAGGACAAAATCCTCATCATAAAGCAGAAGCTTGTAAGCTGATTTAATAGTGAACTGCCCGTTTTCTGTAGGAGGCCAGGTCTCTTGATCTTCCTTGGGTCTCATGGGGATAAACTGTTGCCTAAGAATGTTATAAAGATCATTTGATTCTGCTTGAAATCCTTGAATCCTTATTTGTTTCCACTTCATTCTACCTCTATCCTCAACCATATAATAGACCTTTGATTAATATGATTATCTTATGATATTTTAATTAAAGTAAGACCTTTGATTAATATGACTATCTTATGAGATTTTAATTAAAGTAAGACCTTTGATTAATATGATTATCTTATGAGATTTTAATTAAAGCAGACCTTTGATTAATATGACTACCTTATGAGATTTTAATTAAAGTAAGACCTTTGATTAATATGATTATCTTATGAGATTTTAATTAAAGTATGACCTTTAGTTAATAAGATTTATTCTATGTGATTTTAATTAAAGAAAGACCTTTGTTTAGTAAGATCATGAAGTGGTTAATTTTAACTAAAGTAGTGAATCTTTAGATAAGGTTATGAATCTTTAATTGAGGTTATGAATCTATCATTAAGGTTGTAAATCTTTGATTAGTAAGTCTATGATGTAGACTTTACTTAAAGTGCTTCAAAAGAAAACATAATTATGTTATAGAGTTGATGACAAAGATTATGTGAATGAAGGATTGTTTTAGAGGTTAAAGGTATGGGACTTTAATGCTTTAAAACATGATTAGATTTGATTGGGATTGTGAAATTTAAGGGATGTTAGATTTATTCTTTGAATTGAAGTTATGGGGCTTTGATTTAGTGAATGAATGAAGGATTATTTTAGAGGTTAAAGGTATGGGACTTTAATGCTTTAAAACATGAATGGATTTGATTAAATTTAGACCTTGATCTAAGTAGTACATGTTGTATGGCTCTCTAAGAGGAACTTGAGAGGTGAAAATAAAAGTAAAGGATATTTTATAATATCCATTATGCATTAGATGGTTGGAAACTTAATTGAATTTTGTATAGTTGCAATTTGGTAAAGTAAATGAATAGATGCATTTAGAGGTATGCCTATCCTAAACCATGAGTACCCTGATCCCCTACTACCCTCAAAGAACCAATGGGAAGCAAGGAGAAGCAAGGAGTTCAATGGAATCAAAGAATAGGTAATTGTATTTTATGTTGATTTACTTATGCTCAAATAGACTAGAATTATGGGGAGATATCCCTGATGCAGTTAATGTAATAATATTTAAAGTAAGAAGGATTTACCATGCAAGATTTAATGCAATAACTAGTTATTGGTTTAGAGAAGGTACTTTTACTTTAATATTGTGCTTGGTTTTAATATGTAGATGATTCTCTTTCCATTGATGATATTCTCTTTTAGTATTATTCCTTCTTTTATTTTTTGGATGCTTAGTGATTATACTTTGTTTGTTTTAGTATCTAGATGTATTCTTGTTTGGTTTTTTAATGGTAAAATCAAGAGTAGAGTTCTAGGGTGAACTCAGAGGTGACCTAAGGGAATTGAGAACCCCTTAGGGTGAACATAGGTGACCTAAGGGAATTAAGAACCCCTTAGGGTGAACATAGGAGACCTAAGGGAATTGAGACCCCCTTAGGGAGATAAAGGACTAAGTTGTGGAGAGACTACATCTGAGTTAAGATAGCTCATCATGTAGACGATATGGATAGCTTAACTCACAATACTCATAGCATACCTACACATAATGGCTTGTGTATGGTATGGTGATGCATGTATACCTTCTATTGACTAAGGGTGATAAGTCTAGCTCATCAAGAGTGATGGGATAGATGGGCTTATTTTTAGTAACACATGATACGCCTACACAAAAGGGATTTGTGTTAGGGTACCTCGTGAGATGTAGCTTTCAAGAAAACTTAGGGGATTTAAACTTTAGGTAAATACTAGGTTGGGTTAGGGGTTCATGAATCTCTCTCCTTAGTAAAAAAAAAACTTTTTCTATTTTGTATGTTTTTGTTTGTGTGTTTTTAGGTCATTACATTTGGTATCAGAGCTCTAGGTACGAGGGTATAGAGCTTCTATGTGTGCTAAATGGAATTAGATGTCTCCAATGAAGGCTTGCTTAAGGTAAAGGCTAAAGTTGGGATGACCTAGAATACCCTATTTGCTAGAATCTGATGGGAATTGACCCCAAGGGAGAGTGGATGTTAGGATACCTTAGTATGGGCTTCAGTATCAGTGACACATCCTAGCTTGGGATATTACCCTAGTTAGATTGTTAATGCATCTAGCAAGAGAACTTTGTATTATGGCTTGAATTAGAGATACAGCTTAAGATGAAACTATAATCTAATCTTCTTTCTTGGATGGAACTAGGTTAAGATGCCACCTAAGACTAGAAGAGGGAGGCCTATGCCTAGACAAACTTGACAAAGTAATGTCGAAGAAGAAAACCATGATGGGGGACCAATAATCCCCAATAGGGAGGTAGAAGACCTCACCGCTATGGTCGTTGCTATGCAGGATCAGATAAGATAATTGTTGGAAATAGCTACAAACCAAAATTCACAAGTTAGAGGCTCAGAGATTGGTCTAGATAGTGGGCTAACTATGAAACAAGTGCAAGCCAGAGCCTTTGTAGAAAATGAAATAACTAGGGACATGAAAAATATTAGTATCTCCAAGTTTTATGGGGAGGGCGAAGGGGATGCAATGGAAGCATGGATGAGAGAAGTAGAGGTTCACTTTATGGTGAAGGGCTACTCATCAGGAACCCAAACACTTTGGGCTATGATCAACCTGGAAGGGGATGCTCTAGAATGGTGGGAAACCCACTATGAGGAAACTAAGATTGAACCTATTGACACTCCATGGGAAGAATTTATAAATATATTTAAGAAAATATTCCTAACAGAGCATTTCTATGCCTTAAAGTTTGAGGAATTTTCTAGTCTAAAACAAGGAACCAACATAGTGGAGGTGTACTACAAGAAGCTGGTAAAATTGTTCAAATATGTACCTATTTATAATGAGAAAATGTGGGTTCACAAGTTCACTCATGGATTGGAGTCTAGGATAAAGCATGATGTAGACATGTAGGAGCCTAAATCATTGCAAAATGTGTATGACCTAGAAAAGAAAGTAGAGTCACACTTCTGTTATAAATATGACACCTTATCCGAGCAAGCTCGATAGGAGCTAAAGAAGAGGAACAGTAATGGGTTTGTGAAATGGGAGGCTGATCAAGATCGAAAGGCTAAGAACCCCCAAAATCCTGAGAAGAAACCTAATGGAAATCAAAAGAAGTTCAAGAAGAACTTTCATAGGAAGGATAACAAACCCAACAATACGAAACCTCAACCACAGAAGTTGCAAGCTCTAGCTCCAACAGCTAAAATAGGGGATCAAAAACCTGAAAAATAGCAAGGACCCAAGGAAGGGTGCTACAATTGTCGAGGACCTCATTACTATAATCAGTGTCCATATCGAGTAGGGACTAGCACAACTAATGCAAAAGGAAAGGAACCGAAACATTGGATCTATGCCGCAATCGAGAAGCAGAAGCTAGAGGGACAAGCCACCCCATTACTTGTGAAAGGTAAGGTTTTTAATAAGCAAGTAAACATTTTGATAGATAGTGGGGCCATTGATAGTTTTATTTTATCTAGTCTAGCAAGGACTATGTCGAAAAGGCCAAGATATTTGGCTCAAGGGTGGAAGGTTGAGTATGGTTCTGGGTAGACCTACTCGGTGAACTAGTGTTATCCCATGGCATAAATCACTCTATCTAATGGGACTATGGAATGTTGTTTATATGTAGCTCCCCTACATGCCTTTGATGTGATCCTAGGGATGGATTGGCTATAGGCTCATAAAGCCTTAGTCAATTTTCAAGACCGATGGATTGAGTATTTAGAAGAAGGTGGGAGGAGACTAAGAATTCATAGCAAGCAAGGGGCGTTTGAACCTCAGATGTTGTCCACTATGCAATTGAAAAAGACCCTAAAGAGAGGAGGAATAGTGTATGTAGTAAAACTTAATGAAGTGGAAGATTATGAGAAAGGAGAAATACTAAGACAACATCCGGATTTTATAGGATTTTAAGGATGTATTTCTAGAGGACTTACCTGGACTACCTCTTGTACGAGAATTTGACTTCATAATTGAACTTATGACAGGAGTCGAACCTATTCATAGATCCTCGTATAGGATGAATCCTATTGAAATGCAAGAACTGAAGGTTCAATTGCAAGGATTATTAGAGAAGGGTTTGATAAAACCAAGTGTGTCACCATGGGGTGCATCAATTTTGTTCATGAAAAAGAAGGATGGTTCGTTAAGATTGTGTATTGATTACAAGATGCTAAATAAGGCTACAATCAAGAATCGATATCCTCTACCTAGGATTGAAGATTTATTTGATCAGCTAAAATATGCCAAGGTGTTTACTAAGATCGATCTAATATCAGGGTATCACCAGTTAAGAATTCATGAGGAAGACACTCACAAGATGACATTTAAGACTAGGTATGGGCATTATGAGTTTACGGTTCTACCCTTTGGACTGACTAATGCCCTAGTTGCTTTCATGAACTTAATGAATAGTGTGTTTAGAAGGTACTTGGACTAGTTTGTCTTGGTATTCCTAGATGATATCCTTATATACTCTTGAGATAGAGAAGAGCACGATAAACATCTTAGGATCGTGTTAGAATTGCTAAGGAAAAATCAACTTTATGGAAATTTGGCTAAGAGTGAATTCTATGTTCTAGAGGTATGATATCTTGGACATGTCATATCAGCAAAGGGAATTTCTATGGATCCAGAGAAAATAGAGGCTATCTTGAATTGGCCACCCCCTACTAATGTGACTGAAGTGTGAAGCTTCATGGGGTTAACGGGCTACTATAGACATTATATAAAGGATTACTCCAAGATTGTTGGACCCATAACTAACCTTCAAAAGAAGGGAAAGGAATTCAAGTGGTCAGAAAAGTGTGAGGCTGCCTTTGCACTACTAAAGCATAAGCTTACTACCACACCAATACTAAAGGTTCCCGACCCACAAGGAGACTTTTTAGTATGCACAGATGCATCAATAGAAGGGTTAGGAGGGGTACTCTCACAAGACGAGTCGGTGGTGGTGTATACTTCAAGGAAGCTCAAAAATCATGAAGTTAATTATGCTATGCATGATCTAGAGCTAGCTATAGTGGTGCATGCTTTGAAGGTTTGGTGCCACTACTTGGTGGGAAGACCCTTTGAATTAAATACTGACCATCAAAGTCTATGGTACATATTCACCCAACCAATACTCAATGCGAGATAGAGAATATGGGTGGAATTTCTCATTGAGTATGATTTCAAGATTGAGTACATAAAAGGAAAGGAGAATAAAGTAGTTGATGCTTTGAGTAGAAGAAAATATATAGCAGCCATAACTAAAATTCACATGGACCTGATGGATCGAGTGAGACAGGAGCAATCTCAGGATGAGTATTGCCAGGAAATTCGAGTTAAGATGAACAGATATCCTGAAGGAAGTAAGGAATTTAGTGTGAAAGATGACTTTCTGTGTTATAAGGGAAGGGTCATCATACCAAAAATGGGTGATTTAAGGAACTTGATAATGCAAGAAGCCCATAGATCTCCTTATTATTGCCTCATCCGGGAGGAGCCAAAATGCAAGAAAACATGAAAATAACCTTCTTTTGGGTAGGAATGAAGAAGGACATCATGGATTTTGTTGCTCGATGCCTCGAATTTTAGAAATTTAAGGTAGAACGCCAGCATCCTATCGGGAAACTATATCTGCATGATATACCTACGCAAAAATGGTAGGTAATATCCATGGATTTTATAGTGGGTTTACCCAAAACTCGGTACCAACATGATGCCATCTTTGTAGTGGTCGAAAAATTGACTAAGGTTACCCATTTCATATCGGGGAATACCAAGGATGATGCTCAGGTGGTGGCTAGAAGATTCATCAAAGAGGTATTCTGATTGCATGGATTTCTTGAGGTAATTATCTCAGATAGAGACTCCAAATTCACTTCTGAATTCTAGAAATCCCTTCATAGTGTAGTTGGTACAAAATTGAATATGATTTCAGCATACCACCCTAAAATAGATGGCCAAACAGAGTGGGTAAACCAAGTTCTGGAAGACATGCTCCACATGTACTGCATGGATCACAAGTCTCATTGGGAATATTGTCTACCTTTGGTAGAGTTTACCTACAATAATGGACATCACTCCTCGCTAGGAATGGCACCTTTCGATGCCTTGTATGGGTGAAAGTGTAGAACACCATTGTCTTGGGACAACCTAGAGGATCGAGTAGTGATTGGGCCAGAAATGGTTAGGGTGATGGAATATCAGCTAAAGGAAATTAGGCAAAGGCTTAAAGAAGCTACGGATAGGCAGAAGAGTTATGCAGATCTAAAAATGACTCCAAGAGAGTATTCTGTTGGAGATAAGGTGTTCTTAAGGGTTAAGCCAAAGAAGAGTGCTATCAAATCCATGAAGTTGGATCCACATTTTGTGGGGCCCTTTGAGATCACAGAAAATATCAGTCCGGTTGCATACCGACTTGCATTACCACCTAATCTGTCCAAAATCCATGACACCTTCCACATATCCTTGCTTAGGAAATATGTTGTTGATCCTGAACATGTGTGGGATGTTTCTAATTTGTAGATGGTAAATCCAGAGGCCATTGAAGTACTACCGATGAAGATTCTTGAGTTTCATTCTAAGTCTATGTGGAATCGAACTCTTGAACAATGTAAGGTCCAGTGGGACCAGTTCTCTGAGAGAAATGCCACTTGGGAGAAAGTGGAGGTTATGCAAAAATATTTTCCCTTTTTGTTTGAAGCTATATGATGTAATAATTTTTACTTTATGTTAAAAAACAAAAGAAACTGGAAACACCGAGGATGATGTTTAATTCTAGCGGGGGAGGATGTCATGACCCTCCCTAGCAGACTATTTGGCACAAAGAAACAATGTATTAACCTATGATGTGGTAATACCTAGTTTGAAAAATTGAACCAACTATATGATGTTTAGTTGATTTAGAAGGGCATGTTATCGCTAACATATTGCCAAGTGTGCAGGATCAGGTACACTCGTAGGTGGAGAAGGTAGAAGCATCCACCAAAAATGAGGGTACTTAAGATCAGGGGAAATGATGATTAAGGTACTCAGAGGTAACATGGATAGATACCTTCATATAGGCATGCATCATCGAAAGGGATAATCATCAATGACTGATCACCTTGAGCCTTAGTTGATAGCCTAGTAGCTATCGTAAAACCTTTGGCTAAGATAGGTGATTGGGTTGATGGAAATATTCCCTCTTTGTTGTTTTGTAAATTTGATTGCTCTCTACTACATCATGGCTTGGGTAGCATAATGTTTGAATTTCAATAGGAGAACAACTACAAAATGTATGTGGGTGCATAAAGCAAACTATTATTTTGAAGTGATAATAGAGCATCATTTTTATGAAGAAAAGTGAATTAAATTTAAATGATAAATGAAGATTCATTTAAATTAATTAATGAGGTTATTGATTAAATGATGATATGAATTCATTTAAACCCATTAATAAACTTCATTTTAATTGATAAATGAAAGTTCATTTGAAATAATTAAAGAAGTTTATTTTAATGATAATGTAAATTCATTAATAGACCTTAATTAAATGAAATGAATGAAAAATCCATTTAATAATAAATAGAAATATTTTATTTTTAAAAGCAATTTGGAATTTGTTTTAAATAAAAGAAATATATTTAAATGGTAATAAAATATCATGTAAGAGATATTTTATTAGAGGGTACCATTTTTCATTTAAATAATGTAAATATCCCTTTTCCCCTATATAGTGCAACCTACGTAAATAACCTAGGGTGCTAGTAATTTCCAAAGATGGAAATAAGGGATTAAAAGAATGCTTGCCGCTAGGGAAAGGAAAGAGGAGGGACGGTAGCATTAAAGGGAAGGAGGCTCGAGGTTGGCTCGGGATTCGAGTAAGGAGGATGGTGGATGGGCCACCTAGAACGAGGAGCACGTAAGGTGAAGAAGAAGGAAGGGAAAAATAGAGAGACATAGAGCAAGTGATCCAGGAGAGAAGGAAGTGCATAGCAAGAAAAGAAGGAGAAGTGACCAAGATGCCACTGGATTCTACCTTGTAGGAGTATTAAGGTTGGAGGTTTTACACTTTATCCGTATATACATGTTTGGTATGACGAATGAATGAGCTCGAAACCTGGTTAAACCCCCCTGTAATGTGATAATCTCTTTCGAAGGATTTAGAAACCTTCTTGTTTTTTATTAAAACTGAAGTGGGAATCTAGCTTGGGCTTGGACGTTCTGTAATAGTCATTTGTGATTTTAAAAGCATGGAAGCACTATTTTAATGGAGGTGTTGTATCTAAGTGAGCATTGTGTTTGAGTGAGCATTGTGTTAATGGAGGTGTTGTGTCTAAGTGAGTGATGTGTCTGAGTGAGCACTGTGTTAATGGAGGCATTGTGTCTAAGTGAGCATTGTGTCTAAGTGAGCACTATGTTAATGGAGGTGATGTGTCTAAGTGAGTGTTGTGTCTAAGTGAGCATTGTGTTAATGGAGGTGTTGTGTCTAAGTGAGCACTATGTTAGAGTAAGCATTGTTTTTAAATGAATCGTTGCTCGTATGGGAAACCACTTGTGTGTCTAGTGAAGCATTGCTCATATGGGAAACCACTTGTGTGTCCAGGGAAGCATTGCGTAAATGGGAAACCACCCATGTTTAAGTGGAAGCATTGTGTGAATAGGAAACCACCTACATTTCGATGGGAAACAACCAGTGTGCAAGACTATGTGGGATTTCCATTGCTATGCAAGCTCAGTCCCCTTGGGATAGGTAGTGGTGGTAGAGGAGTAAACTTAGTACCCAATTTTACCTTCCTGTGGGCTCAAAAGTTTGGCAGTCGTTGACCTCCCTGCCAAAGTTGTTTCACATCCACCACGACGTCATAATAATCTAAGTTCTTGGGAACTATAGCAAGGTGTATCATATGAGATTTTAATTAAATCAGACCTTTGATTAATATGACTATCTTATGATATTTTAATTAAATCAAACCTTTGATTGATATGACTATCTTATGATATTTTAATTAAAGCATGCCTTTGATTGATATGACTATCTTATGAGATTTTAATTAAAGCAGACCTTTGATTAATATGATTACCTTACGATATTTTAATCAAAGTAGACCTTTGATTAATATGACTATCTTATGAGATTTTAATCAAAGCATACCTTTGATTAATATGATTATCTTATGATATTTTAATTAAACCATACCTTTGATTAATATGATTATCTTATTTGATTTTAATTAAAGCAGACCTTTGATTAATATGACTATCTTATGAGATTTTAATTAAATCAGACCTTTGATTAATATGACTATCTTATGATATTTTAATTAAAGAAGACCTTTGATTAATATGACTATCTTATGAGATTTTAATTAAAGCAGACCTTTGATTAATATGATTATCTTATGAGATTTTAATTAAAGCAGACCTTTGATTAATATGACTATCTTATGAGATTTTAATTAAAGCAGACCTTTGGTTAATATGATTATCTTATGAGATTTTAATTAAAGCAAACCTTCAATTAATATGACTATCTTATGAGATTTTAATTAAAGCAGACCTTTGATTAATATGATTATCTTATGAGATTTTAATTAAAGTATACCTTTGATTAATATGACTACCTTATGAGATTTTAATTAAAGTAAGACCTTTGATTAATATGATTATCTTATGAGATTTTAATTAAAGTATGACCTTTAGTTAATAATATTTATTCTATGTGATTTTAATTAAAGAAACACCTTTGTTTAGTAATATCATAAAGTACCCCAAAATACACTTCCTAAAAATAATATTCATAATAGGAATTTCAATGTCCAAGAAACTAATAACCAATGGGATACTCACCCAGACAATGGAGGAGTCTCAAATCTTACTAGAAATCATTCAGATGGCAACTAAAAAGCTTTCATAAATTTGGTTGACCTTGCTAAAATTGACTATCCAAAGTTTAAAACTACTTTAGATACTAACTAGAAAGAGATGAAAATTTTGGAGTCATTACCCACCAATGAGGATTGTAGGAATCAAGTTAATCAAAATGCAAGGACAACCTTAGTTTTAGAAACATATGAACCATTAGAAGTGGATAAATATGAATCTCTATAAGAACGTGAAGAGGACATAGAAGAAGAGGTGAAAGCTCACCAACTATTTTAGAAGGATAATGATTATATTCTTCAAAGTAAAGAAGAATAATCATTGATTTCTTTCATACCTACAAAAACTTCCATATCACCTAAGGTGCAAGACACTAAAAGCCCTTCCCACTTGAAGATCCTAGAATTAATATGCCATTTCCAAAAATAGAAAAAAATCTAAAACCAAACAATCTTAGCTATGATATTATTGAAGACCTTAATAAATCCAAGGAAAATAATTTGTTGATTGAGATAGTTCAGTTGACTAACCACAAGAATTTTTTGCTTGAGAAAGAAGAAACTACAAAGTTTACTCATTTCCTAGTGGCTATAAACAAATAAAAGGTAGAATCCCCACCTTTCCTCCTGACTACTAGAATTTTTGGTAAAAATTGTGCATAACTACCTTGTGGATTCAAATATTGTTGGTAATGTAATGTCATATGTTGTTAACAAGAAATTAGGGTTGACTTCTACTCACCCAAATAATACAGTTATTACTTTGGACAAGGTAGAGGTAAATATGGTTGAGGTACTGAATCAAATTTAGCTATTGAACCTAGGATATAAAAATACATAGATATTCAGGTTGTGGATATTCCAAAAGTATTTAGGATGTTGCTTAGCTATGATTGGTCTAAAATATTTAATGGTCATATGGTAATTAAATTTTCAGAAATAGGGCCAAGGTTGAAGGAGCTAATCATTGATCAAGATAATGATATGGGATTTTACACTATGGCATTGGAAATTATAACTGAAGATAATTACTCAATAGTGGATATCCCACACAGTAAATAGAAAGTAATTCAATACTAGTTATGGACCCTTGAATTTAATGGATCAAAGTCTAAGTATGGTAGTGGTGATGGGATTAAATCAAACTGGTGGGGTGAGGGAGGTAAAATAAAATCTTTCAATTTTCTAGTTTTGGTGTTACTATGGGATAAGGCCCATGAAATCCAGCATGCTTGTCATTACATGCATCTCCCAAATGATCATAATTATGTTTGGGGAAATTTAATATGACTCCTATTATGTATATAGTTTTTATTTATATTTTAGTTTTCTTTTATTTCTTTGTTTAGGTACATTTTTTATTCTATTTAGAGTTAGTTTATATTATATTTTCTTCTAGCATTTACTTTTGTTATTATGCTTAGTTTTTTCTTAAATGTTTGTTTTAATTTATTTTATTTATATTTGCTTTTAACTCTTTTGTTTGATTAGTTAGATTTTGTGGTATGAAGTTTCTTGCTTGTTTTGTGTCTTAGTTTCCCATCTACACTATGCATATTCATGCTTTCTTCTCTTAATTTTTGTGGTTCATCTATATATAATTAAATTTTGGTTCCTCTAAAGGAAAATATGCTTAATTAATTGAGGATGAATGAATTTTTTGAAATTAGGTGAAGTTGATGATTAGTGAATTATATTATTAGGTTGTATTCTTTGACTATGGGGCCAAAAAAATGAAACTAGAAATAGTGTGACATAATGCTAAGGCTTCACATTTAATAACACATTAAAGTAATTCTGGATCATAAGGATATAATCATATTGGTTTGATGATTAGCTAAAGATACATACACTCTATTTCTAGCCTTATAGATTCCTAGCCCAAAAGCACATACAATGTTTGCAATTGATCAATTACTTCTTAATCAAGAAGTAAAATACTAAATATGCAATAAACTAAAAGTGCTTGGGTGATTCGAATAACCTCTACCAAGGATATAGATACTTGGTTGCTAGTAGAGCAATGTCTAGAAGAAATTAAGGTCATATCCACCAAATCTATAAATGCTTGATTAGCAGTGGAGCAATGCAAAGGAAAATCATTTTTATGAGCAACATATTTAATATCCTAATTTTAAACTAAGTGATGAAATTTTGATGGAACTAATAATGGAAGTGAATGCACTAGTACACACACTTTAAGCTGAAGCAAATGGAGCATTTATTTCAAGTAAAAATTTATTTAACCCCATTATTTTAGAATGTTGGCAAGTTATTTATATTTTAATAGTTGAAATTTTAGATATTTCAAATTGGGTTCTTTATCCAAAATGCTCAAGAGCATTTTCCATCAGATTCGTCATTTGTTGTTACTATTGCAAAACACGCCCCAATTGGGGACCCACTTGAAATTTTAAGTTTTATACAAAGGTTTTTACATCTATCCTTTGAAGCTTGTTCACATTGAATTTCAATTGCTTTTTAGGGTTTGGAAAACCCTATTTTAAAGTTATTTTTAGGGTTTTTAGAATTTTACCACTTTTGCTCCTATAATTATTTGTAAGCTTAAAATGACCATAAATTTTTATAGAGAGCTCTATTTGATGTGATTCAAATATGGATGGAAATATATCAAGATGATATTTACAATAGTACCAAATTTGTATACACAACATCAATATTTCAGACTATATGGTGAAAATATTGTTCATCCACATTGATTCCCTATAACATTCCATGAATTTCAAAAGGCTATATATTTTGATCCATAATGAATTTTCCAATTATTTTAACTCTTCTAGATACCCACTTCGATTAATTCAAAATGTGGAGAGTTTCATAGCATTTTGGGAACTTTGAAATTTTACCTTTTTTTACACTACAAAATTGTTCTAAGTTCTTGATCAAGCATTAATTTCATGGATTCAATGATATAAGGTTCATTCACCATTAAATTAGGTTTAAAATTAGCTTTCACATATGTTTAAATATACCCATGTTTTTTATTTACAATTATCTTCCTTATTGCTAGCTAAACTATCCATTTTAATGGGTTATGATGCCAAAGTTCATTTAAATTCATAGTCTTCCACATGACCAAGATATCACGTCATTCATCAATGGTAAATTACCGCAAAAATTAGCCCAATGAATATTCCTATGACTACACACCCTATTCCCCTTTGGCATTAAGTTTTAAAATATTAGGTAAATAAAATTTAATCTTGCCCATTTATCTTTCATGCCCTAAGGTTTGAAAACATTAAAGTTAGTAAACCTAAGATAAATCATCCATCCTTGAGACTTAAAAAGCAAGTAGCATATTCCATTAATGGGTAAAATAATTAATGAAAAGATAAACATGGCGAAGTAGTACTCTAAAAACATAAACTAGTTTTTGATCCACTAAATTGCAGATGCACAAGTGAAGAGCATACTCCTAGTGTTGCAAGGTTTCTAGTTGACCAGATCACATTACCTGCAAGTGAAGAGCACAATATTGGTCAAAAAATATTTTATTAAATAGAAGAAATAAAAAAGATATATTATAAACTTAAATAAATATACGAGTGAGGAAAGGAACAAAAAAAATTTGAATTTTTATTTCAAAAAAAGAAGTGATACATCTATAAAACTCTGAATGTGTTTCAAAAACGGAGTGAGCTTCGAAGAGGTACAAACTCTCTTTATGAGGACCTAACTATAGTGGAAGCTAAAAAGTAATACATGTGGGATAAAAACACACAAGCATTATTACAAACTGCAAGTTTATAGACCAAGATGGTGAAAATAAGAGAAGTCCCAAAAACACACCCACCAAAAAAAGAGAAGAAATGCATTAAAAAATGAAAAAATACAAGGTGGGAAATAGATTCCCTCAAAGAATTTTATTTTTACAAAGATAATATCAAAGAGGTTTTTGGTTCCTCCAACAAATTATGCCTCAAGCAATGTTCTTGAGCTCTCTATATTTTTCTCCATTTTTCAAACATTAGAGAAATAATATATGTGTCGATTCAAATATCTCTAACAAAATTGCATTTGTCAAGCTTCAAAGTAAGAGAAATTGTTTAAATTTTAGTTCCAAGTTTTCATGTTGCTCGCTCCAAAACATGAGCCAGAAGTGAAGGCCTACCGTCAAATTTAACTTTATCGAACAAAGGTAGGAAAAAATTAATTTGGTATCCCCTAGCTCTGAGTCTGTTAAAAGAAATATTTTTAACAAAAATAAATTCATCCTTGGAGCTTTATCTAACCAAAAATATATTGAATTCACTCATGATAAAGACCTTTTGTTGATGAACTGGATGATGGGAGGAAGAAGGGATGTATTGATAGGCATTCATCAGTTTCTAAAATAATTTGGTGTAGAGAATTCCAGTCTAAGAAAAATCAAACCCCTTAAAAAATACACAATCTAGAAGTGTTACTTAAGAATAAAAAACAAAGAAAGTAATTTTAATATTGTCATAGAAGGAATCATAGGCAACAAAAAATCCATTAAGATCCTCCTTAGGGCTATGCCAAACTCCAATGGCATCATCAATGTATCTTTTATAAAATAAAATATTTCCACAACATTATTAAATACTAAGGAAACATGGTTCATGCACTCGGTTTGCTAGGTGCATGAACCTGCACCCACACCTGCATAGGATGCTCAGGTGTGGGAATGAGTGCGACTGGGCCAAACCCTATTCACACCCTATCTACTAGGGTTCGGATTAGCTAGACCTTATGGCCAGTTAGGGTTCATTTAACCAAACCCTACCCTATTTGGACATATATATATATATATATATAGTTATATATAGTTATTATGTGGGCCCAACCACTCCTAGCCCATACATGCTTTAAAAAATTTTGAAAAAAAAAAAAAAAAAGTTTATATTTTAAATTTTGAAGGTTTTTACTTTTTTGATTAAATTAACTTTATATTTTAAAGTTTTTTAATGTTTATGTGGGCCCACCCAGCCCATACGGGCTTTAAAAGAACATAAAAAATAAAACTTAAAACTAAAAGTTAAAAACTTAAAACATTTTAATTTTTTTAATTTTTAAAAGTTTATACATTAAACTTTTTAGTTTTTAAACTTTTTTATAATAAAATTAAATTATAATTTATAAAGTGGACTCCAATTTAGTGTAAAGTGAATTAGGGTTCACTCCTCCTATATAAACCCTTCTCTAAGGGTTTCTACTTCATTTTAAGTATTTGCACAAGTGAAAAGTTATAAAGAGATGGTAGACTTTAGACAGAGACAAGCAAGACTTTGGACAGTCAAAGCAAAACTTCGGACATATATGGTAAACTTCATATAGAGACAAGCAAGACTTTGGACAAGCAAAGACTCTTGGACAGAGATGGTATACTTTGGACAGAGACAAGCAACTTCGGATAGACAAAGCAAGATTGAGGTAGGTTTTTAATATTTTTTGGGGGAGGTTTCAGAAAACTTTTAAATAAAAAATTATACAATTAATTCCCTTGTGCCACAATCAAGAGGAGCATAATATATTTGGACTGTTATGAAAGTAGCTAGGTTTTTTTCTATACAAGTCATGTCATAGAAGAAAATTTGGCCTTAGAGGGTATACATAAAAATGAAAATTATTCGTAAAATATCCAATTAGAATTTTATTTCTTGATAATAACATTTTTCCGAGTTCTAGGTTCAGTAGTGTTGCATATTTTTATTTCATCTATTATGAAAATGATTAGGTTAGTCTAGTTAGAATTTTCTTTTCCATATCACTCTGTATGGAGTATTCAAAATTTCTAAGTATTAGAAAGAATATTTTTCAGCTTCACCTCTAAAACCCTTTCTTACATATGAAGTTATGAACATATTTTGACGGTTTTTAGCTTCTCCACAGTTAGATCTCCATGGACAATAACATAAGCACTTCCTATTTATTATGTTCTCTAAGGAGTGGATAAATATTTTCATCATGCAATGGGCTTCCTTGGTGTACTATCACCAATAGCATGATAGGGTTAAACTACCATGAAATTTTGTGCTAGTTTTTCCATATAAAATAGATTCTAGTATAGTGACAAGAAAAAAGGATTATGAATGTAAGGTGACAAAAATAAAAAATTAAATAATAAATACAAAAGTTCGGAAGAATCAAAACACATAATGTTTTTGAGATCAATAGGACCATATCATAGACTAAGCATGGAATATCAAGTTAAATACATAACACCTATGTTGTCTTTATTTTTTAAAATTCTTTGTGTTTTTAAATTTCTTGGCTATCCAATTCATGTAGAAACTAAGAAATTTAGAAATCCAATGTCATTTAGAAATCTAAAAAGTAAAACTGCAGGTTTTAAAATTTATCTATAGGCTATGGCTATCATGTTGTCTTATTCTTTTTTTTGGTTTCTTTGTTGTTCACATACAGAGGGTAGATTCAAATCATCTTCAAGAACATCATCATGGAGGGTGCAAGGAGTGCATCTGGTTCTTCAAAATGTCCATTATGGAAATATGTGTCAGTTGTTGAACAAAAGACAAAGGGTGCAGGTGGCACATGCAAGTTTTTGTGTAATTTTTGTGATGTGACTTTCACAGGATCATACCATAGGGTTAGGGCTCATTTGTGTGGACTGAAGGGGCAAGGGATTAGGATATGCAATGAAATTGATGGTGTCCAACGCCAAGGGCTCATTAATGAGAAAATGATAATAAATGGGATACCCACACCAACCCCATCTTCTGCTTCTATTGAGGGAGGCCCTTCTACACAACCTTCTCCACCTATGTCATTTGCATCTTCTAGGACATCACCTCCAGAGTCTTCTAAGCGGAGGAGGGTTGCATCACATGGGACCAATCCCATACAACATATATTTGATGCTAAGGATAGGGAAGAGCTTTATCACACTATTGTAGAATTATTCTATGCATTTGAAATCCTATTTAATGTGGCCCGTTCCCCTTATTTTGACAAGATGGTTCATGCCATTAATAATGGCCCTATAGGATATACACCTCCAAATTCAGAGAGGATCCGCACCACTTTTTTGGAGAGTGTGAGGGATCATGTGCACAAGTCATTGGAGCCACTTCGTAGTACATGGTAAATTAATGGCTGCAACATTATTATGGATGGTTGGACTAATGCACATACCATCCTTTAATAAAAAACATTGTCTCTTCTACTATTGGCCCCTATTTTTTGAGAGTTGTGGATTGTTTAGGGTAGGAGAAGAATGTAGAGTTCTAGGAAATTCTATTATCGACAACCATAGATGAGATTGGGTAGGGCAAAGTGGTGCAAGTAATCACAAATTCTACACCAATTTTCAAAGCATCTGGTATGTTGATCCATACCAAATACCAACATATTTTTTGGACTCCATGTTGTGTTCATGCATTGAACAATATTTTGAAGGACATTGGTAAAATTGATTGGGTGGCACAATTGATTGCACATGGGAGAGACATCCAAATGTTTATGTGCAACCACCATCGGGCACTTGCGATCTATCGCGAGCATGCCCAATTAGACTTGCTCAAACCGACAGACACTCGGTTTAGCTCATACTATATTCTACTACAGCGGTTGGTGGAAGTTAAGGTAGCATTGGGGCATACTATTTTTAGTAGATAATGGTCTCAATGGAAACAATCATCTTTAGAGCAGGGCCTTTGCATTAGAAATTTAATTGTATCTACTCAATTTTGGATAGATGAGTTTTTGTTGCGGTTTTTGGAGCCAATTATAGATGCACTTTGTACATTTGATACATCTTCTAAATGCCTAGGAGAGATATATGAGGGTATAAGTTCCATGTGTGAGAATATCAAATCCATTACTGATCTTCAATATATTAACTTGTACCCTTAATTATAGACCATAATTCATCGAAGATGGAATACCCTCAACACACCACTTCACATGGCAGCTTATGCTCTTAACTCGAAGTGGTATTATGTAGAAAAGACAAAGAAGAGGGCACCATATTAGGATCTAGAGGTGACTGCAGGGTTTTTACAAGCATTCAAGGATATATATGGCATTGGATAGGAGGCAACATAGATTAGAGAGCAATTTGCATCTTTTTTTTGTGCACGGGGTGCATTCCAGTCTATTAAGGCCTTATATGATAGGAGTATGAAGAACCATATATTTTGGTGGATATTTCATGGACATGATACACCATAGTTGTAGTGACTAGCATGTTGTTTATTGTCTCAGGTGGCCAGTTCCTCAGCTTGTGAGAGAAATTGGAGTACTTATGGATTTATCCATTCAATGAGGAGAGGTTGATTGGAGGTATATAGGGCAGAGAGTCTTGTATAAATCCATAGTACTCTTCAAATCATATCTCGTACAAACAAGGGTTATATAAAGGGACCTTATACATGATGGGATGTCGTTCCTAATGACAGTAGAGATGACAACAAGTGTGACAACTTTTTAGATATACAACCATAAGATGCACAAGAGGAGGACCTAGAAGATGATGATGAGGAATATCATGAATGAGAGTCAAATATTTGATATTTGATGTTATATTTGTACATGCACTACTGCATATTGTACATGCACTTGTAGAGTAGAAAAATGGTGCACCTAACAATGGGAAATAAAATACATATATTGATCTATTGATCTAAGCACTACAAAATTGATATCTTAAGAAAGCATGAAAGACAAATAGGTCAAATAAATGGGGGTCATCCATGTATTATTTGATTTGTCAAATTCACGATTACAAAACATCCCCTTGAGGGCTCTAAATTGATACAATTATTACATATATGTCAAACAAGTAAATCATTTTAGAAACTAAGGTTCTCTTCAATGTCTTCCTCGCACTCACAAATATTTCAAGGGTGGGATTTCGATGCTTCTGTAATGTTCTATCGATGTTCTAACTTGATACTTTATCCTTACACACAGTGATACCTAGATCTACACATAGAGAAATTATATTTGTTAATAGCATGTGCGGATTGAAATGCAATCAAAGAGATATATGTGATAATGATATTGAAAGAGGAAATGTATAATAGACGATGTAAAACTATTCCAAATGCTACCAAAACTTAGGATCATGCATATAGTGTACTATGGAAATGATCTAAGCAAGAATAAAAAGAAAATTGCACATAGATTTATGGTTGTCCATAGGCATTCCAATTAGGATTACAAACAATAAATGCATAATAACAGGTGCAAAACAACCCAAAATTGCACCAAAACTTGATAGAGGGCATAAAATCTACTCTAGAATTGATCTATGCAAAAATAGAAGAGAAATTTTGCTCAAATTCATGGTCAACCCTGAGTGTGCCATTTAAGACTGCTAACTATTCCAGGTGGGGACGACCACCAAATCTGATGGTTTTTACCACAAATTCCTCTATGATTTGGTCCAAACTACTCTTAGGGATGTTGTCATAAAAAATTTAGGATCTGATTCACTAAAATAGTTTGGTTTTGTAAGCATATTGTGTGTGTTGGAATCACTTGGAAACCTCCTTTGATTTATGGAGATCTCAAGGGAAAGCACACAATGAATTGGGGATAAATATCGATAGCACTTTGTGGTGAAATATTGCAAAGACTCCTCCTTGAAATTGGGTGGAATGACTCCAATTTATAGCTCAAGTGATCATATGGTCAAATGGGCATGCTTGGCCATGCGATGCAGGTACTGCCATTTGTCCAAACCTTGTCATGCATTGGAGGGGGGAGAATCTCCAATTTGGGCCTCCAATTTGCAACTTGGCATGAGAGTTATACATCCTCAAAATAATATGCTTCGATGGGTGGTGTAAACGATGGAATATGAATGCCATTTTTCTCACCTTTGACTTTTTAAGGGTCCAATGCCATGGCCTTCCCACCCAGGAACGATTGTTGGTGGCCGTCCCTGGGTGGGATGACCATGAACTGTGGCCATCCTGAGGTGAGATGGCCATGCCTACATGGCCCAAAACTTCCCGAAAGTGGGGTAGAACCTCCAAAAGTGGCTAGGACCACTATTTAACCTCTAAGGGTTTCCCAAGGGGGCTATATGATGTCGATTAGAATATGTCTTGGTAGTCTAATTGGATTGACGTGATTTTAGTGTCTAAAGATGCCCTTTTTTGGGATGCATTATATGTGGCATAGAGTAGAGAAAAAATAGATGACTAAAATATCAAATAATTATGGTTATTCAGTAACATAACCAACTTTAAATACCCCAATCATGGAAAGAGCATGCATCCTTGAATCCTTGCTTCTGACGAGTTAAGAAACTTGATTCAAGTACAACCTTTCACATCAAGCTTACTTGATCTTGGACATTGTTTAGTCATGAAGAGGTGAGGCCTATGATACTTCATGCCTCCATGTGCCAAGTATTTATTTAATTGAAATTTTTTCTTGTTTTCTACCCCAATTAGGGGCATGATTGTTTTTGGCAATGATTCGTTGACGAACATGATTTGCATGATTGAGTGTTTGATTATTGATTTTGATTATGAATTTGTTAATTATGACTACCCCCTCAAGAAAAAAGTCAATTAGGGAATGACCAATGATAAAATCAATGAGTCACTTGACCCATATGACTTGGTTGGGGTTCCTTTAGCTTTACCCATTGTAAAATTTCTTAGTTTTGTGAGGATTTTGATGATTTTGTTGATAGTTCATGGAAGAAAGAAATTGAATACCTCGTTCCCGTGGAGCGGTCCAACCACATTGGTCTTCTTGGGGAATGAAGTAGAGAATTTTCAATTTGTCTATGAGCAATTTGGTGCAATATTGATCTATTGTGAATTTTATTATATTTGACCTTTTTTTGGTGGTTTTTAAGCCATTTTTGTTGCTTTTTCTTCTATTTGTGTGATTTTTTATGTTTCAAGAGCTTTGGAATTTTTTATTTTTGATGAGATTTCATAGAATAAAGGAAATGAATACCTTGTTCCCATGGAATATTCCAGCCGTAATGGCCTTCTTTGGGATTGAAGTGAAGACATTTTAGTTTGACTATGAATAATTTGGTTCAAGTAGCCTTATGGTAATTTACTCATCTTGTCGGATTGCATGGAGCACAAGTCACTACAACCGCCAAGTGTATAGGGTAAATAACTAGGTACGATGTGCACTTGAGATTTTTTTTTATTTGATTTTTTTTATGATTTTTGAAGATTTTGGATCGGTAGATATCCTTTATGAAGCTCCTTGTGGTGATCAAATATGTGCATTGATGTCTGCTTCTTGGCTTTCTGATGCATTTATGGATGCATATATGGATGCATGTATTGTAATATGATGTTTTTGATGATATGGATATGTGTGTATGCATAATGAAATGGATGATTTTTTGATCTGTATGATGAAATATGAATACTATTTGACACACTATGTTAGCACCATAGACTGTATAAAATTCATCGATTCATTTGTAATGTTGTCATGAGACTATGTGATGGATTTGTGAAAATGTAAACTGACAAAAATGTGATAAAATGGTATGGAATGGAATGAATAGTAAGATGTTATAGAATGTCCTTGAGGTTTTCATGAGACTCAAACACTCTAGTCAACTAGTCAAAAGTTATATACTAACCATACAAGACTTTTTGACAAGGTACGAATCTGCTAGGATGACCAAGATATTCAATATCCCTATGTGTGCATGTGAGTTCATTGTTATGATAATGCATAAAGTTACCCCAATGCCAAAAAATATTGATGCAACCCATCTGTACTGAATATCACCCTATGAGTATCATGATCCTGAGTTTTGTACGTAGTTGGATTAGACCACTAGGTAATACAGGCTACCAAAAGCTAGCTCATCTGCATGCAAACATTGGTCTATACAAAAGCAGGATGCTAATATGACAAACATATCATCATGCATAAGGATACCACCATTTCTAGGTAGGCTTGATGCCACCTAACTAGTAATGAGGATCACCTCATGGTTTTTCAAATGCTGAGAATTCCAGGGATTCAAGTTCAATATTCCCTTATTTTATTTTATTTTTGAATTGCTCCAGGGATTTGCTCATTTTTGTTTGGTGAGCAAGGGATTTTGGGAGTGGTGATAACCACTATTTATTTTACTTTTTGCTTTTGTTAGTGGTGAAAACCACTATTTATTTTGGGTTTTTTTGGTAGTGGTGAAAACCACTATTTATTTTGTATTTGGGTAGGGAGGAGCTTGTCCTTTTGTCAATTCTTAACATTTTTGAACCATGCGCATAGGGGGATGAGCAAGGTAAACTTTTCACTTAAGGTAACCTGGACCACTTTGTAGGTTTCATCTTTCCTTGTGCAAAACTTGGATTTAATGTGAAAATGTGTTGGGATTTTGACATATACAAGGTATAATCAGAGCAAGACTCTACCTTCTAAAAATCAGGAATAGATTTCTACAAAATCTGAAAATAAAACTAGATATAGTTGAGTGACCAAAAATCCTAAATACACCTTATAACAAATGACTAGGTGAAGGGAAACATACACAAATACGAAAGGTTGGAAATGTGGATGGAAATGATAATTGTAATGTAGATGGGTGTGAATGATGACTTTTGACAAAGTTGAATTTGAAGGATGTCTAGTATACAGACCTGGTGCTAGACATGTATGAGCAACTCTAAAATGCAAAATGCAATGATGGGTATGCCTAATGCAAGTGATTGTATAATGCAATGGTATGAAATGCAATGTAATGCAATATTTTTGTATTTTTTATATTTTAATGATGTTTTTGGATTTTGATTAATATATATATATATAATAAATATATATATATACATTTGACCAATGGGCTTATTGGATGCCATTGGGGCATTTTGGGTGACCAAAGGGTTTATGGATACCTTTGGAGCTTTTTGGGTGACCAAAGGGTTTATGGATACCTTTGGGGCTTTTGGGGTGACCAAAGGGTTTATGGATACCTTTGGGGATTTTTGGTGACCAAAGGGTTTATGGATACCTTTGGGGCTTTTTGGGTGACCAAAGGGTTTATGGATACCTTTGGGGATTTTGGGTGACCAAAGGGTTTATGGATACCTTTGGATGGACCCCCTATCTATGGCCAATACTCTGATGGAGATGGCAGAGAATCTCCCCGATCAAATTTAATTACCTCACGGTTGAGGTGCAATGGCTTTAATGGGTTATTCGGATCATGCAAGGGTGCAAAAAGATCTATGGAAATCATGTTGATGGATGGATGATCTCCGTTAGGTGGTTGATGGGGTCTATTGACAATAGGTTGTCGCAAGACTTGTGGAGGTGGTTGCAGTGGAGGTTGAATGATCGGAGGTGGTCAATATGGAAGTGGGTGAGCTTACTCTTCTAAGGGTAGAATTTGTCACCAGATGGGATGTGGTAATGGGAACACACGTAGATAGAACTCATCTTCATCATCCAAAGGGATGATCTATGCGTATTCCCCATCTAAACTAGAAGATTTGATAGGTACTACTCTGTAATATGACTCATCATCAGTTGTCCATTCATAGGGGGGCCTTGATCTTCTTCCTCACTATCGTATGGAAGAGTATGTGAACTTTCACCTACTTCATAGGATCGGGTGAAGTCATGAGATGTCCCTTGATCTATCATGGTTATGGAGAAATGGTCCCCCAGAGAGTGGACATGATTAGGATTGGTGTAGCGATCATGTGCAAGCTCATCCCTATAGTTCAGATCTAGGCACTCTAAACTATCAATGAGGACATCGAGAGGCATAGGCTTGTTGTATCCTAAACCAGAATTATCATATGATATTTGATATTGCGACTGGCAAAGGACATGAGTACCTTGTTCATACAACCCCAAACCATAGCCATGCCAATTGCAGAGATGGAGATATCTCATGGAAAATTTAGGATTGGACATGTAATTAATGTCCTCAAAAAAGGGCTCTTCATCCTCTTCTTGCTTTGATATGGTTCTATGCCATAGTCAATACCCCCATAAATGAATTTCATTTGATTAGGAGGTAAGCCTAGAGGTACTACGGTACCTATGGGAAGATGAGGTCGACCCATGTTTTGCACTATCTCAATGGTAGGAGTTGTTGTGATATTCCTTACCAGGTATTCTCCTAAGCCAGTGGTTGCTAGATGGACTGTGACTTGTGGTGGTGAAGATGGATGAGATGAAAGCAAGGCTTGAGTTGACTCAATGTTTACCTCATGATGTGGTTCCTCATCTGCTGGACTAGGAATCTCTTCTATGGATATGGTAGAGATGGTTGGAGGGATCTTGTCAATAGACCTCTTCCCCATGTTCCTCTGTGGAGGATTTGATGATGACAAAGGTATATCTAGAGGTGTCGATGATGAGGATGGTATGGAAGAATATGGTGATGGATTAATGGAAGGTGATGGTGAAGGAGTCAGACCTTGGCTGGATGTATTTGATTGGAAGTCCAGATGGGTTGATGGCAAGGTCGACTCAAGGATTTGTTGCACCAAGTTGCAGTATTTGAAGGGCTCAAGGTCTGTAGAGATAATGTGCACTTGCCCTTCATAAGTGTACTTCAAACATTGGTGAGCTATGGATGGCACGCACTTCATGTCCCTAATCTAGGGTCTACCCAACAAGATATTATAGGCCATTTCACCCTCCAAGATGTGACACAATATTGGTATGGTCTTTTATCCCACTTGAATAGGTAAGACTATAGTACCAACCATTGAGCACAGAGCATCATTAAATGCTCAAAGGGTATACGTGGATGCAACAATGTGGGATGTTGGAAGCCCTAGATGTTTGAGAGCAGTCATGGTGATGATATTGTTGGAGGAACCAGTATCAATCAGAACTCTCTTGTAAGGTGTTCTATTTACACATGCAATGATGTGTAGGGGAGGATCCACCATATCATTTGGTACTGACTTGAGTTCATGCTCATGAAAGGTGATTACTGGTTCTATGCATTATAGAACATGCCCCACAAAATTGATAAAGGAGTTAGACTCCTGGGCTGTAGTTCAATTGACTTGAGGATCTCCATGAGAGCTTCTCGATGAGGTGGAGACTGTTGGATAAGCTCATAGATAGAGATCCAAGCTGATGTTATTTGCAAGATCTGAGTAAGCTTACTCTTTATTGTGACCATCGGATGAGGTGGAAGGTTTTGCATTGGAGGTGGTAGAGGCTATGATGTTGAAGGAATATCGTTTGAAGTCATAGGTGGTGTGACTTGACTTGGGTAATGTTTATTCCTTGTCACGATATTGACCATTTTGATGAACCCTTTTTTAGGGGGTGTTGGATATACCTTGTTCACTTGTTGTGTTCACTTTTCCTACTCCTCATGAGTGGGCAATGGGTCTTTAAAAACACCCATTTTTTTATTATTTGTTACAATAGGGTTATCAACCTGAAGATCATTCCTATCGATCATGTCCTGTACTAGGTGTTTGAACCTAAAGCACATCTGCACGTCATGCCCATTCTACCTATGGTACTTGCAGTATAGGTCTTCATGATATCCTAGGGGATTTGGTGCATTCGGATCTACAGGTCAACTTTTAGGTAGATTAATTACCTTGGCCACATAGAGGTGCTCAAATAGAGAATCCATGGACTCAACAATGGGTGTAAATTATCACTTAGGGCAACATTTCTGGTTTTTCCCTTGATTTATTTGATTGTTGTTGTTGTATTTTCCAAGTGTGGCCTGATAGTTGGGCTTCTAAGGTGGTGTTGGTTGCATAGGCCCTAGAATACTGATAGCAACTTGGTTGACTGCTACTGGCTTTGGTTGCACTGAATTGTTCTTGGTGTTCTTAGTCCATTCCTTCTTGTGAGGTTTTGCAATTTCCTCCTCTTGAATTTTAATGTCTTCGATTGTTCTAGCCTGTGCTAGAGCATCTTCAAGAGTTTGATACTATTGGAGTTGTAGAAATAAGGAAATTGGCTTTAGGTAACTCTTAGCAAACATGTGAGTCAACTCTGACATGGGAAGTAGGTATGGTAGCTTAGCAAGAAGTGTTTGCCACCTATTGCCATAGTCAATGATTGACTCATCATCATATTGCTTCAACCCTATGAGGTCAATCAACGTCACCTTTCGCTTAGTGTTAAAGGTGAAGCATTCTAGGAATGCATCTACAAATTGTTCAAAGTTATAGATGTTGTACTTTGGGAGTTGATTGTACCACTCTATGGTAGGGCTAGAGAGGGTAAGTAGAAATATCCTGAATATCAAGGCATTGGTTTAAAAATTTGGTGACATGCTCCTACGCATCTTCCTCTCCTTTAAATTTATCTAGCTTGGGCATTTTGAAATGCTCTGGATAGGGAGGGTAAGGTACTGATGGGTGAAGCGATTGACTGCGAAGCTGGCACAAAGTGGGCTTCTGAGGCTCAAACCCAGAGGTCTTGTTCTCTATTGATTCCATGTATTCTAGCAATGCTTTATACACATCAGAGGATTTGATCTCCTCTTCTTTGCTTCGACCCTATGAGGGAGGGCAAGGAATATCAAGCCTATTGCATGGTGGTTGAATGTCATCCACCCTACCTCCATAAGGTGCTTCAGGATATTCCTTTCTTAGTTCAAGCTCAGTGTAGGCCCCGTAAGGTGTCTCTTGAACTGGCCTACAAGGAGGAGTAAGCGCATGCAAAAGGCGATCTATGTTTGGCCTAGGAGGCAAGTCCCTATTAGGCCTAGGAGGTCGAGGAGGCAACATTTTGTTAGGCCTAGGAGGCCTATCTTGATTGAAAGTAGGTTACCTCTGATGAATCCCTATCTATGAGTACTTGGGGTAGGGACCCTATCATGTAAAGTCTCTTGAAATAGATCATTGGTTTGCTGCTCAATTATTTTCTTTTCTAATTGATGTTAGCGGTCCAAGCATTCTTTATCCTATCGAAGCTGATTGAATTATGCTTGGTGCTCAACATATCTCTTGACCACTTGATTTATCTATTCTATCATGTGGGGCCTATGGACCCTAGCAGTATCTTGTTCAGGATGGTCTAAAATATCAACTATGAGCTTCCCTTGATCGAGGAAAGTCACGTTCACTTGAGGTTTAGTCCTAGACAAGTGTTCTTTGTACTCAGCTAGCGCAAAGGCACATCATGCTTGCATGGCATAATGGACCTAAGGATAATAAAAATTTTCCTCATGCCTTCCTTCATTGATGAGGAAGGGAAGGGCTGACTTTGCTCACCCCAAATGATGAGTATCATACTCATCTTGGTACTTAGGTTGTTGTAACCTATTAGGGTGGTTTAAGGGTGTAGTTTGATCATTTGGTCTTGCCCATTGTGTGTACTCTTGATATTTCCTATAGGTGGGCATGGTAGACCTAGTAGGCACATGAATGCATGGTATTGCTCTATCTATTAGCGCCTCAACATGCAATTTTCATTCTTGAAATAAGGTATGTGAAGTGTCTACATCTAGGAAGTACATTCCCTGATTAGGACCAAAACCTGTAGGGGTGTCCCGTGTAGGGGTCCCTTGTAGGTGAAGTTCTTGACTTGCTATTCTAGGACTTGGGCGAGTAGGAGGCCACCAAGGAGGTATGAACATGTACTTAGGGCTAAATCAGAGACGACTTGTGTCTCCTTATCTACTCTCCATAGCGTCAGCCCTTGAATGGGCTTGGCTATGGGTGCACACCATAGCTACTTCGTACCAAACCCTACGTGATTATCTCCTTTATAAATTTTAATGATGCAACACACAAGAATGAAAATACACAATATAAAAGTTTTTATCTCTTTTAAATATTTTGGATGTGTTCCCTAAAACTATTTTGTGTGTTTTGATTCGTTGTTTGCAAGGAGATACCTTTTGTCACATGTTTTTCTTTTGTTGGATGATATTCTTTTTTTAAAGGGATTTCACCTGTATACTCGTAGCTCAACAACCAGCAATGAAAGTCTGATCATGTGAACCAACCAAAGTATGGATATGAAGCCCATACCCAATCATGGAGCATAGGTCCTACCAGTCCTCACCCATATTGATTGTGGGCAGCGATACACCCTCTGAAGAGGAATATGTGCTATTTTCCATGGCTAAGACGATTCTTAGAGCCAGATTTGGCTAATAAAACAAGGTTCATATCAATCATGTGAGCCAACGGATGGAGATGAAGCCCACCATCGTTGGTCTCTATTAGTGGTTGGGGATGAAGTCCAACTCACTAATGTTCAAAATGTGATGTGGTGTGTGTGGTTCCTTTTATACTTAAAGAAATTAAAACAAAAGAGCACTCAATGATAGATTCACTAAATGCAAAAATAATGTTTCACTTTCAGAAGTATTAAATAGAAATTGAACCTAAAAAATGCATGCCCTAAATGGCAACCTACCCATTAGGTAGGTCACAAGCAATCAAACCACACAGATGCATTCCTACTAGATTATTTTTCTATTTTTCTATTTTTTTTTTGTGATTAAATAAAAGTGAAATCTACCTTTCAATAAAACAAGGGGAGAAAGAAAAACTAAATTTGACCTTTTTTGAATAGTAAAAATGCAAAAGCAAGGTGCAATTACTTAACTTGAAAGCCTACGATTCTATTGTTTCTATCAATTTGAGTTGCAAACCCTCTATTTTGTGGCCATCCTAGGGTGGGATGGATACAAATTTGGGGGCCATCCCTAGGTGGGATGACTGTTGTGGTCGTCCCTGGGTGTTCCAATTAGGAAATTAGGGGTCGTTTCAGGCCAGAATGGCCAAAACCTGCAACATTTCAAAGTTAAAAACAGATTCAAAAATTAGCTAAACCAAATGGGATAGGGGTCCCACCGTGATCGCCACTATAGAGCAAAAAATCAGTGAACCTAAAAATGGGAAATGAAATGCATCTATTGATATAAGCACTACAAAAGTGATATTTTAAGTAAGCATGAAAGACAAATAAGTAAAATAAATGGGGGTCCTCTTTGTATTATTTGATTTGTCAAATTCATGGTTACAAAACATCCCCTTGAGGGCTCTGAATTGATACAATCATTACATATGTGCCAAAGGAGTAAATCCTTTTAGAAACTAAGGTGCTCTCCAATGTCTTCCTCGCACTCATGAATCATTCAAGAGTGGGATTTTGATGCCACCGTAATGTTCTATCTATGTTCTAACTTGCTACTTCTTCCTTGCATGTTGTGATACCTAGATCTACACACAGATAAATCAGATTTGTTAATAGCATGTGCGGATTGAAATGCAATCAAAGAGATATATGTGATAATGAGCTTGAAAGAGGAAATGTATAATAGATGATGCAAAACTATTCCAAATGCTACCAAAACTTAGGATCATGCATATAATGTACTCTGGAAATGATCTAAATAAGAACAAAAATAAAATTGCACATAGATTTATGGCCATCCCTGGGCATGTCGATTAGGACTACAAAACAAGAAATGCATAATAACAGGTGCAAAAGAACTTAAAATTACACCAAAACTTTATAGAAGGCATAAAATCTACTCTAGAATTGATCTATGCAAAAATACCTGAAACTTTGCTCAGATTCGTGGTCATCCCTAGGTGTGCCATTTAAGACTGCTAACCATCCCAGGTGGGGATGACCACCAAATCTGGTGGTTTTTACCACCAATTCCTCTGTGATTTGGTCCAAACTACTCCTAGGGGTGTTGTCATAAAATTTTGGGATCTGATTCACTCAAATGGGTTGGTTTTGTAAACATATTGTGTGTTTTGGAATCACTTGAAAACCTCCTTCACTCGATGGAGATCTCAAGGGAAAACACGCGGTGTATTGGGGATAAATATTGTAAAGAAATTTGCAAATACTCCTTCTAAAATTGGGTGGAATGACTCCACTTTATATCTCAAGTGAGCATATGGTCAAATGGGCATGCTTGGCCATGCGAGGCAGGTGCCACCATTTTTCCAAACCTTACCATGCATTGGAGGGGGAATAATCTCCAATTTGGGCCTCCAATTTGCAACTTGGCATGGGAGTTATGCACCCTCAGACTGGCATGCTTCAATGGGTGGGGTAAATGGTAGAATCTGAGTGCCATTTGTCTCACCTTTGAATTTTTAAGGGTCCAAGGCCATGGTCATCCCACCCAGGGATGGTTGCTGGTGGCCATCCCTGGGTGGGATGACCATGAACTGTGGTCATCCTAGGGTGGGACGACCATGCCTACATGGCCCAAAAATTCCCAAAAGTGGGGTAGAACCTCCAAAAAGTGGCTAGGACCACTATTTAACCTCTGAGGGTTGCCCAAGGGGGACATATGGTGTCGATTAGAATATGTCTTGGTAGTCTAATATGATTGACATGATTTTAGTGTCTACACCACTATTTGAGGAGGGCATATAATTTTTTATGGCTTTGACATCCTGTTGAATATCATATATGCTTTTATGATGCCAATTTGTATTATTTATAATTTATTTTATTATTTTTGATAAAAAATACAATATATATATATATATATATATATATAAATTCATCACACTTGTACCCATGATTCCCACCGCACCCACACCTAGTAACCTTGTTAAATACCTATTCCTTTAGATGAAAAATAAATAAACATAAACCATAGAAAAATTACTTCCCATGGTTGTTCCTCTTATATGCCCATATATTTTCCCTTTGAACTCCAGGTAGTTTTGTGTTCACACTATCTCTACAAGCCTTACCACAAATTTTGTCTATGCCGGATCAAATTTGTTCCTCAAAAAATGATGTAGGGTTGCCAGTCCTTAATAGGTGGGTATTATGGGATAAAGACTAACAACATCAAAAGATAAAATAATGATATATTGAGGAAAAGTACAGTCATGCAAATATTTAATTAGAGATAAGGAATCCAAGAGATATTTTTTTTGCTTTATCAAAATTGGCAAGAGTAGATAATGAAGCCATTTAGAGGTAGGTTCAAGAATGAAAACATAGTAGGAATAGATGGATCATCCAAAAATATTGAGCTTGTAAATTTTGGGGAGCAAGTAAAAGAAACACACTCTGAAAGAGGATGGTGTTACCTGGACCATAAATTTATTATGGTTTTTTGAAAGAAGATTCCTCGTAAAAGCCCAACCAAGCAAATATTGAAGTTGATAAAAAATATCCTTCCAAGGGACTTTATTCACTTCAGAATACACATTCTGATCTAAAATATAGAAAATTCCTTTTTAAATGTACTAGTCCATGGATAAAACACAAAAAACCAAGTTTTTATCTATGAGCCTAATGACAATAGATTTGTCATTGGCAAGGGAATGAATGGTAGACTAGATATGGGGTAGAAAGACACGTTGGCAGGTGGGATTGGTAATAGATAATTTGTTATTGAGAAATATTTCACCCATGCCAATAATTTATTCCAAAGGCCTATAAAACTATGAGGGATTTCTTCCAAAGGCCAATAATTTCTTCTAAAGGAAGCAACTTACACATAGATGAATGGCCCATGATAGAGCGTTCATCATAGCATTAATAAATGGTCAGTACTACAATGTTCAAAGTTTCTCACATTGCCCTTTAACAATAGGTCAAAAGAGATTGACCACTTGGATGAACAACCTAGATTTCACCTACTTTTTGCCTTTAATATCGATCATCCATCATTCTAACCAATCATGTGTGAGCACTACACATACCCTGATGCACTCATATTCATTAATTTTATCGACCAATGAAATTTAAGTGATCCACGTGCTACGAACAATTCCTATTCCTCCATAACTCTAACCAATATAAATTTAGCATTCATTTTTCCCACTTCATTCCTATTCGTACATCGCTCCAACTAATATAAAACTAGCACTCATTTTCCTCGCTCCATTCCTATTCATCCATCTCTTCAACCAATAGAATTCTAGTGCTCATTTTATCTACTCCATTCTGCTCCAATCATTTTCCACCAATAGGAAGCCAATGATCATTTTCCTCGATCCATTCCTATTTTGCCATCACTCCAACCAATATGAAGCCAACACTCATTTTCCTTGCTTCATTTTTCTCCACTAATTTTCCACCAGTAGGAAGTCATCGCTCATTTTCCTCACTCTATTCCTATTCATCCATTGCTCCGACCAATAGGAAGCTAGTTCTCATTTTTCCCATTCCATTCCACTCCACTCATTTTCCACCAATATAAATGTATCACTCATTTTATTTGCTCCATTCATATTTGTCCATCGCTATGATTAATAGGAAATTAGCACTCATTTTCCCACTTCCATTCAACTCCATTCAATTTCTTCGATACAATCTAAGCCGCACATTTTATATAAGGAAAACTTTGGTAAAGATTTTAATTACATCTAATATTTTGATTATCAATTTAAAGACTTTTAGACCTAAGTATTAAATATTTTGAGAGAGGAAGAAATATTTATACTATGAGAGCCCAACCCTTAGGCAGATACATAAGGGGATCCGGTTAATTGAAATAACCCTAATATTGGGTATTTTAATTGAACCTTAGGCAACCTTATTAATTCAAATATTGTATTGAAGCAAAGGAGAGGAACATGAGCCTTAGACATTTAACCTAGCATTAAGTCTAATTATTTCAAAATTCAAACTAAAAGGACTAAAAAAATGGATAAATATTATGCCATGAGCCTAACCATAAACCTTGGTTTATAGAAAAATACTTTCGACATTAAATAAAAGTAAAATACCTTAGTGTATGACCTAAGATTTGAATTTAATAATTCAACATGGAATTAAAAGCAAAAATGAGGGTAATTTTTTATGAGAACCTAAACCCTTAGCTTGAGATCATGTTTTAAATTTGAAGATAAATACTTTGGCCTAAGCATAAAATTAAATAAAAATTTGAACATTAAAATTAAAATAAAAAACCTTAGCATTATTTAATATCTAGTGACATGAAAATTAAATGAAAGAGGATAATGTTGGACATTTTGAGTCCCTAAGTCAAAGTTGTCATTGATGTCAAGATGCCAGTGATAGCTCTTCTCCAGTTCGAGTGCAAAGTTTAATGGAAGTCATAATGGGTCAAAATATCTTCAGTGAACACCCAAGAGAATGGGTCAAAAAGTGGTTTTACTTCTTCCAAGGAAGCATTTATCCGAGACAGTGAAAAGGTATAATATTATAATTATTATTATAATATTATTAAAGTGACTTTGAGAAAACCCAAATAAAATATTTATAATTTTGATTATAATATTTTATAAATAAAAGGGTTTAAGTATTCTTTATAAAACCCAAGGTTGGGTTTAAGGCAAACGTTTCAAAGCTTGATGGCAATTTTATTTACCCAAACCTAAAGTTGGGTTGGTTTTAAATTAAAGGTATTCGAAGCCTTTACCGCCGACGTCATGGAAGGAAGCATGGTGAGCATCGATGTCGTTAATGCAATGGAGGAGCATATAAATATGCCCAAAGTCCTAAGTTTCAATTATCCTTGCTCGAATCAGAAATTTGGTGGCATGCGAAAAGAGAGCTCGTGTATTTCTGAAAACGTGGTAGCGAAGCGAATAAAGGAGGAAGTTTCCATCATCAAAATCGCATTGGGTAAGCATGGCCTGGTGGTAGTTTGGAAAGCGCGAAGGCACTGGAAGTGAGAAGGTTTGCATTCGAATCTCTGCGGTGCATCATTTGGTGTGTTGATTGAGGCACCCAAGGCGCACGACCTTTTGCCTTAGGTGGAAGGAGACTTGAGATTAAGAAGCACGTGGTGCTTCTTTAATCTTGAACGAGCGCATGGCTCATGCGGTGACTTTGGCCATGGCTAAGGCGCTTGTGTTGAGGCAAGGTTGAGGGTTCGATTCCCTCCGAAGATGAGGTACTAATTTTTTATTTTAATTTTTATTAGTTGCCTAATGTTGGAGGAATAAGGGTGAATAATTGATTATTATTTTTGAATATACATTAAGGCATAAATTTTATGGTGAATGATTGTTGAGGATTATTTTGGAGGGATTGGTATTTGAGATTTATTATTTTAGGAGTAATAAGGAGTTTTAGTAAAGTCTTGATTAAATTCTTATTAAGACTTTTGAGCATTATTTTTGTATAAGGGTTTTTCTATTAAAAGAAGACTATGGTGAATGTTATTTTTGAGTTGGAGTAATAAGGTGTATTTTGGGTCATCATTTTGCATTGTGTTATTATTAAAGTCTTCTAACCCTTATTGAGATTGGAAAAGAGAAATTTGTGAGTGTGGCAGATTTGTGAGATCAACTCCTTGTCAAGCAAAAAGGTATGAGCAAATTCTTCTTTGGTTGTGTTGGTTGATTGGCTTTCTTGAAAATTAAGTTTGGAGTGAAAAGGATTTGATTAGGGTTTCCTTTTTGAAAGTGTTTGAGTTAATGCTTCAAGGTTTTCTGAAATTAAGTGTTGTGATTAAAACCTTGTTTTATTAGCATTGTTGTTGAAGCCATTGGATTGTGCAAAGAACTTGAACTTGAGTTAGGAAAGAACATGAGTATCATTGTTATGTGAAGATTGATTTATGAGCATTGTTGTTGAAGTGAGTTGTTATACAAAGAACTTGAACTAGAGTTTGAAAAGATCATGAGTATCATTGTTATGTGAGATTTGTTGTTAAGCATTGTTGGAAATATTTTGAGTTGGGGTTACATGCTTGGACTAGGGTTTGTGAGTGAGAGTTGGTTCTTGAGTGATTGGTTGAGTAGAGTTGATTGAACCTAGTCAAGTGGATGTATGAAGTGATTGTTCAAGTTCCATGAAATAAACTATTCTATATTCTGATTTGAGTTGTGAAAGAAATTGAGTTGTGAGAATAGAACATATTGAGTCTCTAAAAATTCTCTTTATGCTTCTATGAGATTGAGTTGAGAAAGTGATTGAGTTTTGAGTATAGAACATATTGAGTCTCTAACAATTCTCTTTATGCTTCTATGAGATTGATTTGAGTTGAGAAAGTGATTGAGCATTGAGTATAGAACATATTGAGTCTCTAACAATTCTCTTTATGTTTCTATGAGATTGGACAAGTTCTGTGTGGACTTGTTAAGCAGATTTGAGGTAAGTCTTTGAGAAGACTTGTGGACTGATTTTGTGTGAGCTTTTGTGGAAGCTTACAATATATATTTGGTTAAGTCCTAGAGAGGACTTATTGAGAATATTTGGACAAGTTCTATGTGAGCTTGTTGAGAATTTGATTGATAGATTTGAGAGTTTGAGTGGACTATTGAGAGAGGTTTGAGATGGACCTATTGAGTATATTTGAGTAGGTTCTAAGTGGACCTATTGAGCATATTTGAGCAGGTTGAGTGGACCTATTGAGAGATTTGAGCAGGTTATGAGTGGACCTATTGAGCATATTTGAGTAGGTTTTGAGTGGACCTATTGAGCATATTTGTGCTAGATCGACTGGACTATGTTTAGTGCATATTTGAGTGGACTTGTGCTAGACCAATTGGATTGTGTTTAGTACAAGAGTTGAGCAGATTTGTGCTAGACCAAATGAACTATGTTTAGTGCAAATTTGAGTGAGCTTGTTGAGCAGACTTGTGCTAGACCGACTGGACTGTGTTTAGTACAAGAGTTGAGCAGAGTTGTGCTAGACCGATTGGACTATGTTTAGTACAGAATTGAGATAGAGCTTTGGAGGTGATAGAGTAGAGAGGATAGTAGTCTCTAGTGGATAGAGATCCATCAGCCAGGGTAGTGAGGATAGGTCTTCTGAGTGGGGATAAGAGTCTTCAGTGGAGAGAGATCCACAAGCCAGTGTAGTGGAGGTAGTAGTCTTCTAGAGGATCACCAGCTAGAGTAGAGGAGAAGGAGTTCTCCTATGGATAGAGATCCACAAACTAGATTTAGGGGATCAACATCTCCTTTGGATAGAGGTCCATAAACATTGTAATCGGGAAAGGATTCCCAAGAGATTAACTGAGAAAGTTTTAGTAAAATATTTTCTCCATGGAGTAGCCCGCATTGGGTGAACCATGTAAATTGTGGTGTCTCTATTGTGTGTGGTGTTGTGTACATTGCTTTGATTACTATTGTTGATATTGCTATATTTACATTGCATATATTGGTTTGAGAGAAAAAGTAAAAAGTGGTCTTATATTGTTCACCCCCCTCTCAGTATAAGCTTGTGTTCTTCAATTGGTATCAGAGCGGGTTCCTTCAGAAGAGTTTGATAGATTGAAGGAAAAGTGGTCAAGAACACAATGGATCAAAAGGATCAAAGGGATGGGTCCTCATATAATACAACACCAGTATTTGATGGAAGTGACTTCTTGTATTGGTGTATGTTGATGAGATTTCACCTGATGGCACTTGGAAATGAAGTTTGGGATGTAGTGGAACTTGGATATGATCCAACAATCAATCCTCCTATAGATAAGGAAGGTAAGCTTCTAATGCATGCAAATTCAAGAGCTATGAATGCAATTATAAAAGGGTTGCGTAGATCAGAATCTATGAAGGTTATGGATTGTAAAACAACAAAAGAAATGTGGGAACTACTGCATAACATATATGAAGGAGATAAAGGTGTCAAGAAAGCTAAGATCAGAAATCTCAAAGGAGAATTTGAAAACTTAAGAATGCGGGATGATGAAAACATTCATGACTATCTCAGTAAGATTGATGAACTTGTACATGAGATGAGAGGACTTGGAATGAAGGTCGATGAATCTGATGCTTGTGATAAGATCTTGAGAACTCTTCCAAAAAGGTACAGTGAAAAGGTCTCTGCTATAGAAACATCAATTGATAGTGATTGTCTGACAAGAAATTATTTTCTTGGCATGCTTACAACCTTTGAGATAAGAACAAAATATCCTATCCCTCCAAAGGAGGCTGCATTCAAAGCGAACAAGGAAACAAAGGGTAAGAAGTCAGAATCAAGCAATGAGTCTTCTAGTGATGAAGAAGCCAATTATGGTAGAAGAGATAAAGGTTCTAGAAGACCCATAGATCTAAGATCTGTTAAGTGTTTCAATTGTGGAAAGTATGGACATTTTGCAATAGATTGTAAAGAACCAAAGAACAACAATGGTGAAGAAAAATAGGATCACAGGTACATGGAATCAGAAAGATATAGGCATCAAAAGAAAAGCAAGGATGGACAAAACAGACAAGGAAATAAGTTCTTCCAAAGACAAAAGAGGAGCTACTATGCGGATAATGCAAGTAAGTACTCAAATGATAGTGATGCTAGTTCTTCAGATAATGATAGAGATGAAGTCCTATTTATGATTGAAGAAAAAGAACCAGTTAAGAAAAAGACTCCAGTTATTCTCAAATGTTTTAGATGTGGTAACTTTGGACATCTTGAAGATGATTGTACAAGGGATGGTTATAGTTTCAGTGATGATGAATATGAGAATGCACTTGAAGGACCAGATGAAAATATTCTAATGGCTTTAGAAGAAGAAGTAAGTGATCCTATAGAAGATAAGCCAAAAATAAAATAGTGATGTGGACAAAGGCAAACAAATAGAAGAATATTCAAAAGAGAATGGATATGATCTCAAGGGAGAACTTATCTATGCCCTTGACATGGTAAATAAGGTAAGAAAGCAACACTCTAAACTTGAAATTCAGTTTCAAGAATGTGATGAAGAGAGAAGATTGCTCATAGAGGATTTAGAAAAATCAAAGGCTAAGGCAAAAAGGTTCAAGGATAAGTTAGAAGCAAAGATCTTGGAATGTGAGAAGTTAGCACAAGAAGTGGCACTACTAAAATAATATTTAGAGGACTCCAAGATCAAGATGAAAGGATTCAAGAATAGCTCAAATATTATGGATAAGATAGTCAAGGTACAAAGAAGGTCAACAAACAAAACAGGTCTTGGTTTTGAACAAACTCAAAAGAAACAGGAAGGAGAGTTAACTTCAAGTTCTGAAGAGGAAAATTCAGATGAAGATACTTCAGAAGAAGACAGTGTAAAATAAATTCAGACATCAGAGGAAGAGTTGGACAATAGAGAATTCAACAAAGACAGGAACAATGCACAAAGAAGATACAGATGGAACAACAATCAGAACAGGAGACCAATGAGGTCAAAACAAGGAAGCTTCAATGGAAGATGTTTTTCATGTCACAGGTTTGGGCACATGGCTTCACAATGTAGGACACATGAAAGACAAGAATATGGGAATGGACAACTTTTCCATGGGTATTGCTACTCATGTAATCAGTTTGGTCACAAGGCAATGAATTGCAGGGTTCATGAAAGAAGAGGATATGGCTTCACTAGGAGAAATCCTAAGACATTTGCACCTCCAAGGAATAATATCATTAAGTGTTATAAGTGCAATAATAATGGTCACACAACAAAGTGGTGTAGAGCAGACATTCCAAAAATAGGTATGAACAGGAACAGGAACATGAACATGAACAAGAACAAGAACAGAAATAGGAACATGGATATGAACAGGAACATGAATAGGAATAGGAATATTGATGTGAACAAGAAAAGGAACAAGAATAGGAATATAAATATGGATGTGAAAAGGAACAGGAATAGGAACAGGAACATGGATGGGAAGAGGATAAAGGTAAAGAACAATGCCTTTTGGGAGTAGAAATACTCCCACCCCAGAATTAACCACCTCAAAAGGAGGTGGGGGAGGGGCTAAGCTAAGAGGCTCATTCTTAGCCCCGAGCCCCAAAGGTGACCCTTTGCCATTGATGTCAAAGGGGGAGAGATTTGTGTAATGGGGAGAGATTTGATATTTGAGAGAGCATTGAGCCAAGGGGAGCAATGTCCCAGGGGGAGCAGAATAAAAAGAAAGGTCAAAGTTTCAGTAAAAATAATATGGGTTGCCATCAATGACAAAGGGGGAGATTGTTGGACATTTTGAGTCCCTAAGTCAAAGTTGTCATTGATGTCAAGATGCCAGTGATAGCTCTTCTCCAGTTCGAGTGCAAAGTTTAATGGAAGTCATAATGGGTCAAAATATCTTCAGTGAACACCCAAGAGAATGGGTCAGAAAGTGGTTTTACTTCTTCCAAGGAAGCATTTATCCGAGACAACGAAAAGGTATAATATTATAATTATTATTATAATATTATTAAAGTGACTTTGAGAAAACCCAAATAAAATATTTATAATTTTGATTATAATATTTTATAAATAAAAGGGTTTAAGTATTCTTTATAAAACCCAAGGTTGGGTTTAAGGCAAACGTTTCAAAGCTTGATGGCAATTTTATTTACCCAAACCTAAAGTTGGGTTGGTTTTAAATTAAAGGCATTCGAAGCCTTTACCACCGACGTCATGGAAGGAAGCATGGTGAGCACCGACGTCATTAATGCAATGGAGGAGCATATAAATATGCCCAAAGTCCTAAGTTTCAATTATCCTTGCTCGAATCAGAAATTTGGTGGCATGCGAAAAGAGAGCTCGTGTATTTCTGAAAATGTGGCAGCGAAGCGAATAAAGGAGGAAGTTTCCATCCTCAAAATTGCATTGGGCAAGCATGGCCTAGTGGTAGTTTGGAAAGCGTGAAGGCATTGGCAGTGAGAAGGTTTACGTTCGAATCTCCATGGTGCATCGTTTGGTGTGTTGATTGAGGCACCCAAGGCGCACGACCTTTTGCCTTAGGCGGAAGGAGACTTGAGATTAAGAAGCACGTGGTGCTTCTTTAATCTCGAATGAGCGTGTGGCTCATGCGGTGACTTTGGCCATGGCTAAGGTGCTTGTGTTGAGGCAAGGTTGAGGGTTCGATTCCCTCCGAAGATGAGGTACTAATTTTTTATTTTAATTTTTATTAGTTGCCTAATGTTGGAGGAATAAGGGTGAATAATTGATTATTATTTTTGAATATACATTAAGGCATAAAGTTTATGGTGAATGATTGTTGAGGATTATTTTGGAGGGATTGGTATTTGAGATTTATTATTTTAGGAGTAATAAGGAGTTTTAGTAAAGTCTTGATTAAATTCTTATTAAGACTTTTGAGCATTATTTTTGTATAAGGGTTTTTCTATTAAAAGAAGACTATGGTGAATGTTATTTTTGAGTTGGAGTAATAAGGTGTATTTTGGGTCATCATTTTGCATTGTGTTATTATTAAAGTCTTCTAACCCTTATTGAGATTGGAAAAGAGAAATTTGTGAGTGTGGCAGATTTGTGAGATCAACTCCTTGTCAAGAAAAAAGGTATGAGCAAATTCTTCTTTGGTTGTGTTGGTTGATTGGCTTTCTTGAAAATTAAGTTTGGAGTGAAAAGGATTTGATTAGGGTTTCCTTTTCGAAAGTGTTTGAGTTAATGCTTCAAGGTTTTTCTAGAATTAAGTGTTGTGATTAAAACCTTGTTTTATTAGCATTGTTGTTGAAGCCATTGGATTGTGCAAAGAACTTGAACTTGAGTTAGGAAAGAACATGAGTATCATTGTTATGTGAAGATTGATTTATGAGCATTGTTGTTGAAGTGAGTTGTTATGCAAAGAACTTGAACTAGAGTTTGAAAAGAACATGAGTATCATTGTTATGTGAGATTTGTTGTTAAGCATTGTTGGAAACATTTTGAGTTGGGGTTACATGCTTGGACTAGGGTTTGTGAGTGAGAGTTGGTTCTTGAGTGATTGGTTGAGTAGAGTTGATTGAACCTAGTCAAGTGGATGTATGAAGTGATTGTTCAAGTTCCATGAAACAAACTATTCTATATTCTGATTTGAGTTGTGAAATAAATTGAGTTGTGAGAATAGAACATATTGAGTCTCTAACAATTCTCTTTATGCTTCTATGAGATTGAGTTGATAAAGTGATTGAGTTTTGAGTATAGAACATATTGAGTCTCTAACAATTCTCTTTATGCTTCTATGAGATTGATTTGAGTTGAGAAAGTGATTGAGCATTGAGTATAGAACATATTGAGTCTCTAACAATTCTCTTTATGTTTCTATGAGATTGGACAAGTTCTGTGTGGACTTGTTAAGCAGATTTGAGGTAAGTCTTTGAGAAGACTTGTGGACTGATTTTGTGTGAGCTTTTGTGGAAGCTTACAATACATATTTGGTTAAGTCCTAGAGAGGACTTATTGAGCATATTTGGACAAGTTCTATGTGAGCTTGTTGAGCATATTTGAGCAGGTTCTAAGTGGACCTGTTGAGCATATTTGAGCAGGTTTTGAGTGGACCTATTGAGCATATTTGAGCAGGTTCTGAGTGGACCTATTGAGTATATTTGAGTAGGTTCTGAGTGGACCTATTGAGCATATTTGAGCAGGTTCTTGAGTGGACCTATTGAGCAGATTTGAGCAGGTTCTGAGGGGAGTTGAGAAGATTTGTGCTAGACCGACTCGGACTGTGTTTAGTGTAGATTTGAGTGGACTTGTGCTAGACCGACTGGACTTGTGTTTAGTACAAGAGTTGAGCAGATTTGTGCTAGACCGAATGAACTATGTTTAGTGCAAATTTGAGTGAGCTTGTTGAGCAGACTTGTGCTAGACCGACTGGACTGTGTTTAGTACAAGAGTTGAGCAGAGTTGTGCTAGACCGACTGGACTGTGTTTAGTACAGAATTGAGATAGAGCTTTGGAGGTGATAGAGCAGAGAGGATAGTAGTCTCCAGTGGATAGAGATCCATCAGCCAGGGTAGTGAGGATAGGTCTTCTGAGTGGGGACAAGAGTCTTCAGTGGAGAGAGATCCACAAGCCAGTGTAGTGGAGGCAGTAGTCTTCTAGAGGATCACCAGCCAGAGTAGAGGAGAAGGAGTTCTCCTATGGATAGAGATCCACAAACCAGATTTAGGGGATCAACATCTCCTTTGGATAGAGGTCCATAAACATTGTAATCGGGAAAGGATTCCCAAGAGATTAACTGAGAAAGTTTTAGTAAAATATTTTCTCCGTGGAGTAGCCCGCATTGGGTGAACCACGTAAATTGTGGTGTCTCTATTGTGTGTGGTGTTGTGTACATTGCTTTGATTACTGTTGTTGATATTGCTATATTTACATTGCATATATTGGTTTGAGAGAAAAAGTAAAAAGTGGTCTTATACTGTTCACCCCCCTCTCAGTATAAGCTTGTGTTCTTCAGATAAATAATGTTGGCCAATCAAAGCTCATCGCTCAAGTTTCTAGCCACTCATTTTATTAAGGGAAATTTAACCTTATAATTTGAATTAATAAATAAACCTTAATACCAATAAAATACGTAGGTTGAAAATGAATTATTATCAAGGTATAAACCATGCCATGAAAGACATTAAAAGTTATTAATTTCTAAATAATAATAAAGCAATAAAGTAAATTTAAATGGATATTTATCAACTATTGCCAATGTTTTCATGCCATATATAAATTTGAATTAACTTTGGCTTATTTTATTGATTTATAGATGACATAAATATGAAAGCTAAAGTGAAGATATGCATTAAATTTGGACCAAATTTAGAACCTAGCACATGATAAATTAGACCACCTAAAACATGATGATTCAATTATCTCATATTCATGGAGAAGCTACCAAAGCAGTTAAGGATACATGGCTAAAATTGAAGATCAAAATCAAGAAGAATTACAGACCGCCACCTAAGAATAGACAACTGGATCAATAAAATTGTAAATCGTTGAGAAATTTGTAAATGTAAGGCTATAAATAGCCATTAAGACCCAATTCCAAAGGGTCAAAATCCACTTTAGCGATAGATATTTTTTAGGCTTTCTTTTTTTGGTAGTTGGTGCATTTTTGCACCCCTATCATTGTACTTGGAAAGGTGCATTTGTAATCATCTGTAGAAAGAAATTTTGAGAATGTACTCCTTGAATACCTTCATGTAATGTAAAGTATTTTAAGTCTTGCTATAATTTTTGCATGATGATGGTGGTTACATTTGAGTTTATTCCAATATTTTGTACTCTTTCCCTTTAAATATGGCATCATCTTAGTTTCATATTGTATGATAGCTGATCGGATTAAGATTGGTTTTACTCATAATTAACTACATCAACTAATTCATTACAAGGCTTCAGGTTACAATGGCTTGTTTTCATTCTTTCTCTAACCCTTTCCTTTTGATTTTTTTAAAATATTTCTTAGAATAGGAGTAGAATAGTTGAATTTCAATCTCTAAAAATGATTTTGTGTTATATTTCATAAGTTTTAGAATATGCATTGCTACATGCTATAATTCACATGATTATGATGAAATGAATGATGCATTATGATAAAATTTGAGATAGAAAGCCTAGAATATTGGATTTATTTGATGCAATCTTGATGTTAAAATGCTTATATCTTGATAATTTGTGTAACAATTAAACTAGAATTATGTTTCTACAAGCTTATACAATGAATCAACACTCACCCTTGTAATAGTTATATGTAACCCTGAGTTATCCATTTGCCTTCCATTTTTATTATTTTGATTTAATATTTGACAATAACATACCCTATCACCCAAACCTTAGGGGATAAATTTTCCCTTTCAAGAGAGAATAATTATTGTTCTAACCATTGGTGTATGTTGGCAATTGGGTTGATGTATCACTCAACAGTTGTTAAATTGATAAAGGTTGGTGAGATTCATTAAGGTGGTCTTCTTATTAACATTTAGAGCAAATTTGATATGGAATTATCTAGAGTGAAGTTGAATTTTATTACGTGCAATGCAATATAAATAATATAAGAAACATAAACTAAAATTAGAGGGTTATAAAAACCTACAACAATATGCTAAGCAGGGATAACCACACTAACCGAATGGATGCAAAAAAATGCAAGAACTGCTAGAAAACAAATGCAGTTCAAACAACTAACCACTGCCAATCCAACATGGGTATACTTTACCTCACGCAATACAAATATAGGAAATACAAATAACTAATGTGGGCATACTATGCCACACATGTACAATGCAATATAATAACTTAGGCTTAATAAAATAAACCTAAGTATCCTCAACACTCCTCCCAACCATAGAAGCATTGGACCCCAATGCTCTCAACAAATCTGGAAGGTCACAAGCCATATGATGGTGAGAGATCCAATGAGCCTAGTGTGGAAGCTGACCACGATGGGCGATAAGGTAAGAAGTGGAAGAACCCTATCGAGTCTGATGAGTCTTTGTGTCAAAAAATCTATCTGTATCAAGAAAAATATAAATGCTAGGTACCACATCTGCTGGATGGTTGATGACAGGTGTAGTCTCCAATGTAGAGTCCTGATATGGCTTCAAAAGATCCACATTGACAACATCATGGATGCCAAGGTGTGATGGAAGGTCCAAATGAAAGGTATTCTCAGAGATCTACTGAATGATGGTGTAGGGCCCATAGTGGAGAGGCTTGAGCTTGCTATGTGCCTTCTCTAAAAAGCATTGTTTGTCCAAGTGAAGCCAAAATCTATCACCAACCTGAAAAGGATGAGGAATGCGATGCTTGTCCATCACTCTCTTCTATTACTATTGAGTCTTCTACAAGATCTGTGTTACCTTAGCCTGAAGGCTCTATAGATGTTGAATGAAATAGTTTGCCTTATCTTGCTCCTTCTCCATGTGTGCAGTGGTGGGAGAGGGCAAGGCAAGAGGTAACTCATATGGTGCAAGTGGCTAAAATCTAAGATAAACCTCAAATGGTGAATGTGTTGTGGAACTGTGAACCACTCTATTATATGCATGCTCTATGTGAGTGAGGCTCAAATCCCACTTTGTCGGTGAGGTGTGGTGGTAGATCCTCAAACTCTGTACTAGTGTATGATTCACAACTTTGGTCTACCCATCTGACTGAGGGTGGAAAGTCATGGAAAAATTAAGGGAAACTCCCAAAATTTTCCACAAAGATCTCCAAAAGTGTCCCACAAAGCATGGATCTCTATCAGATACAATGCTAGTGGGGAGACCAAAGGATCGCCACACTATCTCAAAGAAAATATGTGCCAAGTCAGGTGTTGTGCTAGTCTTCCTGCATGGAATGAACTTGGCCATCTTACTGAATCGGTCCACAACCACAAAAAAATTATCATGTTGCCTTACTATCAAGGGAAATCCACTCACCAAGTCCATGGATATGCTCTCCCAAGTACGTGAAGGAATGGGTAATGGAACACTCAAGCCCAACTTCCTATTTGCTGATTTGGAGCGACAACATACGACACACTGTCTCAAGAATCGTAGGATATCTCTCTACATGTGAGGCCAGTAGAAGAACCATTGTAAGTGGTGGAGTGTTTTATGTTTCCCAAAGTGACCTCCATAAAGAGTTGAGTGGGCTTCTTTGAGGAGAGAAACCCTATGCTCTTGTGGTACACAAAGTTTGTCTAACTTGTACAAAAGTCCATCCTTCATGTGGTAGTCCTAAAAAGGAGTGAGGTTGGAAGATGAAGGGTGTACAAGATGATGATGAACCTTGCTAAAATTTGGATCAAGAGCATAAAGAGGTGGCCAAGTCTGAAATCCAATATGGGAGGTAGTCACAATTGTTGTCAAAGCTTGAGCCATGGGTGGATGACTCAAACAATCAGCCACTGTATTAGTTGTTCCCTTCTTGTACTTGATGACCAAGTGGAACTGCTGCAAATAGGTGGCCCACTTCATATGTCTAGCTTCCTCAATATTGGTTTGTGATTGAAGAAACTTGAGAGGCATGTGATCTGTGTGTACAATTTTTTCTTTCCCAAGAAGATAATGTCTCCAATATTTGATGGCTTGAACCAATGCATACAACTCTTTGTCATATGTGGAGTAATTTCTTTTGGTAGCTAAAAAGGTCTCAAAATGGTATACCATGGGGTGCCCATTTTGCTTCAAAATAGCTCCCATTGCAAACTATGAGGCATCTATCTCTATCTCAAATGGTTGAGAAAGGTTGGGAAGGACAAGAACAGGAGTAGTACAATTTGTGTTTCAAGGTCTCAAAGGCTTGGTCATGATCCTTGATCCAATGAAATCTAACTTTGGCCTTCGTGAGATGGTGCAAGGGATGAGAAATGGTAGAGTAGCCAGGAATGAACTTACGATAGAAATTCACAAGTCCAAGAAAACTCCTAAGATCAGTGACAGAGGAGGGAGTTGGCCAATTTTGGAGTGCTTCTACCTTTGCGGGATCTACATGGATTCCTTGCTGATTTATTATGAAGCCAAGATAGGAGATTGAAGTTTGGGAAAATGAACACTTAGGAAGGTTAGAAAAAAGTTGGTTCTTCTCAAGGGTGTGGAGAACCTGATCTAAATGTTGCAAATGTACCTTCCAAGTAGTAGAATATACAAGGATATCATCCAAGTATATTATCACAAAGTTATCTAGGTTGTCCCTAAACACTTCATTCATCAACCTCATGAAGGTTGCAGGTGCATTCGTAAGACCAAAGGGCATCACCAACCACTCAAAGAGCCCAAATTTAGTCTTGAATGTTGTTTTCCAAGTGTCTTCTACTTGAACCCTTACTTGATGGTAGCCACTCTTAAGATCAATTTTAGAGAAAAAATTTACCCCTTGAAGTTGATCTAGCAAGTCATCAATGCAAGGGAGAGGATATCTATTTTTTATTGTTATTTTGTTCAATGCATGGAAATCAATACAAAGTCTCCATGAGCCATCCTTATTTAGCACCAAAATAATAGGGGAAGCACAAGGAGAAGTGCTAGGCTTAATGAATCTTTTTTCCAACAAGTCCTCAATTTGACGTTTTATTTCATCCATTTGTAGCATTGATTTTTTGTACATGGGTGCATTTGGAAGTGATACACCTGGAATGATTTTGATGCTATGATTAATATCTCTCTTTGGTGGTAGAGTGGTGGGTTCATTAAACACAATCTGATGTGACTGCAAAATATTTTGAAGTGAAGCATTCTTTGTGTGGAACTTAGAAGTTTGTGCTTGGTCTTTCTTTTGTGTAGGTCTTATGAATATAAGTGCCAACTCTTGTGCTTGATTTGCTACCTTGTGAGCTTACCTACAACTTAGCACTAGATTAGATGTGTCCTTAGTGCATTCCACCAGATATTGTTTGTTATTCAATTCCAATGTGTAGGTGTTATTTTTAGCATGATATACAACATTCCTATCATATTGATAGGGTTTACCAAGAAACATTCCACAACAATCCATGTCTGTGACATCACACCTAACCTTATCCACAAATTTATCACCAAAATCAAAAGACATGATGCAAGTGTGTGTGATGTCAGATGTAGAGTCAACATCCTTCCACCCAAGTGCATAGGGTTGAGGATGTGGCTTTGTGGGAAGCTTCAACTTCTCGACAACGGACCTCACAATCAAATTTTTTTTGTGAGTCGTTATCTATGATACAATCAACAAAAATATTGTGTGTAAGGTGGGCCTTAGTGACAAACAAATGATCACGACCCCCATGAGCAGAAATATTTGTCATAAGGGTAACCTTGTTGAGTTTACCCTTCAAAGTAGGATATTCTTCCTCTCTCCTTGTAGTCACAATGGGACCATATTTTGTGTCCTCATTTGACTTTACAAAAAGGGACTTCTTCTTCATTCTTCCAAGTGTAAAACAATTAGCTTTGGTATGACCATTATTTTTACAATAAGCACAATACAATGTAGAAGAAGAAGAATTTTTAGAGCTAGAAGAGGAAGAATGGGATTTATATGAATGGGGAGGAGTAGAAGAATTAGGGGAAGAAGAGTTCTTCACCTTTTGTTGGTGTTGATTCAAACCTTTGGAAGAGCTTTCCTGTGAAGGTCACGACCTATAAGAACCACCAAATTTCTCCTCCGCTAAGATGGCATGCTTGAATACCGATGAAAATGAGACAAATGGAATGAATTTCACTTCTCTCATTATAGGATCTTGCAACCCACTGACAAATTTTTCAATAAGCTCCTCTTCTAAATTTTTAACTACAACAAGAACTCTAAGCCTATTGAATTAAAAAATATAGTCAAAAACTGACATATTAAAGGTTTGTTTCCACCTATGCCACTTGATCCTAAGATCTCCCTGATAGTTAGGAAGAAAAAATGTGTCTTTCAAGAGTTCTACTAGTTCTTCCCAAGAGTTGACCTTCGTTTTACCATCTAAAATCAACATCTTTGCTAGACCTGTGAGCTTGACCTTGGCAAAAGGTAGTCTTTCATCTTCAGAAACCTCGGCATATGAGAACCAAGTCTCGATATCCAAGATCCAAGTGGACAATACATCCGGATTCCTTGATCCATCATAAGGTTTAACATCACATTTTGCTTTGTTGGCAAATTTGTTGTTATAAATTTTGACATCACTAGGAGTCAATTGGATAGTAATATCTTTCACTCTATCCATTAAGTCACCTACTATGGTGGCGATGTTTTCCACTTGTGTTGCAAGGTCATTTGCCATTTGAAATCTTGTGTATGCCAGTCTAGGAGAGCTATGTGGTTGCAAGACTATCTAGGCACTATTAGGCACAATTTGTGGAATTCCTAATGCATAATTTTTACCTAGATTTAAAAAAAATAATGCCTTATAATTTGCAATGGGTGTAAGTTTTAGTGCTTTCACAATGCCAATTTCTCCTCCAATAGCACTTAAAACATGTCAATTTTACCCTCATTCAAAAAAAAAATTGACCTTTGAGTAGCAAAATTACAAGTTTTTACAAATTATTGTGAAAAATTACAAAAAAAATGCAAAAATTGTTGCAGAATTGCAAATTGTGTCACCTACCAAAATTTGGTAGGTCAATCAAATGCACAAGTCAACAATGTAGGTAGGTAAATGGTCTATAGTGGAACTACGCAAGTCAAAAATTTAGGCAAGTCAATGGGTCAATTGTCCAAGCAGACGAAGTCAACGAGCAGTTCAATAATGCCAAGTGTCCAAGCATAAACGATGCAGCAACAACCATTTGGCCTGTGTGTGAGTAGGACCTTTGTGACCACCTAGAGTGGTGGTCACAAAAAAATAGGTGCTTTCACCTAATTAATACTTTCCTGGAATGATGTACTCCCAATGTGGGATTAATTACCACAAATAATTTTGCAAACATGAGCTTCCCCACCAAACACCTCACCATAATTTATCAACGATGCCATATAGGTTTACATCATTGATGGTACTATTTTCTTCTTTTTGAAATGGTTGCCGACACCAAAACATTGATTTGTAGACACCAAAATGAGAGTGTTCATCAGGAGTTTAGTTTCATCAAAATTTCATGGAGACCACGCCAGAGGGTTTGAGGAGTCAGTAAAAACCTTATCTCATTTGTTAGTCACCTAAAACTACTAAAAAATATCTTTTTCATGTAAGGTGGTTGGTGGTCACAATTTTCCTTGTTGGAATTGGCAGAGACTCACTAGAATATCAAGGCATCATTGATAACACAGTTTAGCCAAAATATCCTAAACAATTGGAAGATGTGCAAATCATTCACACTATCAATGATGTTAATCACTAAAAATGACAAAATTTTATCTAGTTTATTTTATTCTTACCAGAAATTTAGTGGTAACTTTGCAACACTTTGATTGAGGTGCTTCAATTGTAGACAACTTGTCGAAGATAGAAAGTCTTGCTGGAGATTCCAAATCCAACTAGAAAATTGATCATAGCCCCAAGCCATTAGTTCTACATTATTCATGTGCCTACTGATGATTGGTTGTAGTTATAAGGAGGATCTAGCATGAAATGTGCTGATTTAAACCTTAGGCAGATTCATTTTTTCTAAAAAAAATTCTTATCTGGTGGTATGTGTGGAATTCTTCTACGCATTATGATCGATCTCTATCACTCTGTAGGAGGAGCATGAAGGATACAGGTAATCAGTGGTCACTACTTCTCCTTTGATCGATCAAATGTTTGGCTGATTTAATGCAAACAAGGGGTGAAGGGGAATAAGGTGCAACACTAGTCTTCATATTAGCTACAATAAAAATTTTGTTTCTCTATTTTTAATTTTCACAATGCATATTTTTATTTCCTTCACAAGGTAATCAATTTACCCTCAAATGTGGGTATTCGATGCAAGGAAAAAATTTCACCTACTATCACCTTAGGAGCTTCACAGATTTGTTGCTACTAGCCTCAAACCAATTTCTTGCAACACCTACCTTGAACCTGGTGCCCTAGCTGAAGCTATTTTCTTTAGCAACCTTCATTGGCTCTGATTACCACTGATAAGGAATTAGCTAGAGTGAAGCTGAATTTTATTAAGTGTAAAGCAAAATAAATAATATAAGCAACATAAACTAAAATTAGCGAGTTATAATAACCTACAACAATATACTAAGCAGGGATAACCACACTAATTGAATGAGTGCAACAAATGCAAGAACTGCTAGAAAAAAATGTAGTTCAAACAACTAACCACTGACAATCCAACGTGGGCATACTATACCTCATGCAATACAAATATAGAAAATACAATTAACTAATGTGGGTATACTATGCCACACATGTACAATACAAAATAATAACTTAGGTTTAGTAAAATAAACCTAAGTATCCTCAACAAAAATGCTCTAAAAAGATATTGGCAAACTATTCAAAATTATACAAGTTGTGTTTGGGTAAATGGTTGTACCAATCCAAGGCTTCTTCTACAAGGAATAGCAAAAATATATAGAGCATGAGGGGGTCTATATCATTGATGAGATAACAACCATTGATGAATGTGCTCAAATGGTCTTGAGGATCCTTTTTGCCATTGAATTTTTTGAATTTGGGTATTTCAAACAAGGCAGGATGGGATAGCACTAGGACTAAGGAATTGATGGGGCAGTTTTGAAGTTGACTAAATTTCGGCTTTTTATACCCCATACCTATAACTTGTGATTCCAATAAATTGACCTTGTTTACTAGCTATTGGAATGCATTTGCAGTGGCTTGGGGAGCTAAGCAGTGTGTTTCATCATGAGTCAAATAGGATGAATCAATGAGAGGATATGATTGGTGTGAATAAAAGTGATGGTAATGGTGGTTGTTAGGGTCATAAGATGGTGCTTGTGTGACTTGGTATCCTAAGGAAAGATATTGATGGTGTTGATGGGAATTATTATGGATGTGCGAGGGATGTGATGGTAGTTATTGAGTTTGGTGCTAATGATAGGTAGGTTGTTGAGGTTTGGGATATGATGATGGGTAGGAATAAAGGGGTTGTATAGAGATCACATGATGAATGGGTTGAGTGGGGTACGATTGGTATGGTTGGGAGGTATATTGATATGGATTAGAAGCATAATGGTATTTATGAGGTGGTGGTTGATGTGGGTGTGGGTTATGTGACTACATCATAGGCCATTGATGAGAATCATGAAGGTTGAAATAGATTGTAGGTACCATGAGGCCCATTATGGTGATTGGAAAAATAATGATCCTTGGGTCAATGAATGAGATGAAGAATAGGGGTTTTGAGGTGGTTATTGGGAAATATGAGCAATGTGTAAATAATGGATGTGACATGATGGACAATGATTAGGAGGCACTTGATGGGAATAAAAATGATGAGAAGATGCCACAAGATTGTAGAATGGTGGAGGACAAGCATAATATGTTTTAGAATAATGTGAAAAATGTGTACCGATGATATGAATGATGGGGAATGAAAGGTAAATGGTGGAAGAAATGATATGGAGAGTTGCAAATTGAAGAGGCAAGTTAGAAAATTGTAAAGAAGAATATAGAATGGATGAGTGTATATAGAAAGTGATGCAAAATTGGGTTGAATGATGTGGGTGAGAAGTGTGCATGATGTAGGAGGGTGATGTAGAAATGTGTATGAATTGTGATGAGTGGACATTATTGGAGGAATATGGGTGATTAAGGTCGATGGCCATAGATATTGGGCCTAAAATATGCTATGGAGGGGTGGCACTAGTTCCTCTAGGTGGTGAGGACACTGGTGATATTCCAAAATTTTGCACACTCAAGGTGTGGTGAAAACTAGAGGAATATGCAAGAGGTAATGGATGATGATAGGGATTATAAGCCTAAATTTGAGCAAGTGTGGAGTTAGTGTGAACATGAATATGTAGCAGAGGTAAATATGGATGGAATGATCTAGGTGGTGGAAGATGTAATGAAGAAGGGTCTTAAGTGTTAGGAGGTGATTAGACATGGTAGATTGGATTGGTGAAAAATAGGATGGTAGCTTCGATATCAATGGTCGTGATGTTTAGCTCATGTGGAGAAAGAGGAGTCTCAAGATGAGAGGACTCAAAAGTGGTGGTGTGCATGATATGGTGGTTTCCATATTGATCAGACCCAATGTGATGAGTCTCGAGTGGTAGAGAGATGTAATGACGGACATCATCGGACATGCTACCTTGATGGATTTGGGATGCATCCCCATAATAAGTTGGAGGAGCATTTGAAGAATGGGTGGATTGACCTGAATGGTTCATGGAGATTTAGTTTTGGGAAGAAGCCTTGGATTGACTGTGGGTCATTACCATAGGCTATCTAGAATGAAAGAGTGTTGGTGGATGTTTTCTTTTCTTTTTTATTTTTTTTTCTTTTTAAAGGAAAAAAACACTATATATGCAAACATAAAAGCAAGCAAACAATGAATATTTTGATGTTTTCATTTTTGAAGTTTTTGATTTTTTTGGAGGTTTTGGTGTGTTTGATGTTCCTTAGACCTAGGAACTATAAAGGATGATGGAATGGAATATATAAAGGTGTATTTATTCCCAATTTCCTAACGAGGAATGAGACACAAATGACTAAAATTGCTTCCTAGGATGATGGGTTGGCTTCGGGTATCCTAAAGTGATAAAAAAAACCTCTTAAGAGAGGTCGTGTTGTCTACATCCTGCTACTTTTCCAACTTGGCTTTCAGTTCACCCTTGGTTAAGCTTGGATATAAAAAATAGCTATGAGTCCAAAAATTATTAAGCCCTGTGAACAAAAGTGTGTCTAACCTCAAAATTACCCCAAGCTAACTCCAAGGGTAACCAACTTTACAATGATGAAATCCAAGAAATTATGTGCTCTACCTATGGCATCTAAAGAGCTCAACCAATGGTTGGTGGTGAAATCCAATATCACCAAGATGTTTTCCTCACAAAATATTTATGAAATGTAATGTGTAAATGTGTGTGATTTGATATGTATTTTTATTTTTATTTTGATTTTTTATTTTGATTGTTTTTTCTTTGATGCTTATTTACCATGCAAGTTTAGAACTAACCCTAAAGATGCAATGAAAACAATGATCTAATGTATTACTAAAATAAATATTGATTTAAATGAGCTTATGAAAGCATACAAAAATTAATATACTAAGATTGTAAAGGAAATAACAGCTTAATTTTTTAAGTTTTGAAAATCAAATGATGACTAATCTAATGAGTCTTTACATTTTTGAAAATAAATGATAGCTAATCTAATGCACCTTGAGTGTTTTGAAAAATATAAATAAATTATTAAGTGACTATGCCTTTGAATTTTTGAAGGACAATGGAAAGAAATGACTAGACTAATGTGCCTTTGAGTTTTGAAATAAAAACCATGAAATAACTATGCTACTGCTTTTTTTTAAATTTTGAAAGGAAAAAGGGAGAAAAGAGATTCAAACAAACAAATGAAAGGAACTATGCTATGAATTTTTGTGCAATATTAAAGGATATGAGTGACTAACCTGTAAGCCTATGCTAGAAGGAAAGGAAACTAAGCATATTGTATCTTTGAACTTGAGTCTATGCAATGGTTTTTTGAGCTTGAGGACTACCCTCTATGGTTGTGTCTAAGCTTGATAATTGCCCTGTGTAGTTAATACTGAGCTTGAGAACCATCCTGGGTGGTTGTTCCTGAGCCTATGAATCACCCTATACAGTTGATACTAAGCTTGAGAACCATCGTGGGCAATTGTACCTAAGCCTATGAACCACCCTATGCAGTTTTCTGAGCCTATGAACTACCTTGGACGATTGTGCTTGAGCCTGTGAGGGTAGATCTTGCAAGACCTAATCCTGATATGAGAGGTGTGATTGTGTCTTTTCTACCCTTGGGTGCTTGTAACAACAAAAAAAAGTAGGATATTAGGAAAGTAAGCTAAATAAGCATGCAAACACAAATGACCCTAATAAAAACACATAAGATATTCTATGCTCGAATGCAAGCACCAAAGTTCTTGCAAAACAACAAGCATAAAATGTGTTGTGGGCAAAGGGTCCCACCATGGTCATCATTTGTGTGAAAGAGAAAATACACCATAATAATTGAAAATATACAAAATTAAATATAAATATATTTGTAATAGATTTGATATTGATAAGCTTTGTCTTTTATAAATCAACCTTTTCGATTACAATTGACCTCCCAAAATGGAGGGTTTTCTTTTACAAGTAAGATCTATGGTGTCACAAGTTATCTCCTCGAGCACACAATAGGTTGTGGGAGGGTTTATAAGGTGCATTGATTGACCTCTTGAGCTTCCATGCATATCCAATACTTGCACACAAGATCATAATAACATCATCAATAGCATATGTAAGACCTTTTGAGATAATACCCAAGATCATGAAATAAGATTACAAAAGCAAGTAAAACATTACAAAAACATACAAAATTGAATGCAAAAGTTACAAAACTATGGGAAATACCTAAAAAACCTAAAAAATGCCTAATTTACCTTTCTATGTAGTATGTGGTTGTTCTGGAGCTATTTTTTACCTTGAAGCTCAATCGCCCATGGTGGTTGGCTCTTTGGGTAACTTCCCTATGTGGTTATGCTTATAGATAACTTACCTAGGTTTTTGTACCTCTGGATAACCACCCTGTGTGGTTGAGACTCTAGTTAACTACCCTGGGTAGTTGATACTATTATCTAGCATAGGATTTTGATCTTGAATTTGAGCCTTCCTAGATTTATTTCAGGATTTCTACTATAGATCTGGTGCACTGTTAGATACCTACCATGGGTGTGGCTACAAAAAAAAATGGTAGTGAATAATTCCAAGAGCCTCCATGGTTGAAACCTTCAAGCTCTCTAAATGGTACACATGCAACCACAATGTCAAACAAAAATACAACAAAATCAAATGAAATTTGAACAAAATTTTATTATAAATTTTGTGCACACATGAAAATGAAAATGGGGACCTATTTGTAAAGTCTCCCATAGGTTGAGGAGAGTGGTAAGGATGTAAAAGGAGTTACAAGTGGAATGGGTGCATAATAGAGGAATATTAGGGATTCCCCATTTGGGGTGTACAAATGTGCAACTTTCTTAGTTTGGCCTATAACATCCAATGACACCTTATGACATGCCCTAATGCATTATGACATGCCTAACTAATGATATTTTTATGAAAAGATTCCTCACCCACTAAATTGGCTTTTCTCATCAAAGTGTCTGGGTGGAGATAATCCACATCTATATGCATTGCATGTGGTTGGAAAGTAGAGGAAAGAGGGGAAATAAATTTCAACCAAAGTTAAAAATAGTGCAGTGGTCTCATGATGATCGTGGTTAGGCATAGGAAGGGTTAAAGTGGGTCAAAGGGGATAGAATAGCCAATATTAAGAACTTTTAAGGTTTGCAATACATTAATCAAAATAATTGCACACATTATTAAATATTAATATTAACCATTGCAAATGTGACACTTTTTAGGTGTCTAAATCTGGTAGTTCTTATCCATGGAACTATAGTGAGTTTTTTTTAGAAACATTATTCAACTAATATAATACATGACACACCCTTTATTATTATTATATTTTTGGGTAAGTGTCATTCCCAAGAAAACTTGAGTATATGAGGTGGAAAAATTAAAAAACTTATCTAAGTTGGATAGGAAAATAGTTGGGGGTTATAAGAGAAAATTTGTAGATTCAAGAAAGGCCTTGTTATAACTTTTATTCCATTTAAAATAAATATATTTCTTAAGCATGTGATAAAGTGGATAAGCTATGAAATATAACTCAAGGATAAACCACCTAATGGCTCCAATATTCCCCTCTAAGGATAATATATCTTTAATAGTATGTGGGGGAGGCATGGTATCAATGGCTTTTATTTTGTTGTGGTCAATGTCTATGCCCCTATGAGACACCATTAAACTTAAACACTTGTCATTCATAATACCAAACACATATTTCTTGGGATTAATTCTAAAATTATAATGATGTAATCACTCAAATATGATATAAAAGTTAGTTGGGTTGGTAGCCTAATTATTAGACTTATATAAGAGGTCATCCATGGAAGAATCCACTATATTTTCAATGAGGTCATGAAAGAAAGTCATCATGACCCATTGATACGTGGCTCCAACATTTTAAAACCCATATGGCATGAAAATAGAACAAAATATTCCCTAGGTCATACTAAAAGTTGTTTTTTATTTGCTCCTTAGGGGTGATCTACATTTGGTTATACCCTAAAAATTCATCCACAAGGGGTAATATTTCATACCCTATGGTAGAATTGACAATAGTATAAATAAAGGGAAAAGGAAAATTATCCTTAGGAAAAGCTAGGGTGACTTTTTAGAAGTCACAACAAATCTAAATAATATTTTTTCTTTTTTATAAGGACAATGTTAGATGACCAACTCAAATAGTCAATAGGTCTGATGAAATTGCCATATAACAACTAGATTTCAATTTTACATAGGTATTGAATGAGGTGAGATAATCTTCTATGCTTTTGTCAGACTAGAGTCGCGTCCTTATAGGTAATAATTTTATAGACAACTAGATCCTCGTCCATTCTAAGCATGTCAAAATATTCTAAAGAAAAATTATCCCTATGCTCCTTAAGAAAAGCAGTAAACATGGCTTGCTCTTTATTAGATAACCTGGTCATAATTTTGACAATGCATGGTTTTTTATGGATTCCTAAGTTAATATCTATAGTTGTTTTATTATTCATAGCATTGTATTCTTCAAAATGGTCTAGAGTAGGGGAAATATTCTCTAATTCACAACTAATATAAACTTGGAAAACATAATCAAGTCACTTGTGTCTCCCCAAATTAGGATTGGGCTCTTAAAAAAACCCTCTCTTATTGTATTAGTAGAGGATCCTTTCCTTTCTACGATAAAATAACTCTAGAATGACTTTGTTAGGTAATTATGGGAGAAAAATGACATTACCAAGGATTTTAATGGTTGACTACACTACATGCCCTTTTTTCCTAAACCTAGAGAGAATGTGGGAACTAGGGTATGTTTATAATTGTTTGTAAACCTTCATCAAAGAATTCATTACAACCCTAATTTCTAGTTCAGAAGAAAACTCAACTTTAATTATCTTACTAGAAAATATGGTGTACGATCAATCAAAATATCAATACACTTGTCAAATGATCTTTCTAAGTAGGAAAAAAAATCAAGATCTAGAAACAAGCTTCTAGGAACAATATGAAGCACTTGGATGTTCACTATTTCCTATAAAGTAGAAAAATCAATATTGTCACATGAAGAGGTAATATTAAGTGCATAAAAATGTCATTAGAAATATTAGATAGTCTAGGCACAATAAGGGTTTTATAGGTCAGATAGTCATCAAGGACTACTAAACCAATAGGAACAAGCCCATAAATTGTAGGAAAACTAGACTTGACCAAGATTGTCATTTGAAGAGGTGATATTGGTTCTATAGGATAAACCTTAACTGTGGATAGGCAAATAGTGGGTTCTAGTTTAGGACAATGAAAAATAGTGTAGGATATGATTATTCTAAAGATAGAACATCCAATTGATTTATCTTAATAAAAATTTTAGAATTGTTAGATTTAGGCCTTTGTTAAATACCTAGGCAAAGGAATAATTATTGTTTCACTTGACATATTTAAAGGTTTTGATATAGACATAAAAGAAACGTTATTTTTTCTATGCTTATCTATCCTGGTTTTGTAGAGATTACATTCATCATTTCTAAGAATGCAATAAGCAAATAAATTATTGCAATATCCACAAGCAATTTTACAAAGGTTCATATCATTATAATTATCATCATCACTTAAAGTAGAAATTTTTATTATACATATTTGATCATTCCTAAAATCCACCTCATAAATAGTAGTAGAAGGAGCATTCCTATTTTCAATGTCAAAGGCTTGATTAAAATCACTTTCTACATATCTATCAGTTTTCTCCTCCATGTTGTCATTATCCATACAAAATGTTACTTGCTTCAATTTGGGAACATCCTCATGGGTGTTAGGTAAATTGGCTAACCATTGATAGAAAAAATAGGATCTTCTCTCTTCCTAGATTTCAATAGTCATGGTAATTTATCAATTACCTCTTAAGGGGAGGTAATGATAACATCCATGTTAGGTTGATTATATTTTGATTCATACCTATCTTGGGGGTATTTCAAGTGAAATTGAGGATGCCCCTTATATAAATTCCTTCTAGGTATCCATTAAGGCTCATATTCATAAATTGGAATAGTAGACACCCAATTTTGTGCACCAAACTAATCATCAATTTGTAATGACCCTCATGAATCAGCCCTTTAATAAACCAAGCTAACTCAATCAACTTCAATCCTAAATTTAGAGTATTATTAGACCTAGGCATTTACATTATCTAATGAGCATTTATGCTGGTAGTTCAAATGCTACCTAGGCAATGCATTTGCCATATTTAACGTTATTACTTTTCCCATACAAATTTTACCTCTAATGATCACCTAACATTTGCATTGGCTCATTTGTATTGGTAGTGCAAATACTCTAGCATGAGTGGAATCTTAGAGGTGTGTCTCTTAGGCATGCTCAAGCTACCCTCCACTCCCTAGTATGATTGTGCATGTTGATCCTTGGGCCACATAGGAATATTTATCATTATTTTAATTATATTTGACCTTATCCTTCCATCCTTCTAGCATATTTCCTCCAAATACCCTATATATCTAGTCCTTTAGAATGGCATTTAGACTCAAGTTTTTATGGTAACTACATCTAGCCAAAATAACTCCATCATTATCTTAGCATTCTATCTCTCTTGTTTGGCATGACTATACCAAAAATTGGGCACAATATTGCAAGTTATTAGCATTTGTAGTCATAAATCATGCATCCTTCTTGAGCACTTGATCAATTAATTAGTCTTGGAACCTTTAAAGACAAAAATAAACACACTTTCAATAAGCAACAAGGGACATCAAACAAGTTGTCAATAAGAAGCAACTTGTGGTCTTGGGTTGTATCATATTCCTTTATATTTTTGTTTCCTTTGTTCTTTCGTGTACAACTTCATTCTATCTTATATTTTGTCATACCATATATTGCTAGTTTTAACTTTAGCTCACCTTGACTGCTTCATCATACTGTCTATTTGTAACTGATTAATGTCTATTTTGTACTTATGATTGTATCTATATTTGATCCTACTTGTTGATAAATATCTCTTATATTTCCAACCATTTAATATAGTTTAAATGTTCTCACTTCTATTATTCTATCACATATTAGGTGTTTGTCCACTGGAGGCAATACCCTTCATATATAATCAATTAAATATCTTTTTTTTGTTATATCTAGTTAATTTGATGTCAAAAGAATTTTTCTTTCTTGATTATAGGTGGGTAGTGCAAATGCCATTGGTGCTTTTATATCACATTTTCATTATTTTATCAAATTATCTATTGGGATAGGGGTATGACTAGTCTAACAAGAAATTCAAATTTCTTCCCTCTGATAAAATATACTTGTCTACATTAATATTTGTCTTTATCTATTTGTTTTATAGGTTTTTAAGTTTATGTTGGCTAAAGATATTTGTATTGACAATGCAACTATAGACTAGGTAGCACATTCAATAGACAATGCAATTGCAAGTTGGGTAGCATATTTTCCATCTAAGGAAAATTAGGTGCTTCTCTTCCTAGATTCTCTATTTTTATTTCTATAGCTTATCATCTACTTGTTATCTATTATAATTAGGTTTTATTTTTCTATATTATTAATCAATTTAAATAAAATATAAATTAAGGAATATTAACATAGCTTAATCACATAAAATGGGATTCCTATTATTTTGTCTTAGACATTCAAATCTAAATTGCATGTAGTTTGAATCTTAAGATAGCTTATTTACTGCATGTTTCCCTTACACCCTTGCTCAAAATCATTTTATTGTTATATTTTAGTTCATCATCAAAATCAATAAGATCATTAATTTTAGGTCTTTATGTGTTTGCATTTCATTGTTTATGTATTTAGATTAGATTAAGGTTAAGGTTTAGCAAAAGGGATATTAGGAGGAAACTTTGTTTTACTTTAAAAACATAGTTGTTTGTGAATCAACGTACTAAACATAGTCTGAGCATCACATTGAATCCCCTAATCCTTGAAGTGATAAGTGAGAAGTGTGTGTGGGATATCCTAGTTGGCCCCTAGCCTCTTTCTTTTGCTTATCACATTTTAATGAACTTTATGAGAACATTGTCATGATTCATAAGACCCCTTTGTCCTATATAAAAACCATAATTAAAATAAAATCAATCATACTTAAGCAAGACCGTTCAAACGTGTTTTCTTAGTATAACACACATTAATCAAGATTAACAAGAACATAACCAAAGGTTAGACCTACTAAGAGTTCTTACATTCCTTTGAGTAACCATAGTATAAATTGTTAGGTTATATTGGGTATATTATGAGATCACATTGCCAAGAACCCATATAGGATCTCATGCATATGCCTAATGAGGAGTCATGAGGAGGGTCACATACCTATAGGGCCACATATTTTCATCATATCGTGTATCAACTATCTCTCATGTATCAATGGGTATATATATATTTGCGAGGTATATTAGGACCTTTGTTATATAGTGAAGCCCCTAAGGTTTATCGATCAAATTGGTATATCAAGATATAGGGATCTAAAACATTTTTTATTTTAATCAACTCTTTAAAATTTTAAAACCCTAACTAATTGAATCCTCTTTTTTTCCTAGACCAATCCAATGGCCAAAAGATGCTACATGACTCATAATTTAGCACAAAAATTATTCATTGGCCCTAACCCTTTAGTAGATCCTAAAGATCCATTTGTCGAGGAGAACCCTAAATTTAAGAAAGAATATGATGGTGCTATATTATTGGGTTCTTTAAACCCCCTTCATGATGATCTAGGAAGAGTAGGATTTAGATATTTTTATCACATGACATCCTTCTTGCAAGAACATAGAGATGTTGCATCCACTATTCATAGGGATGGTAATAATAATCATGTTGTTTTTTCAGGGGAATATTCTCTATTGAAATATCCCCAACAACTAAATCCTAAACCTTTTCCTCTTAATCAAACAAATGCAAATCTTAATTCATTGACCACTAATTTTATCAACTCTACTCCTACAATCGCTACTTCCATAGGTGGTGGGACACAAAATATCCCATCATTTTTGGGATATCATTCATTGTTACCTCCACTAAAAGAGCTATTGAGGGTCAATGTGAGTTGTCCCTCATTTCAACAAGCAAGTATGACTTACATCAATAACTTGGGCATACCTCCTAGTGCTCAAATACCCAATACTTTTATCAATAATATTTCTTCCAATCCTATTTGAATGAATGTGATTTTAGCTCAAAATTCCATTCTTAAAAGCTCTCGTCATTCATCCACAAATCCTTTAATTCCATATAACTTGAAGATGAACCATGAGATACCACCTTCAACATTGTATGCCTTTATATATCAACCTTAATAGTACATCAACTATAAATGTCCCCTCATATCATAGAACATGCTTCATGCACCATCCTATCCCATTTATTTTGAACTTTAAACCCTAACCTCTCAATTGAAATAGCTAAAGCAACAAATGGCCTCAATTCAAATATATTCATCCATAAAAAGTACTCCTATAAAGACATGTGTAGTTAAACCCTAGATCTTATCATATCTATCTATCCCTTCTCTCCTAATGCTTAGATGCCTAATTTTATAATGTATAAGGGGAATTAATACCCTGTTAATGATCTTAGGCTCTTCAAAATTGCCTTTAGTGATATCACATATGATAAACTGTTGTTAATTAAGATCTTTTACAAAAACCTTAGCAAGCTTACCTAGGAGTTGTACTATTAAATACCAAGGAATTCCCTAAAAAACTTCAAGGTCTTCATCAAAATGTTTGTCCAATAATTTTCTATTTTTGTCAAAGAAATGGTCACAATTAATGACCTATACAAGCTTAAGAAAATTAAATATGAGAATTTTGAAGAATTTTTGGCTAGGTGGTGAACCTTGGTGAGAAGAATTTAGTATGACCCACCATAAAATTGCCTCCTAAACATCTTTATAAGAGACCTTAACGAGCAGTTATCATTTTTTAAAAAAATTAACAACATATATTCTTCTAAGGATACGATAGAAATGGCCAAAAGACTAGAAAATTCCTTCAAAATGAGGCAACTGAAATTTAAGGCCCACAAGGAGGAAAAATACTCCTACCATTTAAATGAGTAGGATAAAAATAAACATGTTGTAGGCAATGACACTAATTTTTATTAGACCAATAAAATGAGTATTGTAGCAACCCTTGAAAATCTCATCATAGGAAAACCTCAAAAATCTAAGACCAAGAGATAATTATTCAAATAAGTTCAACCCCCATCATCTAACTTAAAATAGATCCTTTAACTACAAATTATAGAGCTCCCACCCATAAAACCTATAGATCCTAAAAAGAGAAAATATCCTTTGGAGGGTTATGCATAAGGGGTTGGACTCAAAATGTACTTGTAAATAAATGGTGAATCCTAATAAAAATCAAGGTGAATCATGGTGAATCCAAAGAAAATAAAATCAATCATATACACACCAAAATTTGGGTCATTTGAAGTCCTAAACAGTAAGGTCATATTTGGGATAACGTTTGACCTATTAAATCACCTTATAGCTTCATAAAAACACCACCATTAGATCAAGCTCGAAAAGAGCTTTCCAATGAGTACAAATATGCCTATGTTTGGATATATATTGTAGCAAATTGACCCTATAAAAAATATTGGTCCTGAACATTTTAGGCAAATGGGCTGATGTCGAGGGTCCTCATATTTGCTAATTTTCAATTTTAAAAATCCTAATATTTGCCCAATTGGCGAATATTTGCCACTATGCATAACCCTACTCCTTTGCTTCACCCTGAGGAGTGGTGCACCTTTCATCACATCGATAATCACTTGAATAATAGATGCAAAGACCTTAGAAATTTTATCCAAGACCTTATTTATAAGGGCCAAGTTGTCCTTAACAGTTCTAATTCCCAATATTCCTTTAATCAAGACCTTAAAATTTTTCAAGATATACCATCAAATCATGGCTAGATTCAAAGGGAAGAAAATAATACCCATTACATGACAGTCCCACCCCACCCTAAGTTAAAATATGGTGGTAATGATCTTTCCATAACAAAAAAGTATATAGTATTTATTCCATAGAAGTTATGTTTAAGATATGTAAAAAATCAACTTCCATGGAATGAATACTATATATTTTTGTTATGCAAAGGAGGAATTTAAAAAGAATGAAAAAAGTCATCTCACCATCCACTTAACATGATTTGGAAAAAGTGGAATGTTAGGCATGATACTACAAATACAATATTTGTTAATAGAAGTAGTTCTAGAGAGCTAAAAATAATTATATGGTAGCTCAACACTATTAATATAGAGGATGGTTGGATAACTGAATTTTGAGAGAAAACATCAATTATGGACAGTAAATATAGTAAGAGTATTTATTTCATAAACACTTTAAATTAATATAATATTTTTCTACAAAGTAAATCCATCTCTTTCACCCTAGATATATATATTTATTATTTTAGATCCCTATCAACTATTTATCATTGAATTATGAAAGAATGTTTTCAATGAATATGAAGGAATATCTTTCCACATATCAAGTCAAGTATTAAAGAGTGTTTTTTTATGTGTATCTCTATCTATCTATCTATCCATCTATATAGATAGAGACACACAAAAAAACAAACTCTTCAATTTTTCAAGTGATATGTGGAAAGATATTCCTTCATATTAATTGAAAGCATTCTTTTATAATTCAATGATAATTAGTTGATATGGATGCAACATACATACATGTGTGTGTATAGGGTAATAAATATATCCATAATAGCTACACAAATATCTCTATCTTATATGTGTGTGTCTATGTGTGGCCATAACTTTATTTCATTATCTTTTACTTTAGTTAGAAACTTTTATGAGTAGTTTAATTATTTTCTTTGGAATTTTCTATAAGGAATATATTTTTTATTTAATTCTATATTATAAATAAGGATAGAACATAGCATGATAGAGATAGCTAGTTATGATGTATAAATTACCTTATTTTTAGGTCACTATTAAAATTTTGAAGAAATGCTAAAGAGGCATACGAAGAATGTAATTTCATATTTACTTAATACAAAATTACATTTTTTTAGTAAAAAATCTAGATTATAAATAATTTTATACAATTATATTTAATTTAATAGAAACTCTTGATATTGGAAGTAGATAGATTAATTTTTGGAGTACTAGGACTTGTTGAGATCATTGTTATGAAATCGAACATCGTAGGAGATTGTATTGATCAAATAAATATTACACCATAGCCTGAGAATAGTCTGTAGGATACGGAACCACCAAAGGCGAAAATAGTAGAGGTTATAACAATATAACCAATATTACAACAAATAAACAATATAATGGAATAATAGCAATTAGGTACGCTAACATCCCCCCTTATTACATTATTTGGGTAATAATATAACTACTAGCTATGCTAACATCCCCCCATATTACATTATTTTTAAATACATAGAGAGCTGCGAAATAATTCAAATTTAACACGTGCAAGTGCCTTAGTGAAAATATCTGCAACTTGAGCATTGGTGGAGATGTACTGAAGCTGAATTCGGTGTTTTGGTATTTCATCTCGAATAAAGTGGCATTGTGTATCAATGTACTTGGTTTTATCATGATGTACTGGATTTTTAACAAGATTCAAAACACCCATGTTGTCGCAGAACAAGTGTATTGGAGATTTTTATGGAAGACCCATACTTGTCAGGATGCGACGCAACCATATCACTTCGCACACAGCTTCACGTGCGGCACAATATTTTGCCTCTATTGATGAAATAGAAACCAACTGTTTCTTCTTGCTATACCAAGAGACAGGACCAGATCCAAGATGAAACAAATATCCTGAAGTTGATTTACGATCATCATATGATCCGGCATAGTCGGAGTTCGTGTATCCCTATAAGAAGAATTTTTTGTTCCTCTTGTATTCTAGGCCATATTCCATTGTGCCACGGACATAGTGAAGAACTCACTTTGTTGCTTTCCAGTGTGTAGTCTTAGGTTCCTGCATGAACCTCGAAAGATAGTTGATAGCAAATATGATATCTGGCCTAGTGCTGGTCAGATATATGAGACTCCCAATCAATTGTCAATAGAGAGTACCATATACCTGAGGTGAATCATCATATCATGATAATTGAAGCTTTGATTCCATTGGAGTTGCCATTGGCTTGCAATCAGTCATGCGATATTTTTATAACAATGTCTTGGCGTATTTTTTCTAAGACACCTTGACGTAGTGCTCCTTCTGGCTTACTTCTAGACCAAGGCAATAATGGAGAAGTCTGAGATCTATCATCTCAAAATATTTACACAAGTCACTTTTGATAGCAGAGATCATAGTTTCTGAACTCCCTGTAATGACAGATCATCAACATAAAGTACAAACAACACTATCTCAAAACATTTTTTCTTGAAATAGAGGTTTGCATATGACGAACATCTCTTAAATCCATGTTGCAAAATGTGATTATCCATTTTTATATACCAAGATCGAGGGGCCTGTTTCAAACCATATAAGGATTTGACCAATTTGCAAACTTTCTGTTGTTGGCCTTCCACTTCAAATCCTTTCGGTTGAGTCATGTAGACTTTTTCTTGGAGATCACCGTTTAGAAAAGCACTCTTGACATCCATTTGGTGTACTTTCCACCCATTTTTTTCTGCCATAGCACAAATAACTTGAATGGTTTTCATCCGAGCAGTAGGTGCAAAAGTTTCCTCGTAGTCAATGCCTTCTCTTTGAGCATAGCCCTTTGCAACAAGTCAAGATTTATGCTTATCTATTGTCCCATCTACCTTATACTTAACTTTATACACCCATTTTTAGCCTATGGGCTTCTTTTCGTATGGAAGATCGACAAGCTTCCAAGTTTTGTTTTTCATCAAAGACTTATACTCTGCATCCATAGCGGCCTTCCATTGAGGCTCACCAAGAGAATCTTGCACTGATGCAGGTTCAAGATCGTCTATTGAGGACATAAACACCCTGTCATCATCAATATCCATATCTTATGTATCTCTCTCTGGATCTACAAAAAGTTCCTCAAAATATTGACACAGATCATCAACCCCAGTATTCTTTATTACAACTTTCTCCTATCGAGCCATGCTGCGAGTACGAGGCCTGTCCAATGTCAAATTTGGTGGAGCGGATAGCTTAGAATATTTGATTTTATTTGTATACCACTTTGGATTCTACTTATGAGGTGTTGAAGAATATGAAGAAGGACCTCCAACCTTTGATGAAGGAGACTTCTCAACCTTAGTTTCCACAAGGTCTAGGTATACATCTGATGTGTTTTATGATGTGAAAGCCTCATCAAAAACTACATCTCTACTAATGTGTATCTTATTGGTCAAGGTATCAATAAAACGATAACCATTTTTAGTGCTCATCATAGCCAATAAGAATACACTTCAATGTCTTCTTATCTAGCTTCTTCCTTTTCTCTTTTGGTATATGCATGAAAGCTTTACATCCAAAAATGCGTAGATGAGAAATGGAGGGTTTCCTACCAATCCATGCTTCCTATGGATTCATTCCTTGTAGGGCCTTTGTGGGTGTACTATTCAACAGATATACTGTTGTGGTGATAGCTTCTGGCCAATATTATTTCCCAAGACTAGCTCCTATGAGCATGCAACGAATCATTTCCATGATGGAACGATTCCTCCTTTCAGCAACTCCATTTTGTTGAGGAGTATAAGCAGTAGTTAACTGTCTCATGATCCCATGTGTAGTAAAGAATGTAGAAATTTTTTTAGAGGTAAACTCCCCCCCTCGATCTGAGTAGAGAGTCTTTATAGAACCCCCTGACTCCTTCTCAATAGATTTCTTGAATTGCTAAAAGAAACCAAATGCATCATATTTTAGAGTAAGAAAGAACACCCACATTTTCCATGAGTAATCATCTACAAATAACTAAAAATACCTCTTCCCCCACAACTGATGGGTGTGAAAGGACCGCATAGATCGGTGTGAATCAACTCCAGAGGTTTCTTTGCTCTTGTAGAGCTTTTCTCAAAAGGTACTCTATGCTGATTTCCTACCAAACAGTCAGAGCACACTGGCAATGTGGTAGAAAGGGAAGGAAGACCCTTTACCATCTCATACTTACTTAGCTCAAGTAAGTAACCAGAACTAAGATGCCCATATCTCTTATGCCATAGGGAAGTTGCCTCCTTTTTAGAGACTATCATGGCAACATGTGGAGTAGAGATAGCATCTAAGGCAAATAAGCCATGCTTAAATGAAGTGGTTGCAATCTTCTTACCCCTCCTGGTAATAGAACAACACTTCTTGCCTCCATAAACACTAAAGTTCACAACCATATCTTTGTCTAGAATTTGTGTGACTGACAACAAATTATTCGCAAATCCTAGAAGATAGAGGACTTTTTAAATCTGACACTTGCCATCAGAAAGAGTAACTAAAATAGTACCTTCTCCCTGAACCTTGTAGATTTTATCATTAGCAATAGTGACAGGTTTTCCCTCTTTGGCCTTAAAAGACTCAAACCATGATTTGTCGCCAGTCAAGTGCTTACTAGCACTAGAATCGACATACTATATAGGATCCATCTTCTTGGAGACTGTGGTAGTCATGAGCACCTTGTGTGCCCACTCAAAATCCGAGTCAGATTCTTCAACAACAAAATTCACCTTGGGTTGCTTGTTCTTGTTGTGTGGTTTGTTCTAGCCTTTTTGTTTAGGTTTTTTATTCTTATGCCAACATCTGTTTGTATCATGACCCTCTTTGTCACAGATCTTGCAATATCTTTTTGGTTGTTGAGGTTCTTTCCCTTTTGAATCCTTTTGAGAACCACCTCCTTTCGAAAAATTACCCTTCTTGTTTGGCCCCTTTATGTTGGTGTAGAGGGCAGTGTTAGAAGAATCATCTTGTTGTAGTTGGTGTGCCTCCTCTTAGACCAGCTCTTATGCCATGTTATGAGATCAAACATCGAAGGAGATTGTATTGATCAAATAAATATTACACCATAGCCTGAGAATAGTCCGTAGGATACGAAACCACCAAAGGCGAAAATAGTAGAGGTTATAAAAATATAACCAATATTACACAAAATAAACAATATAATGGAATAATAGCAATTAGGTACGCTAACAATCATAACCATAACAATAAAATCTTAATTTGAAAATTTCCCTTAAAATAGTTTATAACACAAGCTTATCCTTAACATTTATAGGTTACAATGAAAAATTTGGGTATTATTGTAAGGTTCACATGCACATCATAAAATTATACCATGTTTTTATTCAAAATTTCAATTGGATAATGGATTCAAAAATTTTAATTGCTATGTGCATGTCTTAATGCAAATTAATCAAATGCAATCAAAAGTTTGTTTTTTATATTAGAAATAATCTATCTATTTTTTTTTTTATAATTAGAAAGACAAATATGACAAACTAAATATTCCTTTTTGATAACAATGTATTCTCATTCATATAATAGAGAGAAAATTTTGTGTAAACTTCCTCTCAATTGGGAATATGACAAGTATTTGAAAAATAATGGATTTATATGGTCCATTATGTACATATTTTTCTAATACATTGCTCTAAATTAAGCATGGAGAAAAGTTTGAAAATATTTAAGGTAATTATTTTTAATTATTCATATTAGAGATTATAAAAATGTAATATATTCATAAAAAAAATTAATATTTTATCTATTTTTTGTTTTATTTTTTATGTTTTCTTTTGTGTAAGCAAAGAAAAGATAAATATTTATATAAAATAAGCAATATTTTTATATGCAAACAAGGAAGTTTTGAAACAAGAAAATTGCTTATTTTTATGTAAATAGTTTTCTTTCTTGTGCTTAAACAATAACAAATATGAAAAATAAAAACAAGTATAGGAGAAATTATTTTGATACAAGGATTTATTATTTACACATCATGTTAGATCTTTTAAAAAAAATTAAAAGTTTCTCAAGTTGATATATAGATTCATACTCTTGAAAATAGTGAAAATTTCATGTCATGTTTTTCAAAATAATGTGAAATCAAAATAATATGAATTAAAAAGATACATTTTGTACTTAATTATGCATAAGAAAATTGTAACGCTTAAGAGTTACCAATAACTACTCATTACAACAAATGAAGTTGATTCTAAATCCCATGTGGATAAGTATAAATGTCAATCTGATTGCATAGATACAGTTAATGTGGAGTGAAAAAACCAAGATCACTAATCATGGAAAAAATATTTATGGCCAAAACTAGCTTTGTTAAAGTATGTGGACAATATATAACTTACAATTAAAAAATTGAATGTTTTTTTTTGTCTCATACTTAATCTCTTAATTTATTATGCATAAATAATTGTAGGTTTGCATTGGCTAACACTACTTCCATTAGGTAATCTATTTAAAATTAATCATATCATTAATAGTAGAGTGATATTCAAATATTGTATTGGCTAACACTGCTTCCATTGGATGATCAATTTGAAATTGATCACATCATTAAAGGCAGAGTGAAATTCAAATTTTGTATTAGCTAACACTACTTCCATTGGATAATCGATTCGAAATCGATCGCATAATTAAAGATAGAGTGAAATTAAAATAATAAGATCTAATTATGATTGATGTAAGAATGCCATTAGATATCTAGTTAGGAGCAAGAATAAACAATTTAAAAAGAAAATTAGAAAAAAAATAAAAAAAATTGTTAGTTCACCAAACGGTGACATCATTAGTGATGTTAGTGATCGACTGGTCAGTCATTTGAAGAGTTAAAATGAAAATTAATATTTATATGAAGGATGTCCATTTGTGAATATAGGAAATATGGACTTAACACCTATCCATGTATACACCTCTAAGCCCTACTTGTATCAAAACAAGAAAATTAAGTGTTGAAGTCATCACTTAGATTAAGCTACTTGAAAAAATAACTAAGTAGTTCATATATCCTACCAAACAAAAACTAAAGGATTGGTTAACAAATTCTAAAGTATAGGAAAATGATCATTTATAAAAATTTGTATAATCGAGTTGGCATAACTCAAAAGGACCACCAACCTAAAATACTTTGGAAGAAGAGCCATATGATTGAATTGTTGGTGTGACTTGAGCATAAAATATAAATAAACACCCATAAAATGCTACATTGACTAGTAATGCTACCTATCAAGCATACTAGATTACATAGGAGAATAATAAATAATGCAAAGAGAAGTCTTTTGATTCCTTAATGGATTGGAAGAAACTCATTTTAACATCAAGCATACCAAATTACACAAGAAATAAGAATGTAAAGAGGATAAGTCTTTTGATTCCTTAATGGATTGGACCAAACTCATTTTGACATCCGTAGGTTCACCAATAGGCAAGTTATTCAAAAATATATTCTGGTGAGAATCAACCATTGATTCCTAGTTTAAAAGGTTAAAGGTGGTCAATTACAACTTGTCAATATTTACACATTTTGAGCATGAATTTTGAGATGAATAGAAACTTTGAAGCCAATGATTAAATACTTGGAGATTAGGCAAGTGACAATAATATATTTTTAGAGACTAAACTAAATATCTATTGTTTTATAAATATTGCCTATATGTTCAATCAATTGATCAATAATTTATTCTATTTTCATGTAAAAATAGACAAGGGAGATTAAATTTTGGTAACAGATTAAACATTCATTTTCTATAACCAAGTACTAAATCATAATTTAAAATATTCTTTTGGTGATCCAATAAGTTTTATTTGACTTTTTAAATTCAATGCAAACTATACCAAAGGCTTTACTCATTTTATACATATCCATTCTTGGATAATTAGCATCTACTTTTATGCATCTTCATTTTCTAACCTTGTGGATGTGGATTAAAATTGGATAGTTATAGTCATTCATATTTTACTCTTCTATATTTTTGTTATTCTTTTCATGAATAAATGGTATACTAGATTTTTGAGGATATGAATTAATTTGAAGTCATTTGGTTCTTGTGATAAGTGATTAAATCTCTAACATATCACTTTAACTATTTCATTCCCAAAATATCACTTGAGAGAGAAAGTGCTCCGCTAGGATTTTTGGTGTGAGTCATTTTTGCTTCGAGTTAGGGTTTCCTAAAATTTCTAGGGTTTTTCATGGCTTCCAACCTTGACAACCCAATTATTTGCAATGGGGAGGATGAAAATGTCAATGGAAAACATCGAGTGTCTTAGGAAATGGATTTTGATGAAGAATCTCATGGTAAGTTATTGTCTATCAATGGCACCCGAGTTTGTTAATGTTTATTAACGAATAGAGTTTATTACATTAGTTGGGTAATTTTTGGGATGTATTCCCAAAGAAGAAATGTTACTATCTTGGATTAGATTGACTTGGGCTCCTCATAGAGTCAAGTTCAAGCTGATTCAAAACCTGATAATTTATTTTCACGTTTGTTGATGTTGCTCATGCCAAAATAATTTATGAGCATGGGTCTTGTTGTTGCTCTCGCACAACATGCCCCAGTCTGGACTGGAGACCCACTAAAATTTTTGGTTTTAATCTCAATTTTTTGTTTGCATTAGATATTTTAAATATTGCTCAGATTATTTTTTAAATTTGTTTGCATCAAGGTGTTAAAATTGCTTGCTTAGAGAATTTTGAAATGGATTGCATTGAAAATTTTGAATTTTGGCTCTTCAAGGACATTCTTTCTAAGTCATTGAATTTTTAAAAGTTTATTCTTAGGTTTGAAATTATTAATTTCAATTTTAGGTTTATTTGATTTACACTATCTTGCCCTATTTTTGATGTAATTTTAAAATTGTCATATATTTTGAATGGAAAATCCATTTTGAGTGATTTGAAACCTAGTAGGACTGTATTGATCTCATATTTCCAATAGTATCAAAGTTGCAGATTTTTAGACCTAAATTATTATCCAAAAATGCTAGTCTCCATTTGCCTCCCTAGAATATCTAATTACAATATATCATGATACAGAGTGAATTTTCGAGTTATATCAATGGTTTTGAGTACCCATTTGACTCATTTAGGCATTTGGAAAGTTTTATTAAATTTTGGAAACTTTCATTTTTACAAAAAAATTGCTCCTCATGTTTCTCTCTATGGGGCATTTCGAATTTATTTCTGATATTTGAAAATCATTGCTGGTTAGTAAAAATACTTTGAAAACCTTTAGAGTGAAAATTACATGAGGGTGGATGTCTTTGAAACCAATGTCTAAAGCTGAAGAAAAAGTTACTAAGTGTTAATGAAGGGCAGAAAAATGGGACGTCACCACACCCCGATGGAGTCACCCACTTTGAAGAAAATAAAAGAAAATACTGACAAAAGGAGAAAGCAAGGGCAGAGAAATGGGTTGTTGTTGCACTTGCCAAAATTCCATCAACTTAAAGTTACATTGGGTGGTAAAATAGGAATTTGGCGGAGAAAGTGAGTGCCCTAAGCCCCACCACTTTACAAAGGAAAGAAGGAAATTAAAGAAGAAAATTATTTGGAAAAAATTAAAGGAGAAACTTTACTAAGCTTGGAAGTTGGAAAATAATTCTCGACAAAGAAATAAAACCTAAAATTCTAACCTTCATGAAATAAATAAATTCAGCTAAGCAAAATCTTGGACGGAGAAATGGGACTTCCTTTGCATTCCCATAGCATGCCGAAAGTTCGCCCCTCAATATGCAAAAATTCTAAAGAAAATGCTTGGGAGGAAAAATGGGATTCCATAAAAGAAGTGAACATCCTGAATGTTCTCCCACTCTCTTTGCCAACAAAACAGGACATTGGTGGAAAAAGAGAAATCCCAAAACTCCACCCTTGGAATTAAATCCTCATAAACCTGAAAGTGAAGTCTATCATTAGGAAATGAGATCCGACAACAAGGAATGAGGTTTGCCCATGAATTTGTGCATTTGGTAATTTAAATATATCAGGTTTTGTACCCTAGCATGGAGCAATGATGTAGTGCCAAAAAAGTTCAATCTTAAACCTGGGAAATAATTTGCAAGCATTGCCAAACGAAAATTATATAATTTAAAAAAAAAAATCAAAGATTTCAAAGCCTTAGAAAATAAAAATTAAAAATTAAAAAATTAATAAGAATAAAATCTTAGGAAATATTATAATAATAAAATTAACATTATTATTAATGTTCTAACTATGTGTCTTTTAAATTTTTTGCAGACTTTTGTTGGTGGCTACATATAATGGCAAACAGAATGGCGGACATGAAACTTCAAGGTAAATTGGGTAAAGTAATGACCAACCCAAATTTTGTGGAGTCATTTAGAATTAATGTAGTATGGTCATTCTGAATTTCCTATGCATCGTGCAAATTTAAATTAAACGAGGTTCGGTAGTTGCAAAGTTGGCGAACTCACTATGGATGAAGATATTACAAGGCATGGCCAAAGTACCATGTATTTATGAGGTCTCACTGCGGTATGGAGGGAAATTCAGTTTCAAAAGGCACATATAGAAAGTGGAGGGAAATTAATTACAAAATGTAATGTTATATGAGGCCCAAAAGCTATATAAATATTGGCTCACTAGTCGGTTACAAAGGTTGGATACCATCTATTATCAAGCCTCTTTTTTAAATTTATTCTTTTCTCTTTGTAATTGGATGGTATTTCCAAACTAAGTGGATATTGCTTTTTGAGCTCTATTCTGTGTAATCCATAAAAGTGGACAAACTTGAAAATGTATTCCTTGACTATATTTTAATATAAGAGGGCTTTAGAATTTGTTGTGTTCAATCTGCGCTTGCTGATGGTGGTTGTACTCAGTTTAATTTACAGTATGTTGTTCCTATGAATATTGCACCATCTCAGACCTCAGACTGTGTGAATATTTATTGGGTCAAGACTGGTTTAATTTAAGTTTGTTTGCTTTATAATATAGGAGTAGATATTCAGGATAGTATCACTTGTTTTCTTTTATTTTCTCTCACCCTTCAACCTTTGAATTTTATTTAGAACTTGTTTAGAATAGGAGTAGATAATTTTTCAATTTGAAGCATTGAAGCTATTGTTTATATCAGATTTTAAATTTCATATAGCTTCAAAAGAATCATTGCTGGCATGTATGGGATATATCTTAATGGAAATGAACGATACATAAGGAGGGTAGTGATTTGCTGATTTTTCTAAGTCCTCCAGGCCCTCAATACTCCCAATAGAATTGGCTTTCATACAATCAAGTTTTTTCTTTCCAAGAATTGTACCAGGAAATTTGTATTTTCTAGATAGAACCAAAAAAGACCCCTTGAAGGAACAGTCATAATTAACCTCTAAGTCTATCTGCACGGCATACCCGAACCTTGGGAGAAATAATTTTTTTTTCAAGAGGGAACATATCTTTGTTTCAAGTACATTGACATGCCCTTATAATGTGTCATTTGCACGCTCAATAGAACTGGCGCTAGAAGGAGGGCCATAGATTCTAGGAATTAATTTTTTTTCCTGGAATAGTATTTGCCTTACACATCTTGACTGTCTAAGTTAGTATCAAAGGCCCATTAATGGCAGCTCTTACTCCATGGATGGTAGGAAGCAGCCCTTTGAACATACATGGGCCTTCACATGATATGCCTAATGATTTTGAAAGATATATTCCCCAATATAGGCATGATGGAATGAGACTAGTTGAAGAACATATTCAGGCATATAGAGATACCCTAATTCATTTATAAATTATGCATGAGGTGAAGAACACAAGCTTATACTGAGAGGGGGGGTGAACAGTATAAGAACTCTTTTTACTTTCTCTATTTAACTTCAACTTCACAAAGCAATGAACCAATAGCAATATCAAAGTAATGCATAAAGCAACACACAATGAGACACCAATTTTAATGTGGTTTACCCAACATGGGCTACATCCACAAAACTTTTCTCTAAAAAGCTTTCTCAAAGTTCTTTGGTAATCCTTCCCAATTACAATGTTTATGAGCCTCAACCCAAAGGAGAAACCTTCCCCTACTCACGTATTTATGAGCCTCTTCCCAAAGGAGAATCCTTCCCCTCCTCACAAATTTATGAGCCTCCTGCCCAAAGGAGAATCCTTCCCCTCCTCACAAATTTATGAGCCTCCTGCCCAAAGGAGAATCCTTCCCCTCGGCTCCGGAAATGATACTTCAGAATATCACCCGCCTCTTATTCCGCTAGCACGTGGAACTCCTTTCCATAGAAGACCTCCCGTCCTCAATGCTCAGCCTCAAGAGACCTCTGTCCTCACTGATCACCTCCACAACAACTCATCAACCTGTACTAAACACAGTCATTCGATCCAACACAAGTCTTCCTTACTCTGTCAGATTTGTCCCAAGCTCAACTCATAAAGCTTGAACAAATCAATCTCTATTGCACACAAGCCTTCTAAAAGACTTGTCAAAAATCTCCTCAGGTTCTTCTCAAAGAACCACTTCAAATATGTCCTCAAGACCTCTGCTAGGACCTATCCAAATCAGCTCACAAGTCCTCCCTAGAACCTGTCCAAATCAGCTCACAAGTCCTCACTAGAACCTGTCCAAATCAGCTCACAAGTCCTCACTAGAACCTGTCCAAATCAGCTCACAAGTATTCACTAGAACTTGTCCAAATCAGCTCATAAGTCTTCACTAGAACCTGTCCAAATAAGCTCACAAGTCCTCACTAGAACCTATCCAAATCAACTCACAAGTCTTCACTAGAACCTGTCCAAATCAGCTCACAAGTTCATCAAGAAAAACTTGCTTAGCATGAACCCACAAAGAGAATTGTTAGAGGCTCAATGTGATTCATCAACCTCATAGAAGCATAAAGAGAATTGTTAGAGACTCAATATGTTCTATACTTAACTCCCAATCTCAATATCAAATCTCATAGAAACATAAAGAGAATTGTTAGAGACTCAATATGTTCTATACTTAACTCCCAATCTCAATCTCAACTCAATCTCAATCTCAAAAGAACATGAAACACAACCCAACAATTGCCAACCATGCAATAACTAATATAACAATGATACTCATGTTCTTTCCACAACCAATATATTTTCACTACCAATTAGAGCTTTAAAAACAATGCTTATATACAAGGTTTAACCAACATCATTCAACTCAACATTAACCTTGAAGCATTCAACCAATCACTACATGAAAATGAAACTAGTAGACATCCTTTTCCCTCCAAATATATTTGAAAAAAACAGCCACCAACATAAATCACCAATGCAAAGAATAACTTGCTCAAATCAATCTCAATGGAGTAAGCCCAAATCATGTATCAAGTAAAGCATTAACTTGATCAAAACAACCTCTATGGAAGCAACTCAACCATCAATCTCAAAACAGCCAACTAAGGGTTTCACCAACTCAATGCAAGTAGCAAGACTTACTAACATAAACCCTAGTGCAAAAATGCTTCCTCTTCCTCAACCAGAATTATGCATTCACCCAAAAACTCATCAATGATTTTAATGCATAAACAATCTTCAATATCCAGAAAATGGGATTTACACCAACAAGAATACCTAGTAGACAACCTTTTCACTCCAAACTCAATTTCAGAAAATACACCATCAACAATATACATGGAAGAAGTTGCCCATACCTTTGTTTGAGGAAGAAGAGAATAGTTCTTCAACCTGTTACCAACACCACCCTTAACTTTGCCACCAAGTTAGGGTTAGAACATAAAAGTAACCACAAAAATATTTATTCCATAAAACACCTTATGACTCCAATCCTTAGAAGTCAACTACCAAAAAAATATAAAGCATACAAACAATATATCCTTTTACACCTTATTTCTCCAAATTAATTAAACCATGCTCAAGGAATAATAGCTTCTAAGCAAATCTCACTCAACAATCAAGCCAAAAATCTCAACCACACACTATCAACCTTATATCTCCAAAGAAGCATTTAACCTTAAAAATAATTTTAAATAAATCTGCCCAACCACTTCTTCTTTAACAAAATGCAGATTTTATTTAAAAAACTTTACCAAAAAAAATGCTTTCGAAAATCGTGGATCAAAAGTGCCTCCAAAAAAATCGGAGCGCAAAAACTCTTCTCACACTCCACGGTGGGAGTCGAACGCTTGAACTCCCTTCAAGCGCCTTCACAGAATAGTCATTGCCACTAGGCCAATAGCGCTAGCTTGAAGGATAGCAAGAGTCTCCTTCTCCTTAACCCTTTGGCGACGGATAAACGTGGCGGAAAAACGATAGCCGTAGCTTTTACTTCCCAACCTTTGCGCAATTTGAATTTATTTTTCACCATTGCTTTCGACTATAGGTTATGGATTATATAGTCAAACTTCCATGCTATGCACGATGTCGACGGGAGGATAATTTGAACTTTTCAAATTAATATTATTTTTGCGCCTTCGAAACAACTTTAGGGTTTATGAAACCCTTTTGATTATTTAAAAAATAATCAAAGGTCTTTTAGACCTTAGACCTTAGGTGGAGAACCCATTAAATTATTAAAATAATTTAATCACTAAATCAAATAAATAATTAATTAAAAAACCTTAAAAAGGTTTTATTAATTAAGTTATTTAATTAATAAGTGTCTCCAGCCTTTGCATTAAGATGAGAGTGGTTTTGAGAAAAACCCTTAATGCATCCACCTGGTTTTAATAAAAACCCTTAAACCTGCCATGGTTTTGATAAAAACCTTTTCATCTGCCACATGGAATCTCTTCGAAATCTTCTAGAAAATATTCTTTGGAATCTTCAACCTTTGAAGCCAATAAATCCTCTTGACATCAATGTCAGTTCCTTTTGACATCAATGACAACTCATAGACAAGAAGATAGGATCTCAAACCCAAAATTGCCAACATGAGGATGTTTCCTGTAAAATTTTTCCATATGCATTAGATGAATATTCTTATGATTGGTACATCAACTTACCTTCAGGCTCAATCACTTCATGGGCTCAACTAGAAGCAACATTTCTCAACCATTTTAGAAAACCTGTTGACCCAGTTATGATATACCATTAGTTTGCCTTCGACTGTAGAGAACCTAATGAATCCTTGACACTATTCAATGATAGGTTCCATAAGTTATACACTAGCCTGATGACACCTTACATCCTTACAAAGGAATCAGCCACCCAAATGTACTTTGGAGCCTTGGACCCATTAACTTCCATATTTTTGAGGATAATTCATCAAATTACATCCTTATCCAAAGCTTATAATGAGGCAATAATATTTGAATAACAATTTTTTTCTCAAAGTTTTGGTATGGATCAATTACCATCACTTGGAAAATATAGAGCTTACAATCAAATACCACAAATGAATCCATCTCTTGCACAACATCTTCCCATGCTGCACCCATTTCTAGGAGTTATGTATCCCAACCAATACCAACCTTTCAATCTAGCATCCTTGAATCAAATGATGCCTAATGTGAGTAGTCAATAGACCATCCCAACACATTTGGATAATCAGGTGACCATGAACAACATTCTCAATCATACATTTCCAGCAAATATTCAACCAAGTTTATCTATATTTTTGAACACATCTGCAACTGCAAATAATGTAATAGCTCAATCATGACCAAGTTAACTTAATAACATAAATCCTGAGTTGGAAAACTTAGAAAATATGGTTCAGAAACTAAGCAACGATATGCTTCAATTGCAAAGGCAAGTTCCTCAAAACTCACCTACAAATAACATTCAAAATAGGAACCTTGACTTCCATCTCACTTCTCAGCACGATGAAACTATCTGCCTAGAGTTTAAAATTGCATTGGATATTATCCAAAATGAGGTGAAAGTTTCAGAGTCAGTACCTACCAATAAAGGTTGTAGGAATCAAGCCAATCAAAATATGGGGACAGGTATAGTATTAGAAACATACGAATCTTCAAAAGTGGAGGAAGATGAATCTAAAGAGAAATATGAAGATGACATGGAATAAGGGATGGAATATCACCAAGTGTTTCAGAAGGATAATGATTATATTATTCAATATAAATAAGGGGAATCACTCACTTATTTTGCACCTCCCAAAGGAACTTCCATCCCGCTTGATGTGCAAGAAACTAAAAGCCCTATCCCACATAAGGATCCTGTAATACCTCTTCTACTAGAAGTTAATATGTCGTTACCGCAAATAGAGGAAAATCCAGAACAAAAACAATCTAGGATATGATATTATTGAAGACCCTAAGGAAACCAAGAAAAATAGTTCTTTGGTTGTGGCAGTTTAGTTAACTGACTATAAGGATTTTTTGATTGAGAAATAAGAAACCACAAAGGTTTTTGATGCCCAAGTAGCTCTATACAAGGAAGAGGTCGAATATCCACCTTTTCTTCTAACTGTTGGAATTGCTGAAAAAGGTTTAAATAATTGTCTTATGGATTTAGGTGCTTTTGATAATGTGATGCCAAGTGTTATTGACAAAATATTAAGGTTGACCCCTGCTCACAAAAATAATAAGGTTGGTACAATGGACAAGATGGAGGTAAGTATGGTTGGGTTTATTACAATTTGTTGTTGAACCGAGGATGCAAGAATACACTGATATTTAGGTTGTGGATATCTCAGGTGCCTATGGGATGTTGCTCAATCATGATTGGTCAAAAATATTAAATGGTTATACAACAACTGATTTTTCCAAAAGAGAGCCAATGTTGAAGAAACTCATCACTGAGTACAACAATGCCAATGAGGTTTTGTGCACTGAGTCAGAATGGGAAGTTTACACTATTGGGATGGAAATCATAACTAAAGGTAATTATTCGATATTGGAGATCCCAAATAGTAAACAAAAAATATTTCAAGACCAATTGTGGACCCTTAAGTTTTATGGATCAAATTCCAAGTATGGTAGTGATGGGATTAAATTGAGTTGGTGGGGTGCGATAGGCAAAGTGGATGCCTTTAATATTTCATAACTAATATTGTTGTGGAATGATGGCCATAAAATCCAGCATGCCTGTCATGGTAAGCATCTTTAAAATTATGACAATCATGTTTGGGATCCTGGAAATTTTAATTATTAAAAAAATTGACTCCTTTTGGCCCAGGAACATTTCAAATATCATAAATCTCAAAGTCCTTTTCTGTAAATTATTTTGTACATAATTGTTGTTTTGATTTTTCTTCAGATTTAGTTTAGTTTGTTTTATTTTCAGTGTTGGCCTATTTTATGCTAGTTTCTTTTTATCATTGCTTTCGATTGTCATTTTGTTCTGTGCTTTTGTTAGTTTGGCTGAAATCTTCAAAGTGTAATTTGCTTTTGGTTGCTCTAATTTGGAAGGTTTTTGTACAATTTGGGGGTGAAAGGTCCCACACCAAACTCAATGAAACTGAAATTAGCTTAACCAACTATTTGGGGTTTATTCATTGTTTGGGACAAATGCAAATGAGTCTGAAAGTAATGCAAAATGATGTTGCAGCTTCACACTGAAAACACTTTAAGGAAAGTTCCAGGCCAGAAGAAATGAAACCATCACAGTTTAGTCTTTTATTATGGAGTCTATTCAATTGTTTACTCTCCTATTTGCCATGGTAATCCCCAACCCAAAAGCAGGACCGAGTGCTCATTGAAAATTTTGATATATATAAAAAAAATATGTTCAAACAAAAAATAAAAGAAAATATCCAAGTGCTTGGGTGATTCATATAGCCTCTATCGGGGCTATGGACGCCCGACTGGCAGTAGAGCAAGTTCTATAGTGGGATTAGAGATAACTCCATCGGGGCTATAGATGTCTACTTGACAATAGAGCAATGTCCAGGTAAATTGGTGAAATGTCTACATGTGTGACAAAACTATGGTGGCAAATTTTAACTAATTACGGAACAAAATGAACTTACATGCACATAATTTTTCTAAACCAAAATGGAGTATTATTTTCTAGATAAAATTGCCCAACCTCTGCCTTGAATGGGTGCCAAATATTTGGTTTCGTTGGTTTGAAAGATTTATTGTTTTTAGAGGGGTTCTTTCTATTCCGAAAATGATCAAGAGCATTTTCTAGCAGAGTCGTCATTTGTTGTTGTGCTTGCACAACACACCCTAGTCTAGACTGGGGACCCACTGAAATTTTTGATTTTAATCTCAAATTTTTGGTTTGCATTAGGTTTTTTAAATTTTGCTCGCATCATTTTTGAAAGTTGCTTGCATCAAGGTGTTGAAATTGCTTGCTTCGAGAATTTTGAAATGGATTGCATTAAAATTTTTGAATTTTGGCTCTTCAAAGACATTATTTCAGATTAATATTACAGGTGATTGAATTTTTAAAAGTTTATCCTTAGGTTTGAAATTATTAATTTCAATTTTAGGTTTATTTGATTTTCACTATCTTGACCTATTTTTGATGTAATTTTGAAATTGTCATATCTTTTGAATGAAAAATCCATTTTTAGTGATTCGAAGCCTGGTAGGGCTGTATTGATCTCATATTTACAATAGTACCAAAGTTGCATATTTTTAGACCTGAAATATTTTCCAAAAATGGTAGTTTCCATTTGCAGCCCTGGAACTTCTAATTACGATATCTCATTATACAGAGTGAATTTTTGAGTTATCTCAGTGGTTTTGAGTACCCATTTGACTAATTTAGGTGTCTGCAAATTTTTATTAAATTCTGAAAACTTTAATTTTGCCGTAATTTTGCTCCTCACATTTTTCTCTATAGGGCATTTTGAATTGATTTCTGAGCTTTGTAAATTATTGTAGGCCAATAAAAATCCTTTAGAGTGCCAATTTCATGAGGGTGCATGTCTTTGAAACCAATGTCTAATGCCGGAGAAAAAGTTTCTAAGTGTTAATGAAGAAAATAAAATAAAATACTGACAAAGGGAGAAAGCAAGGGCAAAGAAATGGGTTGCTATTGCACTTTCAAAAAGTCCATTGACTTAAAGTTGCATTGGGCAGTAAAATGAAAATTTGAAAGTGAGTGCCCGAAGCCCCGCCACTTTACAAAGGAAAGAAGGAAATAAAAGAAGAAAATTGTTCGGAAAAAATTAAAGGAGAAAATTTACTAAGCTTAGAAGTTTGAAAATCATTCCCAAAAAAGCAATAAAACCTAAAATTCTAACCTTTGAGAAATAGAGAAATTTTGCTAAGCAAAATCTTGGGCAGAAGACTTCCTTTGCATTCCCGTAGCATCCCGAAAGTTTACCCCTCAATGTGCAAAAATGCTAAGGAAAATGCTTGGGCAGCAAAATGGAATTCCATCAAAAAAGTGAACATCCCGAATGTCGCCCACTTTCTTTTCCAGTAAAATAGGACATTAGTAGAAAATGATAAATCCCAAAACTCTGCCCTTGGAATTAAATCTCGGCAAACCTGAAAGTGAAGTCTATCATTTGGAAATGAGATCCGACAATGAGGAATGAAGTCTACCCATGAAGTTGTGCATTCGATAATTGAAAGCTAACTATTTTTTTGCCCTAGCATGGACCAATGATGTAGTTCCCAAGAAATTTTGATCTTAAACCTGGGAAATAATTTGCAGGCATTGCCAAAAGAAAAATAATTTTAAAAAAATTTAAAAAACTAAAAAAAATCAAAGGTTTCAAAGCCTTAGAAAATTTTTAAAAAATTAAAAATTTAATTAGAATCAAACCTTAGGAAATTTTAGAATAATCAAATTAACATTATAATTATTGTTCTAACTGTGTGTCTTGAATTTTTTACAGATTTTTGTTCATTGCTACATTTAATGGCAGACATGAAAATTTAAGGTGAACTGGGTAAAGTACAACAACACATGATGGAAGGAAGGGAAAATTAATGACCAACCTAGATTTTGTGGAGTAATTTAGAATTAATGCAGTATAGTCATTCTGGATTTCCTATGCATCGTGTGAATTTAAATTAAATGAGGTCTGGTAGTTGTAAAGTTTACGAACTCGTTGTGGATGAATATATTACAAGGCATGGCCAAATTATTGCGTATTTATGAGGTCTTACTGTGGTATGCAGGGAAATTCAATTTCAAAAGGCTCGTCTAGGAAGTGGAGGGAAATTAATTACAGAATGTAATTCTAGATGAGGCCCAAAAAATGTATAAATATTGGTTCACTATTCGGTTATAGAGGTTGGATACCATCTATTAGAAAGCCTACTTTTTAACTTTCTTATTTTCTATTTTTAATTGGATGGTATTTCTAAACCAAGTGGCTACAACTTTTTGAGCTTTGTTCTGTGTAATCCACGAAAGTGGACAAACCTGAAAATTTATTCCTTGACTATTTTTTAACCTAAAAGGGCTTTGGAATTTGTTGTGTTCAATCTATGCATGATGATGGTGGTTGTACTTAGTCCATTTCATAGTCTATTGTTCCTCTAAATATTGCATCATCTCGGACCTCAGACTATATGAATATTGGTCAGGTCAAGACTGGTTTAATTTGGATTTGTTTGATTTACCAGATGGAAGCAGATGTTTAGGGCAATATCACTTTTTTCTTTTATTTTCTCTAACCCTTCAACCTTTGAATTTTATTTGGAACTTGTTTAGATTAGGAGTAGATTAGTTTTTGATTTGAAGCATTGAATCTATTGTTTATATAGCATTTTAAATTTCATATAGCTTCAAAATAATCATTGTTGGCATGTGTGGGATATATATTAATGGCAATGAACAATACATAAGGAGGGTAGTGATTTGTTGATTTTTCTAAGTCTTTTAGGCCCCTAGTACTCCTAATAAAATTGAATTTCATACAGTCAAGCTTTTTATTTCCAAGAATTGTAGCAGGAAATTTGTATTTTCTAGACAAAACCAACAAAGACCCCTTGAAGGAAAAGTCAACATTAACCTCTAAGTATATCCGCACTATCCAATACTTGCATACCCAAACCTTGGGGGAAAGAAATTTATCTTTCAAGAGGGAACATATCTCTATTCCAAGTACGTTGACATGCCCTTGATAATGTGTTATTTGCACACTCAACAAACCTTTGTCCATGAAAAGCTCCTTGGTGGTCTTGTTTTCATTGAATTAGGAATTTTCAATGTTTGAGGATAGAAATTCCAAGGTCCCAGTCTAGGTTGAGTTCCTTGGTCTTCCTTCCCCCCTTTAGCCCTTTCTAAACAACTTGGCAATGGTCTCAGGGTGAGTCTTAATTTTTGAAGTCAAATTATTCAATGCATACCCCTAGAAAAGGGTTTGTGTTGAGGTCAATTTGTCCAAATATCTATAGGAGGTTATCAATATATTGTTGGGGGACACCACTATTTTATAGCGAGTGGTGTATATTAACCTTCCAAATATCTGCTCCAAATGTCAAGCTTCAAACCACAAATTTAAAGACTACTTGCTTATTTCATGAAATAAGTTGAAGTTGTTACCCACATCATCCATGTACCTCCTCCCTAAGCCAAAGAACATGGTTAGACCATGGTAGGAAGGCGCACACACTCATAGACCCTTGTATCCCAACCAACAACAAAGACGATTGCTTTTTTTCCCCAAAGTCTTCAACAATGGTGGAAAAGAAACCTAATGTAGACCACCAACAATGGAAATGGTGGTCCTAAGGCTCCTCCACCTCACCACCATCACTCCCCATCAACTACTATGGTCATTAAGGTAAGCTTTCCCCCTTCTACCAGATCTTGATGTTCTCAGTATCTGAAAAGGTAAATAAGAAAGGGAAGGTTTACCCAATTACGGTTCCATCTCTCTAGTCCTTGGTTGGAGAGATCTAGTTAGAGAAACTTCAACAATATTAGGGCATTGTTTTTACCTGAATAGAAGCAGGACGACAAGGAATCAATCCTTTCATTTTCTCCTACACTATCTAGATTTACATCATATCTTCCAAGTTGCTTGTGGTTTAAGATGCAAAAATAAAGAAGGATACAAATAATTAGAAATCAATGTCTCATGTATGTGAGAGTGATATCTCAAGTATTTAAAACCAATATCTTAGGATTTGAAAATCAATATCTCATAAAATGTTATATTAAGTATTAGTAACTATAGACACTAAAATCACATCAATCCAATTAGACTGCCAAGATGCACTCTTATCACCACCATATGGCCCCCTTGGACAACCCTCAAGGTTAGATAGTGGTCCTAACCATTTTTGGAAATTTCTACCCCACTTTTGGGGAGTTTTGGGCCATGTAGCCATGGCCATCCCACCCCAGGATGACCACAATTCATGGTTGTCCCACCCAAGGATGACCACCAACAACCATACCTAGGTGGGATGGCCATGGCCTGGGAGCCTTAAAAAGTCAAATATGGCATAAATGGTATTAAAATTCTACCATTTATCCTGCATATTGATTTATGATAGATTTTGGGGCATGTCAATCCATCACAACCTACAAATTAGAGGCCCAAATTGGAGGTTTCTTCCACCTAATGCATGGTAGGGTTTTGACAAATACTGACACCTACCATGCATGCCCTAACTTGCCCATTTGATCTTGTGGCTCTCTTGAGATATAAAATGAAGTCAATCCACCAAATTTTGGAGAGGAGTCTTCGTAATATTTTGCAATGAAGTGCTACTGAGATTCAATCAAACTTTCACCCGCATATTTGACCTTGAAATCTCCATAAATCAAAGGAGGTTTCCAGTTGATCCCAAATACGTAAACATATTCTAAAACCCACCCATTTTAGTGAATTAGATCATAAAATATGGTGACAACACCCTTAGGAATAGTTTGAACCAAATTCCAAAGGAATTGGTGGTAAAAACCATCAGGTTTGGTGGTCGTCCCCACTTGGGATGGTTAACAGTCACAATTGAAACACCCAGGGATGCCCATGAATCTGCATACAATTTCATCTTAATTTTAGCATAAAATATTTCTAGATTATAATATATGCATCATACTAGGATTTGGTGCAATTTGGAGTAGTTTTACACCTTCTATTAGGTTTTTCATTCTAATAGTCCCAATTGGAACACCAAGGATGACCATGGATTCTACATATAATTTCACCTCTATTTTAGCATAGATCATTTCTAGAGTATAATATATGCACTATACTAAGTTTTGGTACAATTTGGAATAGTTTTGCACCGTTTATTATGCTTTTCACTCTTCATACTCACTATTGCATGCATATCTTCAATTTCATTTCAATGTGCACATGCTATTAACAAATCTGAATCATTTGTGTGTAGATCCAGGTATTTCAGTGTGCAAGGAAGGAGCTACAAGTTCGAATACGAATAGATCATCACAACGGTACCAAAAACCTGCTCTTCAATTTGTGAGTGTGAGGAAGACATTGAAGCGCATCTGAGTCTTTGAGAGGATTAGATCCTTTCGACACCTTGTAATGAATTGTATCAATTAAGAGCCCTCAAGGGGACGTTTTGTAACCATGGATTTGATAAATGGATTAATATAAAGAGAACCCCCATTTCTTTTACTTATTTGTTATCATATTTACATTAAATATCTCTTTTTAGTGCTTAGATCAATAGATGCATTTCATTTCCTTTTGCTAGGTGTGCTGCTTTTTCCGCTCTACAATAACCAATATTCATAATAAAACTATGATGATTGAGAGTAAAATTGATATAGATTTAATAAGAAAGTTATTATTGGCACAAAACTTCCAATGTAAGACAAAATAGTGTGTATGTAGCCTATTAATATTTATACAATATTGTTATAGACTTTTTGGTTTTTCTTTTTATTTGAAAAGAACGGAGGATAAGATTTTGCTAAAACATTTACATAAATAAACTTACCTCAATTAAAAGAAATCAAAAATCGATGGCAAATATTTTGATTATTCATAAATAAATCATTGAAATTTAAAGGTCAATTTTAAACACAATTCAATTAATTAAAGAGTCCCTTCATTGATCAAATCATTAATTAATTTAATTCCTTGAAGGAAACTTAATTTGTAAAATGTGAAACTACATCAAACCTTACCAAAGTTTAATCATTCTATATATTTTTATTTTGTTAAAATTTATAAAATCATTATACATCCACTTATGTTGGTATTAATAATCTTTAATTTTAGATATTATAAAGAATTTTTGAAGATAGTTTAATCCTATGTTTAATTTTCATTGCTAAAAATAATATTTTTTATTGCCCTTATTACTAATTTCAAAGTTTCCCAACTAAATTGTCTCATTTTGTATAAGTTTCTGAACTAAATTGTCTCATTTTGTATAAGCCTTATGTTTAAATGATCTACCATCAAAATGTAATATAATATATTCAAAACAACAATGACTTGCCTTATAATTTTTTTTAGTTTGATATTAAAATTATTATTTTATATTACCATTTATATTAACATTTATCATATTGATTTTTTTTTATTTTGTGGAAGAAGAGGTTTTGAAAGGATATCCAAACCTTTTACAACAAATAAGTAGAAGATTCCAAGGAAGAACCAAGAGAAACCAACAAGGAGTGAACCCACCTAGGGGAGTCAAGAAACAAGCACAAACTTAAACTAAAAACTAACAACTATTTTGAAAACAACAGGGACCTCCCATGTTCTAGCTCTAGGTTGTACACAAATTCAGCACCCCAAACTTGTAAAAAACTTCATCTGTTGTTTAAAGCTCCAAGAAAAAAACTACATTAACAAAAATTGGGATTGGATCTCTTTCCCCTAGCAAAGGGCTGGGAAGGTTGATAATTTCTAACATCCATATTCAATAGAGACTGAGAGCCATTGGCGATATTTGACTCTGTCTCCTTTTTCCTTAGAGATTTAATTGATGGTCTCCCAACATTACACTCTACCCCAACATCTACAAATCCCTTTTTAAGACTTCTTGGATTAGGGCCAAGAAATCCCTTCTCCAAGAAGGGTTTCGGGGGATATTTATGACTTCTGGTTTTAGGGCCTGAGGACCCTTTATCCAATTTCACCATCCTTTCCACAAGAGTGGATGGGAGGATTTACTGAATCTAATGAAACATCCAGTCCAAGGAGATTGAGGCAAACAAAGGAGTTCTATAAAAACAATAGGGTCAACGAAGAAGGGACACTTACCTGTTCAAAGTGTTTCTAAATCTTGGATTTGAAAAAATGATGAAGGTACATCACTATATTAAACTAGGGAGGCATCTCACCCTTAATGGGAGGCACAACATGACCTTCGACCAGGGGTGGCTTCTCACTCTGAACAACTCAGAGCTTGGAATATCAACTTCCTTAATTTGCTGGAACTCAACGAGCTCATATTCTTGGCTATTCATCTTCGTTGCATTCTTTAGGGGCTTCTCTTTATCAGATTTACCCTATGAATTTATCCTCTTTGAGGTTTCGTCTTGAGAAGATTTATCCTTCGAGCTTGTTTTTGTACAGGAAATCAACACTGATTTCTTCATGGGGCACTGGCCTAAAAGCTCACCTGCATATTTACAATTGGTATAAAATTTAGGATGATTATCATACACAATGGGTTGGGTCTAGGACCCTAAGCTCAAATTGATCTTAATAGAGGATGGAATATTAGCTTCTAGATCCACATTTATGTGCATTCTTGCATAAATCATTCTCAATTTTGCTCTAGTTGTGGCATCGATAGAAATCAGTTCACCCACCACCTTGGCTATACCACGCAAAACATCAATGTGTCAATACTGAAAGGGTAATTCAAGGAGTCTGACCCAAAGAGGGGCCATATTGATTTTCTACGTATCAAGGCAAAATATGGGCTCCGTCGACGCAGGAAGAGGCCTCGCTTATTGAATAATCACAGACCTCCACAAAGGACCCAGTTAGAATCCTCTTCACAAATGAATTTAAACATGAAAAAATATTTGGGAAAAGCAATGATATATAGGTGATCTTGAGGTCATCATTTGGATAAAGCCCACCTCCTAACATCGTCCAGATTAAACTGAGCACCCAAAATATTTCTCACCAAATTGAAGTCCTCATCCTCCATCATGAGCTTAATCAAACCCTTAGGAACACAAAGGGTGTCTTCAATCGAAGAAATATCAAAAATAGTATTTGAAAAACACAAACCTGAATGAGATGAAATTATCTCTTCAAATGAAGATCTGACACTGGGATCAAAGGGCTTTTGGAATGAAGCCCCCAAAGGAGCCCTATTAACAACACCACTTGGTAGGGAACCCACACCCGCCAAAGGGCCTACATCTCCACTTGACAAAAACACGTGATTTGTCATAGGGCCAAAAATACCATCTTATGACTCACCTTTTTCTACTACCTTCCCAAAATATTCACCCACCATCTTCTCACCATTCCCGCTATCCTGGTCTACACACCATTCCTACTCAAATACAAGTTCATAAAATCTCGAGTCCATCGATATTTGAAAGCATTGATGTTAAAAAATCTTTTATCCATCAATATTTGAAAGCCTTGATGTCTATCATTGAGCAGAGCTACAAAGTTCATGGGATGCAATGAAAAATTTATTAAATTGATTTTATATTTTATTATTTCATAAAATAAAATAGAACTATAAAATAGTTTTCATAATTTAAATAATATAGAAATAATTTAAATCTTATTCTAACCTTGGTTGAAAAATTCACAAGATAAGTTGGTTCCTTTAAAATATTCAAATGGTCTAAATAAGTTTTTGGTGAAGATGTATTTATAAATATAATACAAGAAAAAATAAATAAATAGACTTTTAGACTTGAGTTTCTCATTTGAAATTAGGTTATTTTTTTTAATAATAACATTTTAATTTAATAGTGCAATGGTTCGGGCTTTGGCTCTTCTTCAAGAGGTACAAGGTTTAGTGTGGGGTGGGTTTCTTTGTTTTAATATTAATATTTTAATTTAACAGTGCAATGGTTCAGGCTTTGACTCTTTTTCAAGAGGTACAAGGTTCAAACTAGGTTCAAACCGTGGCATGGGCAAGTGTGTGGGGTGGGTGTATGGTGGTTGTGTGTTAAATTCCTTATTTATAAGGATAGATCTCAACTTTACAGGTATTATGGTTGGGAGGAAACTGTCCCGTGTGCATTGGTCGTAAGGGTTTCTTACACTAATCAAATAAAAATATATAATAATAATATTTTAATGTTTTTAAAAATTTAATATGTTATAATAGTTTTAAAAATATAATTTATTTAATAATAATAATTTTTTTATAATATAATATTTATTATATTAAATATTATATATAAATTTTTTTATCATGTACATGCATTCAAAGTGACTCAAGTTATTCAAAGTGACTCAGGTTAGAAAGATAAAAACATAAATTTTAGTTCTACAAGAACACCTTAGTAGTAAGTTGACACCCTAATGGTATATTTTTGGACTATTATCCAAACTATCCAAATTCAAATCACGAGAGGGAGGCCCTATTGTGCCCCTGAGAAATTTGGTTCCAATGGTTCCAATTGTATCACAGTTGTGCTTCACTTACTTTAAAAAAATAAACTTTATACCATACTTGAATAATATTATGTAATATAATTTTTTTTATAATATATATATATATATATGATTAAAGTTAACGTGAAAACCCTTAAGATGCTTAAGGTTGGGCATGCCCATACCAACCATGACCTTTAATAAGGGTGAGAGTTGAGCTTATCAATAAGAGCCAAACACACAACCACACATACACCCACTCCCTTACACATTCGCCCACACCAGTGTTTAAACCTTAGACTTCCCAAATAAGGGAACCTTAGACTTCCCAAAGAAGAGTCATAGCCAAAACCATTAAGTTGTCTCCTCCCAAACTAAAATTTATTCGGGTAGTGTGATAAACCCTATTGCATAGGGCTGAAAAAAATTTATTTGGATAGTTTGTAAATCCTACGACAAATGCATTGGGCTGACCAAAATTTATTCGGGTAGTGTGATAAAACCCTACGACCAATGCATAAAGCTGACCAAAATTTATTCGGGTAGTGTGATAAAACCCTACGATCAATGCATATGGTTGAACAAAATTTATTTGGATAGTGTGATAAACCCTATGAACAATGCATAGGGCTAAAGAACCCTTCCCAACCATGACCAATGCACATGTCTAAGCAGTCTCCTTCCAACCATGACGCCGAGAGCTACACTTATCAATAGGAAATTACCACATAGCCAAACATTGCGGTTTGAACCTTGGACCTTCAACCCTACGACCAATGCATAGGGCTGAACAATATTTATTTGGATAGTGTGATAAACCCTACTGAAAAAAATTTATCTGGATAGTGTGATAAACCTTACGACCAATGCATAGGGCTGAACAACCTCCTCCCAAGCATGACCAATGCACGTCTAAGCAGTCTTCTCCCAACCATGACACCGAGAGCTACACTTATCAATAAGAAATTAACACGTAGCCAAAAAATGCGATTTGAACCTTGGACCTTCCCAAAAACAGCCAAATCCCAAACCGTTGCACTGTCCCAACCAAGACATTTAATTTAATTTTAAGTCCCAAACCGTTGCACTATTCCCACCTAGAAATATTTAATTTTATTGTAAGTGCTACTAATATATATATATATATATATATCATGCACATGCAAAACACAAACTTTTGTTTCCCAAAAACACCTTAATGGTATGTTGTTGGCTTGTCATCCAAACTACCCAAGTTCAAATCATGAGAGGGAAACTTTATTATACCCTTAAGGAATGTGGTTCCCAAATTTATCACCCATATCCATTGTACTTGGCCTTACTTTAAAAAAACCAACCTTTATACAGTTCGTGTAATGTAATGACCTCATCATCTTAATGATATGTTGTTGGAGTGTTATCTAAACTACTCAAGTTCAAATCATAAAAAAAAAAACTTTATTGTACCTTTGAAAATGTGGTTCCCAATTGTATCACCCATTATACTTAACCTTTAAAAATAAGTATAATATAATGACCTTCTCGTGTAATAAATTTACATGCACTCACATGACTGAAATTAGAAAGATAAGAATCACAAACTTTACACTATCATGCAATGTAATGATAAGATAACATATTTTTCCATCCTTTTCAAAATCTTGAATATCATGTAATATAATGATAAGATGACATATTTTCTATCTTTTTCAAAATCTTGAGTTCCCAAGACTGAAATTAGAAATATAGAATCACAAGCTTTACACTATATATGCGCAATATCATGTAATGTATTGATAAGATGACATATTTTCCCATCCTTTTCAAAATTTTGGGTTCCCAAGACAAAGTTGATTATGCAATGTAATGATAAGACGGACATATTTCCCATCCTTTTCAAAATCTTTGACAAAGTTGATTTTAGGAAGAAGGGAGGAAATATTCACGGTACGTATTTAAACATTAATTTTAATAATTTTAAAATAATCATAGAACATATCACACTCTACGTTTTTCTCTCAAATTTCGACTATATTTATTTAATAGAAAGAATAAAGAGCACAAAGCTATCAAACAAAAATAAACCAAGAAAATCTATGATTTGGGTTTCTAAAACTGAAATGCAATACTGCTCGATTGGAATATGGAACCCACTGAAAAAGGCAAAAGGCCAATAAAGTCTTGAATACAAGAAAATCCAAGAATGACGTCTAACACTTACTAACAGCCACAATCAAACTTTTCCTTCAAAACGCTGTCTAATATTGTTATGGGTTTTTTATTTTGATAAGTATTTTGTGGAGGTAGCAATATAATGCTCAAAAATAAAAATTGCCTTACCTTCTTGTATGTATCCCAGACAGGCCTTTTTTGAAATTACTTTCAGCTTGTTTGCTTAGAAATAGCCTGCATTCTGTAGTCTAAGCTCTGTATATCTTAACTATGAATGTAAGATTTACTGTGCTTTTCAATTCAAAGTGACAAATATCTCCTTCCTTAAGCTTATTCATACATATAAAGTCCTTCATATAAAACAATGGCTTATGGTGGTCTCCTCTTAATGTAACAAGCCATTCCTTTCTTTGGCACAATAACGAGACTTTTTGTGCCCTTGCTTCTGGTAACCAACGTCTAGCAAACCTCTTTGGGATATACTGCAATTAAATTAAAAGAAATAAGGAGATGGGACAGAATAGAAGACTGAAAAGATTTTCATGTGTTGATATTGGCCTCCCATTTCACCCGAAATGTTAGAGACAGAAATTGCATACTCACAAGCCTAAACCTGGTGGTAACTGCATCCTTTTTCATCACCTTTGAAAATTGCAGTTCGTTACTTTCAAATGACTTGCCACCTCCCACTTCACCTACATGCAAACCTAAATAAGATATACATTTTAACAACATGGGTGGATGCGAGAATCTACATTTTAATCCAGAGAAACGTTACAATTCTTAGGAATGACTGTACTATAAAAGAGCAGTAAATGACACCGATTAAAAAGTTAAAAAATTATACCAGACAACAGATATGATATTAAGCTCCTATGCAGTTCTTTAGGTAACACTATATATTATCACGAAATTGGTAACGAAAGGAAAACGGAAAGTATCTCACCGGAGAAAGACGGTCTAGATTCAGCATTTCTCCTTGGAGAGACGACTTTACGCTTCTGATTTTCTTCATGCCTCTGCAATGGGCATCTTGGAATTTGTTGAGAGTCATTCTCTTCTTCACTGTAATTTTTAATTATCTCCACCTCCTCAGAAAAGCGGCCAGTACAGGTAATATGTTTCTCATTTCCACCTGATTCAAATATTTGAACCAGAAAATGAATATGCGTGACCTGTTTGAAAACAACAATATCTCTAGGTTTTATTGTGTTATCACGAGCAAAACATAGCCACCCATCCTTAAAAGCCACAACATTATCGCAAAAACACAATTCTGTGTCCCATAAGCGCCCACTTGGACCCTCTAAAAATACATGTCTGCAACCCTTTGATTCAATTTGTTCTCGGCAATGATAAGGAATGTCCTGTTAAAGCAATAAGTTTTCAAGTAAGGATACTTTAAATAAAAAATTGCAATAACAGTGGTAATGGCAAAAAGTATTACCAGATAAGTGTAAATTTTACTGGGCATGACTTTGTAAAACGATAAACCTGTAAAACTTGAGAAGCCATGGAAGCAATTTACAAGACATTTTTGCGTGCAAGCTTCGCAAATCCTTTTTGCATTGCAGACAGTGCTTTCTCCGTGATTTGCCATGCTTCTTGACTACCCATCAAATTTTTCTAAGCAAAAATTCTGTTATGAAAAATTTCAGAGTAATTTGGCTCCTGTGAAATGAGTGTGTCAGACGTTTTTCTCCTATTCCCCTCTCTCCTCATGCTCGTGTCTGTCTTTAGTAATAGTTATGCAATGGTCTAGAAGCAGCTCAACATTTTGAGCTTTGATTTTTGATATATAATTTTTTATTATAAAAAACAAAATTATCAACTGAACCTTAAAAACAATTACGAATGCAATCCATTGCCATGAGTACTTAAGTATTATCCGGCATTCATTGCCATGAGTACTTAGGGATTATATGAGTTTTTATTAGTGATGTGAAGGCCACATGTCAAAGTCGAATCAGGTGTAATGATGATTTGAATAGCATAAGTACTAGTACAAATATCAAGAGGCAAGTTAACAGTACCTTGGATTGCTGGCAACACCTCTATTTTTGAGGGACTTGATTTTAGTGAATCAAGCTTTACTCTTTCAGTTTTATGTGTCATTTTTCTTTTTATTCATGGTTTACTCTTTGAGTTTTGTGTCATTTTTCTTTTTATTCATGGCCTTGGACTTTTGAGTGGATACATGTTGTATTTACGTTTTAAAAATATTATTTGGTTTAATTTTATGGTGCTGTGTTTTTTAAGGGTTAGTGGATTGGTAAGATATTGGACATTTATTAAGAAGAAACTTAATTTCAAATCTTGGGGCATATTCAATCTAGGCAAAGGTAGTAGTCTGACTAAAGTCCGTTGAATGCACGTCAACTTGACAACGGTGGTACAAACATTGAGCCATCGACGGTCTCCTTCACTCCGAGGAGAGGCTGGGGTTATAGTGACAGCTTCAATGATTTAACTTGTGTTCAAAAGCCTCGCCCTTATATTCGGGGATGGGGCTATTGTTACTCCAACTATTGTTACTCCTCACCCCCGCCCTCATATTTGGCTATTGTTACTCCCCACCCCCGCCAATAGCCAAATATGAGGGTGGGGATGGGGAGTAACAATATTTGAGGGCGAAGGTGGGGAGTGGTTGTTGTTACTCTAGCTGTTGGGGTGGGGAGTAACAACAACCGGTCGTTGTTACTCAGCTTGTTGTTACTCCCCACCCCCGCCCTCAAATATTGTTACTCCCCACCCTCGCCCTCATATTTGGTTGTTGTTACTCCCCACCCTCGCCCTCATATTTGAGGGTGGGTCTGGCTATTGTTACTCCCCACCCCCGCCCTCATATTTGGGGAGTAACAATAGCTAATTATGAGGGTGGGGTGGGGACTAACAGTAGTTAATTATGAGGGCAGGGGTGGGGAGTAACTATTGTCTGGTTGTTGTTACTCCCCACGCTCGTTAATTATGAGGGCGGGGGTGGGGAGTAACAATAGCCAACTGTCTGGTTGTTGTTACTGCCCACCCCCGCCCTTATATTTTAGGGCGACAATGTGGCAGTTGGCTATTGTTACTCCCCACCTCCACCCTTATATTTGAGGGTGACAGTTGGCTATTGTTACTGCCCACCCCCGCCCTAATTAGCTGGTTGTTATTACTCCGCACCCTCGCCCTCATAATTAGCTGTTGTTACTCTCCACCCCCACCCTCATAATTAGCTATTGTTACTCCCCAAATATGAGGGCGAGGTGGGGAGTAACAATATTTGAAGGCGGGGGTGGCGAGTAACAATATTTGAGGGCGGGGGTGGGGAGTAACAATATTTGAGGTATGAGGGCAGGGGTGGGGAGTGGGGAGTAACAATATTTGAGGTATGAGGGCGAGGGTGGGGAGTAACAATATTTGAGGGCGGGGGTGGGGAGTAACAATATTTGAGGTATGAGGACGGGGGAGGGGAGTGGGGAGTAACAATATTTGAGGTATGAGGGCGGGGGTGGGGAGTGAGGGCGGGGGTGGGGAGTAACAATATTTGAGGTATGAGGGCGGGGGTGGGGAGTGGGGAGTAACAATATTTGAGGTATGAGGGCGGGGTGGGGAGTAACAATATTTGAGGGCGGGGGTGGGAAGTAACAATATTTGAGGGCGGGGGTTGGGAGTAACAATATTTGAGGGCGCCCTCAAATATTGTTACTCCCCACCCCCGCCCTCAAATATTGTTACTCCCCACCCCCCGCCCTCAAATATTGTTACTCCCCACCCCCCGCAACAATACTTGAGGGCGGGGGTGGTTAGTAACAATATTTGAGGCGCCCTCAAATATTTTTACTCCCCACCGTGGGGGAGTAACAATATTTGAGGGCGGGGGGTGGGGAGTAACAATATTTGAGGGCGCCCTCAAATATTTTTACTCCCCACCCCTGCAACAATATTTGAGGGCGGGGGTGGGGAGTAACAATATTTGAGGGCGCCCTCAAATATTGTTACTCCCCACCCCCGCAACAATACTTGAGGGCGGGGGTGGGGGAGTAACAATATTTGAGGGCGCCCTCAAATATTGTTACTCCCCACCCCCGCCCTCAAATATTGTTGCGGGGGTGGGGAGTAACAATATTTGAGGGCGCCCTCAAATATTTTTACTCCCCACCCCTCGCAACAATATTTGAGGGCGGGGGTGGGGAGTAACAATATTTGAGGGCGCCCTCAAATATTGTTACTCCCCACCCCCGCAACAATACTTGAGGGCGGGGGTGGGGAGTAACAATATTTGAGGGCGCCCTCAAATATTGTTACTCCCCACCCCCGCCCTCAAATATTGTTGCAGGGGTGGGGAGTAAAAATATTTGAGGGTGCCCTCAAATATTGTTACTCCCCACCCCCGCCCTCAAATATTGTTACTCCCCACCCCCCGCCCTCAAATATTGTTGCGGGGGGTGGGGAGTAACAATATTTGAGGGCGCCCTCAAATATTGTTACTCCCCACCCCCGCCCTCAAATATTATTAGCGGGGGTGGGGAGTAACAATATTTGAGGGCGCCCTCAAATATTGTTACTCCCCACCCCCGCCCTCAAATATTGTTGCGGGGGTGGGGAGTAAAAATATTTGAGGGCGCCCTCAAATATTGTTACTCCCCACCCCCGCCCTCAAATATTGTTACTCCCCACCCCCGCCCTCAAATATTGTTGTAGGGGTGGGGAGTAAAAATATTTGAGGGCGCCCTCAAATATTGTTACTCCCCACCCCCGCAACAATATTTGAGGGCGGGGGTGGGGAGTAACAATATTTGAGGGCGCCCCTCAAATATTGTTGCGGGGGTGGGGATTAAAAATATTTGAGGGCGCCCTCAAATATTGTTAAATATTGTTGCGGGGGTGGGGAGTAACAATATTTGAGGGCGCCCTCAAATATTTTTACTCCCCACCCCCGCAACAATATTTGAGGGCGGGGGTGGGGAGTAACAATATTTGAGGGCGCCCTCAAATATTGTTACTCCCCACCCCCGCCCCTCAAATATTGTTGCGGGGGTGGGGAGTAACAATATTTGAGGGCGCCTCAAATATTGTTACTCCCCACCCCCGCAACAATATTTGAGGGCGGGGGTGGGGAGTAACAATATTTGAGGGCGGGGGTGGGGAGTAACAATATTTGAGGGCTCAAATATTGTTACTCTCCACCCCCGCAACAATATTTGATGGCGGGGGTGGGGAGTAACAATATTTGAGGGCGCCCTCAAATATTGTTACTCCCCCACCCCCGCCCTCAAATATTGTTGCGGGGGTGGAGAGTAACAATATTTGAGGAGGGCAGGGGTGGGGAGTAACAATATTTGAGGGCGCCCTCAAATATTGTTACTCCCCACCCCCCGCCCTCAAATATTGTTGCGGGGGTGGAGAGTAACAATATTTGAGGAGGGCAGGGGTGGGGAGTAACAATATTTGAGGGCGCCCTCAAATATTGTTACTCCCCACCCCCGCCCTCAAATATTGTTGCGGGGGTGGAGAGTAACAATATTTGAGGGCTCAAATATTGTTACTCTCCACCCCCGCAACAATATTTGAGGGCGGGGGTGGGGAGTAACAATATTTGAGGGCGCCCTCAAATATTGTTACTCCCCACCCCCTGCCCTCAAATATTGTTGCGGGGGTGGGGAGTAACAATATTTGAGGGCGCCTCAAATATTTTTACTCCCACCCCCGCAACAATATTTGAGGGCGGGGTGGGGAGTAACAATATTTGAGGGCGCCTCAAATATTGTTACTCCCCACCCCCGCCCTCAAATATTGTTGCGGGGGTGGAGAGTAACAATATTTGAGCCCTCAAATATTGTTACTCTCCACCCCCGCAACAATATTTGAGGGCGGGGGTGGGGGAGTAAAAATATTTGAGGGCGCCCTCAAATATTGTTACTCCCCACCCCTGCCCTCCTCAAATATTGTTACTCTCCACCCCCGCAATAATATTTGAGGGCGGGGGTGGGGAGTAACAATATTTGAGGGCGCCCTCAAATATTGTTACTCCCCACCCCCGCCCTCAAATATTTTTGCAGGGGTGGGGAGTAACAATATTTGAGGGCGTCCTCAAATATTGTTACTCCCCACCCCCGCCCGCGCCCTCAAATATTGTTACTCCCCACCCCCGCCCTCAAATATTTTTGCAGGGGTGGGGAGTAACAATATTTGAGGGCGTCCTCAAATATTGTTACTCCCCAACCCCCGCCCTCAAATATTTTTGCGGGGGTGGGGAGTAAAAATATTTGAGGGCGCCCTCAAATATTGTTACTCCCCACCCCCGCAACAATATTTGAGGGCGGGGGTGGGGAGTAAAAATATTTGAGGGCGCCCTCAAATATTTTTACTCCCCACCCCCCGCCCTCAAATATTGTTGCGGGGGTGGGGAGTAACAATATTTGAGGGCAACAATATTTGAGGGCGGGGGTGGGGAGTAAAAATATTTGAGGGCGCCCTCAAATATTTTTACTCCCCACCCCCGCCCTCAAATATTGTTGCGGGGTGGGGAGTAACAATATTTGAGGGCGCCCTCAAATATTGTTACTCCCCACCCCCGCAACAATATTTGAGGGCGGGGGTGGGGAGTAACAATATTTGAGGGTGCCCTCAAATATTGTTACTCCCCACCCTCAAATATTTTTACTCCCCACCCCCGCCCTCAAATATTGTTGCGGGGGTGGGGAGTAACAATATTTGAGGGCAACAATATTTGAGGGAGGGGGTGGGGAGTAAAAATATTTGAGGGCGCCCTCAAATATTTTTACTCCCCACCCCCGCCCTCAAATATTGTTGCGGGTGGGGAGTAACAATATTTGAGGGCGCCCTCAAATATTGTTACTCCCCACCCCCGCAACAATATTTGAGGGCGGGGGTGGGGAGTAACAATATTTGAGGGTGCCCTCAAATATTGTTACTCCCCACCCCTGCCCTCACCCTCAAATATTTTTACTCCCCACGGCGCCCTCAAATATTATTGCGGGGGTGGGGAGAAACAATATTTGAGGGCGCCCTCAAATATTGTTACTCCCCACCCCCGCAACAATATTTGAGGGCGGGGGTGGGGAGTAACAATATTTGAGGGCGCCTCAAATATTGTTACTCCCCACCCCCGCAACAATATTTGAGGGCGGGGGTGGGGAGTAACAATATCCGAGGGTGCCCTCAAATATTGTTACTCCCCACCCCCCGCCCTCAAATATTGTTGCGGGGGTGGGGAGTAACAATATTTGAGGGCGGGGGTGGGGAGTAACAATATCTGAGGGTGCCCTCAAATATTGTTACTCCCCACCCCCGCCCTCACCCTCAAATATTGTTACTCCCCACCCCCGCCCTCAAATATTGTTACTCCCCACCCCCGCAACAATATTTGAGGGCGGGGGTGGGGAGTAACAATATTTGAGGGCACCCTCGGATATTGTTACTCCCCACCCCCGCCCTCAAATATTGTTGCGGGGGTGGGGAGTAACAATATTTGAGGGCGCCCTCAAATATTGTTACTCCCCACCCCCGCCCCTAAAATATTGTTGCGGGGGTGGGGAGTAACAATATTTGAGGGCGCCCTCAAATATTGTTTCTCCCCACCCCCGCAATAATATTTGAGGGCGCCGTGGGGAGTAAAAATATTTGAGGGTGAGGGCAGGGGTGGGGAGTAACAATATTTGAGGGCACCCTCAAATATTGTTACTCCCCACCCCCGCCCTCAAATATTGTTGCGGGGGTGGGGAGTAACAATATTTGAGGGCGCCCTCAAATATTGTTACTCCCCACCCCCGCAACAATATTTGAGGGCGGGGGTGGGGAGTAAAAATATTTGAGGGCGCCCTCAAATATTTTTACTCCCCACCCCCGCCCTCAAATATTGTTGCCCTCAAATATTGTTACTCCCCACCCCCGCAACAATATTTGACGGCGGGGGTGGGGAGTAAAAATATTTGAGGGTGGGGAGTAACAATATTTGAGGGCACCCTCAAATATTGTTACTCCCCACCCCCCGCCCTCAAATATTGTTGCGGGGGTGGGGAGTAACAATATTTGAGGGCGCCCTCAAATATTGTTACTCCCCACCCCCGCAACAATATTTGAGGGCGGGGGGTGGGGAGTAAAAATATTTGAGGGTGGGGGAGTAACAATATTTGAGGGCACCCTCAAATATTGTTACTCCCCACCCCCGCCCTCAAATATTGTTGCGGGGGTGGGGAGTAACAATATTTGAGGGCGCCCTCAAATATTGTTACTCCCCACCCCCACAACAATATTTGAGGGCGGGGGTGGGGAGTAAAAATATTTGAGGGCGCCCTCAAATATTTTTACTCCCCCCCCCCGCCCTCAAATATTGTTGCCCTCAAATATTGTTACTCCCCACCCCCGCAACAATATTTGAGGGCAGGGGTGGGGAGTAAAAATATTTGAGGGCGCCCTCAAATATTTTTACTCCCCACCCCCGCCCTCAAATATTGTTGCGGGGGTGGGGAGTAACAATATTTGAGGGCGCCCTCAAAAATTTTTACTCCCCACCCCCGCAAAAAATATTTGAGGGCGGGGGTGGGGAGTAACAATATTTGAGGACGCCCTCAAATATTGTTACTCCCCACCCCCGCAAAAATATTTGAGGGCGGGGGTGGGGAGTAACAATATTTGAGGGCGCGGGGCGGGGGGTGGGGAGTAACAATATTTGAGGACGCCCTCAAATATTGTTACTCCCCACCCCCGCAAAAAATATTTGAGGGCGGGGGTGGGGAGTAACAATATTTGAGGGCGCCCTCAAATATTGTTACTCCCCACCCCCGCCCTCAAATATTGTTGCGGGGGTGGAGAGTAACAATATTTGAGGAGGGCAGGGGTGGGGGAGTAACAATATTTGAGGGCTCCCTCAAATATTGTTACTCCCCACCCCCGCCCTCAAATATTGTTGCGGGGGTGGAGAGTAACAATATTTGAGGGCTCAAATATTGTTACTCTCCACCCCCGCAACAATATTTGAGGGCGGGGGTGGGGAGTAACAATATTTGAGGGCGCCCTCAAATATTGTTACTCCCCACCCTCGCCCTCAAATATTGTTGCGAGGGTGGGGAGTAAAAATATTTGAGGGCGCCCTCAAATATTGTTACTCCCCACCCCCGCAACAATCCTCAAATATTGTTACTCCCCACCCCCGCAACAATATTTGAGGGCGGGGGTGGGGAGTAACAATATTTGAGGGCGCCCTCAAATATTTTTACTCCCCACCCCCGCAACAATATTTGAGGGCGGGGGTGGGGAGTAACAATATTTGAGGGCGGGGGTGGGGAGTAACAATATTTGAGGGCGCCTTCAAATATTGTTACTCCCCACCCCCGCCCTCAAATATTGTTGCGGGGGTGGGGAGTAAAAATATTTGAGGGCGCCCTCAAATATTGTTACTCCCCACCCCCGCAACAATATTTGAGGGCGGGGGTGGGGAGTAACAATATTTGAGGGCGCCCTCAAATATTGTTACTCCCCACCCCCGCCCTCAAATATTGTTGCGGGGTGGGGAGTAACAATATTTGAGGGCGCCCTCAAATATTTTTACTCCCCACCCCCGCAACAATATTTGAGGGCGGGGGTGGGGAGTAACAATATTTGAGGGCGCCCTCAAATATTGTTACTCCCCACCCTCGCCCTCAAATATTGTTGCGGGGGTGGGGAGTAAAAATATTTGAGGGCGCCCTCAAATATTGTTACTCCCCACCCCCGCAACAATTTTTAACAATATTTGAGGGCGCCCTCAAATATTTTTACTCCCCACCCCCGCAACAATATTTGAGGGGCGTCCTCAAATATTGTTACTCCCCACCCCCGCCCTCAAATATTGTTGCGGGGGTGGGGAGTAACAATATTTGAGGGCGCCTTCAAATATTTTTACTCCCCACCCCCGCAACAATATTTGAGGGCGGGGGTGGGGAGTAACAATATTTGAGGGCGGGGGTGGGGAGTAACAATATTTGAGGGCGCCCTCAAATATTTTTACTCCCCACCCCCACAACAATATTTGAGGGCGGGGGTGGGGAGTAAAAATATTTGAGGGCGCCCTCAAATATTTTTACTCCCCACCCCCGCCCTCAAATATTGTTGTGGGGGTGGGGAGTAACAATATTTGAGGGCAACAATATTTGAGGGCGGGGGTGGGGAGTAAAAATATTTGAGGGCGCCCTCAAATATTTTTACTCCCCACCCCCGCCCTCAAATATTGTTGCGGGGGTGGGGAGTAACAATATTTGAGGGCGCCCTCAAATATTGTTACTCCCCACCCCCGCAACAATATTTGAGGGCGGGGGTGGGGAGTAACAATATTTGAGGGTGCCCTCAAATATTGTTACTCCCCACCCTCAAATATTTTTACTCCCCACCCCCGCCCTCAAATATTGTTGCGGGGGTGGGGAGTAACAATATTTGAGGGCAACAATATTTGAGGGCGGGGGTGGGGAGTAAAAATATTTGAGGGCGCCCTCAAATATTTTTACTCCCCACCCCCGCCCTCAAATATTGTTGCGGGGGTGGGGAGTAACAATATTTGAGGGCGCCCTCAAATATTCTTACTCCCCCACCCCCGCAACAATATTTGAGGGCGGGGGTGGGGAGTAACAATATTTGAGGGTGCCCTCAAATATTGTTACTCCCCACCCCCTCGCCCTCACCCTCAAATATTTTTACTCCCCACGGCGCCCTCAAATATTATTGCGGGGGTGGGGAGAAACAATATTTGAGGGCGCAACAATATTTGAGGGCGGGGGTGGGGAGTAACAATATTTGAGGGTGCCCTCAAATATTGTTACTCCCCCACCCCTCGCCCTCACCCTCAAATATTTTTACTCCCCACGGCGCCCTCAAATATTATTACGGGGGTGGGGAGAAACAATATTTGAGGGCGCCCTCAAATATTGTTACTCCCCACCCCCGCAACAATATTTGAGGGCGAGGGTGGGGAGTAACAATATTTGAGGGCGCCCTCAAATATTGTTACTCCCCCACCCCCGCAACAATATTTGAGGGCGGGGGTGGGGAGGTAACAATATCCGAGGGTGCCCTCAAATATTGTTACTCCCCACCCCCGCCCTCAAATATTGTTGCGGGGGTGGGGAGTAACAATATTTGAGGGCGAGGGTGGGGAGTAACAATATTTGAGGGTGAGGGCGGGGGTGGGGAGTAACAATATTTGAGGGCACCCTCGGATATTGTTACTCCCCACCCCCGCCCTCAAATATTGTTACTCCCCACCCCCGCCCTCAAATATTGTTGCGGGGGTGGGGAGTAACAATATCTGAGGGTGCCCTCAAATATTGTTACTCCCCACCCCCGCCCTCACCCTCAAATATTGTTACTCCCCACCCCCGCCCTTAAATATTTTGAGGGCGGGGGTGGGGAGTAACAATATTCAATATTTGAGGGCACCCTCAAATATTGAATATTGTTACTCCCCACCCCCCGCCCTCAAAATATTTAAGCGGGGGTGGGGAGTAACAATATTTGAGGGCACCCTCAAATATTGTTACTCCCCACCCCCGCCCTTAAATATTTTGAGGGCGGGGGGTGGGGAGTAACAATATTCAATATTTGAGGGTGCCCTCAAATATTGAATATTGTTACTCCCCACCCCCGCCCTCAAAATATTTAAGGGCGGGGGTGGGGAGTAACAATATTTGAGGGCACCCTCAAATATTGTTACTCCCCACCCCCGCCCTTAGTGCCCTCAAATATTGTTACTCCCCACCCCTCGCCCTTAAATATTTTGAGGGCGGGGGTGGGAGTAACAATATTCAATATTTGAGGGTGCCCTCAAATATTGAATATTGTTACTCCCCACCCCCGCCCTCAAAATATTTAAGGGCGGGGGGGGGGAGTAACAATATTTGAGGGTGCCCTCAAATATTGTTACTCCCCACCCCCGCCCTCAAATATTGAGGCACCCTCAAATATTGTTACTCCCCACCCCCGCCCTCAAATATTGTTGCGGGGGTGGGGAGTAACAATATTTGAGGGCACCCTCAAATATTTTTACTCCCCACCCCCTCAAATATTTTTACTCCCCACCCCCGCCCTCAAATATTGTTGCGGGGGTGGGGAGTAACAATATTTGAGGGCACCCTCAAATATTTTTACTCCCCACCCCCGCCCACAAATATTGTTACTCCCCACCCCCGCAACAATATTTGAGGGCGGGGGTGGGGAGTAAAAATATTGTTGCGGGTGGGGAGTAAAAATATTTGAGGGCACCCTCAAATATTTTTACTCCCCACCCCCTCAAATATTTTTACTCCCCACCCCCGCCCTCAAATATTGTTGCGGGGGTGGGGAGTAACAATATTTGAGGGCACCCTCAAATATTTTTACTCCCCACCCCCGCCCTCAAATATTGTTGCGGGGGTGGGGAGTAACAATATTTGAGGGTGCCCTCAAATATTTTTACTCCCCACCCCCGCAACAATACTTGAGGGCGGGGGTGGGGAGTAACAATATTTGAGGGTGCCCTCAAGTATTGTTACTCCCCACCCCCGCCCTCAAGTATTGTTACTCCCCACCCCCCGCCCTCAAGTATTGTTGTGGGGGTGGGCGATGATAATATTTGAGGGCGCCCTCAAATATTGTTACTCCCCACCCCCGCCCTCAAATATTGTTACTCCCCAACCCCGCCCTCAAATATTGTTGTGGGGGTGGGGAGTAACAATATTTGAGGGCGCCTCAAATATTGTTACTCCCCACCCCCGCCCTCAAATATTGTTACTCCCCACCCCGAGGCGGGGGTGGGGAGTAACAATATTTGAGGCAATATTTTAGGGCGAGGGTGGGGAGTAAAAATATTTGAGGGCGCCCTCAAATATTGTTACTCCCCACCCCCCGCCCTCAAATATTGTTACTCCCCACCCCCGCCCTCAAATATTGTTACTCCCCACCGAGGCGGGGGTGGGGAGTAACAATATTTAAGGCAATATTTTAGGGCGAGGGTGGGGAGTAAAAATATTTGAGGGCGCCCTCAAATATTGTTACTCCCCACCCCCGCAACAATATTTGAGGGTGCCCTCAAATATTTTTACTCCCCACCCCCGCCCTCAAATATTGTCCTCAAATATTTTTACTCCCCACCCCCGCCCTCAAATATTGTTGCGGGGGTGGGGAGTAAAAATATTTGAGGGCGCCCTCAAATATTGTTACTCCCCACCCCCGAAACAATATTTGAGGGCGGTCCTCAAATATTTTTACTCCCCCACCCCCGCCCTCAAATATTGTTGCGGGGGTGGGGAGTAAAAATATTTGAGGGCGCCCTCAAATATTGTTACTCCCCACCCCCGAAACAATATTTGTGGGCGGGGGTGGGGAGTAACAATATTTGAGGGTGCCCTCAAATATTTTTACTCCCCACCCCCCGCCCTCAAATATTGTTGCGGGGGTGGGGAGTAACAATATTTGAGGGCGCCCTCAAATATTGTTACTCCCCACCCCCGCAACAATATTTGAGGGCGGGGGTGGGGAGTAACAATATTTGAGGGCACCCTCAAATATTTTTACTTCCCACCCCCGCCCTCAAATATTGTTGCGGGGGTGGGGAGTAACAATATTGTTACTTCCCACCCCCGCCCTTAAATATTGTTGCGGGGGTGGGGAGTAACAATATTTGTGGGCACCCTCAAATATTTTTACTTCCCACCCCCACCCTCAAATATTGTCCTCAAATATTTTTACTCCCCACCCCCGCCCTCAAATATTGTTGCGGGGGTGGGAGTAAAAATATTTGAGGGCCCTCAAATATTGTTACTCCCCACCCCCGAAACAATATTTGAGGGCGGGTCCTCAAATATTTTACTCCCCACCCCCGCCCTCAAATATTGTTGCGGGGGTGGGGAGTAAAAATATTTGAGGGCGCCCTCAAATATTGTTACTCCCCACCCCCGCAACAATATTTGAGGGCGGGGGTGGGGAGTAACAATATTTGAGGGTGCCCTCAAATATTTTTACTCCCCACCCCCGCCCTCAAATATTGTTGCGGGGGTGGGGAGTAACAATATTTGAGGGCGCCCTCAAATATTGTTACTCCCCACCCCCCGCAACAATATTTGAGGGGCGGGGGTGGGGAGTAACAATATTTGAGGGCCCTCAAATATTTTTACTCCCCACCCCCGCCCTCAAATATTGTTGCGGGGGTGGGGAGTAACAATATTTGAGGGCGCCCTCAAATATTGTTACTCCCCACCCCCGCAACAATATTTGAGGGCGGGGGTGGGGAGTAACAATATTTGAGGGTGCCCTCAAATATTGTTACTCCCCACCCCTCAAATATTTTTACTCCCCACCCCCGCCCTCAAATATTGTTGCGGGGGTGGGGAGTAACAATATTTGAGGGCAACAATATTTGAGGGCGGGGGTGGGGAGTAAAAATATTTGAGGGCGCCCTCAAATATTTTTACTCCCCACCCCCGCCCTCAAATATTGTTGCGGGGGTGGGGAGTAACAATATTTGAGGGCGCCCTCAAATATTCTTACTCCCCACCCCCCGCAACAATATTTGAGGGCGGGGGTGGGGAGTAACAATATTTGAGGGTGCCCTCAAATATTGTTACTCCCCACCCCCGCCCTCACCCTCAAATATTTTTACTCCCCACGGCGCCCTCAAATATTATTGCGGGGGTGGGGAGAAACAATATTTGAGGGCGCAACAATATTTGAGGGCGGGGGTGGGGAGTAACAATATTTGAGGGTGCCCTCAAATATTGTTACTCCCCACCCCTGCCCTCACCCTCAAATATTTTTACTCCCCACGGCGCCCTCAAATATTTTTGCGGTGGTGGGGAGAAACAATATTTGAGGGCGCCCTCAAATATTGTTACTCCCCACCCCCGCAACAATATTTGAGGGCGGGGGTGGGGAGTAACAATATTTGAGGGCGCCCTCAAATATTGTTACTCCCCACCCCCGCAACAATATTTGAGGGCGGGGGTGGGGAGTAACAATATCCGAGGGTGCCCTCAAATATTGTTACTCCCCACCCCCGCCCCTCAAATATTGTTGCGGGGGTGGGGAGTAACAATATTTGAGGGCGAGGGTGGGGAGTAACAATATTTGAGGGTGAGGGCGGGGGTGGGGAGTAACAATATTTGAGGGCACCCTCGGATATTGTTACTCCCCACCCCCACCCTCAAATATTGTTACTCCCCACCCCCGCCCTCAAATATTGTTGCGGGGGTGGGGAGTAACAATATCCGAGGGTGCCCTCAAATATTGTTACTCCCCACCCCCGCCCCTCACCCTCAAATATTGTTACTCCCCACCCCCGCCCTTAAATATTTTGAGGGCGGGGGTGGGGAGTAACAATATTCAATATTTGAGGGCACCCTCAAATATTGAATATTGTTACTCCCCACCCCCGCCCTCAAAATATTTAAGGGCGGGGGTGGGGAGTAACAATATTTGAGGGCACCCTCAAATATTGTTACTCCCCACCCCCGCCCTTAAATATTTTGAGGGCGGGGGTGGGGAGTAACAATATTCAATATTTGAGGGTGCCCTCAAATATTGAATATTGTTACTCCCCACCCCCGCCCTCAAAATATTTAAGGGCGGGGGTGGGGAGTAACAATATTTGAGGGCACCCTCAAATATTGTTACTCCCCACCCCCGCCCTTAGTGCCCTCAAATATTGTTACTCCCCACCCCCGCCCTTAAATATTTTGAGGACGGGGGTGGGGAGTAACAATATTCAATATTTGAGGGTGCCCTCAAATATTGAATATTGTTACTCCCCACCCCCGCCCTCAAAATATTTAGAGGCGGGGGTGGGGAGTAACAATATTTGAGGGTGCCCTCAAATATTGTTACTCCCCACCCCCGCCCTCAAATATTGAGGCACCCTCAAATATTGTTACTCCCCACCCCCGCCCTCAAATATTGTTGCGGGGGTGGGGAGTAACAATATTTGAGGGCACCCTCAAATATTTTTACTCCCCCACCCCCCTCAAATATTTTTACTCCCCACCCCCGCCCTCAAATATTGTTGCGGGGGTGGGGAGTAACAATATTTGAGGGCACCCTCAAATATTTTTACTCCCCACCCCCCGCCCACAAATATTGTTACTCCCCACCCCCGCAACAATATTTGAGGGCGGGGGTGCGGAGTAAAAATATTGTTGCGGGGTGGGGAGTAAAAATATTTGAGGGCACCCTCAAATATTTTTACTCCCCACCCCCTCAAATATTTTTACTCCCCACCCCCGCCCTCAAATATTGTTGCGGGGGTGGGGAGTAACAATATTTGAGGGCACCCTCAAATATTTTTACTCCCCACCCCCGCCCTCAAATATTGTTGCGGGGGTGGGGAGTAACAATATTTGAGGGTGCCCTCAAATATTGTTACTCCCCACCCCCGCAACAATACTTGAGGGCGGGGTGGGGAGTAACAATATTTGAGGGTGCCCTCAAGTATTGTTACTCCCCACCCCCGCCCTCAAGTATTGTTACTCCCCACCCCCGCCCTCAAGTATTGTTGTGGGGGTGGGCAGTCATAATATTTGAGGGCGCCCTCAAATATTGTTACTCCCCACCCCCGCCCTCAAATATTGTTACTCCCCAACCCCGCCCTCAAATATTGTTGTGGGGGTGGGGAGTAACAATATTTGAGGGCGCCCTCAAATATTGTTACTCCCCACCCCCGCCCTCAAATATTGTTACTCCCCACCAGGCGGGGGTGGGGAGTAACAATATTTGAGGCAATATTTTAGGGCGAGGGTGGGGAGTAAAAATATTTGAGGGCGCCCTCAAATATTGTTACTCCCCACCCCCGCCCTCAAATATTGTTACTCCCCACCCCCGCCCTCAAATATTGTTACTCCCCACCAGGCGGGGGTGGGGAGTAACAATATTTAAGGCAATATTTTAGGGCGAGGGTGGGGAGTAAAAATATTTGAGGGCGCCCTCAAATATTGTTACTCCCCACCCCCGCAACAATATTTGAGGGTGCCCTCAAATATTTTTACTCCCCACCCCCGCCCTCAAATATTGTCCTCAAATATTTTTACTCCCCACCCCCGCCCTCAAATATTGTTGCGGGGGTGGGGAGTAAAAATATTTGAGGGCGCCCTCAAATATTGTTACTCCCCACCCCCGAAACAATATTTGAGGGCGGTCCTCAAATATTTTTACTCCCCACCCCCGCCCTCAAATATTGTTGCAGGGGTGGGGAGTAAAAATATTTGAGGGCGCCCTCAAATATTGTTACTCCCCACCCCCGAAACAATATTTGAGGGGCGGGGGGTGGGGAGTAACAATATTTGAGGGTGCCCTCAAATATTTTTACTCCCCACCCCCCGCCCTCAAATATTGTTGCGGGGGTGGGGAGTAACAATATTTGAGGGCCCTCAAATATTGTTACTCCCCCACCCCCGCAACAATATTTGAGGGCGGGGGTGGGGAGTAACAATATTTGAGGGCACCCTCAAATATTTTTACTTCCCACCCCCCGCCCTCAAATATTGTTGCGGGGGGTGGGGAGTAACAATATTGTTACTTCCCACCCCCGCCCTTATATATTGTTGCGGGGGTGGGGAGTAACAATATTTGAGGGCACCCTCAAATATTTTTACTTCCCACCCCCGCCCTCAAATATTGTTGCGGGGGTGGGGAGTAACAATATTTGAGGGCACCCTCAAATATTTTTACTTCCCACCCCCGCCCTCAAATATTGTTGCGGGGGTGGGGAGTAACAATATTTGAGGGCTCACCCCTGCCCTCATACCTCAAATATTGTTACTCCCCACTCCCCACCCCCACCCTCATAATAATATTTGAGGGCAGGGGTGGGGAGTAACAATATTTGTGAGGGCACCCTCAAATATTGCTACTCCCCACCCCCGCCCTCAAATATTGTTACACCCCACTCCCGCCCTCAAATATTGTCACTCCCCACCCCTGCCCTCATACCTCAAATATTGTTACTCCCCACCCCCGCCCTCAAATATTGTGGGGAGTAACAATATTTGAGGGCGGGGGTGGGGAGTAAAAATATTTGAGAGGGCGCCCTCAAATATTGTTACTCCACACCCCCACCCTCAAATATTGTGGGGAGTAACAATATTTGAGGGCGGGGGTGGGGAGTAACAATATTTGTGAGGGTTCCCTCAAATATTGTTACTCCCCACCCTCAAATATTTTTACTCCCCACCCCCGCCCTCAGGTGGTGGGGAGTAACAATATTTGTGAGGGTGCCCTCAAATATTGTTACTCCTCACCCTCAAATATTGTTACTACCCACCCCCGCCCTCAAATATTGTGGGGACCATAATATTTGAGGGGTGGGGGTGGAGTAACAATATTTGTGAGGGCGCCTCAAATATTGTTACTCCCCACCCCCGCCCTCAAATATTGTTACTCACAAATATTGTTACTCCCCACCCCCGCCCTCAAATATTGTGGGGACCATAATATTTAAGGGTGGGGGTGGGGAGTAAAAATATTTGTGAGGGAGCCCTCAAATATTGTTACTCCCCACCCCCGCCCTCAAATATTGTTACTCCCCACACCCGCCCTCAAATATTGTGGGGAGTAACAATATTTGAGGGCGAGGGTACAAATATTGTTACTCCCCACCCCCGCCCTCAAATATTGTTACTCCCAACCCCCGCCCTCAAATATTGTGGGAGTAACAGTATTTGAGGGCGAGGGTGGGGAGTAACAATATTTGTGAGGGCACCCCCGCCCTCAAATATTGTGGGAGTAACAATATTTGAGGGCGAGGGTGGGGAGTAACAATATTTGTGAGGGCACCCTCAAATATTGTTACTCCCCACCCTCGCCCTCAAATATTGTTACTCCCCACAATATATGAGGGGCGGGGGGTGGGGAGTAACAATATTTGAGGTATGAGGGCGGGGGTGGGGAGTGGGGAGTAACAATATTTGAGGTATGAGGGCGGGGGTGGGAATAACAATATTTGAGGGCGGGGGGTCAAATATTGTTACTCCCCACCCCCGCCCTCATACCTCAAATATTGTTACTCCCCACCCCCACCCCCTCACAAATATTGTTACTCCCCACCCTCGCCCTCAAATATTGTTACTCCCCATAATATTTGAGGGCGGGGGTGGGGAGTAACAATATTTGAGGTATGAGGGCGGGGGTGGGGAGTGGGGAGTAAAAATATTTGAGGTATGAGGGCAGGGGTGGGAATAACAATATTTGAGGGCGGGGGTCAAATATTGTTACTCCCCACTCCCCACCCCCGCCCTCATACCTCAAATATTGTTACTCCCCACCCCCGCCCTCAAATATTGTGGGGAGTAACAATATTTGAGGGTGCTCATATTCATATTTGAGGGCGGGAGTGGGGAGTAACAATATTTGAGGGCTCCGAGTAATAGCAGTCAGAGTAGTTGGTTGTTGTTACTCCCCACACCCGCCCTCATATGTTGTTACTCCCCACCCTGGGTGCTCATATTCATATTTGAGGGCGGGAGTGGGGAGTAACAATATTTGAGGGCTCCGAGTAATAGTAGTCAGAGTAGCTAGTTGTTGTTACTCCCCACCCCCGCCCTTATATATTGTTACTCCCCACCCCGCCCTGGGGTGGGGAGTAACAATATTTGAGGGCTCTAAGTAACAACAGCCAGAGTAGCTGGGGTGGGGAGTAACAATATTTGAGGGCTCTAAGTAACAACAGCCAGAGTAGCTGGTTGTTGTTACTCCCCACCCCCGCCCTCATATATTGTTACTCCCCACCCTACCCTCAAATATGAATATGAGGGCGAGGGTGGGGAGTAACAACAACCAGAGCACATATACTACCCACCCCGCCCTCAAATATGAATATGAGGGCGAGGGTGGGGAGTAACATCCATAGCATAACTAGCAATATGAGGGTGGGGGTGGGGAGTAACAACAACCAGCTTGCTTTGGCTGTTGTTACTCGGAGCCCTCAAATAGTACCCTCAAATATTGTTACTCCCCATAATATTTGAGGGCAGGGGTGGGGAGTAACAATATTTGAGGGCTCCGAGTAACAACATTCAGAGCAGCTAGTTGTTGTTACTCCCCACCCCCGCCCTCATATATTTTTACTCCCCACCCTGCCCTCAAATATGAATATGAGGGCGAGGGTGGGGAGTAACAACAACCAGAGCACATATACTACCCACCCCGCCCTCAAATATGAATATGAGGGCGAGGGTGGGGAGTAACAACATCCATAGCATAACTAGCAATATGAGGGTGGGGGTGGGGAGTAACAACAACCAACTGCTATGGCTGTTGTTACTCGGAGCCCTCAAATATTGTTACTCCCCACCCCCACCCTCAAATATGAATATGAGCACCCTCAAATATTGTTACTCCCCACCCTCGCCCTCATATATTGTTACTCCCCACCCCGCCCTCAAATATGAATATGAGGGCGGGGGTGGGGAGTAATAACAGCCAACTCTGTTGTTACTCCCAACCTCCACCCTCATATTCATATTTGATGGCAGGGTGGGGAATAACAATATATGAGTGCGAGGGTGTGGAGTAACAATATTTGACTGGTTGTTAGTACTCCCCACCCACGTCCTCATATTCATATTTGAGGGTGGGGTGGGGAGTAACAATATATGAGGGCGGGGGTGAGGAGTAACAATATTTGAGGGCACTCATTCATATTTGATGGCGGGGGTGGGGAGTAACAATATTTGAGGGCGGTTGTGGGGAGTAACAATATTTGAGGGCGATGGTGGGGAGCCCTCAAATATTGTTACTCCCCACCCCCACCCTTAAATATTGTTACTCGGGGTGGGAAGTAACACATATTGTTACTCCCCACCCCCGCCCTCATATTTGTTACTCCCCACCCCCGCCCTCAAATATGAATATGAGTGCCCCCAAATATTGTTCATCGCCCACCCCCACCCTCATATATTGTTACTCCCCACCCCCGCCCTCAAATATGAATATGAGGGCGGGGTGGGGAGTAACAACAACCAGCAATATGAGGGCAGGGGTGGGGAGTAACAACAACCAACTGCTCTGGATGTTGTCACTCCCCACCCCGCCCTCATATTGCTGGACGTGGGTGGGGAGTAACAACAACAAGCACTGCACTCATATTTGAGGGCGAGGGTGGGGAGTAACAACAACCACTCACAAAAACTAGCATCGCCCTCATATTTGAGGGCTAGTGTTGTTACTCCACACGTGGGGGTGTGGAGTAACAACACTCACCCTCAAATATGAGGGCGATGCTGGTTTTTGGAAGTGGTTGTTGTTACTCTCCACCCCCGCCCACGTGTGGAGTAACAACACTGGCCCTCAAATATGAGGGTTGTGCTAGTTTTTGGGAGTGGTTCTTGTTACTCCCCACCCCCGCCGTCATATGAGGCCCCTAAGGGCGGGGGTGGGGAGTAACAACACTCGTCCTCAAATATGATGGCGGTGCTGGATTTTGGGAGTGGTTGTTGTTACTCCCTACCCCCGCCCTCAAATATGAGTGCGACTATTGGTGTGGAGTAACAACACTCGCCCTCAAATATGAGGGTAGTGCTTGTTTTTTGGATTGGTTGTTGTTACTCCCCACCCCCGCCCCTAAGGGCGGGGGTGGGGAGTAACAACACTCGTCCTCAAATATGAGGGCGGTGCTAGTTTTTGGGAGTGGGGTAGGGGTGGGGAGTAACAACACTCGTCCTCAAATATGAGGGCGGTGCTAGTTTTTGGGAGTGGTTGTTGTTACTCCCTACCCCCCCCCTCAAATATGAGTGTGACTATTGGTGTGGAGTAACAACACTCGCCCTCAAATATGAGGGTAGTGCTTGTTTTTGGGATTGGTTGTTGTTACTCCCCACCCCCACCCTCAAATATGAGCGTGACTATTGTTACTCCCCACTCCCGCCCTCATATAAGGCCCCTAAGTGCGGGGGTGGGGAGTAACAACACTCGCCCTCAAATATGAGGGCGATGTTGGTTTTTGGGAGTGGTTGTTACTCCCCACCCCTGCCATCATACTGAGGGTATGAGGGTGGGGGTGGGGAGTAACAACAACTAGAATCATGGTGAGTAACAATAACCACTCCAAACAACCAGCACCCACCCTCAAATCTGAGGGTGGGGAGTAACAACAGCCAAAATCATGGGTAGTAATAACAACCACTCCCAAAAACCAGCATCGCCCTCAAATATGATGGTAGGGGTGGGGAGTAACAACAACCAACTATCGCCCTCAAATATGAGTGCGGGGGTGGGGAGTAACAACTACTAATTTTAGGACGAGGGTGGGGAGTAACAATAGCCAGAGCCACCCTCAAATATGAAGGCAGGGGTGGGGAGTAACAACAGCTGCTTTGAGGGCGGGGGTGGGGAGTAACAATAGCCAGAGTCCACCCTCAAATATTAGGGCGGGGGTGGGGAGTAACAACAGCCAAATCCACCCTCAAATATGAGGGCAGGGGTGGGAAGTAACAACAGTTGCTTTGAGGGTAGGGGTGGGGAGTAACAACAGCCAGAGTCTGGCTATTGTTACTCCCCACCCCTGGCCTCAAAGCAGCTATTGTTACTCCCCACTCCCTCTGGTTGTTGTTACTCTCCACCCATGAATTTTAGGTTGGGGGTGGGTAGTAACAACAACTGCTTTAAGGGCGGGGGTGGGGAGTAACAACATCTAGAGGAGTGGGGAGTAACAATAGCCAGAGCAGTTTAGCTGTTGTTACTCCCCACCTCTGAATTTGAGGGTGGGTGTGGGGAGTAACAATAGCCAACAATGAGGGTGGGGAGTGACAACTACTTTGAGGGCGGGTGTGGGGAGTAACAATAGCTAGACTACTCTAGTTGTTGTTACTCCCCACCCCTCTTGTTGTTGTTACTCCCCACCACCACCCCCGCCCTCAAATTCAGGGGTGGGGAGTAACAACAACTGGATTTCTCTAGCTGTTGTTAGTCCCCACTCCTGCCCTCAAAGCAGTTGTTGTTACTCCCCACCACCACCCTCATCCCTCCTGCCTCTGGTTGTTGTTACTCCCCACCCCTCCGGCTGTTGTTACTCCCCACCCCCACCCCCTCCCTCAAATTTAGGGGTGGGGAGTAACAACAACCAGACTGCTCTGGTTGTTGTTACTCCCCACCCCCGCCCTCAAAGTAGATGTTGTTACTCCCCACCCCCGCCCTCATCCCTCGCCCTCAAATGAAACATCAAGGATAATGTATGTCCCCGTGCCCAGTTATTAAGGATGAAAGTATGTTACCGATTCCCCTGATATAAAATAAAAAAATTCTACGGTGTCGTGAAACTGCTTGGTCATACTCATGTTTTTTTTCCCTTGGGGAGTTGGTTAAATCCACAATTATTTTTTACTATCAAGGAGGGTTCAAATCCTGAGGTTGCCTATTCCACCTCATTGTTATTTAGTTAGGTGGGAGGAACACCGAGTGCTCGGAGGATGTTTGGGATTCGTAGTTACCTATTCCACTTAGTCGTTATTTAGCCTGTTGAGAGGAGGAACACAAGGTATTTGTACCATCATCATCGAGATGGCACACACTCAACGGATTCAGGTCAGGCCTTTGGAACATGCATGACTCCAAGGTTTGAACCTAGGTCTCTTCTTGGTAAGCGCTAGAACTTACCAATCCACCTAGCCCCTAAGACAAAAATTTGGTTTTCATTGATTTTATGAGGGGTTCCAATCCCTCCTACCAAGGTTTTGAACTTGGGTCTCTTAAATGAAACCCAATGATTTACAACTTGCAAGTTCATGCTGATGTTTTTTTTATTTGGTTAGTGTGAGAAACCCTATAACTGATGCTCAGAGCGGGCATCCTCATCCCACGATGACCTCTCATAAGGAGAGAGTTGAGCTTATCAATAGGGAATTTAACACATAGTCATACACACACCCACCCCTTCACACACTCACCCATGCCATAGTTTGAACCTTGGACCTCTCGAAGAAGAGTCAAAGCCCAAAATGTTGGTTGTTCCGAGGACAGTCCATGCTAATGTTATTAAGTGTTTGTTTGGTCAAGCACTTACCAAAAATACAGGATCAAACCTTGGGGATAGCCTGTTTGCAAAAGTAGGTAGTAGTCTGATCTGAATCCTTTGAGTGTCGTCATACCGACAACCATACAAATTTTGAGCAACCGATGGCCCCTCACGTTGGTGGTCCCCCTCACATCGGGTCAAAAACAACAAGGTTGAATAGGTTTAGTGGGAATAGACCCTCTAATTTGAACCATGCAATTGCACTTCATAATTACTTTAAAAAAATAATGTAATTGTAACCAAATCTCCTATAAATAAAAAAAATATTATTAAGTACTCAAATTCAGCTTTTATTGTTCTTTTTTGTCAAACGTATTTTAAAGTATAATGTTAAGTCGACATAAGGTTATCTTTTCGTGTTAAATATAACTGGAATATAATATTATTTTTCCATACTTAGGTGTATTTGATAAAAACAAGGACAATTTTTTCCCGTTATGTTTTAATATCTGGCTACATAAATTTTCTAGGCCAAAGCACATAATATTTTATTAATAAATAAGGCATAGTTTTTATTAGAATAAGTTCTATTAAAATAAAACAAATATTGCATAGTTTTTATTGTATTTTATTATGTTAATTAAGTCATATGTAAGGTGTTTTTAAGATATATATTATTAAAAATATTTTTTGTTTTTTTAAAATTTTATGTTTGTGCAAATAATTTTTTGATATTATTTTTACGAAGGAAAAAAAATTTCTTCAATCCGTTTTTTTTTTAATTTGAATTTTTCCAATAATCAAGTCGGTGTGGCGAGCGATTTACCTCAAAATTATGAATCTCAAGCTAGCGAGAATTTAAGTGAAGGCACAGGCGATGGAGGCAACGCGGATCATGAACCTCGGGATGGTCCGATCGGGAGAGTGGAGGTCACAAGTGTCAGAGGGGACCCCCCTCCTGACTAACCTCCAAAGTCCAACCCTATCTCCTTTGCAAAGACAGTGTGGAAAAACATGGTGTTTTCTACACCCTCATCTCAGCAAGACTCAATCACTCTTTTGGCGAACAATAGCAAACTAGTAATTCCTCCCAATATCATGGCTTCCTTTGTTTCCTAGGACTCCTTGTTCCTCGTTGGGAAATTTGTTGGATCTTGCTCGGACATTGAATCTGTTCGAAAATGGGACTTTTCAAAATGACATACTCAAAGCAACATGGACCTAGTTGCTCTTCCTAGAGGATTTTTCCTCATTAGACTAAACAACCCAGAAGACACCAGTCGTATTTTGATCGACGATCCTTGGTTCTTTGGTCGACGTAATCTTTTCATCATGAGGTGGGGTGCAGATTTTGACCTTGAAACTTAAAGTATCAACTCAACCCCTATCTGGGTTAGGCTTCCAGGCCTTCCTATTTAGTTATGGTATGACGAAGTCCTGAGAGGAATCGTTCGAATCATTTGAGACCTTGCTACCTTTGACCTAACAATTAATATTAAATCTCGAATGGTGTATGCTCGCTTGTGTGGCAATGCCAATCTCAAACCAGAACTACCTACGTTCATTGATCTCGTCACTTATTCCTATTGCAAGCATCATACCATTGAATACAATAATAAACCAGCTTTCTGCACTGAATGCCAAAAGCAGGGCCATCTCAGGACATAATGCCCCTCTCTTAAAAAGAGTCTAAGAAAGAATGGCTTTGCACTAATAAATCCTCAGAGGATAGTCAAAAAATCGATCTCCAAATGAAGAATCAAGCTAGTGTCAACCACAAAGACAATAATTTGAAGTTCAAGGGCAAGCAAAAGATCCTTTCTTCCTCTGAAGTCCCTTATGGCCAGGTATGTTCTTCCTTCATTGATTCTAATCATTTTAGCTCTTTATCTGGGTCTCTTTGCACTGTTGTTGGAATCACTCCTCCTGATGACTTCCTTTTTCTTGAATCCTTAGAGTGTCTTGCTCAGGATTCTAGTCCTCACCTGGGAAACCCTCCCCTTCCCCTTTTCCCTGCAATGAGTTGTCCCCCTCTAGGTTCAGTCCCTTTGGCATTCCCTTCTCCAAGGATTCATTGGACCTTCTCAATAAATTTTCACCCCCTGTTGGATTCGTTGCATCTCCTATTAGTGATATTAATTCCAATGACCTAGGTGAGTCTTCTAGCCCCATCAGGTTGGTAACCAAAAATTAGAAGAAAACTTCAATTGATGTGGGTAGTGACAAAAATAAAGGTAGACCTTCTAAGCAGGAGATAAGATGAAAATAAGTCGAGGATGATATAGCCAATGATACTCAAACCACTCTTTTCTCATCCCTTAAAGAATCTACCGTTGGAGACATGCTCAAAGAAGATGGAAAACAAACCAAACCCCCCTCATCTCATGGCAAGGGAGGGAAAAAATCTTCCTCCAAAGGTCATAAATGAAAATTCTCTCATGGAATGTGAGAGGCCTTAATGGACTAACCAAATAGTGGTTGGTGTCGTCCATGAGGAAAGACCTTAGACCCAGTATCATCTTACTTCAAGAGACCAAAACTGATGAAGATAATGTTGAGAAAATTTCTAGAGCCATATGGAGAAACAGTGAATACATTGCTAGCCTAGCTCGAGGTACTTTTGGAGGCCTCCTCTGCTTGTGAGACTCAACCAAAGTTGAAGGTAAACTCCTATTTGCATCATACGGATCCCAAATATTCATTTCTATTGTAAAGACACCAAAGCAAGATGGGTTCTATCAAATATCTATGCCTCTAATAACCCACCAGGGCGATCAACCTTATGGAATAACCTAAGTCAAATGAGAAATATATTTCATAACAAAGCTTGGATGTTGGTTGAAGCTTCAATTCCCCCCTTTATCCTTTAGATAAGAGCAGAGGGACAACTATCACACCAAGATGTTATGAGGAATTTGTTGAATTCATTGACAATAATGAACTAATGGATATTCAGCTAAAAGGAACTAAATTTACCTAGAGTAATAGGAGGATAGGCAATCAACTCATTCAACTCAGGCTTGACAAATTCCTCCTATCCAAAGAAGTCATTCACCTTTTTGGTGATGCTTCCCTTCACTCCCTTCCAAAAATTGGCTCGAATCACAATCCTCTTATCCAGGAAGGTCTACAACTAGCATCTTCATTCAAAACCCCCTTTAGATTCGAATCCATGTGGCTTCAACATCTAGACCTCAAAAATTATATTGTAGAGTGGTGGAGCATGAGTTTCCCTTGTCCTCTCATTTCTCAAGTCGTCAAGAAGTTACGCTTTATCAAAGTCAACCTCCGTTTCTAGAATAAGGAAGTGTTTGGAAATATTTTTGAAAGAAAACAGAATATACAGAGCCAACTCAACATCATTGAAGAACAGGTTCAATGTGGGAATTCTTCTCTAGAGCTCAGAAACAAGGAAAGTGACCTCTTGTCTAAATTTCACAATATCTTGGTAAAAGAAGAGGTCTTTTGAAGACATAAATCAAGGGTATTGTGGTTGAGAGAGGGAGACTCCAACACCAAGTTTTTTCATGCTTTGACTCTTAGTCACCGAAGTAACAATAAGATCAAATAATTATCTAGAGATGATGGAACTATCACCAACAATATCTTAGAGATTAGAGCTAAAGAAGTCACTCATTTTGAGACTCCTTGATCCATGCTACCCATGCTCTTCTCATTTCTCCAATGCTCTTATCAAAAACATCCCCCACATCATTTCCCCTACGTTTAATTCTCATTTACTTAGAACCTTTACTCAGGAGAAAATAAAAAATGCTCTTTTCTCCATGCCAACTGAGAAAGCTCTTGGTCTTGATGGGTTTTCACCCCACTTCTTCCAATATTTCTAGAGTATTGTTGGCCAAGACCTCATTGATGTTATTCAAGAAGTTCAAAGGAACAAATTCTTACCCAAAGATGTCAACTCAACCTTCTTGGATCTTATTCTGAAGTCTCTTGTGAGCAGGTCCCTCTCAAAATTTAGACCTATTAGCCTTTGCAATGTCATTTACAAAATTATCTCTAAAATCATCACCAACAGAATGAAGGAAATCCTTCCCCTCATCATTGATCCTTGCCAATGCAACTTAGCTCAAGACAGACTCATCACTGATAGCATCATAACACTTAATGAGCTCATCCACTTTGTCTCCAAGAGCAAGAAAGCTAGCCTCTTCCTCAAGCTCGACATGAACAAAGCTTTCGATAAAGTTTTCTAGGATTTTCTCTTTCCTGTTCTTTCAAAATTTGGCTTTCATGATGAGTGGATTACACTTATAAAGGAATATCTTACTTTTGCATGGTATTCTATCATTATTAATAGGTCAGTTGTAGGGTATTTCAAAATTTGGTGGGGCCTTAGATAAGGTGATCCTCTATCTCCCTTCCTTTTCATCATTCTTACGAAGTCGCTTGGAAGATCTCTTAAAGTTGCTTGTTCCCAAGGAGCCATCTTAGTCATCAAGGCTTCATCCATCCTCAATCCCATCATTCACCAATAGTTTGTTGATGACACCATCTTGGCCACCTTATCATCAATTCCTTGAAGCCAAAGCTATCAAGTCTATCCTCAACCTCTATGAAGAAGTTGTTGGGCAAAAGGTTAATTTCATTAAAAGTAAAAAAATTCCTCAACATGCCTATAGATAGGCAACTCAAGATCACCAAGATTCTAGGGTGCACCATCTCATGCCTACCCTCTACCTATCTTGGCTTCCCCTCTTCTTTGGTAACTCGTCTGAAAATTTGTGGAACAATGTCATCGAAAGGCTTCTTAAAAAGCTCATTGGATGGAAAGGGACCCTCCTTAGTCAAGCAACTAAAGCCACACTTGTGCAGTCCTACCTCTAAAGCATTTTTGTCTTCTTCATGTCTATCTTCAAAGCCCCTATTTCCATTTGTCAAAATATTGAGCAAATCCAAAAAAATCATGTGGTCCAGGCCTGAGAACAGAAGATGGTTTCCTCTAGTAGCATGGGATAAAATTTGCTCTAAAAAAGATCAAGGTGGTTTGGGTTTCAGGATGGTCAACAAAATGAACATGGCCCTCATAGCTAAGCAAGGATGGAGAATCCTCACCAATGAGAAAGTTGTCTAGGTTGACATCATCAAAAGAAAATATCTTTAGTACAATAAACTTATGGATAGTGGCCCTCTCCTAGGTGGGTCGACATTCTAGAACTCCATTATCAAATCCAGGTCCATCATCAAAAAATGGCTCAAATGGTAGTTAGGTAATGGGTAGTGCATCAATTTTTGGAAGGACCCATGGTTGAAGGATCAAACCTTGCTTGATGATCCTAACCTAGCCATATTAAAGCCTTACATTGACCACCTCTTTGGGGATAAAATTTACAATTTTATTAATGCCACTCCTCAAAGAAAAGTTTGGAAAATCATTCCTTTGAGGAACTTAAAGGGAGATCAGGCTGATGTTGCAAGGGTGTTGTCTAGCCTCCTAAGAACTTGTGTCATTCCTAATACTAACTCCAATGACTCCCTTATCTGGAAAGCTAATAAAAATGGGAAATTCTCGGTTAAGTCTACTTACTATCTCCATGTTGACTCCCTTGATAAGTGGTTCCCTACCATAATCATTTGGCTCAATCATCTCATTCCTAAAATTACCTTTTTCTTCTAGCTCATGGCTCAAAAAAATCTTGACCATTGATAACATTTTATCTAGAGGCTTGACCATTCCCAACCACTACTACTTATGTCGCTCTAGCTAGGAGTCTTCACAACACCTCTTCCTAGAGTGTTCCTTCTCCTCCAATGTCTTGAGCTTCCTTTTCAAGTCATTCATCATTGATTGGGCTCAACCCAATTCCATCCTAGAGTTGTTAAATCAATAGCCCAACCCCTTACTCAACTAGTGCCTCATGTCTTTATGGTCTTTTGCCTTTCATATTTTCTCTGGAAAGTCTGGATAGATTGAAATTTTAGAGCCTTCTATGGTGTTTTCAAGGATCCTCTCTCTATTGGAATTAAGGTGTTGTCTATTGTCATAAAAAAAATCTTAGTTAGTTCCCTCTCATGCGTGCCTTGGGCTTGGTATTGATTCTAATATTGTAGTCTCTCTCAACCTCTCTTTTGCTTTTTTCCATCCCTCTGTGCCTCCTATGGATAGAGCTAGTTTCAAGTGGACTCTGCCCCTCGTTTGGTGGATTAAATTCAACTTTTATGGGGCTACTAAAGGTAATCTAGGTAAGGTTGGAGGTAGTGGCATCATTAGAGATGATCAAGGAAGGATCATTCTTGCATATGCAAAAAATATTAGCATCCAAACAAATCATGTGGTCGAAGCTAGGGCTCTTTATCAAGGATTATCCCTCTTGGATAATATTTACCCCAATAATCTCATCATCAAAGGAGATTCATTGAATATCATTAACTACCTCAAAGGGACACTGATTTTAGCTTGGAGCATATACAACCTCATTGAAGAGTTCAAGAGGCACCTCTAGAATCATAAGAGTCTTATTATCCAACACGTGTATAGGAAGGAAACAAGACAATTGACTTATTTGTTAACCTAGGATTGGCTCAAGAATCTCTCCATGTATGGCATGACAACTTCCCTTGGTCCCTCCATGATCTCATCATTCATGAAGATGCTTTGATGCTCTAATGTAGGCTTTTGGTTCAGATGACATCTCTGATTACATGGATTTTTTGGTGGAACCCACATCTTTAGCCCCTTTTCTCATCTGCTTGGTATTCTTCCAGAGCTCACCCAACCGATGTGGCTTCTTGTGGGTCCTCCCAAGCTTAAGGATCAACCTCATCCCATAAAGGTGATCCCCTTCAGTTTGTTGAGTCCCCAAGTGCCCACATGCCGACCCAAATCCTTTCATAATCGTTTAGCCCGTAAGATTAGTCGTGCACCTCAAACTACAATGGTCACATCTGTAACACCATTTATTCCAATCATTTCCAAGATGTCCCTTGGCCCAATATCACCTTCATCCCACGTGTTTCCACTCAAATTTTTAGAAATATTACCAAGGTTATCCTTCACACCATTGGTTGCAACTCTTCCAAGGCTAATTTGGCACTTGAGCCTATGCTCTAGAAGATATATTGAATTGAATGTAATCATCAACGGCTCTAGAGCATGAAAATCTCTAGAACCATCAACATGCATATCCGAGAAGCTTCGGTCCACTTGGCTTCCTTTGGCCTTGAGTTCTTTAAATGCAACCATTGGAATAGTCTTATCCACTACAAAATAATTATTTAAAATTCTCTTCAACAGAGTGAGCTCTTTGGAAATTTTCCTACTCAATTTGTTGTGGGTTGGCATGGTTCCCCAATGGCACTTCTAGAGCTAGAAATTCTACAAATTGATCCCATTGTTGAAGAAATCCTCAACACTCATGGTTTCATACCTTTCCTCAAAAAATTTAATGGTAGTGACCTTGACCTATCATAGGAGTTTACCCAATCCTGGGAGGATGATGGAGTTTCGATTCATGACCTCAGGTTCACTTTCAGTGTTCATATGCTCATAGAGGTGACAAACCTTCTCAATGATGAGGAAATTGTTTAAAGAGACAAGCACTCACTAGATGAGGAGTTGAGCTACTTTAGGGACAAGGAAAATAATCTTGGAAGGGAAAAGGGAGGAATCATCAAGGAGTCCCTCCTTAAGCCATGGAAGAGGGTCATGATTCCTATTCTTTAGTACTTAAATATCGACAAGATCAAATCCCCCTCAAAATATTTCATATGGCCTTCTTGAATCACCTTAGAGATATCAAGGCCATCAATGTGCTAGAGTACTTGTTCAAGTCCATGGAAAGTTCTATCTCCAATGTCAGGAAAGGTACTTCCACCCATCCAATGCACCAGGGCCTTCACCTTATTTTGTATAGGCATGCTCTTCAGAAGAAGGCCCAAAAGGCCATCATTTCATGCATTGGTATCCCCCATGCTCATCCCTTTATTTTGAATTCAAGCCAAGGAAGCCCTCATTTGGATACCTTGATTGATGATGAAGCCATGGAGAATGCTTCAACAGAGACCACCAAAATTGAGAGGAAGTTGGATTTTGGCTCTAGCAACACTCCTTTGATCAAAATGGAGCCTCATCATCATTCTTCCAAGAGCAAAACTCCAAGTGGGAAGTGCAAGACACCCATTATCATTGAGCAAGATAAGGAAATGTCAAAATATGAACCTATTCTGAAAAAGAAAATAAAGGTTGAAGGAGTTCTTGCTCATTCTTTCTCCTAGAAGGGAGTTGATCCCTTGAGTCCCTTGAGTGGATCGTCAAGCCACAATCAACAAAGACCAAACCAATATTCCCTCTTAGGCCTAGAAGAGACATTGATTTCCATGTCTAGAGCATCCAATATGGTTTAGACTCTCCTTCAGCAAGTCATGAAGATGGTTGAAGACCTCAAGAATGGAGGGTGCACTTAGTCATCCAATGAAGAGCATGAAGCGATTGAAGCTTCTGTCTAGTCGTGTCTACTCTGACTATTTATTTTTGCATGTCTTCTAGGGGTCCTTCTTGCTTGGTTCCTTTGTTCTCTTGGTAGTGTCTCTCGAACTTTTCCTTCCTTAGGCTGGTGTCTGTTGTGTTGTTTTGGGGTGATCTCCTTGTTGTGTTGGTTCTGGTTGATCTCCTTAGTTTTTTTAAAGTGTTTTTGTTTTGATCATGATCCCATGGAGACCATATTATTTTTGTTTCCACATATGTAAAAGGTTTTGGGGTCTCTTTCAAAACCCCCTCCTCCAATCAATAAAAAAATTAGAATTTTTCCAAAACAAAGATCAACATGGCAAATGGCTTAAATATCTACTACTTAGTTTCCATTTCTATAAATATATTGGTTTCCATATGTATATACATTGGTTATAACAAAGATTCAATTTTATTACATGGTTTCCATCTCTATAAATATGTTGGTTTCTTGGTTATAACAATGTGCAATTTCCCAATGTTTTTGATTTCTAGGGGTCTTGTTCATGCCCCTAGTATTCCAAAATATCATTTTCATCATCATTTTTTTATCTTTATTTGTGAGCTTAGCCCCACTTCATGTTAAAACTTGTAATTTTGTTTTTTTTTCCATATTAATATCCTTCTATGATGAAAGAACATTTGAGTGAATGGACAATCTTGCATCACCCAAAAAGAAAGAAAAAAATAAGAAAAGAAAAAAGAAAAAATAAAAGCTACGTGCCTTAGTTGGAGAGTTTGTGCAAACATGGAAAAGTAAAAAATATGTTGCAGTTGGAATGACAAGAAATCCAACTTTACAAAGGTAATGGTTTTTTAGTTAGTTATGTATTAATCTCTAAGTAGAATGAGAGTTGTATAAAGTGACTCAAGGGGTAGTTGTAGAAAGTAGTTGATAGGGGTGAATTACATAATCCAGGGTGTGTGAGAAAAGTCTAAGTCAAGCGGTTGAGATCGCAATATTACATAGTGCAGGGTGTGTGAGGGAAGTGTAAGTCAAGCAGTTGAGACCACAATATTGTGATGGTTGTTTTTCTTTTTTTAAATATTGTAATTGCAAATATTTAAGAAAGAAAAATAGAGTTGCACACAAGAGAGTAATTGTATTTTTTCTCTTATCGAGTGTGTTTGTTGTCCCAGTAAAACTTGCAATGACTATGTTTGCAAGTTGAGAGCTTCTGCAAAGCATGTGATCAAGTTAGGTTGCCTGGAGGTGCAACCTTAACTGGTTTCCACGTCCAAGACTGCATCACTCTAGGTTTCCTTTTCTCTTTGTTTTTCCTTCTTGGTTCTTTCTCTTTTTTCATTCTCACCAAAACATTTAGTTCACCAATCTCTTCTATTTTTCATACTTTTTCATAGTGTGATTTATCATATATAGGTTTGTCTTGCTTTGAAGGATCTAAAGTGCAAGGAATAACTTCAAAAGCACTTTCTTCTTTATGTTGTCTAGAAAACCGTAAAGTGTAAGGACTTTCCTTTATAGCATTTACCTTCTTATGCTTCCCCAAAAGCCCTAAATTACCATAGATATCCTCCATTGTCATTTCTTTACTATGCTGCTCTTAAAACCCTAAAGTGCATGTGATAGCCACTACACTACTTTCATTTCTATTAAAGGAGAGGATTTTATACTACTTGAGGCAAATGAAGATGATTTACATAGAGTAAAATTGACCTCTTCTGCCTCCTTTGTTCTAAACTTTTCCTCCACATATTCCTTTTCACCTTTAGTTCCTTCTAAATTTGAACATGCACATTGTGCTTCCTCATTTCTTGTATCCTTCTTTATTGCTTCTAATAGTTGATCTTAGTAAACTATAATGGCCTATGTCATTTGATGCTACATATAGGTTTTATTTACCTTATAATTTACCTACTTCATCTTGATGTTTGTCTCATGACCAAATTTTATGTCTCTCTTTCCATCGTTTTCACTTTGCAATCTCTTGCAATGTGTCCAATCTCATAACACTCACAACATTTTAATGCAATATTTTCATAAACCATTGATTGATCTTGTTCTCTCAATTTAGATTTAATCTTAATGGATTGTGGAAAAGGATTTGATATATACATAACAACATATCCAAGTATACACACCACACTTTCACTCCTTAGTACTTAGTACCTCCTAGACGAACTTCCCTAGGGTATTTCCAATATTCTTCAAAACATCCTTATTGATAATATGATATGGAAGTCCAAAAAAGCTAATCTATGTAATAGTTTCTATCTTGATCGAAAAAGTCTCACTCCATGATCTTAAATATAGGGCATCTCTCCCCCTAAACCATAGATCACCACCCATTATTTTATCCCTAATTTTAGAAGTAAAAAGATGACAAGGGAAAAAATATTTACGAAGAAAAGTCATGGAATAATTTGAATTCAATTCTCATTTTTCCTTGATCCAATTTTAAATGTTAAAAAACCCAAGACAATATCCATGGAACTTAGATATTAACCATTTTCTTTTAAGAACTACTATATCATATTTGCTCTTCCTCTTATCTCCAACTTGGGAATCCATACCTCCAACTAGGGCATCATTGATTCTAATTAGAACTTTCACATATGACTTTCCTTCCATGCTACCTAAAGACAAGGCTCACTCTCCACTCAATGTTATGGTTTACCCATGGGATTTGAACCTTGTATTATTCTTTATACCCAACTAAATGTCCTAAACTCACTAGGCAATATTTTTCTATTGTATTACTATATATGATATGCATATATTATTACAATCAATTTTTAAATGTTTAATTATTTAATTGTAAATAAATCAATAAATTTATACAATTTAAAAAATAATAATTTTTAATTTGTACAATATGTATATATTATTACAATCAATATTTTAATTTTTAGTTATACAATAAATCAATAAAGTTATACAATTTATAAATAGAAGATGGTTTTTAATTCATAAAATAAATAATTTATGTAATAAATAATTTGTTAAAGAAATATAATATTTATGATGACTAATTTAAAAATGAGATTAAAAACATATATAAATATTAACTTATCTTACCAAATATTAGTAGGAGTGTCATGCCCAAATGGCCTTGTATATAAAGAGCATTTGCTACATGAAGAACTAAGTTATAAAACTTACTTTTTTTTCTTGATAAAAAAGGGGTTGTACTCAGGTCCCCCACACTTGACAAATCACAACTCCCTCCTTTAGATATTGAGATTTTACAAACATATTCAATTCTCATCTCAGTTGAGTTGCTATAGCTAATACCTACACATTTTCATAAAAAGTTTGAATTCTTGATTTTCATTTTTTGGATCTTCTTCAATTTTCTTTGTAAATACAAATATTTCAGAATTCAGCATCCTTCTTCCTAATATTTTTCTATAGTAGCCTTCACAATACCAAAACTCTGGTTCTACTATCTATGCACTACATCTTAGTAGATTAATATTTCTAAAATTTCTTGTTATCATAGTCCACTTTACTAGCTCTGGACTATTATTTTCCTTGTTTGTCCCATAATCCAACCAACAACCAACAACTCAAATAATCTATTCAACTATGAAGTCCAACTGATATCATCTTCTCCTACTTCAGCATACATAACTTCTACTTGCTACATGAAATCATAGTTCACTTTACCAAATCTAGACTGTTAGTTTCCTCCAATGCATTGATCTATAAATGGATCCCTTGGAACATTTTATAATCCTCTAGAATATTATTTTGAATTTGCTCCTTTAATACTTTTCTTGTCAACTTCAGCTAAACTTACTACTTCCTCTAACCATGGAAAAGAGAATTTAACTTCACGATCCTCTATTAAAACCCTTCTATTGGCTAGCTTATCTACATATTTGTTCCCTTCCCTTAATGTATGTGTGAACTTATTTTCTTTAAACTTTGTGTCAAGGTCTTGCATTTCCATAATGATCTCTTATATGTTCTATGGATCCTTTGTTTTTCTTAAGATTGCATTTATTACTATTAATGAAACATCTTCCATCGATACTCTATTCCATTTCATTTTTTGGTATATTTTTAATCCTTCTAAAGCCACCCAAGATTCAACTTCATTATTTGTCTTAAATCCACTACTAAAAGCATAATTTGACAAAATCTCACCCTTGTTATTTCTTATTATTCCTCCTCTTGTTGGTCTTGGATTTCCTTTAGAAGCTCCATCAAAATTCAATTTGACTAACTCTACTTTTGGTGGCTTCCACTTTATATTATTTTACCTTCCTTTTATTTCTCCTATACCCACCATCATAATTCCAATTGATGACTTGAATCCATCTATCAAGGCTCTCTTCTTCAAGATTAGGTATTGGGTGAGTTGATAGGGTTGGTTTAGACTCCTCTATGGCTAAACAAATATTCCTTTTCATTACCTCTAAATTGCTTTTCTTTCCTTTAAATGTTATTTTGTTCTTGTTTGTCACGAATCCGCCTAGTTACAAAGTCTATGCCTTGTGCGCCCTAGACCCGACCAACATTGAAAGGCTAGAGGAAAGAGATGTCCTCTAGGTCAATCTCTAGAGAGGACTGGCTCCCTTCCTAATATGCTTTGGTTGAAATCTTAGGGTAACAAGAAATAAATAGGGAAATATGGCTATAAGCTGGCAATATAGGATGGGGATAGACTAACAACCAAAATTCCACCAAGTAGTAATTAACAACATACAACAGAAATACAAGCACAAAAACTTCTAGTAGTTATGCAGTGACAACCTTCGAAGAGCATCTCAGTGTTCACTCCCTTACCAGCAAAAATTAAATTTAGAAGTAAAATTTTAACATAGCAAATAATGGGAATGAAAGTATTTAGAAATGACAAACAAAAAATGATCAAGTGCAAGACCACTCAATGAACCAGAAGTTGAAGCGTTTCTATTGATGCATAAAACTTAGAGTATTTTTTTGTAGAGTGTTCATCCTCTTTCTTTACATGAAAATGACTAGTATTTATAGAGGATTACCCCTCTTTCATTTAATGAATTTACAACAGAATGCTGACAAATCACAAACTAGTGAGAATAGTTCCCTCCTCGGTATCAGTGATATTATGGTCAAAATATCTTCCATATAAACCATGATTCGTCTTTGGTGGGAGAATCACACAGAGAAATTAGCATGATTAAATACTAAGAAGCAACCTTAGACGTCAGTGCATCGGTATGCAGCAAAATAGCTTAGAAATCGGGTGCTTGGTCATTGAATTCGCTTCGCCTTCGTACCTTGGAAATACACTTTCACCAAGAAAGTCCACTCAGCATTTAATCTACTTTGAAAATTGACAAGGTTGATAGGCGATGCATTAGAATAAACAATAATTGCTTCTGATATTGTACTGTCAAAGCGGATATCCTGGAAGTGTTGCTTGCATTAATCCAAAAATTAAATTTTATCTTTCTTCACCTCTTTCCAAGAGAATATGCAAAATCGCACCCTTGAAAGCATTATCCCTAGGAATTTAATGCCAAAAAAATAATTTCAATCAAGAATGGGGTGAAAAAACCTTTTTGGGACAACAACAGGCGATAATGCAGTTTGATTTGACGTCTTCAACAATTTTTCCCATTAATCACTTTTTCTTATAATCGTCTTCTTCACTTTTGCCTTAGAGGAAGGCAATAGAGAATTTCACCCCTTTGGGGAGGCGACATCACTTTTAATTGTTTTCCTTTGACGTATTGCATGGCACAACTCTTTCACCTGAAATCAAGTTTTAAAATCCCATTCACCCCCTAGAGGGGCGAAACCACATGGTGCCTCTCAACAGGGGCGCCTTCAATTTGCAATGCCTTGACTTTACCTTAAGTGCTCTATTTTTATTTCTTCCCCAGTTGTGGGATGAAAACACCCAACATATTTGAAATGGGTCCCACGTCGCCATTCATCTCTTTCGCCTTTAAAAATATTTGAAATCCCCTTTCGCCCCAAAGAGGGGTGACAATGAGTTTCACCCCTCACTTGGGGTGAAAGCGCTCTTTACAAATCTGCCTTGACTTGCCCATGTCGGGCCCACACCATGCCTTCTTTTAAAATCCCTTTATATTGTGTTTCACCCCAAAGGGGGGTGATAGTGAGTTTCACCCCTAAATTGGGGAAAAAATAACTTTTAATAATTTGCTTCCATACATTTACGCCCGATCTCACGAGGCACCATTTAAAACTTTCCTTTACGCTACGTTTCACCAAAAAGGGGGAACAAAAGGGAGTTTTTCCCCCACCTAGGGTGAAAGCACTTTTAATAATTTGCTTTACATCCACTTGCACTTTAAAATAACTTTCACCTCAAAGAGAGGTGATGGGGAGTTTTACCCCTCTCTTGGGTGAAAGCACTCTACTCTTTCATTTGCAACTCAAGACTTTTGTTGTTTTGTAATTACATTTCACCTCCAAGAGGGGTAAAAATTATTTTCGCCCCTCAATTGGGGCAAAACTCATCTTATCCCTCCCTTCGAATTACTCTTGAGTTAAATCATAATTTTCATCACTTATTGGGGCCAAAGCATTCTTTTGCAAGTGCATCTTGGGGTGAAAGCACATAACTCGGTTGCTCCTTTAAAAATAAGCACTCCTCCACTGCCTTTGTGTTGTTTTATGTAAAACCATTTTTGTGCTATGCTTCACCTCTAAAAGAAGCAAAAATGACTTTCACCCTCGAAATGAGGTGAAACAAGTTTCTTCTTCTCCCTGAGGCATCTCTCCCTTCAAAAGTGATTCCTTTCCCGTGCTTTCCCTGCCTAAGCATTTTCAACAAAAAAAATTGTTGCATTTATGATTTCCATTTTATTTACAGTAATGCAATATTTAAAAGAAGCAAAAATACAATAAAATAATCATCAAAACTGTAGCACCTTATTTTAATTAACTTATCAAAATTTTACAATCAAATTTGACAAAATTCAATGTAGCAAAGTGACAAAACTGCCAATATTTCTGGTGGCTCATAGGGTATCCAACTTGCATGGATGCAATCGACCCCAAGCCTTCATCCATTGGGCTTAAGAGTCAACTCCACTTGGTGCATCAGGCTACTTACTTCTTGCATCAACATTTGTCTCCTCTGCTTCCTTCGCTGTAGCTTCCTCTTCAGAAAGATGCGTTATAGTGGCTTCAAACACTACAATGACCTCGGACCAAGCATCCTCACTGAACAACTATAGGATGTTAAGTGAATCTACAAGATACCTTAAGGTTTCCACTTGCTCCATATCAATATAATTCACCAGATGATTGAGCTCCAGTAAACTAGATGTGATGCGTGTTAGTTTCCTCATTAGGGGTAGCACATGATCTTTAGTGAGAGGCTCATCCCAATCATCAATTTTAGAGGCATCATCAATGAAAATCATCCAAACTGCTTCCAAGTCCTCCTTTGATAGAATGTTCTCCTGATCATCAATGAAGCTAGGGAAACCATTTTCAGCTACTGCATTAAAGTAGAGCTTCAAAACTCTTCTCTCTTGATTGAACACATCCAGTAGCTTGTGAGCCTCCTTAACCTACTCCAACCTAGAAAAATACTGGCATAGTATAACCTTAGCACTTTCCCAAGCTTGAGCCATGTTGCTCATGGGGTGGAACCTGAGATCTGATCTAGCTAGCGCCTACATCTATGTTGCCTTTACTAGGAGAGGCTCCAGGTGATCCTCGCTAATATCTACTACATGACAAATCATATGAGATGATTGTTTGTATCTCTTGAAGGTACATGAGGACCTGTGTCACCTTCACCACCATAGTCTTACAATCGACCAACAACTGACTACACGTCTCCTTGATCTTTTCTTTCATCAGAACAATTTCTTGTGTTGCTTTCACGGCTAGCTGATCTTGCATATTCTGGAGTTAGCCCTTCAATGCCTCCACCTGCTGCTTTACTCTTCCTTTGGCATCCTGATGCTTCTAAATCATCTTCTCCAACTCCTCTTCCCTCTTCTACCAACGAGTTACCTCTGACTATGCGGATTGCAATTGTGCTCAAATTTTTGCCAAAGACTCCTCTAAGTCAACGATTTTAGCCTTAGCCTCAAAAAATCAATTCTTATAGTGCTCGCCATGTAGGAATAAGGATCACATATCTACCTAAATGTTCTCCAACATATCTGTCATGTCAATATTTGTAAGGTCCTTGGTGATGATCTCATAGGTATAATCACCAAGGGTCATCTCTCCTTGAGGCTTCTGGAATTGGGAAAACATTTTTATCGTATGGGCCTCCATGGCATTGGGATCAAAAGAAACCTTCTTCAAGGGCTTCGTTGGTTCCAGAGCCTCCCTCGGTCTTCTTATGCATCTTCTTCAACTCTTTAGTGCTTTTGATACAACAACTCTTTTACCCATATTCAATAATGCTCAAGCACCTGTAATTTCTGCACTTAATTCAACCCGATGCACCAATACTTCAAAAAATAAAAAAAATTTACCTTCTCTCCGTGGGTGCACCAAATTTATAATTGTGCCTTCATCAACCGAATTAAATGCACATGCTGATTTTTGAATAAGTTGGGCAAATGTGCATTTTGATCTTCATGCCATGCATGATTTTTAATCATTTATTTAACTTTATTCAACCTCCTCTTGCCCAAAATATTCCTTGATTCTTGTGCTTTGGCCATATTCAATCTTGAAAAGTGCTCCACGAATATCAATAGGTATTCTCGAGAATGAAAAATGCCAATTGTTGGTGAAAGATGCTCCTCGAGATGGAAAGAAATAAACTTTGATGCTTTAAATCTTCACCACGTCATTCTAGGGTGAATCAGATGAATTTCAACATTTCTCGAATGCACTTATGACCTCAAAGGTGCTCCGAAATTATTCTTTTCTGGAAAAAACCTTCAAGGGCACGCTTCCTTCTCCTCCGGGTGAAAACAACTTGCAACTTGCACTTTCTTCAATAATTTGCACTTTCAAAATCGTCCTTCCTTTTGCTTGGCAAAATTGTAAGCTTGAATACCTTTTAAAACATTATTCTTCCTTAATTTCACTTTTAAAAAGTGTTTTTCTAAGAAAAACCAAGCTTTTAACTGAATTGCTTTTCCAGGAAAAGCAAAATAAATCTATTTCAACCTTCTTCTAGAAATAAATCCTTTTAACTAAAGTTTTTTTTTTTTTTTTTCTGTGCATGAGATTTTCCTTTCTTTTTTTCTTCTACTTTTGGGAGTTGCGCTTTTAAGATAGATTTTCATCATGCTTCCAAAGTAAAACTGCATGGTATAATAGCTTCGGGCGAAATTAATTTTTTTTTGTTGTCTCCCCCCCTTTTTATTTTCCTTTTCTTTTCTTTGTCTCATTTTTTTAATATATATAAAACAAAAAACACATTGAGCATAACATATTTGAAAAATAAAAGAGAAAATTGTACATATATACATACTTGTGCCCCAAAAGTTTCAATGATGGTAAGCCTTCATATGAAGACAATTTACCAAAATTAGTAGCTCTCGGCCATCCAAGTCTTGAAGGTAATAAGCATTAACTGAATTCGCTCCTAAAATTTGGAATGGACCTTCCCAAATTGCTTCAAATTTATGATGCTTTCCTGGTTTTGCTTTATCCAAATTCCACTTAAGCAACAAGTCTCCAACTTTAAATGCCCTTTCAGACGTCTTCTTATTGAACCACTTTTGTATTGTTTTGGCATTCTCAGTAAAAGCAACATATGCCTTCTCTCTTTCTTCTTCAAGTTGTAGGAGTTGGGCTAGCCTTGCGCTCATGGGGTTAGGTTCATCATCCTCATCACTAAGCATCTGCAAGGTCTGGAGAACTAGAATTTCAATATGGGTAGGCAAAACCGCTTCCTTGCCATACACTAGGGAGTAGGGAAAAATTTTAAAGGACTTATTGATTGATGTGTGATCCGCTTACGGAGCTTGGTCCAACAGTAGATGCCAACTCATTTTATTTCTCCCAAGTATTATTTTCAAAATTTGAAGTAAGTTCTTATTTTTTGACTCAGCTAAACCATTTTCTTACGGGTAATAATTAGAAGACAGTTTGAGGTAAATTCCATATCTGCTTGTAAACTCAGTAATATTTGCTCCAATGAAGGGAGTTTCGTTATCAGTAATAATGGTACCTAGTATGCCAAAATGAGTAATTAGCCCCTCAAGGAAAGATATGACTATCGCTTGGTCCGCTTTCTTTGTTGGGATGGCCTTGGCCCACCGAGTAAAATAGTTAGTTGCTATCAAAATATATTTATGTTCAATAAAATAATAGGGATCAATGGCCCCAATAAAGTCTAATCCCCACTGTTGAAATGAAGCTTCTACCTAGATCGAATGTAGAGGTAAGGATGCCTTCTTACTCCTACCGATATATCATTGATAATTATCATAGCTTTGACTCACTTTGTGTGTATCTAAAAGAGTGGGCCAGAAGTATCTAAATTGGATGATCTTCAAGGCCATAGGCCTCCCTGCATAGTGTCCACCAGACAAGCTAGAGTGGAACTCCTCCAGAATCTTCTATTTTTTAGAGTCATTGACTCACCTGAGGAGTATCCCTTGTCTATATTCTTGTGGAATAAACCACTCGGTAGTAGGACATATCTGAGGTCCTATAGCCTAAACCTTCACCTTTGTGAGGAGTTGAGGTGAGGAGGACACCTTCCAGACATGAATAATTCTACAAGGTCCTCTATCCCATCATAATCTCCTGTTGCTTGGTTAGCAATATTACTCTTGCTAATAACCTCATCATGTAACAATATTGGCAATTGAGAAGTTGTGCTCTTAGCCAAATCTTGATAGAGTATCCAACCACAAACCAATTTGGTCAATAGAATCTCTACATCATACTCCTAGATCTTTGATATCCATCCTGCTCTCTTGGCACCAAGCTCTCCCTAGATTATAAAATTCTTGACATCCGAGTGAATAACATAGACAATTGTCTTGCTTTGTGAGATGAAATGTCAAAATTTCTTTAGAGACTTCATAACTGCATAAACTTGTTTCTCAATAAAATTATACTTTTCTTGGTACGGTTGAATAACTTGGCTTAGAAAAGTGATTGGTTGTTTTTCCCCATCATCTTTCTTTTGTGTAAGGATGGCGACATAACTTTCTTGCTCACCTATTGCGTAAAGGATAAAATCCTTAGAATAGTTCGGATTGATCAACACTAGTGCTTGAACTATTCTCTCTTTAATATCCTGGAATGCATGCTTCCTTTTCTCTATCCATTTGAAGTCTGCATTTTTCTTTAGGAGTTCAATCATCGGCTTCACTACTTGAGTGAAGTCGGTGATAAATTTTTGAATAAAATTGATTTGGCCAAAAAATGACTGCAGGTCCTTCTTATTGGCTGGCAGTGGCAATTTTAAGAGAGCTTGGACTCTCACAGGATCAATGGCTAACCCTTCCTTCGATATCACATGTCCTAAGAGCTTTCCCTCCTTGACAACAAAGATATATTTCTTCAAGTTGATGGAGATACCAAACTCCCAATAATTTTCAAACACCTATCTTAAATGAGATCCATTCTCTTCCCTACGATGTGAAAAAATATTCATATCATCAAGGTATATAACAATGATTCGATTCAGCAACTCACCAAAGGCGACATCCATTGCTCTTTGAAAAGTGACACCGACATTCAAAAGATTGAAAGGCATTCTTTTATAGGTGAAAGTGCCCCACTTGGTAGTAAATGTCATTTTATGTTGGTCCTCATCCTTTACCCATATCTGGTTATAGCCGAAGAAACCATAAAGTAGTGAAAATATTTATGCTCCAACAACAACGTGGAGGATCTGATCAATCTACGATAAGGGATAATGGTATTTTAGAGATGCCTGATTCAGATTAGGAAAATCTATGCATAGGTGAATATCTTTGTTCTTCTTTCATATTGGAACCAAATTTTCCACCCAAGTTGAGTGTTTGATGGGGTAAATGATTTTTTACTCTAGCATATTTAGCAGTTCTACTTTCATCAGTACTTCAATTTTTGGATTAATAGGTCGTTGCTTTTGCCAAAAATATTTTACCCCCTCTTGTAATTTGATGGTGTGTTGAATCACATTTTTGTCATACCCTTTCAAATCGTGATAACTCCATGTAAAAATGTCAAGGAATTCATAACACAACTCCTTAATCTCCTTGAGCTCTTCTAGAGAGCAATATATCCCGATTTTGATGATCTTATTAGGTTCCAACTTCAGCTCAGTATACTCTTTTTCATCCACCTTGATCCTATCATTTTTTTCTCTATCATTTTTATCAAAGAGGATCTCTAATGTAATAAATCATTTTGAGTTGGATTAAGCCTTCAACTTCACCTTCATACAACATCCTTCCCTCCATGCTATCGACTTCTTCAATTAGAAAGTTTACAATTTGCTCATCACTGTCAAAAAATTTCCAGTATATATTCTTATATGGGACTGAAGGTCTATAAATTAACCTTACAGTATTGGGCTTTCGTACTACACTCTCAATAGGAAATAAGTTCGCACCAAGGGATGCTAGAAGATCTACATGCTTATTTTATTCCCATAAAATTGCTTGAACATTTAATGCATCAAATGAATTAAAAATATCCCATACCTTGTTATGGTATACCTTGAGGTAGTGCTTCTTTGAAATGCACTTGTTGGTCACCTGGTTGACAATTAATTCAAAATCTCCAAAAATTTGCAATTGTTTGATTCCAAGCTTTTCTACTTTCCTCAGGCCCAAGCATAGTGCTTCATATTCAACAATATTATTCATACAACTCTAGGTCAACCGGTATGAGTATGTTTTCTGGATTCCTGAAGGGAATATGAATACTACTCCTACTTCGGCACCATTCTTGCATATAGCACCATCGAAGTACATTCTCCATAATTGATCAGGAGCAGAATCCAGATCGTCAGACACCTTCACCTCACCCTTCTCAAGCTTAGTGATGGTGTAACAGTCAATTTCGGTTTCCATCATTGCATTGAAATCAAGCATTAAGAATTCATCCTCTAATCGAAGTTCATCCAAAGCTTCCTCCATCATCTTCAAACACCATGTTGACTGAGTCTACAACCTTTTCTTCCTCCTCAATTTTTTCTATATGAAAAGTGGAAGGTTTTTCATTATAGATCCGAATTCTCCTTCCCTTGAAAGGAATCTCCAAGTGTGAGTAACCTAGGGAAGGATATCTCCCTAACTTCACCATAAATTCCCTCTAAAGGCACATGCTAAAATACGGTTCTAAATCAACTACCACCACTTCTTGAATGATAGTAATCTATGGTATGCTGTGCAGAACAATAGGAATATCTTTAATCACACCCACCATTTTGACTGGGGTTCCATCCAACTATAATATGCTTGGACTGCTCCTCTTGTACTCCATACCCATGACCTCACATACCACCTTTGGTATGATAGTAGTCACGACACCAAAATCGATCATGCAATTATGTACAATCCATCCCTCCATCCTGAGAGATAGGTAGAATGGGGGTGGTCTATTTTTACCAATGGCAGAAGTTGTCAATGTCTATGCTAACATCGCATGGGTGGAATTTTTATTTCTATATTTTATAGACTTGAGAGACTCTTGCAACAAATCAACCTATCTAGGGAATTGCAATGCATCATACAAACTCACATTAGCAGGGATTCTCTTCATCTCCCCAACAATGTTATAGTCAGAGGCATTGAAATATTTTCCTTCACTAGCTGGTTCATATTTGTTTTGGTACTGTTGAGTAGCTTCTACCCTTTGACGCTTGGTCAATGATGGGTACTTGAGGTATTTTTTGGCTTGTTCTTTCACCTCAGCTTGTACTTGATCAAATACAGGTTGTGAAGTTGGTGCCTTTGTCTGCAACCTTTCTTGAGCTCACGTGGGCAAGAGATCTTTCAATAAGACAAGATCTTGTTGCTTAGGGACTACACCAAGTGCTTTTGCTTGTGATTGTGCCTTTTCACCATGTACCTTTTGTTCAGCGGGGATCTTCAGAGGCTCCATCTCTACTTAGATTGATAGTTACCGACTTCTTCCTATCCCTCATAAGAATTGAGATTTTCTCCAAGGAAGGGACCATAAAATTATGATCGACTTCCATGATCATATTCATATGTCCACCAACATAACTTTTTGCTAATATTTTTACATATTTCAAATGAACCATGCACATATCTTCGCCATGAGGGTCATTACAGGTAGAACACCAATATTTTTGCTCTAATGCATCAACTTCTTCATTAATCAATATGGTTGTATTTCTCTCAGCACTTTTGCTAGTTGAATCTGATTGCTCTCTAGTAATCGATGACGTTTGAAATATTCTTGATCGAAAGTCAGCTTCAACTTGCTTCTTCTTAATGGATGTGATTTCATTTGACATTGTCCTCACTTTTGAATTAAGTGATTGCATCTCCTGCAATAATTTCATGTGGAGATCGGGATTTGAGGGCACTAGAGGTGTTGGCAAAGGTAAAGGTACTGGTGGAGAAGGCAATGTTGGGATAGAAGGAGGAGAAGGTTTTTATAGAATTGAAACTGATGCAATTTGAGGCAGACTCGAGCTCCATGAAGGAACAAGGTACATAGAAGGTATGGGTTGTGAAAATGCACTAGAGTATAGATGTTATGGAAGATCGGGAAGAATAGGTATTGTTACCTTTGGAGGCAGCTTACCTATGGCAATCAAATCTACTTCGGCCTTCTGCGTCTGCATGTACAAATCTAGAAATATATTGACATTGGCTTGTTAGAAGGCCATACAAATATCCAAAAAATATAATAACATGTAGCTTGTTTAGGAGTCGACCGAAGACCATTAGGAACTCTCTATCAGCTTCGAGCGAACTTGACATTGAAATCCACTATTTCCTCTTGAGGATGTCTTTGGATGTTTTTGAATTGGTGTAGCAAAAAAAAAGGATCAGCTTGCTCATGGAAATTCTTAATCAGCAGTTCTGCCAATTGGTCCCACGTGGTGATAATAGCGGGTGGAAAATACTGGTACCAATACAATAACTTTCCTCTGAGGGACAACACAAGCAATATTACCATAATTTCTTCATTTGTGATGTCGTGGATTATCGCCAAAGAAGCCACATCTTGGACATGCTCGTAAGTAGTCTTACCTGTACCATCATAGGTGGGAAAAGCCTTCAATGCTGCTTGAGGGACTAGATTTTGAGCTTGTAGATTTAAAGCTCCTGAGCTATTCCATGCTGGAAACTACCTTGGTGGTTGTTGTGGTGGTGTATTCTAACCCATATTGACTGGATGATTTTCTTAAGGTGGAGGAACGCTAGTAGAAGTATTGGCTGGACTTGAAGGAATGGAAAACACACCAACTATCTATGAAGATGTCACGACTGATGTATGATTTGGGGTAACTAATCTAGGATATTCTCCTAATTTTTGGGTATCAAGCTCAAAGAAATCAATGGGATTTTTTATATTTTTGGCCTTCGATCTTGTGATATTGAAGTACAACTTTTACCAACTTCATGTTCAAAGGCTTTTGGGTATAGTTGAGTCACCAAATGTTCTAGCTCAACAATAAAAATGTGAACATCAAGATCTTAATACTGAGTATATTTCTCAATATGAGACTTGTAAGTCCCATTGAACGTGCCAAAAATTGTTGGTCACGAATCTGCCTAGTTACAAATTCTATACCTTGTGTTCCCTAGACCCACCTAACATTGAAAGGTCGAAGGAAAGATATGTCCTTTAGGGAAATTTAAAGAGAGGGTTGGCTCCCTTCCTAATCTACTTTGGTTGAAATCTTAGGGTAATAGGAAAGAAATAGGGAAATATGGCTATAAGCCAACAATATAGGATGGGGATAGACTAATAGCCGAAATTCCACCAAGCAGTAATTAGTAGCATACAATAGAAATACAAGCACAAAAACTTCTAGCAATCATGCAATGACAACCTTCGAAGAGCATCTCAGTGTTCACTCCCTTACCAACAAAAATTAAATTTAGAAGTAAAATTTAAACACAACAAATAATGGGAATGAAAATATTCAAAAATGACACACAAAATACAATCAAGTGCAAGACCACTCAAAGAACCAGAAGTCGAAGTGTTTCTATTGATGCAGAAAACTTAGAGTATTTTTTTGTAGAGTGTCCATCCTCTTTCTTTACATGAAAATGACTAGTATTTATAGAGGATTACGCCTCTTTCATTTAATGAGTTTACAACAAAATGTTGGTAGATCACAGACCAGCGAGAATAATTCCCTCCTCGATATCAGTGATATTTTGGTCAAAATATCTTCCATGGAAACCACAATTCGAATTTGGTGGGAGAATCACACACAAAAATTAGCATGATTAAATGCTAAAAAGCAACCTTAGGCATCATTACATCGGGATGCAGCAAAATTACCTAGAAATCAGGTGCTTGGTCATTGAATTCGCTTCACCTTCATGCCTTGGAAATACACTTTCACCAAGAAAGTCCATTGAGCATTAAATTTGCTTTGAAAATTGATAAGGTTGATAGGCGGTGCATTGGAAATAAACAATAATTGCCTTTGATCTTGCAATGTCAAAGCGGATATCCTGGAAGCACTACTTGCATTGCCCCAAAAATTAAATTTTATCTTTATTCACCTCTTTCCAAGAGAATCTACAAAATTGTGCCCTTGGAAGCAACGTCCCTAGGAATTTAATGCCAAATAATTGATTTCGATCAAGAATGGGGTGAAACAACCTTTTCGGGACAACAACGGGTGATAATGCAGTTTGATTTGATGTCTTTGGCAATTTCACCCATTAATAACTTTTCCTCATAATCATCTTCTTCACTTTCACCTCAGAGGAAGGTAGTAGAGACTTTCACCCCTTTGGGGAGGCGACATCACTTTTAATTATTTTCCTTCGATGTATTGTGTGGCGCAACTCTTTCACCCGAAATCGAGTTTTAAAACCCCATTCACCCCCTAGAGGGGCAAAACCACATGGCGCCTCTCAATAGGGGTGTCTTCAATTTCCAACGCCTTGAATTTACCTTAAGCGCTCTATTTTTATTTTTACCCCAATCATGGGTGAAAACACCCAACATATTTGAAATGGGCCCCACGTTGCCATTCATCTCTTTCACCTTTAAAAATATTCAAAATCCCCTTTTGCCCCAAAGAGGGGTGACAATGAGTTTCACCCCTCACTTGGGGCGAAAGTGCTCTTTACAAATCTGCCTTGACTTGCCCATGTCGGGCCCACACCATGCCTTCTTTTAAAATCCCTTTAGACTATGTTTCACCCCAAAGAGGAGCGATAGGGAGTTTCACCCCTCAGTTGGGGTGAAAGCACCTTTTAATAATTTTCTTCCATACATTGGTTCCCGGCCTCACGAGGCGCCATTTAAAACTTTCCTTTACGCTATGTTTCACCAAAAATGGGGAACAAAAGGGAGTTTCACCCCCACCTAGGGCAAAAGCGCTTTTAAGAATTTGCTTTACAACCACTTGCACTTTAAAATAACTTTCACCTCAAAGAGGGGCGACGGGGAGTTTCGTCCCTCTCTTGGGTGAAAGCACTCTTCTCTTTCATTTACAACTCAAGACTTTCCCTTCCTTTGCTCTATCGAGTGAATTTGTTGTTTTTTAATTACGTTTCACCTCCAAGAGGGGCGAAAATGATTTTCGCCCCTCAATTGGGGTGAAAATCATCTTATCCCTCCCTTCGACTTACTCTTGAGTTAAATCATAATTTTCATCGCTTCCTGGGATGAAAGCGTTCTTCTACAAGTGCAGCTTGGGGTGAAAGTGCATAACTACATTGCTCCTTTAAAAACAAGCATTCATCCACCACCTTTGCGTTGTTTCGAGTGAAACCATTTTTGTGCTATTCTTCACCTCTGAAAGAGGCAAAAAGGTCTTTCACCCCTGGCAAGAGGTCAAACAAGTTGCTTCTTCTCCCTGAGACATCTCTCCCTTCAACAGTGATTCCTTACCAGTGCTTTCTCTACCTAAGCATTTTCAATAAAAAAATTTGTTGCGTTTATGATTTCCATTTTATTTACAATAATGCAATATTTAAAAGAAGCAAAAATACAGTAAAATAATCATAAAAAATGTAGTGCCTTCTTTTAATAAACTTATCAAAATTTTACAATCAAATTTGACAAAATTCAATGTGGTAAAGTGACAAAACTACCAATATTTACTGGCAGTTCACGGAGTATCCAACTTGCATTGATGCAATCGACCCCAAGCCTTCATCCATTGGGCTTAAGAGTCAGCTCCACTTGGTGCATCAGGTTGCTTACTGCTCACACCGACATTTGGCTCCTCTGCTTCCTTCGCTAAAGCTTCCTTTTCAAAAGGATGTGTTATAGTGGCTTCAAACACTGCAATGACCTCAGACCAGGCATCCTCACTGAACAACTGTGGGACGTTAAGAAAATCTATAAGAAACTTGAAGGTTTCCATTTTCTCCATATCAATGTAATTTACCCATTGACTGAGCTCCAACAAACTAGATGTGATGTGTGTCAATTTCCACATTAGGGGTAGCAAATGACCTTCAGTGAGAGGCTCATCCCAATCATCAATTTTGGAGGCATCATCAATGAAAATCTTCCTCAGACCAGGCATCCTCACTTAACAACTCTGGGATGTTAAGAAAATCTACAAGATACTTGAAGGTTTCCATTTGCTCCATATCAATGTAATTTACCCACTGACTGAGCTCCAACAAAGTAGATGCGATGTGTGTCAATTTACACATTAGATGCAGCAAATGATCTTATGTGAGAGGCTCATCCCAATCATCAATTTTGGAGGCATCATCAATGAAAATCTCCCAAACTACTTCCAAGTCCTCCTTTGATAGAATTTTCCATAATCATCAATGAAGCTAGGGAAATCATTTTCAACTACTACCTTTGCAAATTTGTACCCCCAAGGTTTAGAACCCAAGTCTCTTATTTGTAAGTGTCTGGCCAAAAAAGCAACTATCAATCCACCTAGCCCTTAGGGGCACTAATTTTTTTCAATGAGTTTACACATGTTTTTATGAGGGGTCCCAATTCTCTCATACTGAGTGGGGTATGTAGCCTATTATTATTTATACAATATTATTATAGACCTTTTTGTTTTTCTTTTTATTTGAAAAGAAGGGAGGATAAGCTTTTGTTCAAACATTTCCATAAATAAACTTACCTCAATTAAAAGAAATAAAAAATCCATTGCAAATATTTCAATTATTCATAAATAAGTCATTGAAAGTTAAAGGTCAACACAACTCAATTAATTAAAGAGTCCCTTCATTGATCATATCATTAATTAATTTGCACCTGGAGTGCAACGCAACAGTTTGGGCTTTGGCTCTTCTTCGAGGGGTCCAAGGTTCAAACCGTGGCGTGGGTGAGTGTGTGAGGGGGTGGGTGTGTGTCTCCCTAGTAGAGTTGTTGTAACAGGTTGGGGGATTCTTGGTCAAAACCCCCACTTCTTAATACAACAAAAAAAAATCATTAATTAATTTAATTCCTTGAAGGAAACTTAATTTTTAAAATGTGAAACTACATCAAACCTTACCAAAGTTTAATCATTCTATATATTTTTATTTTATTAAAATCTATAAAATCATTATACCACTTATGTTGGATGTAATAATCTTAAATTTTAGATATTATAAAGAATTTTTAAACATTTAATCCTATGTTTAATTTTCATCACTAAAAATAATATTTTTTATTGCCCTTATTACCAATTTTAAAGTTTCCCAACTAAATTGTCTCATTTTGTATAAACTTTATGTTTAAATGATCTACCATCAAAATGCAATATAATATATTCAAAACAACAATGATTTGGCCTTATAATTTTATTAGTTTGATATGTTTATATTAACATTTATCATATTGATTTTATATTTTATTATTTCATAAAATAAGATTTTATAAAATAATTTTTATAATTTAAATAATATATAAAAATAATTTAAATCTTACCTTTCAAATATTCAAATGTTCTATATAAGTTTTTGGTGAAGATGTATTTATGAATATATTACAAGAAAAAATAAATAAATAAATAGACTTTTAGACTTGAGTTTCTAATTTGAAAGCAAGTTCTTTTGTTTTAATATTAATATTTTAATGTTTTAAAAAATTTAATGTGTCAATAATTTAAAAAATAATAATAATATTTTATTTATTATTTTAATTTTATTAATTATTTATATATATATATATATTGTTGAAATTGTATTTCAACAATATATACGGAAAGGGTGTCAACATACATTTCAACAATATATACGGAAAGGGTGTCAACATACCACTAGAATGTTCTTGGAAAACTAAAGTTTATATTTTTATCTTTCTAACCTACTTTGAATGCGTGATCTAGTTCTATCACTTACTTAAAAAAACAAACTAGATACAATACTTAGATAATATCGTGTAATGATTTTTTATGATATTATATTTATTATTTTAATTTTATATTTATTTTTTTATTGAGGTTAGTGTGAGAAACCCTTAGAACTTTATCACTGGGCATCCTCATCCCAACCATAACTTCTAATAAGGGTGAAAGTTGAACTTATTAATAGGGGCCAAACACACAGTCATACACACACCCACCCACACTATGGTGGGCTGTTCCATGAGACCAATTTTTTTTTCTATGGTGGGCTGTTCCATGGGACCAATTTTTTTTTTGTTACATAGGAGAGTCGGTCACAACCACACTATTTTATCGAGACCCAAAATTTATTCAGGTAGTGTAATAAATCTATACAACCAACACATAGACCTTCCAAATAAGAGCCAAATCCCAAACCATTGTGCATTATTCGAGATGCACTATTCCTCAGGCCGAAATATTTTTTTTGTGTTGCATAGGAGAGTTGGTCACAACCACACTATTTATCTAAAACCAAAATTTATTCGAGTAGTGTAATAAACCCCTATGACCAACACATAGACCTCCTAAAGAAGAGTCAAAATTTGAACCGTTGCGCTTTATTTGAGTAATGTGATAAACCCATATGACCAATGCATTGGGCTGAGCAGTATCCTCCCGATAAATCCTTATGACAAATGCCCAATGTATCGGGCTGAGGAGTCTCCTTCCGATAAACCCTTATGACAAATGCCCAATGCATCGGCCTGAGGAGTCTCCTTCCAACCATGACCCCTCGTAAAGCTAAGAGCTATACTTATCAATAAGGACTTTATTCGAATAGTGTGATAAATCCCTACAACCAATGCATCGGGCTGAGGAGTCTCCTTCCAACCATGACCCCTTGTAAAGCTAAGAGCTATACATATCAATAAGGACTTTATTCGAATGGTGTGATAAATCCCTACAACCAAATGCATCGGGCTGAGTAATCTCTTCCCAACCATGACCCCTCGTAAAGTTGAAAGTTGCACTTATCAATAAGGACTTTATTCGAATAGTGTGATAAATCCCTACAACCAACGCATCGGGCTGAGCAATATCCTCCCAACCATGACCCCTTGTAAAAAGGAGAGCTACACTTATCAATAAGGAATTAACACAGAACCAGACACTACGGTTTGCACCTTTAACCTCTCGGAGAAGAGCCAAACCCCAAACAATTGCACCAAACCCCAAATAGGACATATTTAATTTTATTTTAAGTGTTACTATTTTTTTATATTATTTAGATATATATTTTTTATACATAGAGGAATCGTTAACTACCTTTCCTTTTTAACTAGTCATTGGGTCAAGTTGCATTGCCTCTAATTGTAGCATCAAATCATGGTGCTAGCACTAAAACCCCTATTTTGCCTCGGTGTACATGAGGTAGAGTGAGGGAGATCTTCGGTGGCTTGGAGTTGGTACCGTCATCATCAAGGTGGTGCACACTCAAAAAAATCATGACAAATTGGACATATCCCCGAGGTTTGAACCTAGGTGTAAGTGTCCAACCTCTTACCAATCCACCTAGCCCTCGTGTGTGTGTATATATATATATGGCATGCACATGTATTCAAAGTGACTCAGGTGTATATATATATATATGGCATGCACATGTATTCAAAGTGTCTCAGGTATATATATATATATATATATATTCAAAGTGGCTTAGGTTGGAAAGATAAAAACCCAGACTTTAGTTTTGCAAGAACACCTCTATTTTGCCTCGGTAAACATGAGGTAGAGTGAGGGAGACCCTCATTGGCTTAGGGTTGGTACTGTCATCATTAATATGGTGCACACTCAACAGACTCGGGACAAACTGGACATATCCCCGAGATTTGAATGCATATGTATTCAAAGTGAATTAAGTTAGAAATATAAAAACCCAAACTTTAGTTCTACAATAACACCTCTATTTTGCCTCGGTAAGCACAAGGTAGAGTGAGGGAGACCCTCGGTGGCTTAGGGTTGGTACCGTCATCATCAAGATGTCGTACACTCAACAAACTCAGGACAAACTGGACATATCTTCGAGATTTGGACGTAGGTGTAAGTGTCCAACCTCTTACCAATCCATCTAGCCCTCGCGGACCTCTATATATATATATATATATATATATATATATATATATATATATATATATATATATATATATAACACCATGCACATGTATTTAAAGTATTTAAAGTGATTTAGGTTAGAAAGATTAAAACCCAAACTTTATTTCCACAAGAACACCTTTATGGTATGTAGTTCCCCAAGAACATCTTAATGGTATGTTGTTGGACTGTTATACAAACTAACCAAATTCAAATCATGAAAAGAAGACCCTTTTGTACTCTTAAAACATATGGTCTCTAATTATATTACCCATTATACTTCACCTTACTTTAAAAACATGTATACACAATAATCTCATCATGAAATAAAATTACTCAAGTTAAAAAGATAAAATCACAAGCTTTATGATAAGATCGACATATTTTCCGTCATTTTCAAAATCTTGGGTTCTCAAGACAAAGTTTATTTTGGGAAGGAGAGAGAAAAGATTCAGGGCACATATTAAAACAATAATTTTAATAATTTTAAAATAATCATGGAACATATCAACTTCAAGTAAGGATACTTCAAATGAAAAATTGCAATAACAGTGGTAATGGCAAAGAGTGTTACCAGATAAGTGTAAATTTTGCTGGGCATGACTTTGTAAAACGATAAACCTGTAAAACTTGAGAAGCCATGGAAGCAATTTACAAGACATTTTTGCGTGCAAGCTTCGCAAATCCTTTTTGCATTGCAGACAGTGCTTTCTCCGTGATTTGCCATGCTTCTTGACTACCCATTATATTTTTCTAATGAAAAATTTCAAAGTAATTTGGCTCCTGTAAGCAGACGTTTTTCTTCTATTCCTCTCTCCCCATGCTCGTGACTGTCTCCGCTTTAGTAAAAGTTATGCAATGGTCTACGGGCAATGTAACGTTTGGGATTTTGGTTTTTTTGAGATCCAAAGTTTATTTGCATGTGAGAGGTGTCAATCGCTTAATTTTTTTATAAAAAACATAATAAAATAAAGATATTCAACTTTAAAATTCTCTTATAAAAAATCCATCGTTATCTGAGTTTTATTAGTAATGTGAAGGCCACTTGTCAACGTCGATTTATTAGCGATGTGAAGGCCACTTAGAAAAAGATCCATGATTATCTGAGTTTTATTAGTAATGTGAAGGCCACTTGTCAAAGTCGATTTATTAGGGATGTGAAGGCCACTTGTAAAAGTCGAATCACGTGTAATTATGATTTGATTTGAATAGCAAACGTACTACTAAAAATATTAAGAGGCAAGTTAACAGTACGTTTGAGGGCCGGCGGGCCGCAATTTTTTTTTTAAATTGAAAAATTATATTATTAAAAAATAATTAATAAAATATATTAACAGTAGATAAGAAACAAGTTTTTCAAACCTACATCAACTTGCCCATTACCCAAAAGTAACGAGTAGGGAAAAATACCTCTTGTACTTCATGTTTTGGCTCTGCTAGGGTTTGATGCAAGACTGGCTGTGCGTTTTTCGTAAGGGTTTCAGTGGGAAAATCTTGTCTGCTGCATTAACACCGCCTTGAGGCGGTGTTAATTCACCCTTTTTAATGGTTGCCGCTCATGCAGTCGGCTCCATTTATTTTGAGTCTGCTGGAGAGCTCAATGGTACCGGGGAAGCGTCCGTGCAAGTTCATTACGACAATGTATCACGAGGTAAAGGCCACTGTCCCTGAAGTTGTTATTCCTTTGCATGAATTCCATACAACTTGTGAATGGTTTGAGAGTCATACCCTGGTGGGTTATTTTTTGGGTCGTATCCCATATGATACCCTTATTCGTTCATGGGTCCAGCAAGTTTGGGGCCCATATGGAGTCAAAGTGGAGAATGTACAAAACCTTACAAAAGGGTATTTCCTTTTTCGCTTTTCGAGATCCAGCTCAAGCACAGAAGGTTATGTCTAGGGGTCCATGGACTGTCCATAATTCTCTGTTGATTTTGCAACCCTACTCTCAAAATTTCCAAGTCAGTGATCAAGTTGCATTGGAAGTCCCGGTGTGGGTTGAATTCCCTGGTCTTCTTGTTCCTCTTTGGGGTTTTTTGCAGACTTTAGTTGCCCCCTTAGGTAAGTTTGTTTGCCTTGAGCCAGAAAAGTTTTTCTCCGCTCGACCCACTAGAAGGGTTTGTATCAAAGTTGACCTTACTAAGGATTTGCGGGAGTTTATTGATATTAAAATCGGGGACCAATCCATAAGGCAAAGAGTTGCCTATATCAATTTACCCAATACCTATTATCGGTGTCAATCTGCAGCTCACAAAATTTGGGAGTGCCCTTTGATGGAATGGAAATATAAGGCAAATCCCTCGCCCACTCTTGCGGCTCCTGCTAATGGCTCGCGGGGAAACATTGAAGAATGGACTACTGTCTCTAGCAAGAAATCTCGTGGTACTAAGCAACAAGAAGCTTCGATTTCTGCTGCACAACTTGCCCCTTCTCCTTCTCAAGACATGCAAGCTTCTGTTGAAGTTGTTCAGAATCCTGTTGATACGGCCCCTCCGGTTGTTGACATGCAACCCCCAGTTCCACCAGTGTCTCAACTTCTTTGGTCGGGCCCTTCTTTGGCCTCAGTGGTGGTAGCTCCAGATAATTCTTCAGTGGAGGAGGGTCGGGCCTTGAAGGTCCGTCGCTCTCGTAGCCCTATTCGGAATGATAAACGTCGACAACTAAACGGTGATGCTTTCCATGCGACCTCCAACTATTTTGGCTCACTTACAGGTTTGGGTGATGCAGAGGATGTCATGGAGATCATGCATCCTGACAAATCCCAATGATTTTTTATCATGGAATGTTCGAGGACTGACGGACCCGGTCAAAAAATATTTGGTCCGAAATGAGATGTCAAATGTTTCTCGAATGCATGGAAGCCTCGATATTTTATGTCTACAAGAAGTTAAGATTTTTGATTTCAATCTGCAGTGTACATGTGATTTTTTGTGGCCACGAAGTACCTCTTTTGCCACAAAGCATTCCCTAGGAAAAGGAGGAGCCGTCACTATCCTTGGGCCTCGATTACAGAAGAATGTTGTGACTTGGGGTGTTGACCCATCCAATCAAGTTGTCTGGATTTTGCTCGAGATCTGTGGAAAACCGCTTGGGGTGGTTAATGTGTATGCCTCAAATGTCGCTTCTGACAGATGCGAGTTGTGGAGATGGCTTGCCATGAATCTGCCATTTGCCACTTGGGTGCTCTGTGGAGATTTTAATATGGTGGAGAAATCTTCGATAAGGTCGGTCATGTCCCGATGCGATGGTGTTTAGGTGAAAGGGAAGCTTGGTTTTTATGAAAAACAAGCTTCGCCTTTATGACCCTAATTCTTGCTTCTCGCCTTCTGACTTCCCGTAGGCTCTTTGGTACACCTGGTCCAATTTTTAGGCTGCTTCTTCTAGGGTTTTGGTAAGATTGGACAGAGCCATGATTTTTGAGTGTGACAACTTTCAGTTCTCCCGTATTTTGCCTTCTTCACCGTATGTGTTGACTTTGCCTGGTACTACACTGTCTGATCATTCACCTATTTTATTCTCGGTGGCAATGTTAAACTTTCAACCTAGAGTGCATTCTTCACAGTTTTACCTAAATGTTTCTTTTTTGCATAGCTTTAGCATGAAAGCTCATATATGCCGCATTTGGAATTTGATTCCTAGACTTGATGGTATTTCTGGAAGGATTGAATGGTGGAATGTTGCCATTCAACGAACCACTAAGGTGTTGCGAACTCTGGGTGTTGAAGTTGCAAAACGATGAAAACAGGCTAAGTCTGCCTTGCAAAGTGAGCTATCCAAAGCCTGTCTCAGGCTTGAAGCCTCTCCTTTCAACTCTGTTGCTCAATCCCAAGTTTCTTCCATTCGGCATGAGCTAAAAAAGGTTGATTTGTATGAAGCCAAGGGGGCTCAATTACGTGCTCGAATGCATTGGCTCAAAGTGGGGGACAGAGTGACCAAAGAATTTTTCAGCGCCTCAGACCTCCTGCTCAACATTCTCAGTTTCAAGCCATTCAAGTTGATGGGCGAGAGATTTACGAGATCTTTCGGACATTGTCAAAGTATTTGTTTCACATTATCAAGGTGTTTTTGCTTCTCAACCCCTTGATGATGCTAGAAGGCAAGCTCTTACTGATTGTACCGTTGTTGTCCCCAACAAGCTTTCTCCTGAGCAAATGTTATTTTGTGACACTCCTCTTTCTCTGGAAGATCTAAAAACTGCCTTGTCACTTATGGCCAATGATAAGGCACTTGGGCTTGATGGCTTCCCATGTGAATTCTATAAAGAATTTTGGGATATGCTTGGTTATGATCTCCACAAAGTTTATCTTGAAGCCTTGCAATGTGGTTCACTGGGTTCCATTATTAACAAAGGCAATGTTAAATTTATTCCTAAGTCTGGAGATCCTGAGCTCATCACCAATTGGAGGCCGATCACCTTGCTTAATGTGAGCTACAAGATTATTGCTAAAGCCCTTGCGCTTAAGCTTAAATCTATTCTGCCTTTGATTGTCAGACCTGAACAAATTGGCTTTGTTAAGGGAAGATACATTCTTGATAATGTTCTTGCTGTTTGGGAAGGTATGGAGTGGGCAAGAAATTCTGAACAAGATGCTTTATTCATTAAGATAGACTTTGAGAAAGCCTATGATAAGATGGAGTGGTACTTCATAACTACCATGCTTCGGGCTCTGGGTTTTGGGCCAGTGTTTGTGAGCACCATTCTTATGTTATTTCAAGATGCTTCGATTGTTCTTACCTTGAATAATAGTCAATCTCGGTCAATTTCTCTTGGTCGCTCTGTAAGACAGGGGTGCCCTCTTGCTCCATCTCTTTTCATTCTTGCTACAGAGGCTTTTGGTTATTTGTTGGCCCATAAGATGGATCAAGGATTAATCAAAGGTATTGCTCTCCCTAATTCGACTGTCAGTTGGTCAATGGTCATTTTGCAGATGATTCCTTCTTAACGCTTCAAGAAGATGAGCAATCCCTTTCCTCGGCTATTAGTTGCTTAGAGGTGTTCTGTTTAGCCTCTGGTTCTTCTATACAATGGAAAAAAACATCCTGTTTTTGGCAATCTCAATCTCAACTGCCACACTGGTTACATCAATTCCAATGGACTTGGATTCATCCAGGTGAGGTGTTTAAATTTCTTGGAATTCCTTTTGCATTTCATGGTTCCTCTGCTCAATTGTGGCAGTATGTTATTGATAAAGTGGAAAAGAAGCTTTCTTCTTGGACTAGTAAGAAACTTTCTCTGCGAGGAAAATTTCAGATTTGTTCTAAGGTTTTAGCCACTACCCATGTCTATTATTCATCTTGTTGGGTTCCATCCAAATCTTGTTATAAAAAACTGGATAAGCTTCTTAGAGACTTCTTGTGGGCCAAAGACTCTGTCAAGCAAGGTTTTCATCGGGTAGCTTGGGAAATTTGTTGTTTGCCCAAGGATTGTGGAGGCATGGGTTTGTTTGATTGTCACCGACAAGGTCTTGCCCTTTGTGCTAAATGGATCACCCGATCTTTAATTGGGGATGAATCTTGGAAAGTGTTGGTCAGGCATTGCATTTCTTCTGGTTTGCTTCAGGGGAAGAAAATTTGGAAAGGGGTGGGATTGCAATCCATTCTTACTGCCCTTGTCCCTATTAAAGTTAAAGGTTCTTTTGTCATTCAGAGTATTTGGAAAGCACAGGGAGGCCTTCAAAACCTGGCTTAGTTGGAAAGGGAGTTTTCGCAAAGCGAGGTGCCTCTTTGTCTTCCATGAATATTTGGTGGTCTCCTGTTATCACTTGGCAAGGTTCTCCCTTAGCTCCGGTGCGAGTGGGTCGGAGCTGCGAGAGGTTCTATAAGCGTGGTATTGCTTCCATTTTTTATTTCTTCTCCCGACATGCCGGGTGTTGGATACCCTGGGAAAGTTTTCGTCAAATTCACAATTTAAATCCTGGTGATAGAGACACTTATGAGGTGGTTATTGATAGTATTCCGTTTTCTATTTGGAGCAAACTACATAAGCATTTTCAAAAACCCTGGTGGTCAGATTGGTGTTGGCCTGGGGAGCTTCCTGTTTTGCAATATAAAGCTCATCTTGGTTACAAATGGCTCACCCCACAAGTTCCAATGGTTGATAAGCTCACTCTGAGATGGAATTTAGTCTCTCTTCCCTCCCAATGGAATAAGAGGTTTCGGATTGCTTGGGCTACTTATATTGAACCTAAACAGAGTTTTTTTGCTTGGAGTCTCTTACATCAAGGGTTACCTGTTGGCAGTAGGCTCAAGCATCTAGGTGTTCATAATCTCATTTGCCCGGTTTGTGGACAAGCGGAAGATTTATTGCATGTTTTTTGGTCTTGTGATCGGGGTCAGTCAGCTTGGGAGTGGCTTCTTGAAATTTTCGGACCTTTTATGGGGGAGGATTTTACTTGGGTGCATGCTATTTTGGGTGACCCTATTGCTTTTTCCTTCAACTTGGATGTTGTTTGGAATATTTTTAGAATTGGTACCTTGTTTTATCTATGGAAGTCCCAGAATAGAGCTATTTTTTCTCAGCAAGATGTCGGACATGTCTTCTCTGTTGCTGATAAATATGATATATTCTTTGATTGTTGGTTACAGATTCAAGTACAGGTTAAAAAAGTATAGGTGGAGCTACAGTACTTGCGTACCCTCATGGATCATTGGGGGAATGCACCTTGCATTATGAGTCATGTGCATCTTCCTTCCCCTTCCAGGTGGCAGTAATTTCTCGGCTTCTTTCTTTTCGAATGCATATTTAATACTGTTTTGGCGAGTTGTTATTGGCGGTTTGTGGGTTGTTTTTGACACTCTTGTATACTCTTAACCACAATGGTTAATGTATTGGTTTACGGGGTGTGCTAATCCCACCCACCCTTTTTTGTATGATTAAACATTATTTTATTAATATAATGGCTTTTTCATCCAAAAAGTAACAAGTAATCCGATCTATATCTCTTATTAATTTTAAAATAATCTTTCAAAACATAAACCTCAAAATCTTCAACTAACGAATAGTGACAACAACAAATAAAAGACCTTAGTGAATCAATCTTCACTCTTTCGAGTTTTCTTTGTGTCATTTTTATTTTTGATTCATGATTCATGGTCTTGGACTTTTTAATGGATACATGTTATACTCCCATTTCAAAAATATTATTTGGTTTAATTTTAGGGCGCGGTGGTACTTGTTTGATCATGTTTATGGTTTTTTAAAGTAATTTGGTTAAATCTATAGTTTTTTTATTATTAATCAAGATTTAAATCTTGAGGTTGTTTATGGGTTGTTTATTATACTTTGTTATTATTTAGTTCATTAAGAGGTTCAGTTTTAAAAATATTATTTGGTTTAATTCTATGGCACGATGGTACCTTGGTCATGCTTATGTTTTTTTTTTTCTTAAGTAAGTTCGTTAAATCCACTATTTCTTTTTTACTATCAATCACGATTTAAATCTTGGAGTTTCCTATGGGTTGCCTATTCCATATTTTTGTTATTTTTTTATTATTAATCACAGTTCAAATCTTGGGGTTGCCTATGGGTTGCCTATTCTACCTTTTTCTAATTTAGCTTGTTGAGAGGAACACCTAGCACACACTCAGCGGTTTCAAGTCAGACATTTGCAACATGTATGTGTCCAAGGTTTGAACCTAGGTCTCTTCTTGGTAAGCACCAAAGCTTACCAATCCACCTAATCCTTGGGACTAAAATTGGGTTTACATGGATTTTTATGAGGGATTCCAATCCTCTTCTACCAAGGTTTTTGAAGAACACAATCTTATACTGAGAGGGGGGGTGAACAATATAAGACCACTTTTTACTTTTTTTCTCAAATCAATATTATGCAGTGTTAGATAGCAGTATCAATAGCAGTAATCAAAGCAATGCATAAAACACCACACACAATAAAGACATAGATTTAACGTGGTTCACCCAATGTGGGCTACCTCCACAGAGAAAATATTTCTTCTAAATATTTCTCAAATGATCTCTTGGGAATCCTTCCCAAATTACCATGTTTATGGGACTCGATCCAAAGGAGATGTTGATCCCCTAATCTCAAGTTCATGGATCTCTTCCACAGGAGAACTCTTTTCCCTTCTGCTCTAGCTAGTGATCTTCTAGAAGACTTTGTCTCTATGCTGCACTGATTGGTGGATCTCTCTCCACTTGAAGACTTCTCACTCAGATCTTGTCTTCAATTGTCTTGGCTATTGGATTTCTATCCATTGAGACTCTGTCCTCTATACTCTGTCACCTCCAAAGCTCTGTCTCAATACTGTACCAAACACAATTTAGTCGGTCTAGCACATTTTTGCTCAATCTCTTGCACTAAACACAGTACAGTCGATCTAGTACAATTCTGCTCAATAGGTTCACTCAAAAATAGCTTAAATATACTCAACATGTTCACACAAAACTTATCTAAATTTGCTCAACAGGTTCACACAAAACCTATATAAATATTCTCAATAGGTTCACACAAAACCTGTCTAAATCTACTCAACAAATCCTCTCTAAGACTTGCTCAAATCTGCTCAATAAGTCCTCTCTTGGACTTGCTCAAATCTGCTCAATAAGTCCTCTCTTGGACTTGCTCAAATCTGTTTAGCAAGCTTTCACAAAAGCTTAACTCAAAACAGTCCACAAGCCTTCTCAAAGACTTGTCTCAAATCTGCTTAACAAGCTCACACTGAACTTATTCAATCTCATAGAATCATAAAGAGAATTTTTAGAGACTCAATATGTTTTATACTCAAAGTACAATCAATATCTCAATTCAATCTCATAGAAGCATAAAGAGAATTGTTAGAGACTATATATGTTCTATACTCAAATCCCAATCTCAACTCAATAGAAGCATAAAGAGAATTGTTAGAGACTCAATATGTCCTATTCTTAAAATTTCAATCTCAACTCAAATCAATCTCATAGAAGCATAAAGAGAATTGTTAGAGACTCTATATGTTCTATACTCAAATCCTAATCTCAACTTAATAGAAGCATAAAGAGAATTATTAGAGACTCAATATGTCCTATTCTTCAATCTCAATCTCAACTCAAATCAACATATAGAATAGTTTGTTTTATGAAACTTGAACAACCATTTCACACATCCACTTGACTAGGCTTAACAAACTCAACTCAACCAATCACATCAAGGAACAACCCTTTCTCACAAACCCTAGTTCAAGCATGTATAACCAACTCAAAATGTTTCCAACAATGCTTTATCTCAAGTCTCACATAACAAAAATACTCATGTTCTTTTCTAGATCATGTTCAAATTCATTTCATCATTAATGGGCTTCAACAATAATGCTAATGAAACAAGGCTTAAATACAACTCACAAATCATAAAACCTTGAACCATTCAACCAACCATCTTCACAAAGGAAACTTCAATTAATAATTTTCACGCCAATGATATTTTAGAAATCAACCACCACAAACAATCAATAGGATAATGTGCCCATACATTTTTGATGTCAATAAGTTATCCACAAAATCTGCCACACTTAATCACAACTTTCATTTTCAATATTAATAAGGGTTAGTGGTCTTTAAATAATCACAATAAAAGCATAACTTAATTTACACCCTTTTCTCTCCAACTTCATAAACACATCTACCAAAGTCTATTTTAATAAAAACCCTTATTAAAAATAATCCATAATAAATCTCTCAAAATCACTTTAACAACAACTCCTTATTTCTCCTAAAATCAGTTCTCCATTTCCATAAAAATAAACAATAAATCAAATATGCTTTTGCAATAATAATCACATCCCTAATGATTAAATTTAATTCCCATTAAATACCTAATAACTGCAAACTTTAGGGCTAGTAAAAATTATTAAAGGCAAAAACGTAAATACCTCTCAAGGGGATTCGAACCCCCGTCCGCCACACACTGCAAGCGTCTTAGCCACGGCTAATATTCCAACCGAGCCAAAGTGCTCATTGGAAAAGCAAAGGCCAAAAAGGCCTTTAATATTCCTCTGCATGTTGTGAAGGACAAAGCGCTAAAGCGCTTCCCACACGTTGTCATCAAGGGGATTCGATAATATTATTTGGCCAAGATTCTGTTACTGAAGCCTTTCGATGATACAAACATTAAGAAGCCTTTCGATGATATTGTTCCATAATTTCTTAGACAGGTTACTGAAGAAGAGGGAAAGGAAAAAATAGATAGAGGACAAGCATGAGATGGTGCACCCTAGAATCTTGGTGATCTTGAGTTGCCTATATATGGGCGTGTTGAGGATTTTTTTTTACTTTTAATGAAATTAATCTTTTGGCTAGCAACTTCTTCATAGAGGTTAAGGTAGACTTGATAGCTTTGGCTTCAGGAATTTATGATAAGGTTGCCAATATGGTGTCATCAACAAACTCTTGGTGAGTGATGGGATTGAGGATGGATGAAGCCTTGATGAATCATATGGCTCATTGGGAATAAGAAACTTTAAGAGATCCTCCAAGCGACTTCGCAAGAATGATGAAAAGGAAGGGAGACAGATGATCACCTTATATAAGGTCCCACAAAATTTTGAAATAACCTACAACCGACCCTTTAATAATGATAGAAAAACATGCAAAAGTAATACATTCTTGTATAAGTGTAATCCAATGATTATGAAAGCAAAATTTTGAAAAAAACAAAGAGAAAATCCTAGGAAACTTTTTCAAAAGTTTTGTTCATATAAATCTTGAGGAAGAGGCTAGCTTTCTTGCTCTTGGAGATAAAGTAGATGAGCTCGTGAATGGTGATGATGCCATCAGTAACAATTCTATCTTGAACTAAGATTCCTAGGCAAGGGTCAATGGTGAGGTGAAGGATTTCCTTCATTCTATTGGTGATGACTTTAAAGATAATTATGTAAATGACATTGCAAAGGCTAATAGGTCTAAATTCTAAGAGGTACATGCTCACAAGAGACTTCAGAATAAGAGCCAAGAAGGTTGAGTTGACATCTTTGGGTAAGAATTTATTCCTTTGAAATTCTTGAAAAACATCAATGAGGTCTTGGTCAAAAATACTCTAGAAACATTGGAAGAAGTAAGGAAAAACCCCATAAAGACCAAGATTTTTGTCATCTAGCATGGACAAAAAATTATTTTTAATTTCCCATTGAGTCAAGGTTCTAAGTAAATGAGAATTATTTGTAGGGGAAATGATGTAGAGGATGTTTTGGATAAGAGCATGGATAACACGAATTGAGGAGTCTCTCAAAATGAGCGATTTCTTTGGCTCTAATTTCTAAGATAATGTTGGTGACAGTCCTACCATATTTATATAATTATTTGATCTTATTGTTACTTCGATGTCTGAGAGTCAATGCATGAAAAAACTTGGTGTTGGAGTCTCCCTCTCTCAACCATAATGTCCTTGATTTATGTCTCCAAAAGACCTCTTCTTTTGCAAGAATATTGTAAAATTCAAACAAGAGGTCACTTTCCTTGTTTCTAAGCTCTAGAGAAGAATTCCCTCATTAAACGTGTTCTTCAATGATGTTGAGTTGGTTTTGTATATTTTGTTTGCTTTAAAAATATTTCCAAACACTTCCTTATTCTAGAAATAGAGGTTGAATTTGATGAAGTGTAACTTCTTGATGACTTGATAAATGAGAGGACCATAGAAAATCGTGCTGCAACACTTCGTAATATGATTTTTTAGCTCTATATGTTGAAGCCACATTGATTCAGATCTAAAGGGGGTTTTCAAGGAAGACGTTGGTTGAAGACCTTCCAAGATAAGAGGATTGTGATTCACGCCAATTTTTGAAAGGGAGTGAAGGGAAACATCGCCAAAAAGGTGAATGGATTCTTTGTATAGGAGGAATCTGTCAAGCCTAAGTTGAATGAAATGATTGCCTATCCTCCTATTACTCCAGGTAAATTTAGTTTATTTTAGCTGAATATCCATTAGTTCATTGTTGTCAATGAATTCAATAAATTCCTCATAACATATTTGTGTGATAGTTGTCCCTCTACTCTTATCTAAAGGATAAAGGGAAAAATTGAGGCTTTGGAAAACATACAAGATTCGTTATGAAATATATTTCTCATTTGAATTAGGGTATTCCATAACGTTGATCACCCTGGTGGGTTATTAGGGGCATATATATTTGATAGAACCCATCTTGCTTTGGTGTCTTTATAGTAGAAAATAATATTTTTTTAGGGGCATATATATTTAATTTTACTTGATGCATATAGGAGTCTACCTTCAACTTTGGTCAGGTCTCATAAGCAGAGGAGACCTCCAAAAGTACCTTGAGCTAGGCTGACGATGTATTCAATGTTTCTCCATATGGATCTAGAAATTTTCTCAATGTTGTCTTCATTAATTTTGGTCTCTTGAAGTAAGATGATATTGGGTCTAAGGTCTTTCCTCATGGACGACACCAACCACTATTTGGTTAGTCAATTAAGGCCTCTCACATTCCAAGAGAGAGTTTTCATTTATGACCTTTGGAGGAGGATTTTTTTCATCCCTTTCCATGAGATGAGGGGGTTTGGTTTATTTTCCATCTTATTTGAGCATGTCTTCAGCAATAGATTCTTTAATGGATGAGAAAGGAGTGGTTTGAGTACCATTGGCTATATCATCCTCAACTTCTTTTCATATTATATCCTTCTTAGAAGGTTTTACTTTCTTTTTGTCATTGGTCACATCAATTGATGTTTTCATCTGATTTATTGTTACCAACCTGGTGGGGCTGGAAGACTGGCCTAGGTCACTAGAATTAAGATCACTAATAGGAGATGCAATGAATCCAACAAGGGGTGAAAGGTCATTGAAAAGGTCCAATAAATCCTTAGATAAGGGAATTATAAAGGGGTCGGACTTGGAGGTGGACAACCCATTGCAAGGAGAATAGGGGAGGGGAGGGTTTCCTGAGTAGAGACCAAAGTCTTGAGCAAGACACTCCAATCATTCAAGAAAAAAAGAAGTCATCATGAGGAGTGATTCCAGTAGTAGTGCAAAGAGATCTAGATAAAGATCTAAAATGATTAGGATCAATGAAGGAAGAACATACCTATCTAGAATGGCCTTCAAAGGAAGCAAGGATCTTTTTCTTGCCCTTAGACTTAAAATTATTGTCTTTGTGGTTGACCCTAGTTTGATTTTTCATTTGGAGATTCATTTTATGACTATTTTATGAGGATTTCTTAGTGCAAAGCCATTATTTCTTAGAATCTTGTTTAAGAGAGGGGCATTGTGTCCTAATATGGCCCTAATTTCGGCAATCAATGCAAAAAGTTGGTTTGTTTTCGTACTCAATGGTATGATGCTTGTAATAGAAACAAGATATGAGATCAATGAACGTAGGTAGTTCTGATTTGAGATTTATGTTGACACACAAACAAGCATACACCATTCAAGATTTAACTTTAGTTTTTGAGTAAAAGGTAGCAAGGTCTCAAATGGTTTGAGCGATTTCTATCAAAATTTCGTCATGCCAGAAATGGGAAGGCCTGGAAGCCTGATCTAGATAGGGACTAAGTTGATACTTTGAGTTTCAGGGTCAAAATATGCATCCCACCTCCTAATGAAAAGATTACATCGACCAAAGAACCAAGGGACATTTGTCAAAATACGATTGGTGTCTTCTGGGTTGTTCAGTATAATGAGGAAAATACTCTAGGAAGGACAATATCTTCCTCTGCCTATTGTGAAGGACAAAGCGCTAAAGCGCTTCCCACACGTTGTCACCTTCGATAATAACCTGGTCGAACCTGTGTTCAACCAACAATGAAATTCCTAGGAAAGCAGCCCTCGCCTCATCCCAATGCAAAGTTTGATTTCCTAGGTGATCAACATAAGCCATAAAAATCTTCCCATTCTAGTCACGAATGAGCCCACCCGCTTCGGTAGTACCCAGATTGCCTATCAATGCACCGTAAAAATTTAATTTAACCCAGCCAACAGGGGGCGGGCTCCATATGACATCATCTCTTAAATTTTGTGCAGGAGGAGGTCGAAGCTCTGGGAGGAAACCAAGATGAGCTTCAATATCGAACTCTAGATGGAAACATGGGGTAGCAGAACATGAATCCTTAATAGCAGAGAAAAAATTCTCTACAACATTCCACAAAGCTCGTTGACCAATTAGCTTAATCAGATTCCTTGTTCTTGAAAACACGTGCGTTCCTCTCCTTCCAAGTGGCCCAAAGCAAATGTGGTAACAAAAACCTCCATAAACATTTTAGTCTAGGTGAAGATAAAGGAGAAGTCCACTATAGAACGTAATCTCTCAAAGAGTACGATAACACCCAATAAACACCCAATATTTTTAAGACTGAATAGAAAATCTCCCTAAAAACTTCATAATTCATAAGCAAATGAGAGGAGGACTCCCATTACCGTTTGCACAAGAAGCACATATTCACCAAATTGAAACCTATTTTCTATAAATTATCAAGTATTAAAATCTTGTTCTGAGCTGCCAACCATAAAAAATATTAACTTTCGGAGTTAGATTTTTAATCCAAAGTATTGAGAAAAAAGTATCACTGCCCTCAATCGCACTCAAAATGTCGTAGGCCGACTTCATAGTGTAGCTACCTTCGCTGTCACCAATCCAAACAAGTAGATATGAGACCCCATCTTGTCTGATCACATACAGACAAAAAATATCATAAAGAGAGTGCCAAGCCATTATAGATTGATCGCCCCTCAAAAATGGAGGTGAAACAATCCACTCGAGGCGACCATCCCTATGAGAAAAGAAATCAGACACTCTAAGAAAATCAGCCTCCCTGGCTAAAAGACTTAAGTCTCAAAATAGAAGATCAAGAGATATATCCTGATTAAGGAGCCATGAGTCCTCCTAGAATAACACCAAATTCCCGATACCCACCACCCAATTAGAGTTAGCTTTGATGAACTGCTGGGATTTTATTAGGCTATTCTAAAAGGCAGAATCACCTGAAAAGAGGGGATCAGAAAGAAAATAATTGAAACCATATTTTGCTTTCAAAATTTGACACCACAAATGGTCCAGGTTCATAGAGATCCTGCACACCAATTTTTCTATGAGGGCTTTGTTCATTAGTCTTGCCTTCTTAAGATTAATACCCCCATATTTCCTTCTCCTACAAATTTGCTCCCAAGAAACTAGGTGAAACTTGCCTTTCAACTTCGGTCTCGCGCATAAAAATTATTTGCAAATTCTATCAAACCTTTTTGCCATTCTCAAAGGAATATTGAATAAAGGTAAAAAATATATTATAATACTTTGTAAAGTACTCTGAACAAGAATAACCTTATCGGCCTGGCTCAAAAGGGCACCTTTCCATGAAGCAAGTTTTTTCCGCAATCTTTCCACAATCGGAGACCAGTAGATGTCCTTAACCCATCCCGTAAAGAGGGGAAGACCAAAGTAAGTAACCGGGAGGGGGACGATCCTACAACCCAAAATTGAAGCAATATTTCACTAATGCTCAACTGGAGTATTAAGGAAAAAAATACTGCTTTTTATAAAATTTATCAATTGACCCGCATATTTCGCATAACAGTCTAGAATGGCTTTAACATCCCTTGCGATAAAGACTGAAGCCAAACATGAAAGGAGCCAGGGTTATGCATAAGCATGAAATATCATAAATTGGCTCTATTTAGGATTTTTTAAATCTTGAAAAGGCTAATTTTGGATCATTTCACCGTGGCCCATTTGCCCAAAAATTATGCAGCGAAAGTTTTTTTGAGGTAAATTCGCCTGCCCTTAAAAATAATTAAAATATTTTTATTTTAATTCGCCGACCTCAAATTATAAATGAAATTGATTTTCCCGCTCAATTCACCTTCAAATTATAAATGATTTTATTTTTCCTACCCAAATTGCCTCATATACTACCCGTATATATATTGTAGTGGGTACCGATAAACATACATCGCTCTAAAACAATGAAAAACTTGCCAAGGTTGAAGAGGAATGTCAGTCGACATAAGTCGATCGATTGCATACATGTGTCGATCGGTTGCAGAGGTGTTGATTGATTGTAGAGGTGTGTTGATCGATTGCAGAGGTGTCTATTGGTTGTAGAGGTGTCGATCAGTTGTAGAGGTACTGATCAGTTATAGAGGTGTCGATCGGTTGTAGAGGTGTTGATTGGTTGCAAAGGTGCTGATTGGTTGCAAAGGTGTCAATCAGTTGCAGAGCCGTGTCTGTCGGTATAATTCGATTGATTGAAGAGACATGTCTGTCGGTATAAACTGATTGGTTGTAGAGTCATTTTTGTTGGCATAAGCCAATCATTTTGGCTGAAATCAATCGGTATGTTTGTAGCCGATGGACATGGCTGCAACCAATCAGCATGGCTGCAACCAATTGACATGGCTGCAACCAATCAGTATGGCTGTAATCGATCAACATGTTTGCAACCAATTGCCATGGTTGCAACCAATCAACATGTCTGCAGCCGATTAGCATGCCTACAACTAATCAAATTTTATGTCTCATACAGGTTAAATTTTATGCCTAAATCCTTTAATTTTTTTGTACATTTTTAGATTTTACAAAACCGATATTCATGGCCCCAAACACAGAAAAAATCGCCACGATTTGAAAATTTTTGGATAAAAATAATTGCAATTTGCCACGGTTTAAAATTTTTTGGAGAAAAATAATTGGAATTCACCATTAATACTTCTCCATATTTTGCTCGGATTCCAAGACAATTTGCTTTCAATTTATAAATAGATTTCGGCATAGAAAAAATCGCCACGATTTGAAAATTTTTGGAGAAAAATAATTGCAATTCCCCACGATTTGAAATTTTTTGGAGAAAAATAATTGGAATTCACCATGTATACTTCTCCATATTTCGCCTGGATTCCAAGACAATTCACCTTCAATTTATAAATAGATTTCGGGGCCAACCCCTTATGCAAACCTTGAAAGGAGCATATCATCTGTAAATTGTTGACGTGCACTTGGGTTACCATGACACACATTTGCACAAACTGTATCCTATTAGGAGAAAGAGAACCTCTGTCAATAGAAATGAAACCCCCAATCTTAGAAGCCACCGCACAAAAGACACTTTCATGTCAAATAAAAGTGGAAAACTCATGAATCCTGACCCAAATTGGGACCAAATTAATCCGTTGCAAAGTTGGGTTGAAATCAGGACCCCAACGCCTTAAAAACATGCCCCTTTTTCCAAATAACCATGGACCTCCTTCCAAAATATTTATCTAATCCTCTTCACAGGACAATTTTATCAGGAAAAAATTGCGAGGAAGAGAAGCAAAATCCAGGGAACCCAAGGGTTTCCATATAGTCAAATCCCAACGCCTCAAAGAGTCAAGCTCGGGTAGTCCACCACTCAACTTCCCAAATAGGTCCCATGATCCTTGACTCAACAAGGAGTCCATTGTGACATTTGGGACCAAAATCTGATAAGAACCACTTTTAGTAGAGCATGGTAGAAAATATGTGACTACATTAAGACTAGTTACTACTTTGGCATAGGAAGCAGGATAAGAAGCCTTCCTACCCAGAATATTCTCACGAAATATTTTTTGGGTCCCAAGAGGAACCAGGACCCACAAACACCTCAATTTTACCTGACCAAAATAGATCCTCCAGGTTAACTTTTATCGCCTCCTTAACTACACCATCTTCATTGCTCGAAACCTCCTCGATAGCACCAGAGTACCACATCGCTCCACATCCTAAATACCTACCTACATGCATTTTAACAACATGGGTGGATGTGAGAATCTACATTTTAATCTAGAGAAAAGTTACAATACTGAGGAATTTTTGTGCTATAAAAGAGCGATAAATGACACCAATGGGGTAGGTGCAATACACAGACTTTCTAAATGGACACAAACTGCTCCAAGGTGTCGATGACCTTATTCTCCATGTTTAGAGCCATTTGTTGTCTTGCATCTAAAAACCTTGTTAGTCTTGCATGCAATAAACAACAAGAAGCAATTAGAAACAAAGGAGGTCTCTCTTGGTGAGACTTTTAGGAGGTATTTGCATAAAAGGTAGTATAACTAGCATGAAATGAAGAAAGTGCAAGAAACATACTAAACTTATATTGAACCTAAAAATATTGCTACAAACATATAAGAAAAAGTAGATATAGCTACCTATTGAATTAATTACAAAATTGAGAGCATGGAAGCATGAAAAGAACCATTAGTGCCATAATTACAAAAGTGAATGGAAATGACTAAAAACTCTAATTTCACTATTCAAAGTCTCTACTAAAGCAAAATAACATGATATATGTCTAATATAATGCAATTAAACAAACCCTACATCTACAAAACAAGGAAACTAAATATGACAACCTGACTGCGGGTCTCATGCGCAGTGACCACTGTCCATCACGATTGATAGTCGTGGTTGAGCTTCAAATGTTTGTGCCCTTCGGGACATTGAATCTGTTCGAAAATGGGACTTTTCAAAATGACATACTCAAAGCAACATGGACCTAGTTGCTCTTCCTAGAGGATTTTTCCTCATTAGACTAAACAACCCAAAAGACACCAGTCATATTTTGATCGACGACCCTTGGTTCTTTGGTCGACGTAATCTTTTCAACATGAGGTGGGGTGCATATTTTGACCTTGAAACTTAAAGTATCAACTCAACCCCTATCTAGATCAGGCTTCCAGGACTTCCTATTTAGTTATGGTATGATGAAGTCCTGAGAGGAATCGTTCGAATCATTTGAGACCTTGCTACCTTTGAACTAACAATTAAATTTAAATCTCAAATGGTGTATGCTTGCTTGTGTGTCAATGCCAATCTCAAACTAGAACTACCTATGTTCATTGATCTCATCACTTATTCATATTTCAAGCATAATACCATTGAATATAATAATAAATCAACTTTCGGCATTGAATGCCAAAAGCAAGGCCATATTAGGATATAATATGCCTCTCTTAAAAATATTCCAAGAAAGAATGGATTTGCACTAATAAATTCTCAGAGGATAATCAAAAAATCGATCTCCAAATGAAGAATCAAGCTAGTGTCAACCACAAAGACAATAATTTGAAGTTCAAGGGCAAGCAAAAGATCCTTGCTTCCTCTGAAGGCCCTTCTAGCCAGGTATGTTCTTCCTTCGTTGATCCTAATCATTTTAGCTCTTTATCTAGGTCTCTTTGCACTGCTATTGGAATCACTCCTCCTGATGACTTCCTTTTTACCGAATCCTTAGAGTGTCTTGCTCGGGACTCTGGTCCCCACCCGGGAAACCCTCCCCTCCCCCTTCTCCCTAAAATGAGTTGTCCCCCTCCAGGTTCAATCCCTTTGGCATTCTCTTCTCAAAGGATTCATTGGACCTTCTCAATGAATTTTCACCCCCTGTTGGATTCATTGCATCTCCTATTGGTGATCTTAATTCCAATGACCTAAGCGAGTCTTCTAGCCCCACCAGGTTGGTAATCAAAAATTAGAAGAAACCTTCAATTGGTGGGGATAGTGAAAAAAATAAAGTCAGACCTTCTAAGCATGATATAAGACGAAAATAAGTCAAGGATGATATAGCCAATGTTACTGAAACCACTATTTTGTTATCCCTTAAAGAATCTACCGCTAGAGACATGCTCAAAGAAGATGGAAAACAAACCAAACCTCCCTCATCTCATGGCAAGAGAGGTAAAAAATCTTCCTCCAAAGGTCACAAATAAAAATTCTTTAATGGTATGTGAGAGGCCTTAATGAACTAACCAAATAGTGGTTGGTGTCGTCCATGATGAAAGACCTTAGACCTAGTATCATCTTACTTAAAGAGACCAAAATTGATGAAGATAACGTTGATAAATTTTCCAAAGCCATATGGAGAAACAGTGAATATATTGCTAACCTAGCTTGATGTAATTTTGGAGGCCTCTTCTACTTATGAGACTCAACCAAAGTTGAAGGTAAACTCCTATTTGCATTAGATATAATCCCAAATATTTATTTCTATTGTAAATACACCAAAGAAAGATGGGTTCTATCAAATATCTATGCCTCTAATAACCCACCAGGGCGATCAACCTTATGAAATAACCTATGTCAAATGAGAAATGTCTTTCATAACAAAGCTTGTATGTTGGTTGAATCTTCAATTCCCCTCTTTATCCTTTAAATAAGAGCAAAGGGATAACTATCACACCAAGATGTTATGAGGAATTTCTTGAATTTGTTGACAACAATGAACTAATGGATATTCAACTAAAAGGAACTAAATTCACCTCGAGTAATAGGAGGATAGACAATCAACTCATTCAACTCAAGCTTGACAAATTCCTCCTATTCAAAGAATCCATTAACCTTTTTGGTGATGCTTCCCTTCACTCCCTTCCAAAAATTGGCTCGGATCACAATCCTCTTATCCTGGAAGGTCTACAACTAGCATCTTCATTCAAAACCCCCTTTAGATTCGAATCCATGTGGCTTCAACATCTAGACCTCAAAAATTATATTGTAGAGTGGTGGAGCATGAGTTTCCCTTGTCCTCTCATTTCTCAAGTCGTCAAGAAGTTACGCTTTATCAAAGTCAACCTCCATTTCTAGAATAAGGAAGTATTTGGAAATTTTTTGAAAGAAAACTTAATATACAGAGCCAACTCAACATCATTGAAGAATAGGTTCAATGTGGGAATTCTTCTCTAGAGCTCAAAAACAAGGAAAGTGACCTCTTGTCTAAATTTCACCATATCTTGGTAAAAGAAGAGGTCTTTTAAAGACATAAATCAAGGGTATTGTGGTTGAGAGAGGGAGACACCAACACCAAGTTTTTTCATGCTTTGACTCTTAGCCACCAAAGCAACAATAAGATCAAATAATTATCTAGATATTATGGAACTGTCACCAACAATATCTTAGAGATTAGAGCTGAAGAAGTGGCTCATTTTGAGACTCCTCGATCCATGCTACCCATACTCTTCTCATTTCTCCAATGCTCTTATCCAAAACATCCCCCACATCATTTCCCCTATGTTTAATTCTCATTTACTTAGAAAATTTACTCAGGAGAAAATAAAAAATGCTCTTTTCTCCATGCCAACTGAGAAAGCTCTTGGTCTTGATGGGTTTTCACCCCGCTTCTTCCAACATTTCTAGAGTATTGTTGGCCAAGATCTCATTGATGTTATTCAATAAGTTCAAAGGAACAAATTCTTACCCAGATATGTCAACTAAACCTTCTTGGCTCTTATTATGAAGTCTATAGTGAGCATATCCCTCTCAAAATTTAGACCTATTAGCCTTTGCAATATCATTTACAAAATTATCTCTAAAATCATCACCAATAGAATGAAGGAAATACTCCTCCTCATCATTGACCCTTGCCAATGCAACTTAGTCCAGGATAGACTCATCACTGATAGCATCATCACCATTCACGATCTCATACACTTTATCTCCAAGAGCAAGAAAGCTAGCCTCCTCCCCAAGATCAGCATGAAAAAATCTTTCAATAAATTTTTCTAAGATTTTCTCTTTCCTATTTTTTCAAAATTTGGCTTTCACGATGAGTGGATTGCACTTGTAAAGGAATATATTACTTTTGCATGATTTTATATCAGTATTAATGGGTCAGTTGTAGGGTATTTCAAAATTTGGAAGGGCCAAGGTGATCCTCTATCTCCCTTTCTTTTCATCATTTTTACGAAGTCGCTTGGAATATCTCTTAAAGTTTCTTGTTTCTAAGGAGTCATCTTAGTCATAAAGGCTTCATCCATCCTCAATCTCATCATTCACCAATAGCTTGTTGATGACACCATATTGGCAACCTTAGATTCAATTCTTGAAGCCAAATCTATCAAATCTATCCTCAACCTCTATGTAGAAGTTGTTGGGGAAAATGTGAATTTCATTAAAAGTAAAAAAAAAATCCTCAACATGCCTATAGATAGGCAACTCAAGATCACCAAGATTCTAGGGTGCACCATCTCATGCCTACCCTCTACCTATCTTGGCTTCCCCTCTTCTTTGGTAACTCGTCTAAAAATTTGTGGATCAATGTCATCGAAAGGCTTCTTAAAAAGCTCATTGGATAGAAAGGGGACCTCCTTAGTCAAGCAACTAAAGCCACACTTGTGCAATCCTACCTCTAAAGCATTTTTGTCTTCTTCATGTCTATATTCAAAGCCCCTATTTCCATTTGTAAAAATATTGAGCAAATACAAAAAAAATCATGTGGTCTAGGCCTGAGAACAGAAGACGGTTTCCTCCGGTAGCATGGGACAATATTTTATCTAAAAATAATGAAGGTGGTTTGGATTTTAGGATGGTCAGAAAAATGAACATGGCCCTCATAGCTAAGAAAGAATGGATAATCCTCACCAATGAGAAAGTTATCTAGGTTGACATCATCAAAATAAAATATCTTTAGTACAATAAACTTATGGATAGTGGTCATCTCCTAGGTGGGTCGACATTCTAGAACTCCGTTATCAAATCCAGGTCCATCATAAAAAAAAAGCTCAAATGGTAGCTGGGCAATGGGTAGTGCATCAATTTTTGGAAGGACCCATGGTTGAAGGATCAACCCTTACTTGATGATCCTAACCTAGCCATATTAAAGCCTTACATTGACCACCTCTTTGGGGATAAAATTTACAATTTTATTAGTGCCACTATTCAAAGAAAAGTTTAGAAAATCATTCCTTTGAGGAACTTAAGGGGAGATCAGACTGATGTTGCAAGGGTTTTGTCTAGCCTCCTAAGAACTTGTGTCATTCATAATACTAACTCCAATGACTCCCCTATCTGTAAAGTTAATGAAAATGAGAAATCCTTGGTTAAGTCTACTTACTATCTCCATTTTGACTCCCTTGATAAGTGGTTCCTTGCCCGAATAATTTGGTTCAATCATATTATTCCTAAAATTACCTTTTTCTTCTAGCTCATGGCTCAAAATAAATACTGATCATTAATAACCTTTTATCTAGAGGCTTGACCATTCCCAACCACTACTACTTATGTTGCTTTAACTAGGAATATTCACAATACCTCTTCTAGAGTTTTCCTTCTCCTCCAATGTGTTGAGCTTCCTTTTCAAGTCATTCATAATTGATTGAGCTCAAACCAATTCCATATTAGATTTGTTCAATCAATAGCCCAACCCCTTCCTCAACCAATGCCTCATGTCTTTATGGTCTTTTACCTTTCATATTTTCTCTGACAAGTCTGGATAGAGTGAAAATTTAGAGCCTTCTATGGTGTTTCTAAGGATCCTCTCTCTGTTGGAATTAAGGTGTTGTCTATTGTCATAAAAAAACTCTTAGTTAGTTCCCTCTCATGCGTCCCTTGGGCCTAGTCTTGAGTCTAATCTTGTATTCTCTCTCAACCTCTCTTTTGCTCTTTCCCATCCCTCTGCGCCTCCTATGGATAGAGCTAGTGTCAAGTGTACTGTACCCTCATTTTGTGGATAAAATATCAACATTTATGTGGCTACTAAAGGTAATTTAGGTAATATTGGAGGTACTGGAATTGTTAGATATGATCAAGGAAGGATCATTCTTGCATATGCAAAAAATATTGGCATCCAAACAAATCATGTGGTCGAAGCTAGGGCTCTTTATCAAGGATTATCCCTCTTGGATAATATTTGCCCCAACAATCTCATCATCATAGGAGATTCATTGAATATCATTAACTACCTCAAAAGGACACCGATTTTAGCTTGGAGCATATACAACCTCATTGAATATTTCAAGAGGTACCTCCAGAATCGTAAGAGTCTTATTATCCAACACATGTATAGGAAGGAAACAAGACAAGTAATTGATTGGTTAACCTAGGATTGGCTCAATAATCTCTCCATGTATGGCATGAAAACTTCCCTTAGTCACTCCATGATCTCATCGTTCATGAATATTCTTTGATGCTCTAATGCAAGCTTCTAGTTCAGATGGCATATCTGATTATGTGGATTTTTTGGGGGAACGCATATCTTTAACCCCTTTTCTCATATGCTTGGTATTATTCCAGAGCTCACCCAACTGATGTGGCTTTCTGTGGGTCCTCCCAAGGTTAAGGATCAACCTCATCCCATAAATGTGATTCCCTTCAGCTTGTTGAGTCCTCAAGTGACCACATGCCGAACAAAATCCTTTCATTATAGTTTAGCCCATAAAAATAGTCGTGCACCTCAAACTACAATGGTCACATCTATAACACCATTTATTCCGATCATTTCCAATATGTCCCTTGGCCAAATCTCACATTCATCCCACATGTTTCCACTCAAATTTTTAGAAATATTACAAAGGTTATCTTTCACACCATTGGTTGCAACTCTCCCAAGGTCGATTTGGTACTTGAGCCTATGCTTTAGAAGATATATCAAATTGAATGTAATCATCAAAGAATCTAGAGAATGAAAATCTTTAGAATTGCCAACATGCGTATCCAAGAAGCTTTGGTTTGCTTGGATTCCTTTGGCCTTGAGTTATTTAAATGCAGCCATTGAAATAGTCTTGTCCATTGCAAAATAATGATTTAAAATTCTCTTCAATAGATTGAGCTCTTTGGAAATTATCCTACTTAGTTTTCGTGCATTGGCATGGTTCCTCAATGACACTTCTGGAGCTAGAAATTCTTAAATTGATCCCATTGTTGAAGAAATCCTCAAAACTCATGGTTTAATGCCTTTCCTCAAAAAATTCAGTGGTAGTGACCTTGACCTATCATAGGAGTTTACCCAATCATGGGAGGATGATGAAGTTTCGATTCGTGACCTCAGGTTAACTGTCAGTGTTCATATGGTCACAGAGGTGACAAACCTTCTCAATGATGAGGACATTTTTTAAAGAGATAAGCACTCATTGGATGAGGATTTGAGCTACTTAAAGGACAAGAGAAAGAATATTGGAAGGGAAAATGGAGGAATTATCAACGAGTCCCTCCTTAAGCCATGGAAGAGGGTCATGATTCCCATTCTTCAGTACTTCAATATCGACAAGATCAAATGCCCCCTCAAAAGATTTCATATGGCCTTCTTAAATCACCTTAGAGATATCAAGACCATCAATGTGCTAGAGTACTTGTTCAAGTCCATGGAAAGTTCTATCTCCAACATCAGGAAAGGTACTTCCACCCATCCAATGCACCTGGGTCTTCACCTTATTTTGTATAGGTATGCTCTTCAGAAGAAGGCCTAAAAGGCCATTATTTCATGCATTGGTATCTCCCCTGCTCATCCCTTTGTTTTGATTTCAATACAAAGAATCCCTCATTCGGATACCTTGATTGATGATAGATCCTTGGAGAACGCTTCAACAGAGACCACTAAAATTTAGAGGAAGTTGGATTTTGGCTTTGGCAACACTCCTCATTTTATCAAAATGGAGCCTTGTCATCATTCTTCCAAGAGAAAAACTCCAAGTGGGAAGTGCAATACACCCATTATCATTGAGCAAGATAAGGAAATGTCAAAAGATGAACCTATTTTAAAAAATAAAATAAAGGTCGAAGGAGTTCCTGCTCATTCTTTTTGCCAGAAGGGAGCTGATCCCTTGAGTCCCCTAAGTGGATCATCAAGCCACAATCATCAAATACCAAACCAATATTCCCTCTTAGTCCTAGAAGAGACGTTGATTTCCATGTCTAGAGCATCTAATATGGTTTAGACTCTCCTTCAGCAAGTCATGAATATGGTTGAAGATCTCAAGAATGGAGGGTGCACTTAGTAAACCAATGAAGATCATGAAGCGATTGAAGCTTCTGTCTAGCTGTGTCTACTCTAACTATTTATTTTTCATGTATTCTAGGGCCCTTATTGTTTGGTTCCTTTGTTATCTTGGTAGTGTCTCTCAAAAATTTCCTCCCTTAGGTTCGTGTCTGTTGTGTTGTTTTGGGGTGATCTCCTTGTTGTGTTGGTTTTGGGTGATCTCTTTAGGTTTTTTAAAGTGTTTTTATTTTGATCACGGTCCCATGGAGACCATTATTTTTGTTTCAACATATGTAAAAGGTTTTGGGGTCCCTTTCAAAACCCCCTCCTCCAATCAATAAAAAAATTAGAATTTTCCAAAAAAAGTTTCCATTTCTATAAATATATTGGTTTCCATATGTATATACATTGGTTATAACAAAGATTCAATTTTATTACATGGTTTCCATCTCTATAAATATGTTTGTTTCTTGGTTATAACAATGTGCAATTTCCCAATGTTTTTTATTTCTAGGGGTCTTGTTCATGCCACTAGTATTCCAATATCATTTTCATCATCATTTTTTTGTCTTTATTTGTGAGCTTAGCCCCACTTAATGTTAAAACTTGTAATTTTGTTTTTGTTTTTCATATTAATATCCTTCTATGATGAAAGAACATTTGAGTGAATGGACAATCTTGCATCACCTAAAAAGAAAGAAAAAATAGAAGAAAAGAAATAAAAAATATATAAAAGCTATGTGCCTTAATTGGAGAGTTTGTGCAAACATGGAAAAGAAAAGTAAAAAATATGTTGCAGTTGGAATGATAAGAAAGCTAACTTTACAAAGACAATGGTTTTTTTAGTTAGTTACGCATTAATATCTAAGTATAATGAGAGTTGTCTCAAGTGACTCAAGGGGCAGTTGTAGAAAGCAGTTGATAGGGGTTAATAACATAATGCAGGGTGTGTGAGCAAAGTCTAAGTCAAGCGGTTGAGATTGCAAGATTACATAGTGTAGGCTGTATGAGGGAAGTGTAAGTCAAGCAGTTGAGACCAAAATATTTTGATGGTTGTTTTTTCATTTTTTAAATACTGTAATTGCAAATATTTAAGAAAGAAAAACAAAGTTGCACACAAGAGAGTAATTGTATTTTTTATATTATCGAGTGTGTTTGTTGTCCCAGTAAAACTTACAACGACTATGTTTGCAAGTTCAGAGCTTCTGCAAAGCATGTAATCAAGTTAGGTTTCTAGAGGTGCAACCTTAACGAGTTTCCACATGTAAGACTGCATTACTCTAGGTTTCCTTTTCTCTTTATTTTTCCTTCTCGGTTCTTCCTCTTTTTTCATTCTCACCAAAACATTTACTTCACCAATATCTTCTATTTTCATACATTTTCATAGTGTGATTTATCATATATAGGTTTGTATTACTTTGAAGGATCTAAAGTGCAGGGAATAACTTCAAAAGCAATTTCTTATTTATGTTGTTGATAAACCCGTAAAGTGTAAGGACTTTCCTTTATAGCATTTAACTTTTTATGCTTCCATAAAAGCCCTAAATTACCATATATATCCTCCATTGTCATTTCTTTACTATGCTTCTCTTAAAACCCTAAAGTGCATGTGATAGCCACTACACTACTTTTCATTTCTATTAAAGGAGAGGATTTTATACTACTTGAGGAAAATGAAGATGATTTACATAGAGTAAAATTGACCTCTTCTACCTCCATTGTTCTAAAATTTTCCTTCACATATTCCTTTTCACCTTTAGTTCCTTCTAAGTTTGAACGTGCACATTGTGCTTCCTCATTTCTTGTATCCTTCTTTATTGCTTCTAATAGTTGATCTTAGTAAACTATAATGGCCTATGTCATTTGATGCTACATATAGGTTTTATTTACCATATAATTTACCTACTTCATCTTGATGTTTGTATCATGATCAAATTTATATCTCTCTTTCCATTGTTTTTACTATGCAATCTCTTGCAATGTGTCCAATATGTTAGGAATGGAGCCTAATTATGAGGAGGCTAAATAGAGAAAGTTTTTGGATTTACTGCAGGATGGGCAGGGAAAGTTTCCAGATTTACAGTCTGTTAGTCTACCAGAGAAATTTTTCGAATTTACAACAGGACAGCCAGGGAAAGTTTTTTTGTTTCTATCCCAAAATTAGATGTTGGGAACTCAATGTTAATCTTGGAATGTATTAAGAAAAACAGTTTTTTTTTTTGTTTTTTTCTTATATATAGTTGTGAGGAAAAACAAAGTATAAGAAAATTACTGTGTTGATTCCTTGGAAATATAGAGAGGAAATTATAGTAGATGTTTGTTGTAGGTTGTAACCCTCTATTGCTTGGATTGAGAAAGGAAGGACTGAAAATTCTTGGTGGATGTAACCCACATTAGGTAAACCACGTTAAAATCGTTGTCTCTTCTTCTATGTGTGTTTGTCTTATTTTTCTTTAATTCTGCTATTAAAATTTGAAATACTATAATTGCTTTTCTATATAAATATATTTTATATAGTGATTTACTCTAACAAGTGGTATCAGAGCAGTTGTTTTGTTGGGTGCACTTGATAGAAGGAGAATTTCTGGATCAAGTGGGAGAAATGGCGAAAGAAGGGAGGTTTAGAGTTCAAAAATTCAATGGCCAAAATTTTCAATTTTGGAAGATGCAAATGGAGGATTACTTGTACTAGAAGGATCTTTACTTACCTCTTGAGGTGAAAACAGAGAGACCTTCATCTATGTTTGATGAGGAGTGGAGTCTCCTTGATAGAAAGGCATTGGGTACTGTGAGGCTGTGCTTGGGAGCCACCGTAGCCTTCAACATCTCTGATGAAAAGACTACCAAGGGAGTCATGGATAAGTTGGCCAAGATGTATGAGAAACCATCAACATCAAATAAGGTATTCTTAATGAAAAGGTTATTTGACATGAAAATGAGTGAAGGAGGATCTGTGCATGATCATTTAAATGAATTTAATATTGTCACTAATCAATTTCATTCAGTAGGATTGGATTTTGATGATGAGCTTAGGGCCTTATTAATCTTATGCTCTCTTTCAAAAAGTTGGAACAGTTTGGTAATGGCGGTAAGTAACACTGCTTCGAGTTCAAATAAAATAGAATTTGATGATGTGGTTGGTGTGATACTCAGTGAGGACATGAGAAGAAAAACCACAAGAGAATCATCTAGCACCGCCTTAACTATTGAGAATAGAGGAAGAGGAAGAGAAAGAGGCAAGATTTCACATCGTGGAAAATCCAAAGGCAGATCCAAATCACGTGGAAAAGGAAAGCTACGGTGTGCTGTGGCAAAAAGGGTCATCTCAAGAAGGACAGTTGGCAAAGAAAGGGTGATGGAAATGAAGGTAATGATAATAATGGTAACACTTCGAAGCCAATATTCTTGGACAAATTCTACAAGATGCTTTAATCTTATCTCTTGATAAAAATAGTGATTATTGGGTAATTAATAGTGGTGCTTCATTCCATGCTACCTCACATAAGGAATACTTCATAGATTATGTTTCTGGAGATTATGGATAGGTTCTATTGGGAAATGACCAACCATGTAAAATTGTGGGTATTGGAAATATTTTGATTAAATCCCCAAATGGATGTCAATGGGCTCTTAAAGAGGTGAGACACATACCATATTTAAAGAGAAATCTTATATCGACAAGTAAGCTTGATGGTGAAGGATACACGGTTGCATTCGGAGAAAATGCTTGGAAAGTTACTAAAGGTTCATTGATAGTAGCTAGAGGTAAATTGGTGGGTACTCTTTATTTACTTATTGATTTTTCTCACTGCTCCATGAATTTAGTTTCTATAGGTGAGAGTGCATCTTTGTGGCACCAAAGACTTGGCCATATGAGTGGAAAAGGTATGGAAATTTTACATTCAAGAAAGTTATTGCCTAAGATAAAAGAGATTGATTTGGAATTCTATGAGGATTGTGTTTATGGTAAAGCAAATAGAGTTAGATTTTTCAAGGATGGCAAGGAAAGGAAGAAAGAGAAATTGGAGCTTGTGCACTCAGATGTTTGGGGCCGAGCTCAGGTAACTTCTCTTGGAGGTTCCTCTTACTATGTACTTTTTATTGATGATGCAACAAGGAAAACATGGATATATTGCATTAAGAATAAAAGTGATGTTTTTAATACCTTTAAGAATTGGAAAGCATTAGTTGAAAATAAAATTGGAAAAAGGTTAAAGTGTCTAAAGTCGGATAATGGTGGAGAATATTGCAGTAGAGAATTTGATGTGTTTTGTTCTAAAAATGGAATTAGAAGAATCAAGGTATTTCCAAGAACACCTCAAGAAAATGGGGTTGCATAAAGAATGAATAGAACCATCATGGAGCATGCTAGGAGCATGAGAATACATGCAGGCTTACCATTATTTTTATGGGCTCTTGTTGTTGATACTACAATTTATCTAATTAATAGAGGACCGTCTAGTGCCTTGGATGGAGGAATTCAAAAAGAGTTTTGGACAGGTAAACCAGTAAATTATTCTTTCCTTAAGGTATTTGGATGTGAGGCTTTTATGCATATAGACCAAGAGAACAGAAATAAGTTAGATGCTAAGGCCCAAAAGTGCTATTTTATTGGTTACGGTATTGATGGCTTGGGTTATAGATTATGGGATTGTGATAACTAAAAATTCATTAGAAGTAGGGATGTCATATTTAATGAAAAAAACTTGTATAAATATCGGTTGCGGGGAAAGAAACAGAAAGATGAAATTGCTGAATACATAGACCTTGATGGACACATAGAATAGGTAACTCCAAAAGTGGTAGAAGATCAAAATGTACAACAGCAACAACAAGCACCTCAATCTCTAGAAAGTGTTGTTAGACGATCTACCAGGATAAGTAAATTCCTCAATGTTTCTCTGATTATGTTTTGTATACTGATGCTGGTGATCATGAATGTTTTCAAGAAGCATTACAGATGGATACCAGGAATAAGTGGGAGCTTGCAATGAATGAAGAAATGGACTCTTTATTCCACAACCAAACTTGGGATTTGGTTGAGCTACCCAAAGGTAAAAGAGCGTTGACCAATAAATGGGTGTACAAGATTAAAGAGGAGAATGAAGGGCATAAGAGATACAAAGCAAGACTAGTGGTCAAGGGATTTGCTCAGAAAAAAGGTATTGATTTTGATGAAATTTTTTCTCCAATTGTAAAAATGACCTCTATTAGAGCTATTTTGAGTCTTGTAGCTATAGAAAATTTGTTTCTGGAGTAATTGGATGTGAAGACAACATTTCTTCATGGTGATTTGGAGGAGGAAATTTATATGCACCAACTAGAAGGCTTTCAAGTGAAAGGTAAAGAGGATTGGGTATGTAAACTAAAAAAGAGCTTGTATGGGTTAAAACAAGCTCCTAGACAGTGGTATTTAAAATTTGATAAGTTCATGGCTAATAAAAGGTTTGAAAGATGTCAAAGTGATCACTTGTGTATATTTTAAGCAAACTGGAAATGGTAACTATGTTATTTTGCTATTGTATGTGGATGACATGTTAGTTGCAGGAACAAATATGCAAGAAATAAACATGCTCAAGAAGAATTTGGCTAAATCCTTTGCCATGAAGGATTTTGGAGAAGCCAAAAAAATCCTTGGTATGAGGATAACAAGAGACAAGGAGAGTCACACTCTGAAATTATCACAAGCAAAATACATTGAAAAAGTGCTTAAGAGATTCAACATGAACAATGCAAAGTCTATTGCTACTCCATTGGCAAAGCATTTCAAACTCACCAAATATTTGTGTCCCAAGAAACAAAAGGAACAAGAGCATATGGCTAAGGTTCCCTATGCATCAACGGTTGGAAGCTTGATGTATGCAATGGTTTGTACAAGACCAGACATTGCCCACGTAGTGGGAGTAGTGAGTAGATTTATGAGTAATCCAAGAAAAGGACATTGGCAAGCGATAAAATGGATACTCAGGTACTTGAGAAGAACTTCAAATTATTCTTTGAATTTTGGAGGCTCTAATATATTCTTGAAAGGTTTTGTAGACTCTGATATGGCAGGTGATCTTGATGGTGGAAGGAGCACTACTGGATACATATTTACTATAGGAGGAGGAGCGGTTAGTTGGATTTCTAAACTCCAACATGTAGTTGCCCTTTCAACCACTGAAGTTGAATATGTTGCTGCTACAGAAGCAAGCAAAGAGATGGTTTGGTTGCAAAGACTAATGGAAGAACTAGGGAAGAAGCAAGAGGATAATAGGTTGTGGAGTGATAGCCAGAGTGCTATACACCTTGCGAAGAATTCGACATTCCATTCAAAAACTAAACACATCAAACTCAGGTATCATTTCATTAGATCAGTAGTGGAAGATGGATCTTTGAAATTAGGGAAGGTTCACACATCACAAAATCCTATTGACATGCTTACAAAAGTGGTGTCAAGAGAAAAGTTGAGCTTTTGCTCAACTTCAGTTGGCCTTAAGGAATAAGAGGCCATGATGAGAATTTTTCAGTCCTTGGTTGCAGTATGGTGCAATGGAATTAGTCTCCAAGTGGAAGATTGTTAGGAATGGAGCCTAATTATGAGGAGGCTAAATAGAGAAAGTTTTTGGATTTACTATAGGACGGGCAGGGAAAGTTTCTAGATTTACAGTTTGTTAGTCTACTAGAGAAAGTTTTTGGATTTACAATAGGACATCCAGGGAAATTTTTTTTGTTTTTATCCCAAAATTAGATGTTGGGAACTCAATGTTAATCTTGGAATGTATTAAGAAAAGCAATTTGTTTTTCTATTTTTTTCTTATATATAGTTGTGAGGAAAAACAGAGAATATAAGAAAATTACTGTGTTGATTCCTTGGAAATATAGAGAGGAAATTACAGCAGATGTTTGTTGTAGGTTGTAACCCTCTATTGCTTGGATTGAGAAAGGAAGGACTGAAAATTCTTGGTGGATGTAACCCACATTGGGTGAACCACGTTAAAATCGTTGTCTCTTCTTCTGTGTGTGTTTGTCTTATTTTTCTTTAATTCTTTTGTTAAATTTTGAAACACTATAATTGCTTTTCTATATAAATATATTTTATATAGTGATTTACTCTAACACAATCTCATAACACTCACAACATTTTAATGCAATATTTTCATAAACCATTGATTGATCTTGTTCTCTCAATTTATATTTAATCTTAATGGATTGTGGAAAAGGATTTGATATATAGATAACAACATATCCAAGTATACACACCACACTTTTATTCCTTAGTACTTAGTCCCTCCTAGATGAACTTCCCTAGGGTATTTCTAATATTCTTCAAAACATCCTTATTGATAATATGATATGGAAGTCCAAAAAACACTGATCTATGTAATAGTTTCTATGTTGATCGAAAAAATCTCACTCCATAATATTTAATATAGGGCATATCTCCCACTAAACCATATATCACCACCCATTATTTAATCCCTAATTTTATAACTAGAAAATATGACAAGGAAAAAATTTTTTACGAAGAAAAGTCATGGAATAATTTGAATTTAATTCTCATTTTTCCTTGATCCAATTTTAAATGTTAAAAAACCCAAGACAATATTCATGGAACTTAGATATTAATCCTTTGCTTCTATGAACTACTATATCATATTTGCTCTTCCTCTTATCTCCAACTTAGGAATCCATACCTCCAACTAGAGCATCCTTGATTCTAATTAGAAATTTCACATATGACTTTCCTTCCATGCTACCTAAAGACAAGGCTCACTCTCCACTCAATGTTATGGTTTACCCACAGGATTTGAAACTTGGCTTATTATTTATACACAACTAAATGTCCTAAAATCATTAGGCAATATTTTTCTATTATATTACTATATTACAATCAATTTTTAAATGTTTAATTTTTTAATTGTAAATAAATAAATAAATTTATACAATTTAAAAAATAATAATTTTTAATTTGTACAATATGTATATATTATTACAATCAATATTTTAATTTTTTGTTATACAATAAATCAATAAAGTTATACAATTTATAAACAGAAGATTGTTTTTAATTCATAAAATAAATAATTTGTGTAATAAATAAAATTTTAAAGAAATATAATATTTATGATGACTAATTTAAAAATGAGATTAAAAACATATATAAATATTAACTTATCTTACCAAATATTAGTAGGAGTTCCATGCTCAAATGGCCTTGTATATAAAGAGCATTTACTACATGAAGAACTAAATTATAAAATTTACTTTTTTTTTCTTGATAAAAAAGGGGTTGTACTCAGGTCCCCCACACTTGACAAATCACAACTCCATCCTTTAGATATTGAGATTTTACAAACATATTCAATTCTCATCTCAGTTGAGTTGCTATAGCTAATACCTACACATTTTCATAAAAATTTTGAATTCTTCATTTTTATTTTTTGGATCTTCTTCAATCTTCTTTGTAAATACAAATATTTCAGAATTCAGCATCTTTCTTCCTAATATTTTTCTATAGTAGCATTCACAATACCAAAACTCTTGTTCGACTATCTATGCACTACATCTTAGTAGATTAATATTTCTAAAATTTCTTGTTATCATAGTCAACTTTACTAGCTCTAGACTATTATTTTCCTTGTTTGTCATGTAATCCAACCAATAACTAACAACTCAAATAATCTATTCAACTATGAAGTCCAACTGATATCATCTTCTCCTGCTTCAATAATACATAACTTCTACTTACTACACGAAATTATAGTTCGCTTTACCAAATCTAGACTATTACTTTCCTCCAATTCATTGATCTATAAATGGATCCCTTGGAACATTTTATAATCCTCTAGAATATTATTTTGAATTTGCTCCTTTAATACTTTTCTTGTCAGCTTCAGTTAAACTTACTACTTCCTCTAACCATGGAAAAGAGAATTTAACTTCACGATCCTCTATTAAAACCCTTATATTGGCTAGCTTATCTACATATTTGTTCTCTTTCCTTAATGTATGTGTGAACTTGTTTTCTTTAAACTTTGTGGCAAGGTCTTGTATTTCCATAATGATCTCTTATATGTTCTATGGATCCTTTGTTTTTTTTAAGATTGCATTTATTACTATTAATGAAACATCTTCCATAGATACTCTATTCCATTTCATTTTTTAGTATATTTTTAATCCTTCTAAAGCCACCAAATATTCAACTTCATTATTTGTCTTAAATCCACTACTAAAATCATAAATTAACAAAATCTCACCCTTGTTATTTTTTATTATTCCTCCTCTTATTGGTCTTGTAATTCATTTAGAATCTCCATAAAAATTCAATTTGACTAGGTAAACATGACCCAGAGTGAGAGAGACCCTCGGTGGCTTAGGGTTGATACCATCGTCATCAAGCTAATGCACACTCAACAGACTCAAGTCAGATTGGGCATACCCCCAAGGTATGAACCTAGGTATCATCTTGGTAAGTTCTCAATGCCTTACAAATCCACCTAGCCCTTGCGGACCTATATATAGCATGCACATGTATTCAAAGTGACTTAAGTTAGAAATATAAAAACCTAAACTTTATTTCCACAAGAACACCTTAAACTGTTATCCAAACTATCCAAGTTCAAATCATGAGGAGACCCTATTGTACCCTTAAAGAATGTGGTCTCTAGTTGTATCACCCATTGTACTTCACCTTACTTTTAAAAAGTTTGGTATCACATGACATATTTAATTTTATTTAAAGTGTTCCTATTTTTTTATATTATTTAAATATATATTTTTTCTTTTTTAACAACTAGTTAGAGGGTCAAGTTATATTACCTCCAATTGTAGTGTCAAATCATGGTGCTACCACTATAACCCCTATTTTACCTCGGTAAACATGACCCATAGTGAGGGATACCCTTGGTGGCTTGGGGTTGGTACCATTGGCATCAAGCTGACGCACACTCAGCAGACTCAGGTCAAATTGGGCATACCCCCAAGGTATGAACCTAGGTCTCCTCTTGGTAAGTTCTCTATATCTTACCAATCCACTATATATATATATATATATATATCCATAGTGTCTCTCTATAAAGCATGCACATATATTCACAGTGACTCGAGTTAGAAATATAAAAACCTTAACTTTAGTTCCACACGAACACCATAATGATATGTTGTTAGATTGTTATCCGAAATACTCATGTTCGGATTATGAGAAGAAGGCCCTATTATACCCTTAAATAATATAAGAATATGGTCTCTAATTATATCATCCATTGTACTTCATCTTACTTTTAAAAAAACACTAAAATTAAAAAGATAGAATCACAAGCTTTAAACTATATAATATAATAATAAGATGTACATAGTTACGCATCCTTTTCAAAATCTTGGGTTGCCAAGACAAAGTTGATTTTGGGTAGGAGAGAGGAAATATTCAAGGGACATATTTAAATTAATTTTAATAATTTAAAAATAATCATGAACATATTTTCCAGATTTTCGGTTCCCAAGACAAATTTGATTATTAGAAGGAGAGAGGAAAGATTGAGGGCACATATTTACACATTAATTTTAATAAAAAAAAATTTTTGATGAGAAACCTTTTATATACAACATATCCGCAACATGTGAAGGGAGAGATTTGAACCTGGGCGTAGAGTTTTAACTACCCACTTGTTCTCCAACTCCTTTACATGAACGGATAATTTTAAAATAAACATTGAACATATTATAATTATGTTTTTTTATCAAATTTATATCCTATTAAACAAAAAAAAATTAAAAATTAATAAACATAGAACGTATCACACTCATGTTTTTTTTCTCAAATTTAAATCATACTAAACAAAAATAAATTAAATATTAATAAACATAGAACATATCACACTCATGTTTTTTTTTCAAATTTCGATCATACTAAACAAAAATATTTTTTTTTTTCAAATGGATTTCTAAAATGTAAATGCAATACTGCTCAATTGAAGTATCTAAAGTTAGAAAGATAGAATCACAAGCTTTAAACTATATATATAATATCATGTAATGTAATGATAAGATGGGGGGGGGGGGGGGGAGGGGTATAATTTTTTTTTTTACAAAAAAAAAGATGGATATGTTTTTCCATCATTTTCAAAATCTTGGGTTTCCAAGACAGTTGTTGGGAAGGACAAAGGAAAGATGCACGATACAATATTAAACATTAATTTTAATAATTTCAAAATAATCATAAAAATATCACACTTGTTCAATTGCAGTATCCAAAGTCAAAAGATAAAATCACAAGCTTTAAACTATATATACATAATATAATGTAATGATAAGGTGGATTTCTATCCTTTTCAAAATCTTAGGAATATAAGATGATATATTTTTCCATCCTTTTCAAAATCTTAGGTTCCCAAGATAGTTGTTTTTTGCAAAGGAGATTGGGAAGGAGAGAGGAAATATGCACGACACATATTTAAACATTAATTTTAATAATTAATCATGGAACATATGACACTCATGTTTTTTCTTAAATTTTAACTATATTGAAAAAAAAAAAACTAAAAATTCTATGATGGGTTTCTAAAATTGAAATGCAATACTGCTGAATTGGAGTATGGACCTCAATAAAAAAAATACAAAAGGCCAATAAAGTCTTGAATACAAGAAAATTCAAGAAAACACATTATTTCTCTTAAATAAGAGAGTTGTTTACAGTCACACTATTTTCCCGGGATCAAAATTTATTTACTTAAATTGTTGTGTTTTATTCGAGTAGTATGATAAATCCATAAGAACAACACATCGGGTTGAGTCTCTCCCAACCATGACCCTCATAAAGCTGAGAGCTACACTTATCAATAAGGGCTTTATTCGAGTGGTGTAATAAACCCCTACGACCAATGCATAGGGTTGAGCAATCTCCTCCCAACCATGAACCCTCGTAAAGAGTTGTTTACAACCACACTATTTTCACAGGATCAAAATTTATTTACCTAACTGTTGCACTTTATTCGAGTAGTATGATAAACCCATACGAAAAACACATCGGGCTGAGGAGTCTCTTCCAACCATGACCCTCATAAAGCTGAGAGCTACACTTATCAATAAGGGTTTTATTAGTAGTGTAATAAACCCCTACGACCAATGCATAGGGCTGAGCAATCTCCTCCCAACCATGACCCCTCATAAAGTTGAGAACCACACTTATCAATAAGGAATTAACACACAACCAAACACTACGATTTGCACCTTTGACCTCCCGAAGAAGAACCAAACCCCAAATCAGACATATTTAATTTTAATTTTAAGTGTTACTATTTTTTTATATATTATATTATATCTAGGAACTTTTATTTTTAACAAGTAGTCATAGGGTCAAGTCTCATTGCTTTCAATTGTGGCATCATGGTGCTACGACTATAGCTCTTATATTGCCTTGGTAAACACAACCCAGAGTGACAGAGATCCTCAGTGGCTTAGGGTTGGTACCATTATCATCAAGTTGATGCACACTCAGTAGATTTAGGTTATATTAGGCATACCCATGAAGTTTGATGCTAGATCTCCTCTTGGTAAGTGCCCAGACCCTTGGTGGCTTGGAGTTGGTATCATCGTCAATGCAAACTCAGTAGATTCAGGTTAGATTAGGCATACCCATGAATTTTGATGCTAGATCTCCTCTTGGTAAGTGCCCAAACCCTTGGTGGCTTGGACTTGATACCATCGTCATCAAGCTGACGCACACTCAAAAAATTAAGGTCATATTGGGCATACCCCCGAGGTTTGAACCTAGGTCTCCTTTTGGTAAGTGCCTAACGCCTTACCAATCCACTAACCCTTACGAACCTCTATATATATATATCATGTACATGTATTGAAAGTGACTCAAGTTAGAAAGATAAAAACTCAAACTTTAGATTCACAAAACACCCTAATGGTATGTTGTTGGACTATTATCCAAACTACCCAAGTTCAAATCATAAAAGGAGGCCTTTTTGTACCTTTAAAGAATATGGTCTCTAGTTGTATCACTCATTGTACTTCACCTTACTTCAAAAAATAAACTTTTATACACTACGTGCAATATAATGATCTCATCATTGAATAAAACTACATGCGGTTGCCCTAGTGGCTAAATATGGTGGTTGTTTCTTAAGTGATCTTGTGTTCAAACCCCTTGAAGGTGGTTGTTGATGTAATTTGTAAGGGTTCTCCTAAGAAAAACTACATGCACTCAAATGATAGAAGTTAAAAAAATAGAATCACAAGATTTAAACTATATATAAATAATATCATGTAATGTGATGATAATATGGATATATTTTTCTATCCTTTTCAAAATGTTGGGAAAACAAACTTTTATACACCACCTCTAATATAATGACCTCATCATTGAATAAAACTACATGCACTCAAATGACAGAAGTTAGAAAAATAAAATCACAAAGAAAGATTTAAACTATATATACTCAAATGACAGAAGTTAGAAAAATAGAATCACAAAGAAAAATTTAAACTATATATATAATACATGTAATGATAAGATGAATATATTTTTTCATTCTTTTCAAAATCTTGGGAAAACAAACTTTTATACAAGTAATATAATAACCTCATCATTCAATAAATCTACATGACATAAGTTAAAAGGATAGAATCACAAGCTTTAAACTATGTATGCATAATATCATCTAATGTAATGATAGATGGATATATTTTTCCATCCTTTTCCAAATATTGGGTTCCCAAGACAATTGTTTGGGAAGGAGAGGAAAGATGCACGCCACATATTTAAACATTAATTTTAATAATTTTAAAATAATTATAGAAAACATCACACTCATGTTTTTTCTTAAATTTCGACTATACTAAACAAAAATAAACTAGAATTTCTATGATGGGGTTCTAAAACTGAAATGCAATACTGCTCAATTGGAGTATGGAACCCAATGGAAAAGGCGAAAGGCCAATAAAGTCTTGAATACAAAAAATCCAAGAATGACGTCTAACACTAATAACAACCACAATAAAAAATCATGCTCAAAAATCAAAATTGCGTTACCTTCTTGTATGTATCCCAGACAGGCCTTTTTTGAAATTGCTTTCAGCTTGTTTGCCTGGAAATAGTTTGTATTTTGTTTTCTAAGCTCTGTATATCTTAACTATGAATGTAAGATTTGCTGTGCTTTTCAATTCAAAGTGACAAGTATCTCCTTCCTTAAGCTTATTCATATGAATAAAGTGCTTCAAGTTATAAATCACTGGCTCATGGTGGTCTCCTATTAATGTAACCATCCATTCCTTTCTTTGGCACAACAACGAGACTTTTTTTATCCCTGCTTCTGGTAACCAACGTCTAGCAAACCTCTTTGGGATATACTGCAATTAAATCAAAAGAAATAAGGAGATGGGACAGAATAGAAAACTGAAAAGATTTTCATGTGTTGATATTGGCCTCCCATTTCACCCGAAATGTTAGAGACAGAAATTGCATACTTACAAGCCTAAACCCGGTGGTAACTGCAGCCTTTGTCATCACCTTTGAAAATTGCAGTTCGTTACTTTCAAATGACTTGCCACCTCCCACTTCACCTACATGCAAACCTAAATAAGACATACATTTTAACAACATGGGTGGATGCGAGAATCTACATTTTAATTCAGAGAATCTACAATACTGAGGAATTTCTGCACTATAAAAGAGCAGTAAATGACACCAATTAAAATTATAAAAATAATACCAGACATCAGATATGATATTAAGGCAACATTTGTTGAAAAGAGCTCCACTATTTATTATCACGAAATTGGTAACGGAATGAAAACGGAAAGTATCTCACCGGAGAAAGACGGTCTAGATTCAGCATTTCTCCTTGGAGAGACGACTTTACGCTTCTGATTTTCTTCATGCCTCTGCAATGGGCATCTTGGAATTTGTTGAGAGTCATTCTCTTCTTCACTGTAATTATAATTGTCTCCACCTCCTCAGAAAAGCGACCTGTACAGGTAATCTGTTTCTCATTTCCACCTGATTCAAATATTTGAACCAGAAAGTGAATATGCGTGACCTGTTTGAAAACAACAATATCTCTAGGTTTTATTGTGTTATCACCAGCAAAACATAGCCACCCATCCTTAAAAGCTACAACATTATCGCAATAACACAATTCTGTGTCCCATAAGCGCCCGCTTGGACACTGTAAAAATACATGTCTGCAACCCTTTGATTCAATTTGTTCTCGGCAATGATAAGGAATGTCCTGTTAAAGCAATAAGTTTTCAAGTAAGGATACTTTAAATAAAAAATAGCAATAACAGTGGTAATGGCAAAGAGTATTACCAGATAAGTGTAAATTTTGCTAGGCATGACTTTGTAAAACGATAAACCTGTAAAACTTGAGAAGCCATGGAAGCAATTTACAAGACATTTTTGCGTGCAAGCTTCGCAAATCTTTTCTGCATTGCAGAAATTGCTTTCTCCGTGAGCTGCCATGCTTCTTGACTACCCATCATATTTTTCTAAGCAGAAATTCTGTTATAAAGTAATTTTCTAAGCAGACGTTTTTCTTCTATTCCTCTCTCCCCATGCTCGTGTTTGTCTCTGCTTTAGTAACAGTTATGCAGTAGGCAGCGCAACTTTTAAGGTTTTGGATTTTAGTGTGAGATTAATAAGTTCAAAATTTTATTAAAAATTATAATAAAATTAACTTACCTAACCTATAAATCTATTATAAATATTTCTTCCACTAATTTAACTTAAAAAAACATACCTAACCGATAGAAATTTCTTCCGCTAACTAAACTTAAAAAAGAACAATTATGAATGCAATCCATTGTCAAGATTATCTGAGTTTTATTGGTGATGTGAAGGCCACTTGTCAAAGTCTGAGACAGGTGTAATGATGATTTGAATAGCAAAAGTACTATTACAAATATTAAGAGGCAAGTTTTTTTTTCAGTACGTTTGAGGGCCGGCAACACTTCTATTTTTGAGGGACTTGATTTCAGTGAGTTTTTTTTTTAATATATTCATGATTCATGGTCCTGGACATTTTTTAGTGGATACATGATCTACTTACCTTTTTTAAATATTATTTAGTTTAATTTTATAGAGTGATATTTTTAAGAGTTAGTGGATTGGTAAGATATTGGACATTTATCAAGAGGACACATAGGTTCAAACTTTAAGGACATGCCTAATCTGGTAAAGGTAGTAGTCTGATTTGAGTCTGTTGAGTGCACGCCAAACTCACATCAGCTTAACGATGGTGGTATCAACCTTGAGCCATTTAGGGTCTCCCTCACTCCAAATCATGTTTACGAGGAGAGGCATGGGTTATAGTGGGACCTTCGATGATTTAACCTATGTTTAAAGGTAGAAACCTCGTGGAGAATGTTTGTCCCCCATTCCCAGTTGTTAAGGATGAAAGGATGTTACAAATATCTTGATATCAAAAAAACATTCCTAGGGTTGCCTATTTGACCTCATTGTTATTTAGCCAAGTGGGAGGAACACCGAGTACTTGGGAGGAAGCTTGGGATTCGTAGTTGCCTATTCCACCTCGTTGTTATTTAGCCATTGAGAGGAGGAAAATCAAGTATTTGTACCATCGTTATTGGGCTGGCACCCACTCAACGGATTTAGGTCAGATCTTTGCAACAGACACACCTCCAAGCTTTTGAACCTAGTTATCTTCTTGCTAAGCGCTAGAACTTATCAATCCACCACCTAGTCCTTAGGACTAAAAAAATTGGGTTTACATAGGTTTTCACGAGGGATTCTAATCCTTTTTATCAAAGTTTTGAACTTGGGTTCTTTTAAATGAGACCCAATTACCTACAACTTACGGATCCATGCTAATGTTCTTTACATATTTGGTTAGTGTGAGAAAATTTATAACCAACACTCAAGGCGAGCAACCCCATTCCTCGTAAGAGAAGAGTTGAGTTTATTAATAGGGAATTTAACACACAACCATACACATACCCACCCCTTCACACTCACTCACGTTGTGGTTTGAACTTTGGACCTTCGAAAGAAGAGTCAAAGCCCAAAATGTTGGTTGTTTCTAGGACAATCCACGTTGATGTTATTAAGTGTTTGTCTAGTGAGGCACTTACCAAGAAGACACCCAAATTCAAACTTTGAGGGTAGCTTGTTTGCAAAAGGTAGTAGTCTAATATGAATCCTGAGTGTTGTCAGTATAACAATAATGATACAAATCTCGACCCATGGTCCCCTCAATCAACAACAAAAGGTTGAATAAGTTTAGTGTGAACAAACCCTATGATTTAAACTATGCCCTTAACAATTACAAAAATAATATGATCGTAACTAGCTTTCCTATAAATTAAAAAATATATATTAATAACTTGTAATTTTGAAATTCATTTTTTATTGTTCGTTTTTATCACACGCTTTTTAAAGTAAAAGCTCTTGTAATTTTGAAATTCAGTTTTCATTGTTAGTTTTTGTTATTTATTTATTTTTTTTGTAAAGTATAATGTTAAGTGAACATAAGGTTATCTCTTCGTGTTAAGTATAACTCGAATATAATGTTATATTTTTCATACTTGAGTTTATTCGATAAAAACCATTATGTTTTACATAAATTTTTTAGTCTAAGGCATATTATATTTTATAAATGAATATGGCATGGTTTTTATTAAGATAAGTTTTATTAAAATAAAAAAAATATTGTATAGATTTTATTGTATATTATTGTATTAATTAAGTTATATGTAAAGGTGTTTCTTTATTAAAGATTTTTTTATTTATTTTTATTAAAAATATTTTTTATTTTTTTAGCTTTTATGTTTGTGTAAACAATTCTTTGATATAATTTTTTTTCTTGATATAATTTTTACGAAGAAAAAAATTCTTTCAATCAATTCTTTCTAAAATTTGAAATTTTCCAGCAATCAAGATGGTATGGCGAGCGGTTTACCTCAAAATTTTGAATCTCAAGTTAGTGGGAATCTAGGTGAAGGTGTAGCCGATGGAGGTAATGCGGATCACGAGCCTTGGGATGGTTCTATTGGAGGAGTGAAGGTCATGGGTGTTGGAGGGAACTCTCATTCCAACCAACCTTAAAATCCCAACCCTATCTCCTTTGCGAAGAGAGTTCGAAAAATGTGGGGTTTTCTACACCCCCATCTCAGCAAGATTTAGTTACTATTTTGGCGAACAGTAGCGAACTAGTAATTCCTCCCAATATCATGGCTTCCTTTGTTTCCCAGGAATCATTGTCCCTTGTTGGGGTATTTTTTGGATCTTGTTTGGATATTGAATCTGTTTGAAAATAGGTCTTTTCAAAATGGTGTCCTGAAGGCTACATGGACTTGGTTACTCTTCCTAGAGTATTTTCCTCATTAGACTGAACAACCCAGAAGACACCAATCGTATTTTGACAAATGTCCCTTGGTTCTTTGGTCGATGTAATCTTTTCATTAGGAGGTGGGATGCATATTTTGACCCTAAAACTCAAAGTATCAACTTAGTCCCTATCTAGATCAGGCTTCCAGGCCTTCCCATTTCTGGCATGACGAAATTTTGATAGAAATCGCTCAAACCATTTGAGACCTTGCTACCTTTTACTCAACAACTAAAGTTAAATCTTGAATGGTGTATGCTTGTTTGTGTGTCAACATCAATCTCAAATCAGAACTACCTACGTTCATTGATCTCATATCTTGTTTCTATTACAAGCGTCATACCATTGAGTACGAAAACAAACCAACTTTTTGCATTGATTGTCAAAATCAGGGCCATCTTAGGACACAATGCCCCTCTCTTAAACAAGATTCTAAGAAATAATGGCTTTGCACTAAGAAATCCTCATAAAATAGTCAGAAAATGAATCTCCAAATGAAGAATCAAACTAGGGTCAACCACAAAGACAATAATTTTAAGTCTAAGGGCAAGCAAAAGATCCTTGCTTCCTTTGAAGGCCATTCTAGATAGGTATGTTCTTCCTTCATTGATCCTAATCATTTTAGATCTTTATCTAGATCTCTTTGCACTACTACTAGAATCACTCCTCATGATGACTTCTTTTTTTCTTGAATGATTGGAGTGTCTTGCTCAAGATTTTGGTCTCTACTCGGGAAACCCTCCCCTCCCCTATTCTCCTTGCAATGGGTTGTCCACCTCCAAGTCCGACCCCTTTATAATTCCCTTATCTAAGGATTTATTGGACCTTTTCAATGACCTTTCACCCCTTGTTGGATTCATTGCATCTCCTATTAGTGATCTTAATTCTAGTGACCTAGGCCAGTCTTCCAGCCCCACCAGGTTGGTAACAATAAATCAGATGAAAACATCAATTGATGTGACCAATGACAAAAACAAAGTAAAAACTTCTAAGAAGGAGATAATATGAAAAGAAGTTGAGGATGATATAGCCAATGGTACTCAAACCACTCTTTTCTCATCCCTTAAAGAATCTATTGCTGAAGACATGCTCAAATAAGATGGAAAATAAACCAAACCCCCTCATCTCATGGAAAGGGATGAAAAAAATCCTCCTCCAAATGTCATAAATGAAAAATCTCTCATGGAATGTGAGAGGCCTTAATTGAATAACCAAATAGTGGTTGGTGTTGTCCATGAGGAAAGACCTTAGACCCAAGATCATCTTACTTCAAGAGACCGAAATTGATGAAGACAACATTGAGAAAATTTCTAGATCCATATGGAGAAACATTGAATACATCGTCAGCCTAGCTCAAGGTACTTTTGGAGGTCTCCTCTGCTTATGAGACCTGACCAAAGTTGAAGGTAGACTCCTATATGCATCAAATAAAATTAAATATATATGCCCCTAAAAAAATATTATTTTCTACTATAAAGACACCAAAGCAAGATGGGTTCTATCAAATATATATGCCCCTAATAACCCACCAGGGTGATCAACGTTATGGAATACCCTAATTCAAATGAGAAATATATTTCATAACGAATCTTGTATGTTTTCCAAAGCCTCAATTTTTCCCTTTATCCTTTAGATAAGAGTAGAGGGACAACTATCACACAAATATGTTATGAGGAATTTATTGAATTCATTGACAACAATGAACTAATGGATATTCAGCTAAAATAAACTAAATTTACCTGGAGTAATAGGAGGATAGGCAATCATTTCATTCAACTTAGGCTTGACAGATTCCTCCTATACAAAGAATCCATTCACCTTTTTGGCGATGTTTCCCTTCACTCCCTTTCAAAAATTGGCGTGAATCACAATCCTCTTATCTTGGAAGGTCTTCAACCAACGTCTTCCTTGAAAACCCCCTTTAGATCTGAATCAATGTGGCTTCAACATATAGAGCTAAAAAATCATATTACGAAGTGTTGGAGCACGATTTTCTATGGTCCTCTCATTTATCAAGTCATCAAGAAGTTACACTTCATCAAATTCAACCTCTATTTCTAGAATAAGGAAGTGTTTGGCAATATTTTTAAAGCAAACAAAATATACAAAACCAACTCAACATCATTGAAGAACACGTTTAATGAGGGAATTCTTCTCTAGAGCTTAGAAACAAGGAAAGTGACCTCTTGTTTGAATTTTACAATATTCTTGCAAAAGAAGAGGTCTTTTGGAGACATAAATCAAGGACATTATGGTTGAGAGAGGGAGACTCCAACACCAAGTTTTTTCATGCATTGACTCTCAGACATCGAAGTAACAATAAGATCAAATAATTATATAAATATGGTGGGACTGTCACCAACATTATCTTAGAAATTTGAGCCAAAGCAATCGCTCATTTTGAGAGACTCCTCAATTCATTCTATCCATGCTCTTATCCAAAACATCCTCTACATCATTTCCCCTGCAAATAATTCTCATTTACTTAGAACCTTGACTCAATGGGAAATTAAAAATAATTTTTTGTCCATGCTAGATGACAAAAATCTTAGTCTTTATGGGTTTTTTCCTTACTTCTTCCAATGTTTCTAGAGTATTTTTGACCAAGACCTCATTGATGTTTTTCAAGAATTTCAAAGGAATAAATTCTTACCCAAAGATGTCAACTCAACCTTCTTGGCTCTTATTCTGAAGTCTCTTGTGAGCATGTACCTCTTAGAATTTAGACCTATTAGCCTTTGCAATGTCATTTACATAATTATCTTTAAAGTCATCACCAATAGAATGAAGGAAATCCTTCACCTCACCATTGACCCTTGCCTAGGCATCTTAGTTCAGGATAGACTTGTTATTGATGGCATCATCACCATTCACGAGCTCATCTGCTTTATCTCCAAGAGCAAGAAAGCTACCCTCTTCCTCAAGATTTATATGAACAAAACTTTTGAAAAAGTTTCCTAGGATTTTCTCTTTGTTTTTTTCAAAATTTTGCTTTCATAATCATTGGATTACACTTATACAAGAATGTATTACTTTTGCATGTTTTTCTATCATTATTAAAGGGTCGGTTGTAGGTTATTTCAAAAGTTTGTGGGACCTTATATATGGTGATCATCTGTATCCCTTCCTTTTCATCATTCTTGCGAAGTCGCTTGGAGGATCTCTTAAAGTTTCTTATTCCCAATGAGCCATATGATTCATCAAGGCTTCATCCATCCTCAATCCCATCACTCATCAATAGTTTGTTGATGACACCATATTGGCAACCTTATCATCAATTCCTGAAGCCAAAGCTATCAAGTCTACCTTAACCTCTATGAAGAAGTTGCTAGCCAAAAGATTAATTTCATTAAAAGTAAAAAAAAATCCTCAACACGCCCATATATAGGCAACTCAAGATCACCAAGATTCTAGGGTGCACCATATCATGCTTGTCCTCTATCTATTTTTTCCTTTCCCTCTTCTTCAGTAACCTGTCTAAAAAATTATGGAACAATATCATCGAAAGGCTTCTTAATGTTTGTATCATCGAAAGGCTTCAGTAACCTGTCTAAGAAATTATGTAACAATAACATGAATCCTTAATAGCAGAGAAAACATTCTCTACAACCTTTCACAAATCCCGTTGACCAATCAGCTTAATATCAGATTCCTTGTTCTTGAAAACACGTGCGTTCCTTTCCTTCCAAGTGGCCCAAAGCAAATGTGGTAACAAAAACCCCCATAAACATTTCAGTCTAGGCGAAGATAAAGGAGAAGTCCACTATAGAACGTAATCTCTCAAATAGTACGGTAACACCCAATAAACACCCAATATTTTTAAAACTGAATAGAAAATCTCCCTAAAAACTTCATAATTCAAAAGCAAATGAGAGGACTCACATTGCCTTTTGCACAAGAAGCACCTATTCACCAAATTGAAACCTCTTTTCTATAAATTATCAAGTATTAAAATCTTGTTCTGAGATGCCAACCATAAAAAATATTAACTTTCAGAGTTAGATTTTTAATCCAAAGTCTTGAGAAAAAAGTATCATCGCCCTCAATCGCACTCAAAATGTCGTAGGCCGACTTCATAGTGTAGCTACCTTCGCTGTCACCAATCCAAACAAGTCGATCTGAGACCCCATCTTGTCTGATCACATACAGACAAAAAATATCATAAAGAGAGTGCCAAGCCATTATAGATTGATCACCCATCAAAAATGGAGGTGAAACAATCCACTCGAGGCGACCATCCCTACGAGAAAAGAAATCAGACACTCTAAGAAAGTTAGCCTCCCTGGCTAAAAGACTTAAGTCTCAAAATATCAGATCGAGAGATATATCCTGATTAAGGAGCCATGAGTCCTCCTAGAATAACACCAAATTCCCGATACCCACCACCCAATTAGAGTTAGCTTTGATGAACTGTTGGGATTTTATTAGGCTATTCTAAAAGGCAAAATCACCCGAAAAGAGGGGATCAGAAAGAAAATAATTGAAACCATATTTTGCTTTCAAAATTTGACACCACAAATGGTCCGGGTTCATAGAGATCCTGCACACCAATTTTTCTACGAGAGCTTTGTTCATTAGTCTTGCCTTCTTAAGATTAATACCCCCATATTTCCTTCTCCTACAAATCTGCTCCCAAGAAACTAGGTGAAACTTGCCTTTCAACTTCGGTCTCGCCCATAAAAATTATTTCTAAATTCTATCAAACCTTTTTGCCATTCTCAAAGGAATATTGAATAAAGATAAAAAATATATTATAATACTTTGTAAAGTACTCTGAACAAGAATAACCTTACCGGCCTGGCTCAAAAGGGCACCTTTCCATGAAGCAAGTTTTTTCTGCAATCTTTCCACAATCGGAGACTAGTAAATGTCCTTAACCCATCCCATAAATAGGGGAAGACCAAAGTAAGTAACCGGGAGGGGGACAATCCTACAACCCAAAATTGAAGCAATATTTCGCTAATGCTCAACTGGAGTATCAAGGAAAAAAATACTGCTTTTTATAAAATTTATCAATTGACCCGCATATTTCGCATAACAGTCTAGAATGGCTTTAACATCTCTTGCGATAAAGACTGAAGCCAAACATGAAAGGAGCCAGGGTTATGCATAAGCATGAAATATCATAAATTGGCTCTATTTAGGATTTTTTAAATCTTGAAAAGGCTAATTTTGGATCATTTCACCGGGGCCCATTCGCCCAAAAATTATGCGGCAAAAGTTTTTTTGAGGTAAATTCGCCTGCCCTTAAAAATAATTAAAATATTTTTATTTTAATTCGTCGACCTCAAATTATAATTGAAATTGATTTTCCCACTCAATTCACCTTTAAATTATAAATGATTTTATTTTTCCTGCCCAAATTGCCTCATATACTACCCGTATATATATTGTAGTGGGTACAGATAAACATACATCACTCTAAAACAATGAAAAACTTGCCAAGTTTGAAGAGGAATGTCAATTGACATAAGCCGATCGATTACATACGTGTGTCAATCAGTTTCAGAGGTGTTGATCGATTATAGAGGTGTGTTGATCGGTTGCAGAGGTGTCTATTGGTTGTAGAGGTGTCGATCAGTTGTAGAGGTACTGATCAGTTATAGAGGTGTCAATCGGTTGCAGAGGTTTTGATTGGTTGCAAAGGTGTTATTTGGTTGCAAAGGTGTCAAACGGTCGTAGAGCTGTGTTTGTCGGTATAATCCGATTGATTGAAGAGACATGTCTGTCGGTATAAACTGATCGGTTGCAAAGTCGTTTCTGTTGGCATAAGCCAATCATTTTGGCTGAAATCAATCGGTATGTTTGTAGCCGATCGACATGGCTGCAACCAATCGGCATGGCTGCAACCAATGGACATGGTTGCAACCAATCAGTATGGCTGTAATCGATCAACATGTTTGCAACCAATTGCCATGGTTGCAACCAATCAACATGTCTGCAGCCTATTAGCATGCCTACAACTAATCAATTTTTATGTCTCATACAGGTTAAATTTTATGCCTAAATACTTTAATTTTTTTGTACATTTTTAGATTTTACAAAACTGATATTCATGGCCCCAAACACAGAAAAAATTGCCACGATTTGAAAATTTTTGGATAAAAATAATTGCAATTTGCCACGGTTTAAAATTTTTTGGAGAAAAATAATTGGAATTCACCATTAATACTTCTCCATATTTTTCTCGGATTCCAAGACAATTCGCCTTCAATTTATAAATAGATTTCGACATAGAAAAAATCGCCACGATTTGAAATTTTTTGGAGAAAAATAATTGCAATTCGCCACGATTTGAAATTTTTTGGAGAAAAATAATTGGAATTCACCATGTATACTTCTCCATATTTCGCCCGGATTCCAAGACAATTCACCTTCAATTTATAAATAGATTTCGGGGCCAACCCCTTATGCATAACCTTGAAAGGAGCATATCATCTGTAAATTGTTGACGTGCACTTGGGTTACCATGACACACATTTGCACAAACTGTATCCTATTAGGAGAAAGAGAGCCTCTGTCAATAGAAATGAAACCCCCAATCTTAGAAGCCACCGCACAAAAGACACTTTCATGTCAAATAAAAGTGGGAAACTCAGGAAGCCTAACCCAAACTGGGACCAAATTAATCTGTTGCAAATTTGGGTTGAAATCAGGACCCCAACGCCTTAAAAACATGCCCCTTTTGCCAAATAAACATGGACCTCCTTCCAAAATATTTATCTAATCCTCTTCACAGGACAGTTTTATCAGGAAAAAATTGTGAGGAAGAGAAGCAAAATCCAGGGAACCCAAGGGTTTCCATCTGGTCAAAGCCCAACGCCTCAAAGAGTCGAGCTCGGGTATTCCACCACTCAACTTCCCAAATAGGTCCCATGATCCTTGACTCAACAAGGAGTCCATTGTGACATCCGGGACCAAAATCTGATAAGAACCACTTTTAGTAGAGCATGGTAGAAAATATGTGACTACATTAAGACTAGTTACTACTTTGGCATAGGAAGTAGGATAAGAAGCCTTCCTACCCAGAAGATTCTCACGAATATTTTTTGGGTCCCAAGAGGAACCAGGACCCATAGACACCTCAATTTTACCTGACCAAAATAGATCCTCAAGGTTAACTTTTATCACCTTCTTAACTACACCATCTTCATTGCTCGAAACCTCCTCGACAGCACCAGAGTACCACATCGCTCCACATCCTAAATACCTACCTACATGCATTTTAACAACATGGGTGGATGCGAGAATCTACATTTTAATCCAGAGAAAAGTTACAATACTGAGGAATTTATGTGCTATAAAAGAGCGGTAAATGACACCAACGGAGTAGGTGCAATACACAGACTTTCTAAATGGACACAAACTGCTCCAAGGTGTCGATGACCTTATTCTCCATGTTTAGAGCCATTTTTTGTCTTGCATCTAAAAACCTTGTTAGTCTTGCGTGCAATAAACAACAAGAAGCAATTAACAAGAAAGGAGGTCTCTCTTGGTGAGGCTTTTAGGAGGTATTTGCATAAAAGGTAGTATAACTAGCATGAAATGAAGAAAGTGCAAGAAACATACTAAACTTATATTAAACCTAAAAATATTGCTACAAACATATAAGAAAAAGTAGATATAGCTACCTATTGAATTAATTACAAAATTGAGAGCATGGAAGCATGAAAAGAACCATTAGTGCCATAATTGCAAAAGTGAATGGAAATGACTAAAAACTCTAATTTCACTGTTCAAAGTATCTACTAAAGCAAAATAACATGATATATGTCTAATATAATGCAATTAAACAAATCCTACATCTACAAAACAAGGAAACTAAATATGACAACCTGACCGCGGGTCTCATGCATAGTGACCACTGTCCATCACGATTGATAGTCGTGGTTGAGCTTCAAATGTTTGTGCCCTTCTGATTTGGTGTTCAATATTCACTTATCCTTGAGTAATTGATGATAAAGGGTCAGCACTATGTCCTCTGACATATTTGGCAATTGAATTACTCAGTTGGTTCACGAATTGCATGAATTAACGTTTCTTGAATATCCTAGCCTCCTAGGACTTCTATGGCAAGTGATCTTCAATTGGGCAGCAAAAGTGTTCCTCTCAATACAATAAGTTAGTATGCAATTCGACAGGGCTTTGTTGCATTTTAACTAGAGATTCATTTATATTTTCTCCCAATTGGAGGGGGGTTTTATAGCATTTGCCAAGGGCTAGGGGTGGCTTCATGAGGAAGCCAAAAACAATATTGGGTGGTTGATCTTTTTGGATGGAAGGATATGAAACCTTCCTCACTCAAACCACTCCAATCCAAAACCAATTGGTAATTTGAACCAATTTTGAACCTATCAAAGGCCTACTGAATTTGAGGCCTGATCACCGCTGACAGGTGCAGTCAGTTCTGCTAACCGCGGGTGTCAGTAGTGACTAGTCCTGACTAGGCAAAGGTACTCAAATGAGTGGTAAAAACCACTGCTATACCTTGGTATCTATCCAAGGTCTTCCATATGATCTTCTAGCATGTCCCATATGAGTAGTCTCCTTGACATGATTCATTTTAGGTGTCTACAGATGCCCCTTTTGAGATGCATTGTGAGATCAAACAACATTGAGTAAAAATAAACCTCCTAAAATGATGTCATAGATTGGATGATGATTATTGGTCTGATCAACATTAGATTCTAGAGTCCTGCAAATAGGACATGCATTCTAGAATCATTGCTTCGAACTAGATGGAAGGCTTAAATTTGAAAAAGCTTTGGCAAGCTCCAACGTCGATTGGTCAACTCAAGTCTACTATAAGCTTTCACACCATATAGATTCCAAAAGGAGAACTACTAACTTAACTATCATATTTGTTTTTTGCCCTAGTAGAGGGTAAGCTTATGATAGTCATTGGCAATGATTCGTAAGACGAATGCAATTTTGATAAGATTTAGGGATCTACGATCAAGGGATATTCTATTGACTTTGATTATGATTTGATATTATGACTACCCCCTCAAGTGACGAGTCGATGAGGGTAATGATAATTAAATGAAGCAACGAGTCGCTTGACCACTATTTATGATCTTGAACAAATTAAGATTTAGCATTTGAATTATTGGTAAGGCCTAATCAGCTATGATTGCAACTATAAATAGTAATTGTCCATTTCTATCCCATGGAGCGGTCCAGCCATGAAGGCCTTATTAGGGAATCAAAATGGTAACAATGTCAATTATTCTTATGTTGAATCATATTATTGATGATTTGCTGAAAATATCATAGGAGAATTGCAATGAATATCTCGTTCCCTTGGAGCAGTCCGATCGTCTAGGCCTTCTTAGGGATTGAAATTAAGCATATAATTTAGCGATGACTAATTTACCCTAAATGTCCTTATGGTAATTTACTCATCTTATCGAATTGCATGGAGCGGAAGTCGCTGCAACCATCAAGTGTATAGGGTAAATAACTAAATACGAGGCACATTTGGATTTTAATGTTATATGATTTTTTTGTTAATTTTGAAGATTTTGAATTATCTGGTCTGGTTGATTTTTTTAATTTGTTATTTTATAGCTCTCCATGGTGGGAATTGAGATCATTTAATGCAATTTGCTAACCATGCCTATCCTAAGTGGTTAAGAAGTTCAAATTCCTTGACCGCAACTCAGGCCCATGGGCAAAAAACCCTAATTCAGGGATCATGATTGTTAGACGTAGTCTGAACCAAATTTGAAAAAGTATATAAGGCTTTTTCCATTTAAAAACTATCATTATTTACATGAAACTGCTAGTAAAATTGAGAGCTCTAAGAGGTAAAAAGTGAATTCTGACATGGAACGCTACCACACTTGCACCACACTCTCACTAACGTGGAGTGGGATTGGTTTGCTACCATGGGGTTTTAGTACGTCTTGGACCTCCCCACTATGAAATATGACTAGGCATACATGATTGCATTAGTTTGTCGTTGGGATGCACGGATCAATAAATTTCACCTTTCGACAGGTGAAATGACTATGAATATAGAGGATTTTTATCGCATTTTTTGCTTACCTATTGATGGCAAGGCCATCACCTCCTCTCCTACCATGGCTAAGAAGGCCATGTTTGATGCGATATCTGGAAGACGAAGCATCGAGGCTTAGGACTACATTGACCATGGAGGCATCCACGTCAAGGAGTGGTACTAGGACAAATTATTTTCATAGTGGGAGGTCGTGTTTATGCACTTGATCATCCAGATAGTCCTCCCAGATTCATAAAGCATGAGGTCCCCCTAGAAACTCCTGGCTAGGACCAAGGAGTTTATGATCAACTCGATCGAGCGACCTCTTATTATGGTATGGGCGATTAATCTTCTAGCACAACTCTATCATGAGCTGTACCAGATTACATTCCATAATAAAGTGGGCATTGGCTACAATGTACTCATTTAGATTTGGGGCTAGCAGCATATTCAAAAATAGAACCCTATAGATTTACCTTTGGGGATACTGATATCGATGTAGCTTGTCAATGCTATGTAGCCTGCTAGCCTCAGGAGTAGGAGGGGTTCAGGAGTAGGTCTCATGCAAGATACCTAGACCATTATATTATTAGAATTTCATAGCTTCACCCTGAGCAGATAGAGTGGCGACCATACATGGGCTGCCATGCCTGGTCAGAGGAAGATAGATACCTATGCTAAGCACATAGAGACAGGTGGGTTATTGTTTGCAAAGACGATATACACGAGTATTAGCACTTCTTTTATGTCTTAACACAATTTGGAATTTATTAGGATGTCCTAGAGGTGCGCACTATCTACAAACGCTTGGTCCTAAAGAGGGACCTGACCTGGCCCCAGGTGTCTCCACTAGGGTATGATGATGATGATTTTTAGAATTCAGGCATCGTGAACGCAAGAACTACTGGTGATTATCACACATGGTGGACTAGTCTATAGTGGCACAGAGAGGGACCTCTAGGCTGACTAGTGGACGACTTTGTAGTAGAGGGTACAAAGGGCTTAGAGGTGGACCCTAATGGATGTAGGGTATATCAGAGGATTGAGGGCGCATGGGGTGTAGGGTCCACTACAGAGGAGGGCCCATAGGAAGAGGTAGAGGAGGAGGTATCCGAGGAGGGCAAGGTACCTCATGACAGCAAGGTTGGACAACTAAGGGTACATGTTGCCAACCTCCAAACTCAGATTAGGATACTTCGCACCTGAATCCTACATAAGGACACCACAATCGCCACTCTAGAGGTGAAGCTATCTCATGGCCAAAGCCAGTGGTGCAGTTACGAGGAGGAGAGGGCAGCTCTTCAAGCACAGGTGGCTACAACAGACATCAAGATTGAGAAGATCATTAGCGAGCATGATCTTATACAAATAACACTGGTTGTAGTGACTGCAAAGTGGGACCTACTAAGGGCAATGAGGGTAGCTCCCTTACCTACACAGGCTATCATGGCTACTCCGACAGTACCATATACTCTAGGGCTTCTAGGTTTTGACCCAATGGTAGAGATTAAGAGGCTACATACCCTCGTGCAGGAGGGTAATGACCAATATACAACAGATGTAGCTTGCAATGCCTAGCTGGAGGGTATCATCAGGCTGTTAGGTGGACAGGTTCCAGAGAGGACCACTATTACAGGGTCACATCGGAGCAGGACCAAGACCAAGGAGATAGGGCAGTCTAGTGCATGATCTAGCCATAGGACTTCCTCGTGTGCATCGAGTATAGTTGGTCTAGGCTGAGTGCAAGGTCCACAATAGGATCCACAATAGGTTCCAGAGTAGACCTTTAGAGATTTTGCTGAGGGAGGCGAAGAGAGATTTTGTGCAAGGGGATCAGGGGGTGCAGGCTAGGGCTTACACATTGGCATGGCACATATTTTGCTACTTGTTATATCATTTTGGTGTAAGGTATGAGGACCTACATAGTTGTAGCCTGTGGGTATTTTGATGTACCCTACTATGATGTAAATTTGACACACACACACACACAAATATATATATATGATATGACAGTTCATCTTATTACATGTGCACTTTATTTTTTGTATTTTATGTTGTGCACATGGATGCAATGCTTATATTGATTTAATGCTATATGATGTGATGTATGGATGACATACACTAGATAGATATGCGATAAATAATTAGATGCTGAGTTATGTATGTAGATGGACTAATTATGATGGATGCATATGAATACCACATTTTGATGTTAAATGCATGTATACTTTGCTTCACTTGTATGCATTTAATTTATGTTTTTATGACATAGTTTATGCCTTGTGTGTATTGCATAATTTTTCTATGATGATATACGAAAATGAACATGTATGCTTTAATCGCTAAAACATAATGTATGAATGTCATATGGATTTAACAATCTAATAGATGACACCACAGAATGTATAACAATCATAAATTGTAATTTCTATATCTTATTATAAGAATTAGTCCATTGGACACCCATATGTGAGATGCAACGATGTATTATTTCTATTCATAAGCTCTTGCAAGTTAAAAGAATATGCGTAATCATTTCTTACATCCATCTGACATATAACCTATATTATGAACAGTCTTTAATAAACAAAATCTTATAAAGAGAAATGTGATATTTGATGATTGCATTGAAAATTGGTTGTTGCTATTTGAGAAATTTTGAGGTTTTTTATGAAACTCAAACACTCTAGTTGACTTATCAAAAGTTGTATACTAACCATACTAGACTTCTGAAACATAAGGTTTTCTCTAGGATAGGCCCTAACTATTCATTATCCCTATGTGTGCAAATGAGTATATTAGATAAGGCATAAGCATACCCCGATGTCAGGCGATATTTTTTCAACCCATTGCTAGGATGGGGATCCTAAAATTTCTATCCAATCCTAGGTTTAGATTTCAGTAGGACTAGACCACTAGGTGATACAGGACACTTGAAGCTAGCTCTTCCACATTCAAAAATTGGTCTGCATATAAGAAAAATGCTAATGTATCAGATATATCATCGTACGTAAGGTACAATAGTGCTGACAATTCTAGGGATTCAAGTTCGCTCCCTTATTTTCTTCAATTTATTGGGATACTTGCTCATATATAATGACAAAAATCACTATTTATTTTGTGTATTTTTTTTTCTTTGATCAAGGGATTTGATACTTATTTGATTTTACTTTGAAAACTTGATCTTGATTTGACTTGAATTTCTAAGATTTACATTTTTTAATTTGATTTAGAAACTTCCTTTGGAGATTTTGCTTTAGGGATTTCTTTCTGGGATATCGATCTTAGGGTATCAATCTGGAGGATTGATCTGGAATATCACTTTGGGATATTGCTTATTTTAACGTAATCAAGGGATTCATATGGGTAGAGAATAAACTTTTCCTTTGCCAATTACCAACATTTCCTGAACCGTTCGCACAAGGGGATAAGCAAGAATAAACTTTTCACCTCTGGATACCTAGTCCTGCTTTGTAGCTTGCATCTTCCCCTAGTCCTTATTAATATTATTTAATTTATTGATTAGTGATAGAATTCTAATATGCTAAGGGCTATACAAACTAGACCTCTTCTACAAAAGCAAAACAAGCTTTTTATCAAATCTTGAGAAGACCACTAGGTATGGTTGAATGACCGAAAAAACCTAGTATATTCTTCATAGCAACAAAATGGGTTGTGTTGAAAAACACAATTACTCACAAGGATGATGAATGATGAAAATGCAATGATGCATGATTGAAACACAAACGTGGTGTCATTTGTTAGATTGTAAACACAATTCATCCTAATGCAATGTGCGACGGATGGAAATGCCTAATGCAATACAATATGAAATGCATGTGCAAAAATGATGATGCAAGATGCAAAAATGTAAAATGAATTGCAATGTTATATTTTTTTAGATTTTATTGATTTTTATTATTTTTTTGGATTTTACCTTTTGACCAAGGGATTTTAAAAACCATTGGATCTTTTTTCGCTTTGACCAAAGGGGTTATAGATGCCTTTGGAGCCTTTTTGAAATTGACAAAAGGGCTTATAGATGCCTTTGGAGCCTTTTTTAAATTGACCAAAGGGCTTACAGATGCCTTTGGCGAATTTTTATGGTTTTAGGCATATAACGCTTTAAAATGAAGGATATTGAGAGGTTCAGGCTCTTAAAATCCTTCGAGCGATGTCAAGCGATATGTCCTAGGTCCAATATTCTTAGATATCATATAAGGACCTAACCAGTTAGCCATAAATTTATCTCGTAGTTCTGACGATAAATTTGAGTTTTTTTGGTTCTCTTTCAGCACAAGATCACCAACCTCAAAGTCTCTCAGATGGAATTTTTTATTGTAAGCTTGTTTTAAGCAATTCTGGTAAATGCAGAGGTGCTCAAGGGCATTCATGCGATGTTCATAAAGTAGCGTCAATTGGTCTAAGTGAGCTTGCCATGTGGTGTCGTCATCAATGAAATCTTTAAATACCACGCGCAGTGTTAGAATATTCAACTCTAAGGGAATAATGGCCTCAGTGCCATATACTAGTGAAAACATAGTTACCCTAGTGGTTGTTCGAATACTAGTACTATAAGTCCATAATGCAAGGGGTAGTTGTATGTACCAATATTTGTGGTGCTCTTGTACCATATTTTTCAATATGGAGACCACTGTCATATTTGAAGCTTTAGCTTGCCCATTTGCTTATGGATAATATGGAGTTGCAAAACTGTGTTTGATTCTATACTTAGATGTTAAAGCTCTCACGGTTTTGTTTTTGAATGATGTTCCATTATCCAAAATTATCTTGAATGGTATCCCAAAATGACTTATGATATTGGAACTCAGCAATACGTGATCTAGTTGTCATTTTTAAGGGAATGTCTTCCACCCATTTAGTAAAATACTTATTAGCCGTAATAATGAATGTATGCCGACCCGATGATGGAGGAGAGATCTTACCGATGAGATCAAATCTCCACTGAGAAAATGGCCAAGCCGATTGAATGGGCTATAAGGCCTATGATGGCAGGTGCATAAGATTAGCATGATGTTGGCATTTAACACATTTCTTGACATGCATATTGTAATCCTTCTCCATAGTGGGCCAATAATAACCCATGCAAAGAATGCGCTTGACGATAGCCATGTCGTTGAAATGGCCACCGCACGTACCATTGTGAGCTTAAGAAATTATCCAAGATAACCTTTGGGGCTTAAGACAATGAAGGAGAACTCCATTTTAGCTTCTACGGTACAGGATGTCTGCTAACAAGACATACTTTGTATCTTTTTGTTTAAATGTGTGCTTTGTGGCACAAGATAATCCCTGAGGGATTACACCAAGTCTAAGGAAGTCATGTATTTGTGACATACAGTTATGATAAGATTTGGCTTCTACTGACAAGACAACATGTTCCCCTTGCGATTATACATTTACAAATGCAGACTAGAAAATAACCTTGTGGTGAATGATAGTACCACTCCCCATCGGATCCTACGAGATCAAATATCCCGAGGAAGCTCTCTTGAGAAATTCTTTGGCTGTGTAAAACCATTAATGGTTTGGTTCTACATGAATCATGTTGATTGAATATTTGTTATCCAATGCTTTGCATTGCACAGTTGAATGTGACAATGTTTTTACATGGATGATAGTAAAATCAACCAAATTTTTTTGAAGGATTAAAAATCCCAAAGATGCCATTGTGTCTGCAAATATATTATATGAACAAGATATTTCCTCGATATCATACTGTTCCAGTTGAGCTAGGTAAATTTGAACAAGATCCCTGTAAGCTTTCAATACTAAACATCGACATTGAAATAATCCCTTAACTTGGTTAACAATGAGAAGGGAATTGCCAAAGATATTTAACCTTTTGATATAGTTGTTTGGAGACCCAAAATAAAGGCTTTGTATTCAGAATTATTGTCAGTGCAAGGAAATTCCAACTTGAATGACAAGGACATTGGAGCTCCTTGTGGCGTGAACAACACTATTCCTGCACCACCCCCTTGCTCATACTTAGAATCGTCGAAGAACAATGTCATGTCGACTTTGTTATCAGGTTCCTCGGGTTCGGGTGCTTATGATAAGACAAAGATTGCATCATCAAGAAGCTCTATGGTGAGGGGCCTACTATTTTTGAGAGGTACCTCAGCTAGTTGATCAACTATGACTTATCCCTTAATGGACTTTTGGCTTATGAATTCCAAATCGAATTCTATCAATAGCATGATCCACTTCGTAGTATGTGTATTATGATATGTATTACTTGTCATATACTACAAAGAATTTTGTTTTGATATGACATATGTCATACGACTTAACATATAGTGCCATTTTGTAGCGAACACAACTACTAAACACAACTTTTCCACATATGCATGTCCTAGCTCATAACTTACCAAGGTTCAACTAATGTAATATATGGCTTGTTCATTGTATTGCACATTCTTTTTGGCTAACATAGTTCCCAATGCAAAGTCAGTCGCTGATATATACAGCAAGAATGATACATCTAGCCTTGGTGGAGCTAGCATTGGTGACATTGCCAGGTATTGCTTACAGTCCTCATCCCAGTTGAATGGGACCCCCTTATGTAGTAGTTGATTCATGGGTCGAAATTTATCTGATAATTATGTGATAAATCACTTTATGGATGCTACTTTGACCTGAAGGCTTCTTAATTCCTTGATATTCGTAGGAGGATGCATTTCTAAAATAGCCTTGACCTTTGCTAGTTCAAATTTGATGCCTCATTTTGAAATGATGAATCCTAAGAGCTTTCCTAAAGTTACGGTAAATATGAACTTCTTAGGATTAAACCTGACATTATGCTCTATCAGGCAATCAAATACTTTTCTCAAGACATTAGCATGCTCTTCACGTAGCAACAACTTTTCCAACAAGTCATTGATATAATCTTCTAATATCTTATGCATGTAGTCATGAAAGATATATGTCATAGCCCGCTGATATGTAACACCAGAATTATTCAGGCCGAATGGCATAACCTTGTAACATAAATTCCCCCATGGCGTTATGATCATGATTTTATGTTGGTCTTTGGGCTTAATCCAAATTTGATTGTAACCAAAAAAATCATCCATTAAGGAGAGCATCTCTAATGAGGCCTGGAAATGCCTCCATCATAACATGTTTTGAACAACTAAAACTTGCTTAAAAATCTGTGATTTACTTTATATACTAGTTAAGTTGATCTAATATGTTGTGTATTAATTGTTTGCATGATTGATGTGTTTGGAATATTATATGCTGATTTTTACAGTTTTTGTGTAGTTTTATGTCACTTTGCCATGACCTGTTACATAAGGGATATGCTTAGGATGATAGCAACACTTTAATATTCTTATTTTGATGTTTCTCAAGCATTAATTTCTTTAAATTTAGCAAATAGTGCAAAAAAATGTTAGTATGCAACAAAAACTGGTTTTCCTGTGTAAATTTCAACCAACTACCAATGAATGGCGAGGCATGAATTCACACATGAAGAGGAATGAAGGCTATTGCAATATGATCCTGAGGACTAATCCACCTGAGAAATGTAGTTGAAATCAATTGAAGAGTACATAGTTGGTCATTTCGAATATCTTCGGATTGAGAAATACAGTCTCTTTGGATTGAGTGAATATCTTCGAATTGATCCACTTAGCTCCAAATTGAGAACAAAAAGCACTTTTTGACCTGTTGATTGGTTTATGATGGTGGAAAAAGGGAAAAAATGCTGAGGAGGTTACAGGAAAATATATCCCATCTAAATTTGCCATCCTTGCCATCCAAAGCCACAATTTATGGAAAATATCATCTTCTAGGATAAACCCAGGGAATACTGCAGAATAACATGAATTGATTTGTAGAGTATATTTTTTGTTGTAATTAGATTTTAGGCATCTATAAAAGATAGCTCCCATATAGGTTGAGCTAATAATAATAACAGTAGAAATAATAGTAGAGAAAATATAGATAGAGAGTAAGCAAGAAAACTGAGACTATTACAGTTCTGTAATAGGTTTTAGAAGCAAATTTGTAATCCTGTTCTGAATCAATAAAATACAAGTTTTTCTATTCATTCTATTATGTTTGAGTGTGAGTAAGATTTAGAGAGAGGAACTCATACCTTCTTCTGGAAAATGAGGCTGGCCACTTCCAAACCTAAGAGGAGGACTAACAGATAGGTTTTGTTCTGATTTTGTTGTAGCAGAATAAGCTGTGAAACTTGTCAATTTCATTCTTTTGTAGTAGTTAACATTTATTTTAGTCCTAATAATTTATTTTGTGTTCAAGATACTTTTGTGATGTTATTAGCAGTAGATTTGATTAGAATTTTTGCTTTCCAACAACTTTCTAATTTACTGCAATTTCTATTTTCAGCACTTTATAGTTTTCTGCAATTTTCCTGCATTATTGTTTTTGCTGTCAACCCCTGCGCAAAATATTGACAACCTTATGTTACAGAGAATTGATAGGACTTAATTTTAGTTTTCATTATTGCAATAGTAAATAGACTTTCATTTTGCAACTATAATTAGGTTTCTAATTCTACAACTATAACTAGGGTTTTAATTTTGCAATTTACTCAGATTTCATTCTTGGAATTGTAACTAAGGTTTCATTTATGTAATCAACAATTAGTTTTCATTCTTACAATTATATTAAAGTTCAATTTATGCAATTTAGAGTTATAAGAGACCTAAAAACCCCCACACAATCAATTCCACCAATAAGACTTGCTGCTCCCAATTGACCTTAAATTATAGCGTTGCTCACTCCTTTCGTAAATAGCCTTGTACACTGCCTTGAATTGACAAATTTATTGAGAATTAATGATGTGCTTAATTACAGCGCATAATTTTGGCATCATTGTCAGGAAGAGTGTTGTTAGAATGTGTCAATAGTTCAATAGTTGTTAATTAGACTGAGTTGTGAAAATTTAGGGTAAAATATAAATATAACAACTGGTTAAGTAACAATTATTGACTTATAATTTATGTTACTAAGGAGTAGGTATGAATGAGTAGGCCTAGGGACAAAGAAGGCAAAATTATCTAAAGATATCCTTGGCTTATTCCATTAAGAAGATCTTCACGCCTAAGGGGTGAATCACCTGTGTTTAAATTACTAGAAAAACTAAAACAAAAACCACTAGCTTCATCATCATCAGAATATCCTAAGCAAGAAAAATTACCAGACTCGTTATCAAAAAAAGGTTTTGGACCTCTTGAGAAATAAATTTGGATAGGTTTAACTATTTTTGAAGAACAGGAAATTATGGCGAAAAGAGACAATCTAGATGGGGATGACCAACATGGTCATGTCCGTAATTAAAATGATCAAGATGATCAAGATGTGCTCCAACCTCCTAGAACATTTGAATATCTTATTCTTCTAAATCCCACACAGAACTCTCCCATGAAAACAATCTCACCTTCAGTGCTTCCAACCTTTTGAGGTGTTGCATTTGAAGATCCTGATCAGTTTCTGTTTGAGTTCAAAGTAGTGTGTCAAACCTATGACTATATAAATGATAATAAAAAACTCAAGGTTTTTCCTTTAACACTCAAGGACTCAGCGTTACGCTAGTTCATGAGCTTACAACCATATTCTATCCAAACCTGGGATCAAATGGAGACTATATTTTTAGACAAGTATCAAGAGTATTGTCGAGTAAGAAACATGAAATATGAGTTGTTCAGAATTAAATAAGAATATGATGAAACATTAGAAGATTACCTTGATAGATTTGTGTTTGTTCAAAGAAGGTGTGGACTAGGAGAACCAGAATTGTGCAAAACCATTTTTCTAAGAGGATTACAAGATGAATCCAGAGAGGTATTAGATTTTATGGGAAATGGGGATGTAAGTACTCGTAATATGGATGAGATTGTAGATCTTTATAGAAGTTGCTCTCACACCAGGAAGAAAAGAAAGAAAAAGAGTACAAATGGTACTGATGTGAAGTACCTAATAGAGAAACTTGCAAATTTTAAGACTGATATCTTGGTACAATTAAACACAGCTTTGGGATAAATGTCTACTAAAGCAAAAACCATGGAACCTTTAGCAATTTATTTCCCAAGATGCAGGAATAAACATGCCTTATAGGTATGTCCTCTAAACAAAACATCCATTTCAACCATTTTTAGTATTTTCTCAAAAGGATATTTGACTGAGAAATGTCATCTGCTACCACAACTAAAAACTGTCCTAGAAACTCAAATAGAAGAACTCAATTATGTGGGACCAATACAAGGGGGAAACTTTCAACAGTATCAAAATACCCCTCATTTTCCTACAAATTGGGGAAACAACCATGGAAACATGTCTTGGGGATAGTCAGAACCACCCCAAAATCCTTGGAATTATTCTCAATGGACAAATTCTCAAGAATGACCACAGATAGGTTGGAATAATCCATCCTGAAATCAAAACCAGAATAACCCATCATGGAATCAAAATAACCCACCATGGACTCAGAATCAAAGTAATCCATCTTGGATGCAAAATCAACAGTAGTGGGGTCAACAATAGTCCTATCCAAGGCAGCAAAGAAATCAAGGTCAAACTCAGAATTTGTTGCCTGCACCAAATCAAAATTTTCAAGGAAAACCAAATCAACAAATGCAACAGGTGAAACAACCTCAATTACTAGCTCAACCTATAATAAATCCAAATAACATAAGGCAGGCAACTCCTACCTATATGGCTGAATCTGAAGGAAATTCAGATATGCAAATTTTGGATTGTAGCAACATACAACTATGTTCAGGGAAAGTTTTACCTGAACCTGTTATAATTGAAGTGAAAGAAGATGAAATTCAAGAAACTATTGAACCAAGCAAATTCAAACCAAAAACGGAAGAAGAAGAAAAAAAATAGAACCATAGGTAGAATAGTTACCTTCATCAGGGATAATTCCATACCCTGAGATACTTAACACTACAGCAAAAAATTCTAAATCAGAGTTAGTGAAAGAACTCAGAAAATTAACCATATCATTGCCCTTATTGTAATCCATTAAGGATATACTTATGATTAAAATAACTATCCGAGATTTGTGCAATAGAAGAGTAGGAAAAAAAAAAACATTTCCTAAAACTGTTCATGTTGAAGGAAAGATAGCTGATCTCTTGTCAGGAAAACTAGTACCTCCAAAGTATAGTGACTCAGGAAGCCCAGTTATCACAGTGATCATAAGCTCAGTACCAATATCAAATGTCTTAGTTGATCTAGGAGTTGCAATAAATATCATGACCAAGGATACAATGGAACAATTACACCTCAAACATCTTAGTCCCACATTCATAGTTTTAGAAATGGTTGATAGGTCAGTTGCAAAACCTGAAGGTATCATTGAAGATGTCCCTATAGAAGTTTCTTCTTGGGAATACCCTGTAGATTTTTTGGTTTTACAGCCAAGAAACTCAACACATGGTTATCCCATTATCCTAGGAAGACCTTGGCTTACAACTGCAACAACCTTTATAGACTGTAGATCTGGAAAAATGACAATTTCAAATGGTATTTACCTAAAACAGATTTCTCTATATCCTCCTACAAGACCTTTAAGCAATTTCATAGGTCGGTTATGGTTTCCTGACTCATATGAAGAACTAGAAGAGGTTTTTCCACACTAGCCACCTTGGTAGTAAGGGAAAACACAAAAGACCTCCATGTGAGAGAAGAAGGTCAAAGTTCCAAGGAAAGGCCATCTATACCATCACAGGAAACATCAATTTCACTACCACATGGATGGCACCATCACTTGATCTTCCCTTCTCATTGTTCCATACAAGATATGCTTCCATCATAAATCAATGAGACATAAACTTATTATGTCCTCCCATCTCATCATTGTCCTCTTAATTCCCTAGTCAACAATTGTGAAGAAGTAAATTTAGCCATTACAAATACAAAAAAAATAGAAGTCCAACCAGGAAAATTTTTGAACATAAATAGCCAGCTTACTAGGTAAGAGGAAGAAAAATTGATAGCTATTTTTTAGAAGCATATCCATGCTTTTGCTTGGGATTACAAAGATATGGTAGGGATTCACCCTGATGTATGTACTCATAGAATTTATACTAAAGATGTCAAGCCTGTAAGACAACCTCAGAGAAGACTAAATCCTACCTTGAGGGATATTGTGAAAGAAGAAATTGAAAAATTTTTGGAAGTAGGATTCATTTACCCAATTTCTGATAGTCGGTGAGTCTCTCCATTGGTTATAGTGCCTAAGAAAAATGAAAAAATGAGAGTATGTATAGACTATAGAGAACTTAACAAAGTGACATAAAAAGATCATTTTCCATTGCCATTCATAGATCAGGTGTTAGATACTCTTGTTGAAAAGAAATATTTTTGTTTTCTTGATGGATTTAGTGGATATAATCAAATTCAGGTTGCACCTGAAGATTAAGAGAAAACAACCTTTACCTGTCCATGGGGAACATTTGCCTATAGGGTCTTACATTTTGGTTTGTGTAATGCCCCAACAAAATTTCAGTGAGCAGTGTTAGCCATCTTTTCTGATCTTACTACCAACAATGTTGAAATATACATGGATAATTTCATAGTCTGTGGACAGACTTTTAACTTTACATTGGAACATCTTGATAAAGTTTTAACTTGCTATGAAACCTACCAGTTATCCTTAAATCTAGACAAATATTTTATGATGATGGAGGAAGGAATAGTTCTTGGTCATCACATCTCTCCTCAAGGGATCCAAGTTGATCCAAAGAAGGTGGAAATTATCAAGAACCTTCTCCCTCCTAAAACTCAGACTGATCTCATCCTAGGACACATTGGTTTTTACCATAGATTTATTCATAGTTTTAGCATAATAGGCCATCCCATGTTTGCCCTATTGACTAAATATCTGAATTCTCATGGACTACAAAGTGTCAGGAATCATTTGAAGCTCTGAAATAAAAATTAGTAACTCCACCTATGTTAAGAGGACCTAACTGCACATTACCATTCCACATACAGACTGATGCTTCCAATACTGCAATTGGATCAGCATTGGGACAAATCGACAAAGGTGAACACTATGCTATCTACTACATTAGCAAGAACTTGATAGGAGCTGAAAAAAATTATACCATAACTGAGAAAGAATTCTTGGTAGTAATCTATGTCATCAATAAATTCAGGCATTACATCATAGGTTATCAAATATTCATTCACACATATCACACAACCATTAAATATTTGATGAATAATCCTATGGTGAGTGTAAGGATTCTCCGTTGGTTACTATTGCTGCAGGAATTTGATATCACAATAATCAATAAACCAAGAAAATCTAATGTTGTAGCAGATTTTTTGTCTAGGTTGCAGAACACAAAGGAAGGGGAATTAGTGGAGGACGCTTTTCCTGATGAAAAATTATTTGCTCTATCTGTTCAATCACCTTGGTTTACAAATATAGCCAACTATTTTGTCACAGGGAAAGTTCCCCCACATTTTAATTCCAAACAAAGAAAATAATTGATCAAATAGAGCTCTTCTTTTGAATGGATTCAAGATATTATTTTCAAGAGTAGTCTTGACCATGTGTTATGTAGGTGCATCTGAAATGATGAGGTATATGATATCCTTAGGGCTTGTCATGATGAACCCTCCGGTGGACACTATTCTATAAAAAACACAATTAGGAAAAATTTAGGAACAAGATATTATTGGCCATCTCTTCACAAGGATGTGAAAAAGTACATCAGGAATTGTGATGCATGCCAAATAATGGAGAAACCCACTCACACAAATGAAATGCCACTACAGCCTCAAGTGGTTTTAGAACCATTTGAGAGGTGGGGGCTTGATTTTGTGGACCTATTGATCCACCTTCTCAAGGAAAGGTGCATATTATGGTATGCACTGATTACCTGACAAAGTGGGTAGAGATGCATTCTTTCAAACATGCTCATGAAGATAAGGTCACTGATTTATTGTATAACCAAATTTTTTAGATATTTGGAGCTCCACGGTCTATCACCATTGACCAAGGACCCTAATTTGCATATAAAATTATTGAGGCTTTTACAAAGTTGTATGAAATCAAACATAGGAAATCATCACCTTAACACCCACAAGAAAATGGCCAAGTTGAGGTAACAAAAAAAGAATTGGAACGAATCTTGATGAAAATAGTAGCTTTTCATAAGAGAAATTGGCTAGATAAATTACCTGAAGCAGTTTGGGCTTACAATACTACTTGGAAATCCACTACTGGATTCACACCTTATGAACTGGTTTTTGGTAAAAAGCCCCTCCTACCTATTGAATTTGAGCTACTACATTGTGCACAACATTAGAAATTGGAATTGAATTGTCACAAGCACAAGCAGACAATATTCTGCAATTGAATGCATTGGATGAACTTTGGTTGGATGCTCTACACCAAACTTAAGTAATTTAGGAGCAGAGGAAGCTGTGGCATGATGGCCACCTGCAACAGAGAAAATTTGAGCAAGGATATTGGGCTTTGCTGTTTGATTCTCACTATGTGGACTTCCCTAGAAAACTAAGGACTAGATGGCTTGGACCGTACTAGATTGAAGAAGTATTTGACAACGGAGCAGCTTGCCTCTCTCCCATTGATGATTCACAGAGAAAGTTGGTAGTGAATGGACATCGCCTTTGAGTGTACCATACACCTCTGACTAAGGAGGAGTTCTTGCAACAACTTGATAGCTTGGATGCACAACAGGTAGAAGAGATTCCCTCTTCCACCACAATTGCCACAGATTGAGCATAATCATGGATTTCAAGAAAATAGAAAAATACAAAAAAAATCAGAAAAGTAGAAAACAAAAAGATGAATAAATTCTGGTTGTGAATTCCTTCATGGGCATAATCAGAATAAAAAAAAAAAAGAGAGAAAATGAGAGGTAAAAAAAAAAAATGAGAAAAATGAATAACTCAGTAGTGAAAACCTTTTTCTAAGGCACTACTGAGTTGGTATGCATGAAAACTAGTTTTCTGGCATGCATAACCTTGAAAAATTTTGAGTCACCATTGTACAAATTCACCAGCTACATTTTTTTTTGAAGTATTGCAGTAAGCCTTAGTAGAGCATCAACAAAAGCAGTCATCTTTCAAAAACTTGCATTAACTTGTTTTAACTAGGTATATGTTTCTTACACTTTTCTCATTGTAAATATTTGATATATAGTATATGAAAATTAACCATTAGTATAAAAGTGTTCATAAGAGTTGGCATAAGCAAAACATGTTTTAAAAGAAGAATGTTGGTTTCTGATGTATCTTCGGAATGACTGCTACATTGTATCTACGGAATGACTGTTGCATTGTATCTTCGGAATGAAGCTTTGTCTTCGGATTAAATTCCACCAAAACCTGATACAATTACTACAACCCCTGTTGACACAAGAAAGCAAAGTAAGAAGAGAAAGTATACACTAGGAACAAAGAGGTCTCCAAGACTACCTAAAAGAAACTAGAAAAACAAACGATTAAAGAGGAAAACAACCAAGGCAGTCCTGATGTCACAAAAATACAACCAGCCACTATAAATACCACCTTGGAGAATTTTTTAGAATTTCCTAAATAGTTGGTTGTGGAAGAGTTTGGACAAGACAATTTTGAAATTGATGCAAACTTGGATGCAATCATAGATAACCTTATGGAACCTTCTGAACAGGACCGAAAAGTTGAAATAGAAAGTGAGATAATGGTTGAGCAACAAACTGCAGATAATTTGTCTACATAAGATTATGAATCAGAAGAAGAAGAGGTGGACATTGTAGAATAGTCGAGAGAAACCAAGAGTGATTAAAACACAAACCAGATGGGTTGAGGAGAAGGAAAATATCATTGAAAAACATGAAAAAATAATTGCAGAGTTGTAGTTGGAAGTGGAGAAACTAAAGAGCAGACTGTTACAATTTGAAAAATAGTCAACTACAACAAATAATGAGGAAGAGTTGGCCCAATTACTGCTTGGATTATCTAGGGCAGATAATTCTTCCCCCTTGATAGAGACATCTTTGGATGAAAACACAAGAGCTCATTTTGAAGTAGTGCCCTTCCATTTCGAAGCAATACCTTCTCAATATGGAGATGCTCTAGAATTGATCAGGAGCCCAGAAAAGAATATCTATGGAGAGTCACAACAGTTATGTCTGCAAGAAACACCAGTATAGGAGCATTTTGAATAGCAAAATGTAAATAATCAAGTAAGTTCTCATCTGAATAAGATTTATGTAGAAGTAGGGATAGAAGTAGAATTGTTGTCAGATGTCCAACCAGTGGAAGTAGTAGAAAAAAGGATACAAATAGAATTACTATCAGATGTCCAACCAGTAGAAGTGACAGAAAAAGGGGTACAGGTGGAACTGTTGCCTAAGTTTCAACCTATAATTAGACCACCCAATACTGTATCCCTGGAGTAATATAATACATACATTGTTAACTGGATGATCAAATATGAAAAGCTTGCCATACAGGTTGAGAAATTGAAACTAGTAGGAAAACAACTAGAGATAAAGGACACAAAAATCAATGCATTGAATGAAAAAGTAACTGACCTATGTCAAATTGCTAAATTTTTGGTTCAATTCAGAAGAACTACCAGGTTTTATAGTCTCATTTTGAAGAAGAGATATCTGAGATGATAGGTTATGAGAATTAGCTTAGGTCTCCCATATAAACTGGAAAAAGCTGAAGAGTTTTTGGAAGCTTACTTCAACAGTCCTATAGAGTAGAAAAACTTGCTATGTGAGTTATTTCTACATAGCTTTTTCATTCCAGAGGATGTAGATTTCCACCCCTAGATTTGCATAGGAGATGTGCAATTGAGAGCTTTTATGTCTACCTTACAAAATCAGTTGTACTAGGACTAAGAAGAAGGTAAAATAAGGAAATTGAATTAAGAGTTGAATTGTTAGTTAGAGCAATTCAGCCAAATCATTTGATTATCACCAGACAAAATTTTATCATGATGAACATGGATGATATCAAAAGGATGTATTTGAGAAATTTGAGGGACTGTGTAACTAAATTCTAGAATTTTTGTAATGATAATTTTGTTCTAGCATTATCACATTGCAAAAAAAAAAGGGCATAACTTTCCATGTCTTTATAGAAAAGGGAGCCTATCTCCCCCATTAATCTGGAATGGTCCAGAAGAAGAGTAGAATGGGTGATACAACTTATTGAAATTATGTAGCATAACTAGGTAGGTCTCAGATTTATGCCTCCAACCATCATTACTCCAGTTCCCTACTATTTTGAAGAGGATCCTCAACCGGATGAGAAGTTTGAAAATTGGATCAGAAACCTTCAGGAGAAAAAAGGATACTATATAAAAAAAAAGTTGTTCTATAGATCATGGAACTTGAATATGGATATCTGTGATTCTATAGCCCAACAAAATGCATAAGGACATCCATTAATATAAGTTGGGGGGGAATGATGAGGCCTGAAAAAGCCTCTATAATAGCATGTTTTGAACAACTAAAACTTGATTAAAACTCTGTGATTTACTTTATATACTAGTTAAGTTGATCTAATATGTTGTGTATTAATTGTTTGCATGATTGATATGTTTGGAATATTATATGCTAATTTTTATAGTTTTTGTGTAGTTTTATGTCACTTTGCCATGACCTGTTACATAAAGGATATGCTTAGGCTGATAGCAACACTTTACTATTCTTATTTTGATGTTTATAAAGCATTAATTTCTTTGAATTTAGAAAATAGTGCAAAGAATTATTACTGTGTAGCAGAAACTGGTTTTCTTGTGTAAATTCCAGCCAACTACCACTGAATGGCAAGGCATGAATTCACACATGAAGATGAATGAAGGCTATTGAAATCTGATCTTAAGGACTAATCCACCTGAGAAATACAGTTGAAATCAATTGAAGAGTACATAGTTGGTCATTTTGAATATCTTCAAATTGAGAAATACAGTCTCTTCGGATTAAGCAGATATCTTTGAATTGAGCCACTTAGCTCTGGATTGAGAACAAAAAACACTTTTTGACCTGTTGACTGATTTATGATGGTGGAAAAAGGGGAAGAAGGCTGAGGAGGTTAAAGGAAAATATCTCCCATCTAACTTTGTTGTCATTGCTGTCCAAAGCCACAATTTATGGAAAATATCATCTTCTAGGATAAACCCAGGGAATACTGCAGAATAATAGGATTTGATTTGCAGAGTATATTTTATGTTGTAATTAGATTTTAGGCATCTATAAAAGATAGCTCCTGTCCAGGTTGAGCTAATAATAATAACAGTAGAAATAGTAGTAGAGAAAAGATAGATAGAGAATAAGCGAGAAAACTGATACTGTTATAGTTTTATAACAAGTTTTAGCAGCAGATTTGTAATCATGTTCTGAATCAATAAAGTACAAGTTTTCTATTCATTTTTTTATGTTTGAGTGTGAGTAATATTTAGAGAGAGAGAAACTCATACCTTCTTCTGAAAAAGGAGGTTGGCCACTTCCAGAACTAGGAGGAGGACTAACAAACAGGTTTTGTTCTGATTTTGCTGCAGCAAAATAAGCTGTGAAACTTGTCAATTTCATTATTTTGTAGTAGTTAACATCTATTTCAGTACTAATCATTTATTTTATGTTCAAGATGCATTTGTGATGTGATTAGTAGTAGATCTGATTAGTCTTTTTACTTTCCAACAACTTTTCAATTTACTGCAATTTCCATTTCCATCAATTTATAGTTTTTTGCAATTTTCTTGCATTATTGTTTTTGCTATCAACCCCTGCATAGAAGATTGACAACCTTCTATTACAGAGTATTGATACGAATTAATTTTAGTTTTCATTATTGCAAGAGTAAATAGACTTTCATTTTGCAACTGTAATTAGGTTTCCAATTTTGCAAATGTAATTAGGTTTTTAATTTAACAATTTAATCAGATTTCATTCTTGCAACTATAACTAAGGTTTCATTTCTATAATCAACAATTAGTTTTCATTATTGCAATTATATTAAAGTTTAATTTATGCAATTTAGAGGTATAAGAGACCTAAAAACCCCCACACAATCAGTTCCACCAATAAGACTTGCTACTCCCAATTGACCTTAAATTATAGCCCTATTCACTCCTCCTTTCGTAGATAGCCTTGTACACTGCCCTGGATTGACAAATTCATTGAGAATTAATGATGTGATTAAATACAATGCATCAATATCATGACCCACAGTTGCATCTACGAGAGCATCTATGTTTGGCAACGAAAATGAATCCTTTGGTGTTGCCCTATTTAGGTCTCTAAAATTCATACAGATACAGATCCTTCCATCAAGTTTTCCTACAGGCACCATGTTTGATACCTATTCTAGATATTCAATGGAAATGACAAACTCTACATCTAGTAGCTTTTGCAATTTGTCCTTAACCATTAAGGCTATTTTTGGATGCATCTTCCTGAGTTTCTTCTTGACTGGCATCTTTGATAGATCTAGCCAAAGGTTATGAGTAACCAATTTTGGATCTAGATAAATATATTCATGAATTTTCTATTATTTTTAATTAAGCATATTCTAGGTTATATTATGAGCATGCTATCAAAATTTCATGTAATTTGGAGTTATATTGAAGGAGATATTATAATTTTAAGGTTTTATAGGCTTTCGGGGACTATCTGAGGATGCACATGAAACCGTAGTTGATATTTCTAATACACTAACATGGGTCCTCTTAAAATATCATTTTATGTATACTATCCAATTTTGGTTTGATTTGGAGGTGTTTTGGTCTAGAAATTACATGTTTTGGGTTTTTGCAGGATTTGTATGTACACTACAAATGTGACACGGATTCCGAGGCAATTTATATTTTGTTTTCAATTTATATTCTCAAAATAAAATATTATGCATTTCTATATGATTTTAGATCATTTGGATTTTTTTATAGATAGACGTATTGCATATTCACACTTTTTAGTCTATAGTTGCATATATTGCTTTTGCATGTTTCACAATTTGCAGGTGCTATTGACAAATTTGGTCTCCTTGTGTGCAGGTGCAGGTTTTTATAGTGCATGAGGAAGGAATAACAATGAATAACAAAGTAGTGGCATCATAGGTTCTACCACCTCAATTGTGGGTACAAGGAAGAACATTGGAAGTGCACACGAGCTTGTTGAAAGGACTTGATCCTTGGGCACCCATTTTGTAAACAAGTGTATCAATATAAGAGCCCTCAAGGGGACATTTATGTGACCATGTTTTTATTTATCAAATGAAATAAATAGAAACACCATCTTCTTGCACTTATTTGACTTTCGTGGTTGCTTGAATATGTTCTTTTATAATGTTTGATTAATACTAGATATATATGCATCTTGTTTAGCATTCTTAGGTGCACCGTTTTTCCCATACTTCACACACACCCACCCCCTCACACACTCACCCATGCTACGGTTTGAATCTTGTAACTCCCAAAGAAGAGCCAAAACCTAAACTGTTACACTATTCCCCGAGACCAAAGACCAAAATTTATTCGGGTAGTATGATAAACCCCTACGAAAAACACATAGAACTCCCAAAGAAGAGCTAAATATTGAACTATTGCACTTTATTTGAGTAGTGTGATAAACCCCTATGACCAACGCATAGGGTTTAGTAGTCTCCTCCCAACCATGAGCCCTCGTAAAGCTGAGACCTACACTTATCAATAAGAAATTAACCCTCAGAGGCCTAATATATATATATATATATATATATATATATATATATATATATATATATATATATATATATATTTTATATATAGTGTTTATTTATACATAGAGGAATCGATAACTACACTACCTTTATTTTTTAACAATGTCATAGGGTCAACTCACATTTCCTTCAATTATAGCATCAAATCATGGTGCTATCACTATAACCCTTATCTTGCCTTGATAAACACGACCCAGAGTGAGGGAGACCCCCGGTGGCTTGGGGTTGGCACTGTCATTAGAGGGAGACCCCCTATGGCTTGAGGTTGGCACCGTCGTTAGAGGGAGACCCCCAATGGTTTGAGGTTGGTATCGTCATCATCAAGCTAATGCGCTCTTGACAAACTTAGGTCAAACTACTACCTTTTCCCAGATTGGGCATGCCTTCGAGGTTTGATCCTAGGTCTCCTCTTGGTAAATGGTGGAAATATTTAATTTTATTTAAGTGTTACTAATTATATATATATATATATATATATATATATATATATATATATATTGATACATTGAGGAATTTGTTACCTACCTTTCCTTTTTAAGGGCTAGTCATAGGGTCAAGTTGCATTACCTCTGATTATAACGTTAAATCATGGTGATACCACTATAACCCCTATCTCCGCCTCGCTAAACACTACATAGAATGAGGAATACCCCAGTGGCTCAAGGTTGGTACTGTCGTTAGAGGAAGACCCTTAGTGGCTTAAGGTTGGTACCGTCATCATCAATTTGGCGCGCACTTGATAGACTCAGGTCAGACTACTACCTTTGCCCATATTGGGCATGCCCCCAAGGTTTGAACCTAGGTATCCTCTTGGTAAGTGGCCAAAATTTTACCAATCCACCTAGCCCTCGTAGACCCCTCTCTATATATATAGCATGCACATGTATTCAAAGTGACTCAGGTTAGAAAGATAAAAATACAAACTTTAATTCTGCAAGAACACCTTATTGGTATGTTGTTGGAGTGTTAACCAAACTACACAAATTCAAATCATGAGTGAGAGGCCTATTATACCCTTAAAAATGTGGTCTCCAATTACATCACCTATTATACTACACTAACTTTAAAAAATAAAATTTGATACAATACTTGTAGTGTAATGACCTCATCATGTAATAAAATTGCATGCACTCAAATGACTGAAGTTAGAAAGATAGAATCACAAGCTTTAAACTAGATATGCATAATATCATGTAATGTAATGATAATATGGACATATTTTCCCATACTTTTCAAAATCTTGGGTTCCCAAGACAAAGTTGATTTTGGAAAGGAGAGAGGAAATATTCATGCACATATTTAATTTTAATTTTAATAATTTCAAAATAATCATGGAACATATCACACTCATATTTTTTTCTCAAATTTTGACAATACTAAACAAAAATAAACTAGAAATTATATGATGGGTTTCTAAAATGGAAATGTAATACTGCTCAATTGGAGTATGGACCCCAATGAAAAAGGCAAAAGCTAATAAAATCTTAAATGCAAGAAAATCCAAGAAAATGTATTATTTTGGTTAGATAGGAGAGTTGTTCACAACCACACTATCTTTTTGGGACTAAAATTTATTTACCTAAATCATTGCACTTTATTCGAGTAGTGTGATAAACCCCTACGACAAACACATCTGGCTGAGCAATCTCCTCTCAACCATGACCCCTTGTAAAGCCAAGAGCTACACTTATGAATAAGGGATTTATTCAAGTAGTGTGATAAACCCCTACAACTAATGCATAGGGCTAAGCAATCTTCTTCCAGCCATGAACCCTCATAAAGTTAAGAGTTACACTTATAAATAAAGAATTAACACACAACCAAACACTACGGTTTGCACCTTTGACCTCCCGAAGAAGATCCAAACCCCAAATTAGACATATTTAATTTTATTTTAAGTGTTATTAATTTTTGTGTATTATATATATAGAGGAATCATTAATTGTCTTTCCTTTTATGTAGTCATAGGATCAAGTAGCATTTCCTTCGATTGTGGCATCATGGTCCTACCACTATAGTCCCTATCTCACCTCGATAAACACAACCTAGAGTGAGGAAGACCCTCGATGGCTTGGGGTTGGTACTGTAGTCATCAATCTAGCTTGCACTTAGTATATTAAGGTCAGACTAGGCATACCCTCGAGGTTTGAACCTAGGTTTCCTCTTGGTAAGTGTCCATACCCTCAATGGCTTGGGGTTGGTACCGTCGTCATCAAGTCATCAAGTTGGTGCACACTCAATAGAATAAGGTTATACTGGACATACCCCCAAGGTTTGAACCTAAGTATATATATATATATATATATATATATATATATATATATATATATATATATATATATATATCATGCACATGTATTGAAAGTGACTCAGGTTAAAAAGATAAAAACCCAAACGTTAGTTTCACAAGAACACCTTAATGGTATGTTGTTGGACTATTATCAAAACTACCCAAGTTCAAATCATGAGAAGGAGGCCTTATTGTACCTTTAAAGAATATGGTCTCTAGTTGTATCACCCATTGTACTTCACCTTACTTTAAAAATAAACTTTTATACAATATGTGTAATGTCATGACCTCATCATGGAATAAAATTACATGCACTCAAATAAGTGAATTTAGAAAGATAGAATCACTATATATATACATAATATAATATAATGTAATGGTAAGATGGATATATTTTTTTATCCTTTTCAAAATCTTGGGTTCCCAAGACAGTTGATTTTGGGAAGGAGAGAGGAAAGATGCATGACACATATTTAAACATTAATTTTAATAATTTCAAGATAATCATGGAACATATCACACTCATGTTTTTATCTCAATTGGAGTATGGATCCCAATGAAAAAGGCAAAAGGTCAATAAAGTCTTGAATGCAAGAAAAACCAAGAAAATACATTATTTTGGTTACATAGGAGAGTTGTTCAAAACCACACTATTTTTCTGGGACTAAAAACTATTCGTTTAAACCATTACATTTTATTCAAGTAGTGTGATAAACCCCTACGACCAACACATCGAGCTGAGCAATCTCCTCCCAACCATGATCCCTCGTAAATATAAGAGATACACTTATCAATAAGGGCTTTATTTGAGTAGTGTGATAAACCCCTATGACCAACGCATAGGGCTGAGCAATCTCCTCCCAACCATGATTCCTCATAAAGTTGAGAGCTACACTTATCAATAAGGAATTCACACACAACCAAACACTACAGTTTGCACCTTTGACCTCCCAAAGAAGAGCCAAACCCCAAACCGGACATATTTAATTTTATTTTAAGTGTTATTATTATTTTTATAATATATATAGGGAGGAACCAATAACTACCTTTCCTTTTTAACAAATAGTCATAGGGTCAAGTCCCATTGCCTCCAATTGTGGCATCATGGTGCTACCGCTATAGCCTTTATCTCACCTCAGTAAACACAACCCAAAGTGAGGGAGACCCTCGGTAGGTTGAGGTTTGTACCATCATCATCAAGTTGACACACACTCAGTAAATTCAGGTCAGACTAGGCATACCCATGAGGATTGAACCTAGGTCTCCTCTTGGTAAGTGCCCAGATCCTCGATGGCTTGGAGTTGGTACCGTTGTCATCAAACTGATGCACACTCAACAGATTAAGGTCAGACTGGGCATACCCTCAAGGTTTGAACCTAATTCTCCTCTTGGTAAGTTCCCAACATCTTACCAATCCACCTAACCCTCACGAACCTATATATATAGCATGCACATGTATACAAAGTGACTCAGGTTAGAAAAATAAACTCAAAATTTAGTTCCACAAGAACACCTTAATGGTATGTTGTTGGACTATTATCCAAACTACCCAAGTTCAAATCATGAGAAGGAGGTCTTATAATACATTCAAAGTGACTTTGGTTAGAAATATAAAAACTCAAACTTTAGTTCCATAAGAACACCATTAATGGTGTTGTTGGACTATTATCCAAACTACCCAAGTTCAAATCATGAGAATGAAGCCTTATTGTACCTTTAGAGAATATGGTCTCTAGTTGTATCACCTAGTACTTCACCTTACTTCAGAAAAAATAAACTTTTAAACAATACATGTAATGTAATGACCTCATCATGTAATAAAATTACATGCACTCAAATGATTGAATTTAGAAATATAGAATCACAAGCTTTAAGTGCTAAAGGTAGTAGTCTGTTCTGAATCCTCTAAGTGCGCGCCAGACTGACGATAACGGTATTAATCCCGAAGCAACGGTGGTTCCCATCTCACACCGGTTAACCTTAACGAGATAGATAGGTTTGGTGGTTGCAGTCCCTGTGGTTTGAACCCTGCACTGGCCAGTTACTAAAAATAGTGGTTGTTACCAACTCTCCTATGTAATAAAAAAAAACAAGCTTTAAACTATATATACATAATATCGTGTAATGTAATGATAAGATGGATATATTTTTCCATCCTTTTCAAAATCTTGGGTTCCCAAGACAATTGATTTTGGGAAGGAGAGAGGAAAGTTGCACGACACATATTTAAACATTAGTTTTAATAATTTTAAAATGATCATAAAAAAAAAATATCACACTAATGTTTTTTTTTCTCAAATTTCGACCATACTAAACAAAAATAAACTGGAAATTCTATGATGGGGTTCCAAAACTGAAATGCAGTGCTCAATCGGAGTATATGGAACCCAATGAGTATATGGAACCCAATGAAAAAGGTGAAAGGCCAATAAAGTCTTGATACAAGAAAGTCCAAGAATGACGTCTAACACTAATAACAACCACAATCAAACTTCTTCAAAACGTTGTCTAATATTGTTATGGGTGCATTATTTTGATAAGTAATTTTTGTAGGTAGCAATATCATGCTCAAAAATCAAAATTGCGTTACCTTCTTGTATGTATCCCAGACAGGCCTTTTTTGAAATTTGCTTTCAGCTTGTTTGCTTGGAAATAGTTTGTATTTTGTTTTCTGAGCTCTATATATCTTAACTATGAATGTAAGATTTTATGTGCTTTTCAATTCAAAGTGACAAGTATCTCCTTCCTTAAGCTTATTCATATGAATAAAGTGCTTTAAGCTATAAATCACTAGATGCACTATTTGTAGCCCTAATCTGTTCCTAAATGCAGTATATTAGAATCTAAGAAAAACAGAATCTGCGGAATTAACAATTCCCTAAAATTAAACGAAACTGACAGCGAGAAAACATTTATTTTTTTCCTTTCCGTCACTGGAACAATTAATTTATTTTCAGGCTCCAAACTTATCACATTTCACCCGAAATGTTAGGGACAGAAATTGCATACTCACAAGCCAAACGCGGTGGTAACTGCAGCCTTTGTCATCACCTTTGAAAATTGCAGTTCGTTACTTTCAAATGACTTGCCACCTCCCACTTCACCTACATGCAAACCTAAATAAGATATACATTTTAACATGGGTATACCAGAGAATCTACATTTTAGTCCAGAGAAACGTTACAATACTGAGGAATTTCTGTACTATAAAAGAGCAGTAAATGACACCAATTAAAATTTAAAAAAAATTATACCAGACATCAGATATGATATTAAGGCAACATTTGTTGAAAAGAGCTCCACTATTTATTATCACGAAATTGGTAACGGAATGAAAACGGAAATTATCTCACCGGAGAAAGATGGTCTAGATTTAGCATTTCTCCTTGGAGAGACGACTTTACTCTTCTGATTTTCTTCATGCCTCTGCAATGGGCATCTTGGAATTTGTTGAGAGTCATTCTCTTCTTCACTGTAATTTTTAATTGTCTCCACCTCCTCAGAAAAGCGGCCTGTACAGGTAATCTGTTTCTCATTTCCACCTGATTCAAATATTTGAACCAGAAAATGAATATGCGTGACCTGTTTGAAAACAATAATATCTCACGAGCAAAACATAGCCACCCATCCTTAAAAGCTACAACATTATCGCAAAAACACAATTCTGTGTCCCATAAGCGCCCACTTGGACCTTCTAAAAATACATGTCTGCAACCCTTTGATTCAATTTGTTCTCGGCAATGATAAGGAATGTCCTGTTAAAGCAATAAGTTTTCAAGTAAGGATACTTTAAATAAAAAATTGCAATAACAGTGGTTACCAGATAAGTGTAAATTTTGCTGGGCATGACTTTGTAAAACGATAAACCTGTAAAACTTGAGAAGCCATGGAAGCAATTTACAAGACATTTTTGCGTGCAAGCTTCGCAAGTACTTTTTGCATTGCAGACATTGCTTTCTCCGTGATTTGCCATCAAATTTGTCTAAGCAGAAATTCTGTTATGAAAAATTTCAGAGTAATTGGGCTCTTGTGAAATGAGTGTGTCAGACGTTTTATTCCCCTCTCCTCAAGCTCGTGTCTGTCTTTAGTAATAGTAATGCAATGGTCTTGGAAGCAATTCAACATTTTGAACTTTGATTTTTGGCATATAATTGTTTATTGGTATATATTTTTGGTATATAATTGTTTATAATTTTTTTTTTTTTTGAATCAACTGATTTTTAAAAACAATTATGAATGCAATCCATTGCCATGAGTACTTAGAGATTATCTGAGTTTTATTAGTGATGTGAATAGCAAAATTACCAGCACAAATATTAAGAGGCAAGTTAATAGTACCTTGGAGGGCCGGCAACACCTCCATTTTTGAGGGACTTGATTTTAGTGAATCAAGCTTTACTCTTTCGAGTTTTCTGTGTCATTTTTCTTTTTTATACATGGTCTTGGACTTTTTTTTTAGTGGATACATGTTGTACTTACCATTTAAAAATATTATTTGGTTTGATTTTATGTTGTTATGTTTGTAAAGGTTAGTAGATTGGTAATATTGGATATTTATCAAGAGGAGACTTAAGTTTAAACCTTGGGGCATGTCAAAGGTAGTAGTCTGACTAGAGTCCGTTGTGTGCGCATCAACTTGGTATAAATATTGAGCCACTTACGGTCTCCCTCACTCCAAGGAGAGGCACGGTTATAGTGACAACTTCAATGATCGGACCTGTTTTCGAAGGCAGAAACTTCGGAGAGAATGTATGTCCCCGTGCCCAGTTGTTAAGGATGAAAGTATGTTACTGATTCCCTTGGTATAAAATAAAAAATTCTATGGTGCGGTGGTACTGTTTGGTCATACTTGTGTCTTTTTTTCCCTTGGGGAGTTGGTTAAACCACAATTATTTTTTAATATCAAGAAGGGTTCAAATCTTGAGGTTGCCTATTCCACCTCATTGTTATTTAGTTAGGTGGGAGGAACACCGAGTGCTCGGGAGGATGTTTGGGATTTGTAATTACCTATTCCACTTCATCGT